>CM060309.1:28161424-28198924 GCA_030674185.1 Monoplex corrugatus
ATTCAAGTGTGATTCAATAATTGGATAAAAGAGAGAACTTTACAGACCGCTTCATCCTGGTTTGAAAAATTCATGTTATACAAATATCAAACACGCAACTCAAACATGCATTGATGCATTTGCTCTCTTGTACTGCAGGAAATACGCATTATGAAACCGTGAGATCCATTGGCGTATGGCAACAGTAACGATAATGAAAAGGTCGACAACAATGACAATGTGATGACAGCGTAAATAAATAAATAAATAAATACTAATAATAATAATAAGAAATAAAAAATAAAACCAACAAAACATCGACAGCAATGACAATAACAATAATATTTATGATGATAATGACGATAGTAAACACTGATGATGATGATGATGATGGTGGTGGTGGTGGTGGTGGTGGTGGTGGTTAGTGTTGGTTGGTGGTGGTGGTGGTAGTGTTGGTGGTGGTGGTGGTGGTGGTGACGACGACGACGACGATGACGACGCCGATGGTGATGATGGGAATGATAATAACCTATGTTCAGACCGTAAATCTATTCAGTGTTTAAGATCGTGAAAACACCCCCACCCCCAACAACTACAACAACAAAGGCATTTCACAGTTTCTAATGACTGAAAGAAGTACGCCAAATGCCATCCAGTCAGGCAGAAGTCCAAAATAAATGATGATCACTAATCTTTACTAACGTAGATATCTGAAAACATCAGTGGGCCAAGGGGCACGGCACGTTTCGATCTCCTGAAAGCATTCCAATTGTGAACTATTTTTTTTCCTTTCCAATTTTACAAATGTCCTCACAAAAACAAACAAACTTCGCATCTGAAATGCTTCCAAGAAGCATCGAAGCGAGTTGTGCATCTGGGTTCTGGACGGGACTGAATCTTAGTTTCTGTTTTCTCAAGACGGCGTTTCCGTGTTCAGAACAAATTCTTTAAAGACCAGCACCACAAATGTCACATAATGGAAAACGGTCCAAAATGATTTTGGCACAAACCTGAACATAAACCATACGCACTAATAGGGTTTCAACTAGATTATGGGTTCTATATACAACTGTTCACGTTTGTACCAATCCGTTGTAGAAACAAACTTAGGCTATCCGTCGTGCCTTATGAAGCAAGCAAGCAAGCAAGAGCGCACGCGCGCACGCACGCACGCGCACACACACACACACACACACACACACACACACACACACACACACACACACACACACACACACACACACACACACACACACACAAAGGAACTCCCAATTCAGCCCCCAAAGGTTACTTTGTTAACAGCTAGGTCTGTGCTGCTTACTGCTACTTGTTACGACTATTCCGAGCCAAGACCAAAGTGCTCAAAGCCCGCTGTCCTGCGTCAATTCCTCCTCACAGATGGCTGCGCACTGGCCGCACACATGCAAGCAGACATCCAGTGCATCAGTGACCAATTTTCTGCGGCCAGCAAACGCTTCGCACTTACGTTTGTCCTCAACAAGAACAGAGGCAACATTTCATCCAACACCAACACCAACACCATCTAGGGCTTCTGGTGCTTCACCACGTGATCTACTACTGTCGTCAACAACGGGAGATCAAGGCTGTAGGCAAGTTCTGCACCTAGGACAGTACAGCGAGTAGTAATGGATCTTCTGATGTTGATGACGCTGCACATTGCTTTTATTATTGTTATTAATATTGTTGTTTAAAGCCCAGTCGACTGCGCAGAGCCATATCAGGGCTATAACCGCTTCAAAACACACGACTTCAACAAGAATGGGGAAAAAAAAAGAAAATTAAGTACACGTATCAATGCATTCGCGCACATGATCTAAGGACACGCCCCCGGCGTTGTCCACTCCGTCCAATTTATCGCACACAGGATTTAAAAAAAAACACCTGAATACAAACTTAAGCATACATAAAGACACCAAAACATATAAAAGGGTAAAAATTGCCTAAAATTGCTTCCGCATATCTCACCTCCCTAGATCCAAAAATACACTTAATACATGTACCCAATTATCAATCCTCAGAAAAAGCACGTAAGATTTCATCGAACACATACAGGTGAATGAACCAGGAAGGCAGAAAATGATAGGAAGAAATGACAGAAAGCAAAGGAGGAAGAAAGAAACAAATAGCGAGACAGAAAAGAGGAAATTTCTGGCACAGAATTTCCAGAAGGTGGGGATACTATTTATACTGAAAGAACCCCGGCATCCCCACGAGAGGTGGAGGGGGGCTTTGGAAGGCTGACCAAGAGATTGTGGCAAGCCATGGCATGACCATAGCATTAACTTTGGAAGGCTGACCAAGAGATTGTGGCAAGCCATGGCATGACCATAGCATTAACTTTGGAAGGCTGACCAAGAGATTGTGGCAAGCCATGGCATGACCATAGCATTAACTTTGGAAGGCTGACCAAGAGATTGTGGCAAGCCATGGCATGACCATAGCATTAACTTTGGAAGGCTGACCAAGAGATTGTGGCAAGCCATGGCATGACCATAGCATTAACTTTGGAAGGCTGACCAAGAGATTGTGGCAAGCCATGGCATGACCATAGCATTAACTTTGGAAGGCTGACACAAAGCAAGTTGGTGTGCAAGCCATGGAATACCATGCACATTAACTTTGGAGTGCGATCCCAAGATGTATAGTGGCAAGCCATGGCATGGGTCCTAGTCTTCAACTTTGGAAGGGCTTACCAAGAGATTGCTGTGCAACTCATCAATTGCCAATCATTAACTTTGCTACAAAGATTGCTGCATACAAAGCAACAGTCGTGAGTGTCCTCCTGCACTGCTGCAAGAGCTGGAATAACTACCATGACACATTCAACAGCTGGTGCGGTTCCATCAATGATGTCTGCATAAGATCGGCAGCATCACGTGGCAAGACTGGGTGTCCAGTCTTCACGTTCTGAAGAAGTGGCTTCTCAAGCAGTGCCTGTCTACTCATCAATTGCCAACTTCAGCGAACAGAAAACGTCATCCATATAGAAGCTACCGGCATTCACAGGACGCTCTGATATGGAGGGCTGAAAGAAGGACTGTCTCCAAAGATGACAACTAAAGCAATACAAGGTCACTATAAAGACTAACCTCATCAGCTGCGGTATCAACACCACCAACTGGAAAGACACTGCCAACAGCAGAGCATATCATGCTGGCGACTGCAGTGCAAGCAGGGAAAAAGCACATTTGAATAACGCAGCTACCAATATGAATTGAATTGAGCCACATCATGAGTTAGCCAGCCATAAAATGGTCACATTCCGAGTCTTAACCTTAGTAGTGGTGACACCAACGTCCTCTCTACATTTTCCTCCACATATCCAAAAAGTCCACGCCAAATCTGGATACGTCACTCAAGAGTACAGCAATACGAACTCTATTACGTGTGAGTCCACGCTGGAGGACGGATCTACCAGCGTTGCGAGTATAACAACAGTGTAATAAATAACTGAGGGACATCCAGGAGTCAAACATGACCTGTATGCAGCCCAGCCCCTTTAGAGTGTAAGACAGGGAATGGGGGGGGGGGGGGTGACAACAGAGGTGCCGGACCACCTTGAAGGCCTGGGTTTGAACCCATGTGGTTTTCATAAAAAAATGGTGACAGAAAGGCATCCAGGAGTCATGACACAGATGCCAATCGGTAAAGAGTTAAGGGCCAAAAGGGAGGGGTTCTCCTCTAAAGATCTTCTGCTGTCCAAGTCTCCTCAGAGTTTCTGATTATCAACGATTCTAGATAAATCCATTAGCAAATTATCTTCCCTGACATTTGAAAAGGTCGAACACTTACTATGGATATAGTAGCTGTGGAAATGCCGAATCTGAGAATTATCACGATCCCGAGTACATACAAGAAAAACAAAACAAAAGAAAACAGGGAAAAGAAGAAGAAGAAAAAAAACCTCACAGATCGAAAGTGATAGTGGGTTGCACAATGTACTTGAAGACACAAGAGCTGCAGCCAAATCTTAATTCAATAGTTCTACCTCTAATTCCTGATGCAGTCGTAGCGTGTGAGCGAGTGCACATCACGACACAGCGTAAAACCCATCCACACCACACCACACACCACACCACACTACACAGGCACTTACGGTTCAGCGGGTACGGCCCCGTTAGTCTAATTTTGGCATTCGATCTGTCCGCACTCGGTTGCTTGCTTAAGCCCCAAGAGACACCCAGTACATGTGTTCGACCCCATTCGCAATGTCAACAAATTTGTCTAGCATTCTTTGTGTTGTGTATGTATGTGTGTGGTATGGTATGGTGGTGGTGGTGGTGGTGGTGTGTGCGTGTGTGTGTGTTTTGTTGTGTGTGTGTGTGTGTGTGTGTGTGTGTGTGTGTGTGTGTGTGTGTGTGTGTGTGTGTGTGTGTGTGTGTGTGTGTGTGTGTGTGTGTGTGTGTGTGTGTGTGTGTGTGTGTGTGTGTGTGTGTGTGTGTGTGTGTGTGTTGTGTGTGTGCGTGCGTGCGCGCGCGCGTGTCTGTGTCTGTGTTCGTAATCACAATGCCTCTTATTGTTATGTACACTGTTGACGGATGTACATGTAGCACGCGACTGCCTGCGTCTAGTCAATTAACAATGTACGACCTCGTAATTAATCAATGACACTGTTTAAACGTTATGTGTTGTGCAAACACATCACCACTGTTTACATGACAGTCCCAACATTGCCACATACAACCAACTTCTCTTTGTTCGAACAGTTTTATAACAGAACAAATATACAGTTCACATCCTCAGTTTCCCAAACACACCACAAACAAGAATCACCCAATGTATCACGAACTTTCAAAACCCAGTTTACATTTTCTCTGTTCGCTAGATTGAGCAGCATTTATACGCCTTGTAGGGCAGTCTGTGTTTTTCAGTCCACGTATCTTCAGGCCATTCTTGAATGCAACAAACTACTTTAGTCTTTGTAATGATAGGAAACTATGTTAAGTTACCATTTTTATACGATATGATTTTTTTTTCATTAACTGCATGATATCTTCTTCAACAAAGGCACTTGTACACTTTCATTTCCCAAAGACACTTTTTCTCGACCATCATATCTCTGAAACGTGTGACCACAACTGTCTGAACTTGTATGTCATCAAACTAGTTCAGCAACAATTTTGATGAATTCTATTTATTTCATTTCGCTTACTTAGAATACTGAAACCATCTCGCTTTCCTCTGCTTCCCAGGTCATCAAATGCACACACCTGAAACACGATACGAATTCACAACGGTCGTTTGTCTGTTGTTTTAGGACCACATCTCTGTTGTAGAAACCATCTGTCTGTACTTTCCGGAAAACGGCCTTTCCTGAAGATAGTGTTGTTATTCTTATCCATAATTTATGAACGTCAAGCTGTAACTAACCTTCTGACTCCCACATCCTATCCAAAAACTTTACTCTTTGACTTTCTCACCCTATCCAACAGCTTCCTGCAGGAAGCTGGTAGACAGAGTGAGGGAGTCAAAGGGTTAAGTTTTTGCTTTGCTAGCATGGTTCAGAAAGGAGGATGCCAGTCAAAGGGTTAAGGTTTCCGTCGTTCTGGTGGTGCCAGCTTAGTGTTTCACGGGTCTCTTGTTACCACGTCTTTTCCCATTTCAAGACTACCAGCGTGTTCGGTTTTACGTAGATTCAGGCGGTCTGCCATGCAATTTGTTGGCAGATTTTGGGTGCAGAGTCTATGGAATTGTCCGAGTGCGATGGAGTCCTCTTGAACAAACTCCCCACAATGAAGCTGTAGGTGGACGAAGACATGCTCACTACAGATACTGACGAGACACTGCTCACTACAGACTACTGAGCTGTGTTAACAAACCAACATCGGTTTCCCGATGATAAAAACCACGTCACCAGCAAACAACGGAACAAAATATTTCAAATCGATTTATCATTCATAATATCACCTGCCTACCGTCATTAGTCAGTTGAAGAGCAAGCTTATTTACAAAGAAGAGACAGACTGTCACATACACACAAGAAAGAGAGAAAGAAAGACACGTTATGGCAGAGCGAGTGAGAAAGAGAGAAGGGGGGGGGGAAGACAGAGAGAGAGAGAGTGAGTGAGTGAGTGTTGAGTGTGTGTGTGTGTGTGTGTGTGTGTGTGTGTGTGTGTGTGGTGTGTGTGTGTTGTGTATGTGTGTGTGTGTGTGTGTGTGTGAGAAAGAGAGTGTGAGAGTGAGTGTGTGAGTATCTGTGTGAGAGAGAGAGAGAGAATGTGATGAAACACACACACACACACACACACAAGAGAGAGAGAGAGAGAGAGAGAGAGAGAGAGAGAGAGAGAGAGAGAGAGAGAGAGAGAGATATGAAAACAACTGCCCATGAATACAAAAGGCTGAAGCAAGACTGCAACAAACCAACAAGCCAACAAACCATCCAGCCAACCAACCAAACAAACTCTCCCCGAAAAGCCCAGAGGAACCAGAACAGCACCGGGTCGTTTTGTGGTGCACTCAGAGACACACACAACACACACACACACAGAGGGAAGGATTAAGGGTCCGCTTTGTGAAGGGTTTAACCCACAACTTGTCGGATTAGTTCCGCCACGTGAAATTGCGCTGAAAAACAATGTAACAAACAGAGAAGGCGCCTGACCCAAACTCTGCCCGACAAATTGAGCAGTAGGCATGCAAATTCAAACAGTGAAGAAACAACCTCCGTCCCCGTCCCGTCCCGTCCGCCAAGCCCGAGACGTTCTGCGAGCTATGTACCCGCTGAAAATAGCTGTAATAATAGACACGGCTTCGTACAAGCGCTTGGAGCGGGGTAGATGTAACACAACTTAACCCTTTGACTCCCCGCACCCTGTCCACCAGCATTCTGCATGGCCAACCGTGCTAGCAAAGCAAAGCAAAAACTTAACCCTCTGACTCCCTCACCCTGTCCACTATTTTCCTGCATTGTCAACCATGCTAGCAAAGTAAAAACTTAACCCTTTGACTCCCTCACCCTATCCACCAGCTTCCTGCAGGTAGCTGATGGATAGGATGAGGGAGTCAAAGGGTTAAGTTAAAGGGTTAAAAAGACTGAAAGCCGGCAACCTGACTAAGCAGCAGCAGGAATGTAACAGGGGTAAAAATAGCTGGCTGTAGTCAGTCGGAAGTGGTATGCAGCACACCACCACAAATAGCTACGGTACTCGTGTTTTAGACAAAAGGAGCGAGTATGTAACGTACTTCACATCAGCTATTGTGGGTTTCTTGTATTACTTAGTCGGCCAAGGCATGTAAGACCACTCTATTAAACCGGTTACAACAATAGAAAGCTTAAGACGAAGCATGTAAGTCCACTCTATTAAAACGGTTACAACAATGGAAAGCTTAAGACGAAGCATGTAAGACCACTCTATTAAACCGGTTACAAGAACAGAAAGATTAAGACGACAAGAACAGAGAGGTAATACAATGTATACTTCAAACCACTTACCTGACATTGTATTTAGACAATGCGTGTAATACTGTATTCAGTTTCAGTTTCTCAAGATGACGTCTCCGCGCTCGGAATGAATTCCATATTTACTAAGTCACAGGTGCCATGTGTATGGTGATCATGGCACATGCCTTAAGCCTGCACACAAACCCATGAGCTGGCCAGATCCTGAGAAAAAATGCTTCTGCTTGGTCTCGAACCCTGCACCTTCCGCGTGTTAGACGGATATGATAACCACTACACTACCGAAACACCTGAATAATACCGACGAGGATGGGATTCGAACCCACGCGGGGAGGCCCCAATGGATCAGCAGTCCATCGCCTTAACCACTCGGCCGCCTCGTCCTACTAGGATTGGTTGTAATGCTGTAACCCTGTTAAAATCACATGCAGCAAGAATCTACAGAAAGTCAGAGTAGACACGTAACATTACCTAACATAAACATAGTAAGTAGTTGTATACACAGCAACAGTGAACGCCGGACTTTGCGACACAACTACAACAGCCACACAGCTCCAGACAACCCAAATCGACATGTGATGTCCATTGCACACAACTTCACGCCAAGCCTGACCCTAATACTTAATACATACAACCAGAAAAGTCGGGACACATACACGTACCTATTAGCCTTTCTGTCGGCCCGCTAACCTAAACACAACATTGTTTTAAGCTGGTCGATTCTTTCTGACAGAGCCGCAGACTCAAGATCTAATATATCGAGTTCAATCCCAACACGCAACATTACAAGCTGGTTTCTTCGCTGTTTCTATCACTGGGTGTTGTCACCTTAAGTGTTTCTTACGTCCTTTCTCCATCCTTCCCCCATTTCAACATCCTGCCAACGCATAGGTTTTGCGCAGGCTCTGAGAGTCTGCCACGTAATGGTTTGCAGATTTAGGTGAAGCGCTTATGGAACTGTCCGAGTGCATATCCGTCTTGATTAAACTCCAAACCCCTCTGTCACTACCCTCACGCCACTCAAATGGGCTCTGTAACAAATGTGTACACCAGCGGAAACTGACGTTATCGTAAGGGCTGAGTATGAAGGGCCATCCGAAACATTTTGTACACAATGTTACAATGTTACTGATTCACTGAAAATAACTGATGACTTACTTTGTACTTAAGAAATAAGAGGGAAGCAGGGAGAATTTTTATAATATAATCAAAGGACATAACTTGAGAATTATCTCCCATGTTGTTTTGCTTTGTTTTGTTTCGCTTTGATTTTGTTTTGCTTTGTAGTTTTGTTTTGTTTTGCTTTGTTTTGCTTTGCTTTTGTTTTGTTTTGCTTTGCTTTGCTTTGCTTTTGTTTTGTTTTTTGTTTTGTTTTGCTTTTGTGTTGTTTTGTTTTGCTTTTGTTTTGCTTTTGTTTTGTTTGTTTTGTTTTTGTTTTGCTTTGTTTTGTTTTGCTTTGCTTTTGTTGTTTTGTTTTGTTTTGTTTTGTTGTTGTTTTCGCTTTGCTCTGTTTTCCTTTTGTTTTCTTTTGTTTTTCGCTTTTTCTCGGATGCATACACGCAGGCTGTTTTGCTCACACTGTACAGGCGGTATGTTGCTGTACAGTCTGCATACTGCATACTGTGTTTTCATGTTTCCATAAGCCACCGGACACTGACACAACTTACTGGACTTTTAACGCGCCTGGTCCATGTTCTGTGTGCAGACATCCAGGAATGGGGTTAGGGCACAAACAGGTCTGCACTGACCTGGGATATTGGGAAAAATCTACACCCTTCACCCCGTAAGGTACCCAGGCAGGTTTGAACGCAGACCTTCCGACTTAAAATTTCACGTCTTGGCCACTATCGCTCTCATCAGAAGATGACAGATTTGCGAATGGTATTTCAGGTTTTTCTTATCAGTGATATTTAATCAAATAAAGCCTAATTCAAACACGACATGAAAACGAAACCCCATTTACAGCAAGAATTAACTCAAGTTTCCAAACCCTATCGAAGGGGCTGATGTCACATGGAAAACTGCTGTAGTAGGCCTATTACGTCGTTTGGAGCGAGCGTTTGTATCATTCTACTTCTTACGCATGCTGCAGCTTCTGTGAACACTCCCTATCTAAGCATTTACATTCATACAAACCTACCTACCTAGCAGAGGGAGAGGATTTTTGCGAGTGTGACCGCTGTTTATCCCGCCTTGAAGGCAGAAATACTCTGTCTTTCACGAACTAACAAGAACATTTCGGAGAAAGACAGATGATTGATTTGGAAAGTAGAAGTTAAAAAAAAGTATTGTTAGGAAAAGAGAGCATGACAGTTAAGATCAACCCCCAACTACCTAAAAGCAAACTAGCCAGCTCCTGAAGTTCTAAAATAGGTCACCCGTCACCCATCAGCATCGTCGAGCTCAATGATAACTGCCGCAACAGACGTCACAACAACTGTCCTCCAATCACTCCGGTCCTGACTTCTCTGTGCAGCATCGTAGACCCTCAAACCGTTGATGTTGGTGATGCTGTTCATACATAAAGTGGGCGGTCTGCCACGATTTCTTTTTGGCCTTAACTTGTCCTGGTAAAACTGTTATCATTAGGATTGTGATGGTAAGTGGGTTGCATGGCTGATGTGTTTCATTTTTCTTATGCTGATTTCTGTCAGCAGTTGACGCTGGACTGTGAGTTCGTTTTAAGTGCTTTCATCTATTCTTTATCGATCCATTTGAGTCTATGAAGCTGCCTGCAGTACACCTCTGCTGCTTCGATCTTATTTTCATATTCATATCTTCATGTTCGTGTTTATTCATATTTATTTCGTTTTGTCACAATGCATTTACCATGTGAAGCTCGGGCTGCTCTCCCCGTTGACAGCGCGTCGCCACAGAGCAACGCCATCCATTTCCCCCCAAGAGTTCAGAAAAGAAACAAGGCAAACTGGACTTCAAAAGGAGGGACTTGGGAAATCAACCCATCTTTCCGATATCTTCTACCAGGGCAGCCGGGCGAATGCCCTGCTCCACGATTTTCAACTGCCGTGGGGTCTTAAACGTGCGCAGACCAGAAGGCACACGGGTCCGACTTGTTTTACGTCCCCTTCCGAAAGATTAGACATTCAATTCGATTTCCGGTCAAACTGAGAAGAAAAGTCGAGGCCTCAACGGGGAACGAATCCTGGAACCTCGATTTTAGTCATTAGCAGGCGAACGTCTGAACCATTCAGCCACTCTTCTCCCTAAAGTGGCGTAGAAGATGAGAGACGAAATACAGGAACCAGAAAACACAAAAACAGGAATCAGAACGCGTATTCAATATAACAAAAGAAGACAGGTGCAAAGTTTCGACTAACTGGCCTTTGCCAGGCGTACACAAAGGACAACAAAGAACAAAATATTACACGAAAGGTAAGGCGGAGGAGGAAACAGCAACACTTCTCTATGTTCTGTCGAGCAGGAAAACAGTGACTGATGTGAAACTGGAAAAGAAAAGAAAAAAGGAGGAAAGAAAGGAAAGAAAGGAAGAAAGAAAGGAGGAAAGAAAGAAGAAAGGAAGAAAGAAAGAAGAAAGGAAGAAAGAAAGAAGAAAGGAAGAAAGAAAGAAGGAAAGAAAGGAAGAAAGAAAGAAGAAGAAAAGAAAAGGAAGAAAAGAAAGAAAGGAAGAAAGAAAGAAGGAAAGAAAGAAGAAAGAAAGAAGGAAAGAAAGGACGAAAGAAAGAGAAAGAAAGAAGAAAGAAAAGACAAGAAGAAGGAAAGAAAGAAAGAAGGAAGAAAGAAAGAAGGAAAGAAAGGAAGAAAGAAAGAAGGAAAGAAAGGACGAGAAAGAGGAAAGAAGAAGGAAAGAAAGAAAGAAGGAAAGAAAGAAGGAAAGAAAGAAAGAAGGAAAGAAAGGAAGAAAGAAAGGAGGAAGGAAGAAAGAAGGAAAGAAAGGAAGAAAGAAAGAAGGAAAGAAAGGAAGAAAGAAAGAAGGAAAGAAAGGAAGGAAGAAAGAAAGAATGAATGAAAGAAAGAATGAAAGGAAGGAAGAAAGAAAGAAGGAAAGAAAGGAAGAAAGAAAGAAGGAAAGAAAGGAAGGAAGAAAGAAAGAATGAATGAAAGAAAGAATGAAAGGAAGGAAGAAAGAAAGAAAGGAAAGAAAGGAAATAAGAAAGAAAGAAAAGAAAAAACACACAAGAAAACAAAGTAAAGAAAGAAAATTTACACAGCTGGAACACAGAGACAGGCAACACAAAATCAGCTCTACTGTAGTTTGTCATAGGCATGGGTAGTAACACACAGAGACAGGCAACACAAAACCAGCTCTACTGTAGTTTGTCATAGGCATGGGTAGTAACACACAGATGTTTGACTCTCAGTTCAAACAAACTGTTCACATAACAAGTAGCTTTATCTCCGTTTAAACAAAGAAGAAAATAAATATCCTGTTTCAACTAAACTCAAGGTTAGTATGCCTCAGTCACCTAGTATCTATGTCTCCCCTAATCACCGAGATAGCCCACCTTAAAAAAAAAAAGATATGGACCGAAACATAGTTATTGAAATGTGTCTAAAGTCTCGTCTCCTCAACCGGCATACATTCATCACACCGTCGTGTTATGTATTTATACTGCGTACCTCACCGGTAGTCAATCATTCTTCTACAACTCCATAAAACACTTCACTTTTCCAGCTGCGCAGTTCTTCTGTCTGGCAGTTTCGAACTGCGTTGTCTGTCTGTGATCAAATCATCCACTAATAAGAAGAAATACAATATACCTTAAATGTGGTGTGTGGGAGAACAGGCCAAATGAGGAAATGAGAAATGTGAAGAGAGGACAAAGGGAAAAGTGTGTTGCCCAGGCGAGACGGACATAGGGTTTGGAGTTTCAGGGATTCCTCTCACAACTGACCATTCCATTCCATATGTGCTCCTGCTTCAACCAACTCTGCCAGCAATTGTCTGGCAAATTACTTGAGCGTGGGCAAAACCCAATGCGTTGTCCTGGTCTTGAATTGGGGATGGGTGGGAGATGCGGCGAAAGAACCTATGAAACATTGCAGCTGACATCACGCGAATGACTGACTGTGTGTGTGTGTGTGTGTGTGTGTGTGTGTGTGTGTGTGTGTGTGTGTGTGTGTGTGTGTGTGTGTGTGTGTGTGTGTGTGTGTGTGTGTGTGTGTCTGTGTGTGTGTGTGTGTGTGTGTGTGTGTGTGTGTGTGTGGTGTGTGTGTGTGTGTGTGTGTGTGTGTGTGTGTGTGTGTGTGTGTGTGTCTGTGTCTGTGTGTGTGTGTGTGTGTGTGTGTCTGTGTCTGTTCGTTCGTTTTCGTTCCTTGATTTAACGTCTTTTCACTATAAGTGATATTAGACGGGTAAAAATGGCATGGAGGATGATTTTTTTTTGGGGGGGGGGGGAGGAGGGGGAAAGAAGGGAACAGAGTAAGAGACGGAGAAAAAATTAAAAGGAATCGGCAAGGTCTTTAGAAAAATGATATGGATGAACAACGCTAGAACAACGCTAACATCAAATGTAAAAAAAAAATCGTCATAAAAAGCAAAACAAAACAAAATAAGATAATGATAATTGAAATATTAACCTTAAAGTAACGCATTAACAGGACTGTGAACCAATGATTCTGAAATTTTAACTAACAGAACTTAATCTGATATCACTTCTTTAAAATGCTTTTCAAGATAGTTTCCTTGTGTAAACATCTTTGGTAAAAAATAACGAAGCTTTCTGCAGTAAAACAAACATTGATACAATGTGAATTGTTCACCGCAAATACATAAAACGTTTTTACAATATTTTGTTTTCAAAGCGTTCAGTTAAATACGAAAATATGTGGTAACAATTAATCTGAAATGATATAATGAAGAATACTGCATTTTTTTACAGATATTTTGAACTGAAAGTTTGATCTCTTTTTTGAGGCACACATTTTTCATTGAAATGTTCATGAAATCGAATCCATGATGCTAATTCTAGCGAGTTGTAAGCTTCTTTTACCGAGGTGTTAACATGTAATTCTATGGAATTTTTAAAACGGAGTGCACCGGATTTAGCTGCTCTGTCAACTACGTTGTTGCTGTGAAGACCAACGTGAGAAGGCACCCAGCATAAACTGATTTCCGAGCCATTTATCTTTAAACAGTGTATTAGATGATTTGCCTCAATTATTAAATCAGGTCTTGTGTCTATATCAAAAGACTGTAAGGCATATAATACAGATTTTGAATCAACAAACAGAACTACTTTGAAAGGCTTATTAAATAATGCAACGCTTGAACAACAGCGACCAATTCTGCTGTATATATAGATACATTTGCCCCAATGCAAAAAGACTTTTTAATGTTAAATTTTGGAACATAAAACGCTGCTCCAGCGCTCTGATTTGCAAAGACTGACCCATTAGTAAAAATGTGGAGGTGGGTACGGTACTTTTCATCGATGTGTTCACAAGCTGTGGATAGCGTAATGTTGACATTATCATCTTTTTTAACGTCTGCATAATCGAGATCAAACGTGGCCTTTAGCATTTCCCATGTAGGGATAGGCGTTAACGTTGGTTTTTCGGCTATTTCATCCATAGTTATGTTGGATTGTTTGATCAGGTCAGATATGTTAGTTGCGGTTGTAATTTGTGATGAAATGTTTTTTGCTCGTTTTGGAAAGTCAATATCAGACCTGATTTTAATTTCTTTGCTCACAAAATTATTCGCTTGTGAAGTAGTTCTAATTGCAAACTTTGCTGTGTGTCTGTGTGTCTGTGTGTGTGTCTGTGTGTGTCTGTGTCTGTGTGTGTGTGCGTCTGTGTGTGTGTGTGTGTGTGTCTGTGTGTCTGTGTGTGTGTCAGTGTGTGTGTGTCTCTCTCTCTCTCTCTCTGTGCGTGCGTGTGTGTGTGTGTGTGTGGTGGTGTGTGGTGTGTGTGTGTGTGTGTGTGCGCGTGCGTGGGTGCGTGTGTGTGTGCGTGTGTGTGTGTGCGTGCGTGCGTGTGTGTGCGCGTGTGCGTGTGTGTGTGTGTGCGCGCGCGCGCATGCGTGTGTGTGTGTGTGTGTGTGTGTGTGTGTGTGTGTGTGTGTACTAAGATGGACAGCAAACAAGGATAAATTAAACAGAACCAATTAACACAAGGCAGAAGTGACGTGGCTGTGTGGCGCCTCATGTCATCATTTTGGCCAAATAATACATTTACAAAACACTGCATATTCCACACAATTAAGTCTGGCCATCACGATGGGCTGTCTCTGGGGATATAAAGTAACGACCGTGGCATGATAAAATGTCTTTGTGTTTCCTCTATGGGGACTGATTAACGAGTTGGCGCGGTTTTGAGTGTTGAATTCCCACGTTCACCTTTTCCATGTATGCAAGGTTTCATATATTGACACAAGGCATTTTGATAACGAATAGTATTCTAAAGGAAACCATTCGTTTGTTCTCTTTGTAGGAATGACCAAGAAAATTTGCAACATTGTTTTTTGGGATGTAGAATGTAATGGCGCAAACCGTTTGGCAACAACTCGAAAAAATGTTTAATGTTTGCCACAATATTGCTTTCTGTAAAACTGAATGAAACAACTGTTGTGTGTGGATGCCACACTATAATCTTTGATCAGATAACAACGGTGAGGATGGTTTTTAACTGTTGTCTTTTAATCTTAACCGGGGTTGTCGTTTTGACGTGGTGTTAGCCCTGATATGGCTCTATAGTCGGCTGGGTTTATAAGCCAATAGGAAACTTGAACATTGATTTCAGTTAGATAACAGATTGGATTATTCATAACAGTTGGTTATGTCTATGTCCATAACAGTAAATGTACCACATATAGATTTATTCAGAAAGTGTTTGAGAACAGCGTATGATACTGTAAATTTATAAACGATGCAGCATTAATGATCGTATCATACATTTATAAAAGAACGGTTTTCACACAAAGCATTATAATGAACATGCTTGTATTTCAGACACATATCTGCCACACCAAGAATAAAATATTTATTTCCTTTGTAAAATGTGTTCTAACCAACTAGTGACAACATTTTTGTACTTTGTGATTCAGTCAAGAACCTTAGCGTTGTTCTTGATCCTCAATGCTGGATGACCCAAACCTGTCAGTCATGTTCCTGTCAACTGCCACGTTTCAGTCTACTGGCCGTTATCTTTCAACTTCAGCCCGCATCTAAACACGCGCCTTCTATCTTGTCTCGTAGCGATTATTATAACTCAACTCTCTGCTCTCTGGATGTTCTGTTTCTTCTGTGCTTGCCTCCAGCGTATTCAGAATAATGTGGCCCGTATCGGTTTTTATAAAGGAAGACGTGATCATATCACTCCCTTGCTTTATTTTTTCCCCACTGGTCGTCTGTCTCTCAAAGAGTGTCATACAAAATCAATATATTATGCTACAACTGCATCAGTGGTACTGCACCTGTTTATCTTTGCGACCACCTTCGAATGTACACCTCTGCCTGACCTCTCCGCTCTGTTTCTGACACTACTTGTTTACAAAGTCCTCGACACCAATACTTCACAGTTGGTCGCCATTCTTTTTCTGTCTGGTCCATACACGTGAAATGAGATTTCCCTATCTTTCCGTCACTCACAAACTCTGTCTTCTTAAAGTCTAACCAGACGACAAACCTTTTCTATCCAGCAGTGATTTCCCCCTCTGCGTGCCCATCATTTTTTCCCACTACCTTTCTGTCCTCCACACGATATGTGTGTGCTTTGTACCATGGAGGTTTGGTCATCGTGCGTGATGCTCTGGCTCTAACCATCTTTGTTCTCATACAAAAACTGTGACACACTATACATTTTTGAATTTCTCACAGTCACTGCGGATTTGAAGAAGCCGTGGTTGAAGTATAATCTAACGTGCATCGAGGACAGTAATAGACTGTCTATCATAAAAAGTGTGAACATATCTTAAATATCATTACGCCAGAATTTCCTCACAGAATGCCGTTCACCCACCTTCCTCAGTGCTGATGTTTGGCCTAGGTGACCGGGACCTGGGACATGTTTTGCAACAGTCCATAGCTGTTTGGAGAGAAAAATCCACCCACAAACAGTTGAGGAAATCTTGTTCAGACCTTCCTGTCACACACACACACAGACACACACCGCGCGCGCGCGCGCGCACGCACGCACGCACGCACGCACCACACACACACACACACACACCCCACACACACACACACACACAACACACACACCACACACACACCTCCGGCCGCTATGAAAGAATTTCCCTTAAAAAAAACAACAATAACAACAAAAACGAGGACATTGAAAAAAAACCTGGTGTACTGGAGAGTCAAAATATAATATCCATGATGCAATGGGTGGTCAAACATTTCAATACTGTAGTAACTATTAAGTATCTCTGTTAGCTTTACGAGTACTCCTTTTCCGCGTGATCGCATTGTAACATAGACAGCGTGACAGCGCAAAAACGAAAAACACGAACAAACAAACAAACGTACAGACAAGGAAATCAATTAACAATCACAAACAATTATAACCCAATTACTAAATAGAAAGCGGGAAGAAGAAAATCAAATGATAGGCATTGTGACTTTTCTGACCAGAAGGTTGAGTCACATCCATACAGGAAAACACAAGTAGAACAAGCCCATTGTCAGTTTGTCCACAATGGTATTGGGAGAATATGTGTGTGTGTGTGTGTGTGTGTGTGTGTGTGTGTGTGTGTGTGTGTGTGTGTGTGTGTGGTGTGTGTGTGTGTGTGTGTGTGTGTGTGGTCTGTGTGTGTCTGTGTGTGTGTCTGTGTGTGTCTGTGTGTGTGTGTGTGTGTGTGTGTGTAGTGTGTGTGTGTGGGTGGGTGGGTGTGTGTGCGAGTGTGTATGTGTGGGTGTGCGAGTGTGTGTGTATGTGTGTGTGTTGTTGTTGTTTTTTTGGGGGGGGAGGGGGGGAGATAGACAACAAACAATAAACACAAGTGTTCCGTCCTGCATTCCCACAGTTTAATCCTGCGCCAGCTTGTAATGTTTGTTAAGTTCTCGCGACCTTATGATTATTAATAAACTATAGTTTCATTTTTAGTTTTCGCTTTGATATATCAGTTTCATTTTCAGTTTTTTTTTAAGATAACGTCTCCGCGCTCGGAATAAGCTCCTTATGCACTGACGTCACGTGATGGAGAACATCCAAAAACGATCATGCCACAAGCCTTAAGCCTGCGCATAAACCTTTATACATTGGAAGGTCTTGAGACAAAAAATTATAAACAGCACGGTTGAGTGATTATAACTGGTACAGTAACTCCTCCAAGGGAGTGTAACAATGTTGCCGTTGTGCAACTAGGAAAAAAACCCAAAAACAAACAAAGAAGACAATGGCATTGTCGACCCAGAACAAACAGGAGCTATGTAACGTGATATTAGTTTTTGGCAACCCTTGCTATTAATGACGGGTCTTCGCCATACACTGCACTACACTGCACTGCATTACTCTGTGTTGTGTACTGTGTCGTGGTCTACTATTGCATGGTATTGTGTTGTATCTTGTCTACGTGTTCGTGTGTTTTTAGAACAGTTTGACCCACACAGCTCATCTTACCGGCAAAGGAGATATAAGCATTGATCCGGATGTAGGCCTGGCGTTGTTTGATCTGATGGTAGCATGGTAAAGCTACAACGTGTTTTTGTTAGTACATTGCCTCACTCGGGACTATGCAAACTGCATAAAAGATACGAATCTGTATTAAAGAATAATAATATGTATGTTTTAAAGAAGAAGAATAAGTATGTTTTAAAGAATAATAAATAAGTTTTAAAGAATAATAATAAATGTGTTATAAAGAATAATAATACATACATTTCAAAGAATAATAAGATGTTTTAAACAATAATATATATTAAGAATAATAATACATATATTTTAAAGAATAATAATACATGTTTCAAAGAATAATGATAAATGTTTTAAAGAACAATAATACATATATTTTAAAGAATAACAAGAAGATCAATGACGATATGTTTTAAAGAATAATGATAAATGTTTTAAAGAACAATAATACATATATTTTAAAGAATAACAAGAAGATCAATGACGATATGTTTTAAAGAATAATGATAAATGTTTTAGAGAACAATAACATATATTTTAAAGAATAACAACAAGATCAATGACGATTTATTAAGTACTACGTCCCAACAAGCAAGCTGCTGGGCCTTGCACTTGACAGAAAATGTTCTACATAAAAACAGAAGTCAACAAAAAAATCGATGATATTAGCATGGTTATGACACGGAGTGGATGAAGACAGAAAGAGCAGGAGATAAACTTGCAGCAACAAAAGATAGATTCGTGCGGAGGGCCATGATCGCCAACGCCATATGGCAAGGCACATGATGATGATGATGATGATGATGATGATGATGATGATTGATGATACAAAACAAGGACAGAAAACCGTATCTGACACCGACAAGAACACTCTTCCATCATGATTGCATACGCATACTCTTACACACGGTCTCTCGTTCACACAAGCACGCATACTCAGATACACAGGCGTGCACGTATGCATGCACGTACGCAGACACAAGCAAACTGCACAGGGACATAATCTGCAACTGTCGTATAAAGGGTGAAAATCAGTTCCGCTGTTAGAAATATCACTGTTTATATAATCTATACAAATCGGCGGTGTCAACAACAGTTCATGTCAAAAGCATGCTCGTTGCGCGTTACATGTACGCAGCAGGGGCGGATTATGATATGAAATTTGTTGTATTATTGTAAATACTAACAGCTCTGAATGTGACACTACTGTAAATACTATCAGCTCTGAATGTGACACTACTGTAAATACTATCAGCTGTGAGTGTGACACTACTGTAAATACTATCAGCTGTGAGTGTGACACTACTGTAAATACTATCAGCTGTGAGTGTGACACTACTGTAAATACTATCAGCTGTGAGTGTGACACTACTGTAAATACTATCAGCTGTGAGTGTGACACTACTGTAAATACTATCAGCTCTGAATGTGACACCACTGTAAATACTATCAGCTCTGAATGTGACACTACTGTAAAAAGTATTAGTGCAAGTGTAACATTACTGTAAATAGTATCAGTGTGAGAGTAATATTGCTGTAAATAGTATGTGTGACCGTACCATATTATAAATAGTATCAGTGTGGGTGTGACACTACTGTAAACAGTATAAGCGTGAGTGTGACACTACTGTTAACTGCATCAGTATGAGTGTAATACTGCTGTAAATATTATCAGTGTGAGTGTAACACTATTGTAAACATATCAGTGTGAGTGTAACACTATTGTAAACAGTATCAGCGCTAGTGTGACACTACTGTAAACAGTATCAGCGCTAGTGTGACACTACTGTAAACAGTATCAGCGCTAGTGTGACACTACTGTAAACAGTATCAGCGCTAGTGTGACACTAATGTAAACAGTATCAGCGCTAGTGTGACACTACTGTAAACAGTATCAGCGCTAGTGTGACACTACTGTAAACAGTATCAGCGCTAGTGTGACACTACTGTAAACAGTATCAGCGCTAGTGTGACACTACTGTAAACAGTATCAGCGCTAGTGTGACACTACTGTAAACAGTATCAGCGCTAGTGTGACACTACTGTAAACAGTATCAGTATGAGCGTGACACTACTGTAAGTACTATCAGCTGTGAGTCTCACACTACTGTAAACACTATTATTGCTTCTTAAAGCCCAGCCGACTGCACAGATCTCTATCAGGACTATAACCATCTAGAAAAAAAAATGACACCGTACTTCAGAGATGATAATATACAAAACTAGAAAATAAAATAAAGTACACTTATCAATGCATTCGCGCACATAATTTAAGGATATGCCCCTGGCGTTGACCACTCCATCCGATTTATCATCAGGCGATTGAAAACATGCCTGAATACACACGTAAACATGACTAAGAGAAAGTGCGTAAGACTTTTATCCAACACACACACGTGACTGGACAGCATGGCAGAAAATGCCTCCTTCAAGTCCGCTCTCAAAACTCACCTTTTCTCCTCTGCATAAAATCCTAACCTCACTCAACCCCCCTCTGCAGCCTGTCTCCGCTCGGAGGGGAATCACTTTGTTTTAATATATAATTGTATATGATGTGCTCTCTGTGGTTTTCCATTGGTTTTATTCTTGCTTTTATTGCTTTTATTCTTTTCTCCCCATTTGTGGCCATGCATGTGTGTGTGTGTGTGTGTGTGTGTGTGTGTGTGTGTGTGTGTGTGTGTGTGTGTGTGTGTGTGTGTGTGTGTGTGTGTGTGTGCGTGCGTGCGTGCGTGTGTGTGTGCGTGTGTGTCTTTTCGGCGCTTGGATTTGATTTTGTCGAGATTTGCGCTATATAAATATTGTAATTATTATGTATGCATGTGCGTATGTATGTATGTATGTATACGCTTAGATTTATGTATGTATGTATGTATGCATGTATACGCTCAGCTTAGATTTATGTATGTAAGTATGTAAGCATGCATGTATGCATGTATACGCTCATATGTATGTAGGTATGTATGCATGTATACGCTCAGCGCTTAGATTTGATTTTGTCAAGATTTTGCGCTATATAAATAAAATATATTATTATTATTATTATTATTAGAAATGACAAGAGAGCATAGGAGGAACGTAGAAACAAAAAGATTGACAGAACAGAGGAAATTCGTAGCACAGAATTTCCAGAAGGTGAGGATACTATCTATACTGAAAGAGCCCACGGCATCCCTACGGGAGGAACCCAATTATCAATCTTCAGAGAAATTACGTAAGACTTTATCGAACATATACAGGTAAACGGACCTACAAGGCAAAAAAAAAAAAAAAAAAAAAAATTACACGAAGAAATAACAGACAGCAAAGAAGGAAGGCAGAAACAAAAAGACTGATAGAACAGGAAATTTGTAGAACAGATTTTCCAGGTGGGGATACTATTTACACTGACAGAGCCCCCCCCCACCCCCACCCCCCACCACCAGAACCCCAGGGGCGGGACACTTCTGTCACTACTGACGTATCGCGGTATCTGTTACTGCACACCCCGGCCCCCAAACAACGATGTAGATACTGTGTTTGACAGAACAACAGTTGACTAACACCACCACCAACTTCCTTTTCAACTATCCCACATATCTGATGTGCGTGTCTTCCACCCCCCCCCCCCCTTCATTTTTTTTTCAGAGCTGCTTCACACTACCCACAATTGTAGCTGAATGAAGCAGCTGCAGCTGTGGGTAGTATGAAGCAGCTGTGAAAAACATGCACATCAGCTATGTAGGACAGTTGAAAGAGAAGTTGGTGAAGCCACCCTGGAGAAAAGCAGCTCTTGGAGACAAAAAGGACGTGATACAAACCACATCCTTCATCCGGACCACCGGACTGACCGACTGAGGCATAATCACGCTCGAATGAAACACACACACACACACACACACACACACACACACACACGCATGCGCACGCACACACACACGTGCGCACACACACACACGCATGCACGCACATACACACACATGCCACACACACACACACGCACTACACACACACGCACACACACACACACAAACACACACACACACACACACACACACACAGTGTCACATCACACTCACTACCTCTCCACCAGCTGTGATTGCAACAACACTGTTGCAAAACAAGATCAATGCAACTTTGAAACGACGACTTCAAAGTGTGTCCATGGTCATACAGCCACAATAATTATTACACATAAAGAAAACGACTGCCTGGGGCCGCATTTTCGTGTAGACTAAATACGGGTGCTTTTTTAATCTCTAAATGAGGGAAATCAGGGTCGTCTCCCTTCGCAAATGGTAAGAACAAACAGAAAGACAAAACAAGCAAACAAAAGGGATCGTTTTACTCGACAACTGAATAAATTGTCGGGTTTGAAACAGAAACCTTTGAGGAAAAAGAAGGCTGTATAAAGAGGGTTAAAACACAGTTGGGGGATTGTGAAGCACAGGCAAAGTCGCCTTCTTCAGACGCTCTTTATTTAATTTATTACAGATTATTACAGAACGTTACACATTTCAATATCGTTCCTTTAGTACCTTTATCTTCCACGTTAACTGTTACTTATGTCTTGTTGTGTTTTGTGTGTGTGTGTGTGTGTGTGTGTGTGTGTTGTGTGTGTGTGTGTGTGTGTGTGTGTGTGTGTGCGCATGAGTGAGTGTGTGTGTGCGCGCACGGCGCGCGTGTGTGTGAGTGTGTGCGCGCGCGTGTGTGTGCGTGTGCGTGTGTGTGTGTGTGCACGCGCGCGCATGTATGTAACTCTGCGCTTGCTCTCTCTCTGCGTGCGCGCGTGTGCGTGTGTGTGTCTGCGCGCGCGCGCGTGAGTATGCGTGTGTGTGCGCGCGCGTGTGCGTGTTTGTGTCCCCGTTAGCTCAGCTGGTTAGAACACCATGTTAGTAAGGCGAAGGTCGTGGACTCGACCCTCAGACGGGCCACAATGAGGTAACTACCAGCACATCAGCTGTATACGCTTGCTGATGACCTAGGCCACGATAGGGGCAGCTCTCCGTCACACGGCATCTGCTAAACTGGTGAATACGCAATTCATCTCAAATACAGGAACGCTGTCTTGAAAAGAGAACGGAAGCGGTCAAACCACAAACTCTTAATCAGAAGTAACTGGCAGTGCTCAGCTTAAAAGCGAACAGAAAACAGAACACGTATCCAAATCACAGTCGATCGTTGTCGTCGAATGTAAACCAAGCCTTGTATTGTGAGCCAAACACGTTCTCGTTCGATAATCGCATGCTTCTTATTTCTGTCATATTCTAATTATAAATTAAGATGGACAGATGAGGAGGATGAAGAAGAAGGAAAGAAGAGAAAGAAGAAACAAGGAAGAGGAAGAAGAAGGAAAGAAGAGAGATAAGAAGACAAACAGGAAAAAAAAAAAAGATGAAGTAGAGGAAAAGAAAGAAAGAAGGAAAGATGAGCAAGAAGAAGGAAAAAAAAAAAAAAGGAGGAAGAAGGAAAAACGACGACGAAGAAGAAAGACAGAAAAGGAGGAGGAAGAGAAGATGACAAATGAAAGAAAGACGAAGAAGAGAAAGGAAAGAATAGGGAGAAGAAGGAAGGAAGAAAACAAAGAACGAAAGAAAGAAAATGAAATGAGGTTAACGATAGGGGGGAGGGGGGGGGGGGTGGTTAGATGAAGTAATCAGGACGACGACGAAAAAAATGAAGAGGAAGAAAAGCAAAAAACAAACGTACAAACTACTTATAAAACGCTGGTATAAAGCCGAACACACTTATTACTTTTTTTTTTTTTATCATATTTTTGCAAATGCTTCGAATGCAAAAAAAAAAAAAAAAAATTAATAATATCAATACTTTTTATCTAAAATTGTCATACATACCAGTTCACAACTGCTGCAGATGACGGATATATCAGACCAGCACCACTTGTTTCAGCTTTACACACACAAACTGTGACAAACAGCCCACACTCGTCAAATCCAACTGCCAACAACTGCTACACCACACCTATACGACTACTGCAAAAGAACACCACTTTTCACACAAAACAGGTCCTTAGCTTGCCGCCGCTCGGTCAATACACAGACACTCCGTCGCGTCAACACCAAATACATCCGTGCACAACACGACGCATCTCCTCGTAAACCGTAAAGAAAGGAGAGAAGAGAAGAAGAAGAAAAAATCAAACTTATGATGATCTCACAGAAAGCCTTGTTCCTTGTCGCCCGCCGGAGCCCAAGGAAAATGAGAGACTTCAGCGTCGACCGTCGCCTGTTTGTGTGTGGAGCAAGCTTATGAGCGGAACAGTTTCCCCTGTGAGGGGTTGACAAGCGGCTCTAGCAGGTGCGTTAAGCGCTTGAACAAACACCCCGTATACAATAGAACAGTCTTGTTGCGTGCTGTCCAAAGCCAGCCTAAGCGACAGAGAGAGGGGAAGGGGGCGGGCAGAACCGCTTGAGAGAGAGAGAGAGAGAGAGGAGAGAGAGAGAGAGAGAGACAGAGACAGAGAGCAGAGAGAGAGAGAGCAGAGAGAGAGAGAGCTGAGAGGGAGAGAGAGAGACTGATAGAGTGAGAGACAGCGGCTACAGGGAGAGAGAGACAGAGAGACAGTGTGTGTGTGTGTGTGTGTGTGGTGAGAGAGAGAGAGAGAGAGAGAGAGACAGAGAGGCTAGCGAGAGCGAGTGAGAGAGAGCGAGTGAGAGAGAGAGAGAAAGAGAGAGAGAGCGAGCGTCCAGAGAGAGAGAGAGAGAGAGAGACAGAGCGCTCCAGAGATAGAGAGAATGAGAGACAGGCATACAGACAGACAGACAGACAGAGTGCATCCAGAGAGAGAGAGAGAGAGAGAATGAGACAGACAGGCATTCAGACAGACAGACAGAGTGCATCCACACACAGAGAGAGAATGAGACAGACAGGCATACAGACAGACAGACAGAGAGCGTCCAGAGAGAGACAGAGACACAAGATGCTCCCTAGAGACTAGAGAGAGACAGAGAGACAGACAGACAGAGGCAAAGAGAGAGAGAGAGAGAGAGAGGACAGAGGCAAAGAGAGAGAGAGAGAGAGACGAGAGACAGAGAGCAAAGAGAGAGAGAGAGAGAGAGAGGACAGAGGCAAGAGAGAGAGAGACGAGACAGACAGACAGAGGCAAAGAGAGAGAGAGAGAGAGAGAGAGAGACAGAGGCAAAGAGAGAGAGAGAGAGAGAGAGACAGAGACAGAGGCAGACAGAGGCAAGAGAGAGAGAGAGAGAGAGAGAAGAGAGACAGAGGCAAAGAGAGAGAGAGAGAGAGGAGAGAGAGACAGAGGCAAGAGAGAGAGAGAGAGAGAGAGACAGAGGCAAAGAGAGAGAGAGAGCGTGTGTATGGATGGAGGGATAATTACATTGCTCGTGGTTCGTGTTCGTGTGAATGAAATCCACTTGAGGTCCTAATCACCAGCTTGATCTCCGGCCTCTAGTTAACTGACCTCCTACAAGCCCTCGCCCTGCTCAGCGTTTGTTTTCACGCCTCAGCTGCCAGAGTTAAGACTCCTAAGCTTTACAGTCAGTCACACCCCCACCCCTCCCCCCACCCACCCACAGGAAGTGGAATCAAGGGTTCTGACCCACCACAGTGCCTTTGTGCGACTACTGCCTGCTAATAAGCTGGTCTCAATTTTTTTGTTTTCTTATGTCTTTTGTTTTGATATTATTATTATCATTATTAGTGTTTGTTATTATTATTGTTGTTGTAATTATATCATCATCATCATCATCATTAGTAATAGTAGTAGTAGTACTATTACAACTATTATCATTACTATTGTCATTATTGTTATCATCATCCTTATCATCATTGTTGTTACTAGTATCATCATCATCATCATTATTATTATCATTATATAATTTATTTATTTATTTTATATCTATTATTATTACTGTGGCATATTTTTAAGAACATCGAGTTATTTGTTCTGTATGTTTATAAATGAATTGACGAAGTCTACATCTTATCTGTCAAAGTTCAGGTGCACGGTCACGCTGCTTACAGCTAAGCCGACCACTTCAGCCACATCAGGGCTAACACCACGTTAAACACGACTCCAAGTTACTACTACTACTAATAACAACAATAATAGCATTAATGAAATACATAATAACAATAATAATAATAATGACAATAACAACAACAATAATAATAATAATAAAGACGACAGTTAAAAACCAAGCGCCCGACTATCCTTTCAAGTCTAACGCATTTCAAAAAAATCTTTCCCATACGTATGGTCAGATGAAATAGTCTGCTGATCTCTTGTGAAATAATCATAATAGCGATGAAATAATGACAATAACAATAATAATAAACAAGGAAATAAATAAGAAAAGAAAAGAAAATGATACAAAATAAAATAAAACAAAATAAAATGAAATAAGATAAAATAAAATAAAATGAAATAAAATAAAATAAAACAAAACAAAATAAAACTTAGAAAAGAATATTCCTGGCCTAATCGTATCGACACTTGCTGAAATAAAACTTGTTTTACGTCTGAAAAACTACGGAAAATTAATGACTTTACCTATTCCGTTACGAGTTGATGGGCTGGGGGAAAATGAGAGGGAGGGGCAAGGTGATAATGAATGAAATGAACGAAATGTTACAGACGAGTACGTTTGACGCTGTGACCCATGTGTCCTGGATGAAGCATCATTAACGATGCCAGACACGGCTCCATCAAGATTTGTTCACGCCTCTCTGAAGAATGCTAGGATGATTGAGGTAGTCACGCACGCCATCTTCCGACAGACAGACAGACAGACAGAGAGGGGAGGGGGGAGAGATAGAAAGGAGGAGGGAGGGAGGGAGGGAGCACGCACGTACGCATGCACGCCCGCACACACACACGCACATACACACACGCGCGTGCGCACGAAAAAACGAATGCAGGAATGTAGTATACTATGTACTAATAATAATAATAATTACAATATTTATATAGCGCAAAATCTTGATAAAATCAAATTTAAGCGCTGAAGCAGACACACACGCAGGCACGCACGCTCGCACACACACGCACGCACACATACAGACAGACACACACACACACACACACACACACACACACACACACACACACACCCACACACACGCATGGCTATAAATGGGGAGAAAGAATAAAAGCAATAAAAGCAAGAATAAAAGCAATGGAAAATTATAGACAGCATAGCATACAATTATATATTATAACCATGTGATTCCCTCCGAGCGGAGACAGGCTGCAGAGGGGAGGGTTGAGTGAGGTTAGGATTTTATGCAGGAGAGAAAAGGTGAGTTTTGAGAGCGGACTTGAAGGAGACAAAAGTAGGTTGCTGACGGACTGAGAGAGGAAGTTTGTTCCAGGAGAGTGGACCAGAAACAGAGAAGGCTCGTGGACCATAGGTATTGAGCTTAGTGCGTGGAAAGCGAAGAGTCAGAGGATCAGAGGCAGAGCGGAGGGTACGTGAGGGAACATAAATCTCAAGTAGGCTTGACAGGTAATCGGGGGCTGCGTTATTGAGGCTTTTGTAGCACATGGTGTCTAGTTTGTACTGTATGCGCTTTGATACAGGGAGCCAGTGAAGTTGTGCCAGGAGAGGAGATATGTGGTCAGCTTTTTTCTTTTTGAGTACAAGGCGTGCAGCATTGTTTTGAATGCGCTGTAGGATGTGAATGGTGGAGGCAGGAAGACCAGACAGGAGTGAATTGCAATAGTCAATGCGAGACATTATGAAGGAGAACGAGTTTTGCAGTTGTTTCGACAGAGAGATACTTCCTGATCAGCTTTATACGATGGAGATGATAGTAGCAGGATCTGGCAGTTTGAGAAACAAAGTTGTTCATGGACAGGGTAGAGTCAATGCAGACACCAAGGTTTTTAGCTGAATCAGAAATTGGGACTGATGTGTTACATAATGGGAGAGAAAGAGGAGGCAGCTGAGAAAGTTTCTGACGGGTGCCAATGAGGATAGCTTCTGTTTTGTCGTCATTAAGCTGAAGTCTATTGTGTGTCATCCAGTTCTTAATGTCCGAGTAACACTCAGTGGTGCGAGTCAACAGGCGCTGTATATTATCAGGTGAGTCACTGTCTTGAAGTTGGGTGTCATCAGCATAGAAGTGGTGTTTTATAGAATGGGAGTTGGTGATGGTGGACAGGGGGGAGGTGTAAAGAGTGAAAAGAACAGGGCCAAGGACAGATCCTTGTGGAACACCACAGGTCAGGTATGCAGGTTGAGAGTAAGTGCCATTGATGAGAACGGTTTGTTTTCTGTTTGATAGGTATGAAGTGAACCAAGACAGAGCAATGTCAGAGATGCCAAAAGTATGATGAAGTCTAGAAAGGAGAATACCATGATCAATGGTATCAAAGGCTGCAGACAGATCAAGGAGTGTGAGGAGAGAGACTTTGCCAGTATCAGTTGCAAGGAGGAGATTGTTGAGAATGTGTAGTAGGGCAGTTTCAGTGCTATGGCACTGGCGGTAGGCTGACTGGAAAGGATTGAGGAGATTGTTGGCAGACAGGTGAGAGTTCAGCTGGTTGAGGACGACTTTTTCAAGGAGTTTTGACAAGAAAGAGAGATTAGAGATAGGCCGGTAATTTTTCAGTTCATTTGGATCTAAATTGTGTTTCTTGAGGAGAGGGTGAACAATAGCAGACTTGAAAGAATCTGGGACAGTTCCAGTTTGAAGAGAAGTGTTGATGATGTCAGTGATGAATGGGAGGAGAGTAGGGAGACAGTCGGCGTAGACAGAACCTGGAAGAGGATCCAGTTCGCAGGTTTTGAACGACATGGATCTGATTGTGTTGAGAATTTCTTCTTGTGAGACTGGGGTAAAAGTAGTAAGAGGTGTGCCAGAGAAGGAAGGCTCAGGTGGGCATGGTTGACAGGGTGTCCTGTCAAGCCTGTCACGAAGAGTTTGTATTTTGGTGGTGAAATAGTTGGAGAATACAGATGGGAGTTCTTCATTTGTATGTTTTGTTGGGAGAGGTAGATCTTTTCGTGTGCCAAGGAGATGATTCATGGTTGTAAAGAGTTCTTTTGAAGAAGAGGCATTCAGGATTTTGGTTTGGAAATAGCTTGTTTTTTGCTGATGCAATGAGGGTGGATACTTTTGTTTTAGAGGCTTGGAAAAGTTGCCTGTGTACAGTGAGTTTGGATTTGCGCCAGCGGCGCTCTGCTCTGCGGCGGGCACGTTTTGCACAGGCGATCTCATGAGTGAGCCAGGGGGTAGGGGGGCGGTCAGGTAAAAGACGGGTTGTGGCTGGAGCATGAGTGTCCAGAAGATGGTGGAGAGTAGTATAGAATTCATCGGCAAGGTTATGTGACTTTTCAGAAAGGAGACGGGAGGCATCAGATGAAAATGTGGAGAGGTCGATAGATTTGAGATTGCGTCGAGTCACTGTGCGCATGGTACGGGAAGGAGGAGAAATGTCGAGAGAACAGAGAATTGCAGAGTGGTCAGATGGAAGGGCTGAAGTTAGACGGGTAGAAAGAACTAAGCAGTTGTCAGTAGCGGAATTGTGATGATCACGAGAAATGATCCAGTCAAGAATGTGACCTTTTTGATGGGTTGGTTCAGAAATGTGTTGAGTCATATTGTGATTGGACAGAGAGTTGATGATATGTCTTGTGTCATAACGGTGAGTGTTGTCATAGTGGACATTGATATAACCTAGAATGATGAGATTTCCAGGTAAGAGGCAGTAGTGGTCAAGCAATTGGTCAAAGTCAGAGAGAAACATGGATGTGGTGAGTTTGTTGGCAGAGCTAGGTGGGGGTCGATAGACACAGGAGAAGGTGATGGGGTGAGGGGTGGATTGGAAGGATACTTCAACGTGCTCGAAAGAAGGATGGGAGAAAGGCAGAGACTGCGAGAAAGATAGGCGGGAATGGAGTGAGTCGTTGTAGAGGATGGCGATACCGCCACCTCGGGATGAGCGATGGAAAGAAGCAAGCCTGTAACCACTCGGAGTGAGGCTAGCAATTATAGGTTCGTGACCAAGGGGGTTAAGCCATGTCTCCGTGATAAAAGCAATGTCAACATGCTCATCTGCGACAAAGTCAGCAATAACATCGGCTTTGTCACCAGTGCATGCCGACTGAGCATTAAAAAGGCATAGTTTCAGCCTATCACAGTCATATGGTGGCGGCTGAGGTGGCGACGAAGGCGGCACCAACGGGACAGAAGGCGAGAGCGGCACCGGCGGGACAGAAGGCGAAGGCGGCACCATCAGGCGAAGGCGAAGACGGCAGAGGAGGAGACAAAGCTTGCAGCAGCGAGGTCAAGGGCAGGGGCAGTGGAGGAGAAGAAGAAGCAGGAGACGAAAAGTGGCGTCCGGCAGGAGGCAGGTTGTGCCAAAGACGGTGGAGACGTCCACCACGACAGGATCGCGCAGTGCGGGGCTTGCTACACAGCCCCAATGTACGTATGCGCTGGTAGACGCCTCCACCGAGGTAGCATTTGCTGTGTTTAAAAAGTGTCAGTCCAATTTGTTTTATAAAAGACGGGTCCATAATTGCGAGCCAGGCAGGAGAGGAAGACACTTGCAGGTTGGTGTGTGGGTTGGTCAGTTCACAACACTAAAATCCAGAGAACGCAGAACACAAAGGTTTGGAAGCTGTAGCGTTGGGCGAACACAGTAGGCTAAGGTATAAACACAATTCACAGATAAAATGTCCGACTTGAGCGGCTGAATTAAAATGATGAAAAGTAGGTATAAAAACTTTAAAATCGGATTATCTGGTAAAATATTCAAAATTTTAAAAAAATATTTACATCACCGTGTGTCAGGATTTCAAAGCAACAAACATACAAAATTCAATGCATAAAACCAAATAGAACCACGATAAAATCACTGTAAAACACCACACACACTTTTGCTGCCTGCTGGCGCGACATCTACTCACCATCAGTATGGGTATGCACATACAGTTTTCATGCATGTGCGTATGATTATATATAGTGCGCATATGTACATACTCACCAAAGGAGGGATGGAGGAGAGAGGGGAGGGAGGGAGGGAGAGAGACAGACAGAGACAGAGAGACAGAAAGACAAGAGACAGAGACAGAGACACAGAGAGAGGCTAAGTAGGGGGAGGGAAAGAGCGAGCGAGTGTGTGTGCGTGTGTGCGTGCGTGTGTGCGTGCGTGTGTGTGTGTGTGTGTGTGTGTGTGTGTGTGTGTGTGTGTGTGTGTGTGTGTGTGTGTGTGGAGAGAGAGAGAGAGAGAGAGAGAGAGACAGCGAGTGCGTGTGCGTGTGTGTGTGTGCCGACTTTTTTGCATGCGTGTATGCAAGGCGTTTTGCCCACGCTGTACAGGCGGTTTGTCAGTAATAACACTGCTGCACAGTCTGCACACCCTGTCTTTACTGGGCAACGTGAATGCTGGGGTGTTTCCATAAGTGACAGCACACTGCCATGACTTACAGGATTGTTAGTCACCGCACACTGCCATGACATTACAGAATTGTTAGTCACCGCATCCTGCCATGACTTACAGGATTGTTAGTCACCTCACACTGCCATGACTTACAGGATTTTTAGTCACCGCACACTGCCATGACTTATAGAATTGTTAGTCACCTCACACTGCCATGACTTACAGGATTTTTAGTCACTGTACACTGCCATGACTTACAGGATTTTTAGTCACCGCACACTGCCATGACTTACAGGATTGTTAGTCACCGCACACTGCCATGACTTACAGGATTGTTAGTCACCGCACACTGCCATGACTTACAGGATTGTTAGTCACCACACACTGCCATGACTTACAGGATTGTTAGTCACTGCACACTGCCATGACTTACAGGATTGTTAGTCACCACACACTGCCATGATTTACAGGGTTGTTAGTCACCGCACACTGCCGTGACTTGCAGGATTTTTAGTCACCGATCCTGCCATGACTTACAGGATTTCTAGTCACCGCACACTGCCATGACTTACAGGATTGTTAGTCACCGCACATTGCCATGACTTACAGGATTTTTAGTCACCGCACATTGTCATGACTTACAGGATTTTTAGTTACCGATCCTGCCATGACTTACAGGATTTTTAGTTACCGATCCTGCCATGACTTACAGGATTTTTAGTTACCCATCCTGCCATGACTTACAGGATTTTTAGTCACAGCACACTGCCATGACTTACAGGATTTTTAGTTACCGATCCTGCCATGACTTACAGGATTTTTAGTTACCCATCCTGCCATGACTTACAGGATTGTTACTCACCGCATCCTGCTATGACTTACAGGATATTTAGTCACCGCACACTGCCATGACTTACAGGATTGTTAGTCACTGCACACTGCCATAACTTACAGGGTTGTTAGTCACCGCACACTGCTATGTCTTACAGGATTTTTAGTCACCCTACACTGCCATGACTTACAGGATATTTAGTCACCGCACACTGCCATAACTTATAGGGTTTTTAGTCACCTCACACTGCCATGACTTACAGGATATTTAGTCACTGCACACTGCCATGACTTACAGGATTTTTAGTCACCGCACACTGCCATGACTTACAGGATTTTTAGTCACCTCACACTGCCATGACTTACAGGATTGTTAGTCACCGCACACTGCCATGACTTACAGGATTGTTAGTCACTGTACACTGCCATGACTTACAGGATTTTTAGTCACCGCACACTGCCATGACTTACAGGATTTTTAGTCACCGCACATTGCCATGACTTACAGGATTTTTAGTCACCGCACATTGCCATGACTTACAGGATTTTTAGTCACCGCACACTGCCATGACTTACAGGATTTTTAGTCACCGCACATTGCCATGACTTACAGGATTTTTAGTCACCGCACACTGCCATGACTTACAAGATTTTTAGTCACCGATCCTGCCATGACTTACAGGATCTTTAGTCACCGAGCCTGCCATGACTTACAGGATTTTTAGTCACCGATCCTGCCATGACTTACAGGATTTTTAGTCACCGATCCTGCCATGACTTACAGGGTTTTTAGTTACCGATCCTGCCATGACTTACAGGATTTTTAGTTACCGATCCTGCCATGACTTACAGGATTTTTAGTCACCGATCCTGCCATGACTTACAGGATTTTTAGTCACCGATCCTGCCATGACTTACAGGATTTTTAGTCACCGATCCTGCCATGACTTACAGGATTTTTAGTCACCGATCCTGCCATGACTTACAGGATTTTTAGTCACCGATGCTGCCATGACAGGATTCTTAACGTGTATGTTATTTGACATTCTGACTGCGTACACGCACGAAGACAGTTTAAGCACCAGTCGCTGTGGTGTGGTGGTTGTGGGTTCGAATCCCCATCAGTCATTTCAAAACTATATCATTGTGGGAATTTTTTGCTCCAACCGGCTCCTACACAGAGTTGCTATGGGCACATTGGGAGGACTGGGACCACACAGTCCAGTCTCATCCACTTCACCGATGCGTCACTGAGGGTGTAGTCGCTCAAATCGTACGACCAGCACCACCTGGCTGATGCCAGGATATATCATGATAGCAAGCGTAGGGTACAGCCCTGTCACACATTCTCAATCCTAGATGGAACTCCCTAGCATGATTATCATCCTCATCGACATCATCAATGTCGCATTGCAAAAACAAACAAACAAACAAACAACAGCGACAGCAAACTGAGCCAGCTTCTGTGGCCATAAAGATGGCGTCGAAAATGGGACGAGAAAAAAAAAAGAAAAAAAAAAGAAAAGATGAGCACAATGGTAACTTCCATGAGTGCGATGATCCTAAAAAAAAAGAAAAGATTTTTTTAAAAGACAGTTTAAGCACAAACAGCTATGCTTACATGGTGATGACCTCGGAGATCATCGGAAAACTTTCCCATCTTTTCCCATCAGGTGGGTAGTACGCATGCAGAACGAAACCCAGACCCTCTGATTGTAAGTCCAACATCTTACCCACCTCACTAGCACGCCCGTCGGATTCTGCGTATAAGCACATGCACCCATGAGCACAACATGACCAAAAAAAAAGTGTACTCATGAAATCTGATTATTCTAAATATTAACAAGAATCCACAGACGCAAAGTTCATGACATCATATAGTCTAGGTAGGACCTCAGGACCTGGCAGGCTCAAGGGTTTATGTACAGGCTTAAGGCTTGTGCCGTGATCATCATACACATGGCACCTGTGACGTTAGTGCATATGGAATCCGTTCCGAGAGCGGAGAGTCGTCTTGAGAAACTGAAACGGAAACTCATGAAATCATAACTTTTATCATTAATTTCCATAAGCTGAAGATGTGACCGAAAACTTACTACAAAATGAAAAAAAAAGGGAAAAAATTATGAAAAAGTAAAAAGTTTCAACTAAAAACGTTCACTTAATAGTGCGTACTACTTTAGATTCGTGCTTTAACGATTTGTCGTCAGGATTCCACGTGTGAGCTATATCTGAATAAATGTTAAACAGACTAACCAGACAAGAATTGATAAATCTTTGTGCGTGTGTTACACACACACACACACACACACACACACACACACACACACACACACACACACACACACACACACACACACACACACACACACACACTCACACACACACACACACACACTTATTTTCGGATGAATCTGTGATCGACAGGTGGGTAAAGTGTTACCAACAGAACAAAGTTTTGATGACAGCACATCAGCACATCAACACACACACACACACACACACACACACACACACACACACACACACACACACACACACACACACACACACACACACACACACACACACACACACACACACACACACACACACACACTTATTTTCGGATGAATCTGTGATCCACAGGTGGGTAAAATGTTAATAACAGAACAAAGTTTTGCTGACAGCACATCAAAACACACCACACACACCCCACACACACACACACACACACACACACACACACACACACACACACACACACACACACACACACACACACAAACATACACACACACACACGTACATATCATATCAAAGCTGGGTAGGGTTAGTTTCCACGCCTCAGCTACCAGAGTTAAAGACTCCTGAGCGTTACAGTCAGTCACACCCCCACCCCTCCCCCACCCGGCCACAGAACCCTGACTCAAGGGTCCTGACCTACCACAGGACACTTGTGTGACTACTGCCTGGTAACACATTGACCTTTCTTCTTCCTCTAATCCCCTCTCTTCCACACCCTTCACTGACCCGATTCCTCCAACTTTCTTCCATCTTCACTGTTTGACAATCAGCCTGACTGATGGAATTCTTCCCACCTTTCAACCTCACGAGCCAGCCGATGGGTCATGTAAACACCTTCAGTGACATGACACATGTAGGTATTAGCACTATAGAATAAACACCTTCAGTGACATGACACATGTAGGTATTAGCACTATAGAATAAACATCTTCAGTGACATGACACATGTAGGTATTAGCACTATAGAATAAACACCTTCAGTGACATGACACATGTAGTTATTAGCACTATAGAATAAACACCTTCAGTGACATGACACATGTAGGTATTAGCACTACAGAATAAACATCTTCAGTGACATGACACATGTAGGTATTAGCACTATAGAATAAACACCTTCAGTGACATGACACATGTAGGTATTAGCACTATAGAATAAACATCTTCAGTGACATGACACATGTAGGTATTAGCACTATAGAATAAACATCTTCAGTGACATGACACATGTAGGTATTAGCACTATAGAATAAACATCTTCAGTGACATGACACATGTAGGTATTAGCACTATAGAATAAACATCTTCAGTGACATGACACATGTAGGTATTAGCACTACAGAATAAACATCTTCAGTGACATGACACATTTAGGTATTAGCACTATAGAATAAACATCTTCAGTGACATGACACATTTAGGTATTAGCACTATAGAATAAACATCTTCAGTGACATGACACATTTAGGTATTAGCACTACAGAATAAACATCTTGAAAACGGTATGATACAGTAACAAATCAAAGACAAAGCAACAGATTGTTTAAATCTGACAACACCTTGCATTACGCCAGCTTTACAAATCTGTTGTTAATTAACGAGTGAGACAAAGAGAGATGCTTTATGACAGACTTTATGAGACTATATTTTCCACGTTTGAAGTTAACAACCAAAAGCCTTTTTCCCTTTCAAACTTGCCACTGCTTGCATGCTGTGTGTGTTTATGTTTCTTCCATAAGCCCGCCACTTACACGACTTACTGGATCTTTAACGTGCATATCTGACAATCTGCATCGCCACTCCCCCCCCCCCCCCCCCCCGAGCTTGAAGAACTGACTATCGAGTGGCGTCAGAAGCTTTGGAGGTGATTGTAAGGAGAGTGGTGAGGCGTTGGTGTTCCAGGTCCCATACGTAAGAAATACGTTGAGGCACGGGCAAGTTTATACACATGTTGGGAAAAATCTCCGTCTCCAACCTGTTACCTATCAAGCACCAGGCAGACATGTCTAGGCTCACTGAACTCAGGACCTACTAACTGGAAGTGCAATGTTTAATGTTTACCCACTTGATTACTGCGCTTATTGGGCGGGGGGGGGGGGGGGAGAGAAAGAGATCGAGAGCGACAGACAGACGGAGAGACAGACACAGAGACAAAGAGAGACAGACAGAGAGACAAGGACAGAGAGACAGACAGAAATAGAGAGAGAGAGAGACAGAGAGAGGCCAACAGAGAGACAGAGACACACAAAGACAGAGAGACAGAGAGAAAGAGACAGAGAAAGACAGACAGACAGGCAGAAAGAGAGAGAGAGGAACAGAGACAGAGACAGAGAGGAGACAGACAGGGAGACGGGGGGAGAGAGAAAGAGAGAGAGATAGAGAGACAGACAGACAGAGAGACAGAGAGAAAAACAGACGAGAGAGGGGGGGGGGGGGGTAGACGAACAGAGAAAAATGGAGAGAGAGAGAGAGAAAGAGAGAGGAACAGAAACACAGAGAGAGAGAGAAAGAGAGAGAGAGAGAGAGAGAGAGAGAGAGAGAGATCATGGACAATATAAAAATGTCCCAGTTTCTCTAGAGGCGTTAAAAGCAAAGGCACCCAAGGGATGGAAAACAGCTATTGCACAACACCACGAACACAGCTATTGCACAACATCACGAACACAGCTATTGCACAACATCACGAACATAGCTATTGCACAACATCACGAACACAGCTATTGCACAACACCACGAACATAGCTATTGCACAACATCACGAACATAGCTATTGCACAACATCACGAACACAGCTATTGCACAACACCTCGAACATAGCTATTGCATAACATCACGAACACAGCTATTGCACAACATCACGAACATAGCTATTGCACAACATCACGAACATAGCTATTGCACAACACCACGAACACAGCTATTGCACATCATCACGAACACAGCTATTGCACAACACCACGAACATAGCTATTGCACAACATCATGAACACAGCTATTGCACAACATCACGAACACAGCTATTGCACAACATCACGAACACAGCTATTGCACAACATCACGAACATAGCTATTGCAC
>CM060309.1:28208924-28223924 GCA_030674185.1 Monoplex corrugatus
AGAGAGAGATAGAGAGACAGACAGACAGAGATGGAGACAAAAAGAATGACAGTGGGACAGAAGAGAGAGAGAGAGACAGACAGGGCAGAGATGGAGACAAAAAGAATGACAGTGAGACAGGAACAGAGAGAGAGACAGACAGACAGACAGACAGAGATGGAGACAAAAAGAATGACAGTGGGACAGGAACAGAGAGAGAGAGACAGACAGACAGAGATGGAGACAAAAAGAATGACAGTGAGACAGGAACAGAGAGACAGACAGACAGACAGAGATGGAGACAAAAAGAATGACAGTGGGACAGGAGCAGAGAGACAGACAGACAGACAGAGATGGAGACAAAAAGAATGACAATGAGACAGGAACAGAGAGACAGACAGACAGAAATGGAGACAAAAAGAATGACAGTGGGACAGGAACAGAGAGAGAGAGAGAGACAGACAGACAGACAGAGATGGAAACAAAAAGAATGACAGTGAGACAGGAACAGAGAGAGAGAGACAGACAGACAGACAGAGATGGAGACAAAAAGAATGACAGTGAGACAGGAACAAGAGAGAGAGACAGACAGACAGAGATGGAGACAAAAGAATGACAGTGAGACAGGAACGAGAGAGAGAGAGACAGACAGAACAGAGATGGAGACAAAAAGAATGATGAGAGACAGGAACAGAGAGAGAGAGAGAGAACAGATAGACAGACAGACAGAGATGGAGACAAAAAGAATGACAGTGAGACAGGAACAGAGAGAGAGACAGACAGACAGACAGAGAGATGGAGACAAAAAGAATGACAGTGGGACAGGAACAGAGAGAGAGAGAGACAGACAGAGATGGAGACAAAAAGAATGACAGTGAGACAGGAACAGAGAGAGACAGACAGACAGAGATGGAGACAAAAAGAATGACAGTGGGACAGGAACAGAGAGAGAGACAGACAGACAGAGAGATGGAGACAAAAAGAATGACAGTGGGACAGGAACAGAGAGAGAGAGAGAGACAGACAGAGATGGAGACAAAAAGAATGACAGTGAGACAGGAACAGAGAGAGAGAGGAGAGAGAGAAGAACAGACAGACAGGAATGGAGACAAAAAGAATGACAGTGGGACAGGAACAAGAGAGAGAGAGAGAGAGACAGACAGAGATGGAGACAAAAAGAATGACAGTGAGACAGGAACACAGAGAGAGAGAGAGAGAGAGAGAGAGACGAGACAGAGACAGACAGACAGACAGACAGAGATGGAGACAAAAAGAATGACAGTGGGACAGGAACAGAGAGAGAGAGAGACGAGACAGAGATGGAGACAAAAAGAATGAGTGGGACAGGAACAGAGAGAGAGAGACAGACAGAGATGGAGACAAAAAGAATGACAGTGGGAAAGGAACAGAGAGAGAGAGAGAGACAGACAGACAGAGATGGAGACAAAAAGAATGACAGTGGGACAGGACAAGAGAGAGAGAGAGAGAGAGAGAGAGAGAACAGACAGAGATGGAGACAAAAAGAATGACAGTGAGACAGGAACAGAGAGAGAGAGAGAGAGAGAGGCGAAAGGGACTGACAGAAAACAAAAGGACACGGAAAGAGAAAGGGACACAGAGAGGGGGAGAGGGGAGGAAGCCAGAGAGGGGATACAGGCACAGAGAGAGGGGAGACACACACACACACACACACACACACACACACACACACACACACACACACACACACACACACACACACACCAAGACAGACAGATAGACAGACAGACAGATAGACAGACAGACAGACAGAGAGAGGGAGAGAGCGGGGCTACGGGGTGGTGGTGAGCGAGTTTAGGAAAGATGGAGAGAGAGGGAGACAGACAGACAGAAGAGACAGACAGACAAACAGAGAGAGAGAGAGACAGACAGACAGACAGACAAACAGAGAGAGAGAGAGAGAGAGAAAAGAATGAGAATATGTCGGTCTGCGTGTAAGTCTTTTCTTTCTTTCTTGTAGTCGCCTTTTCTTTTGTTAGTTTGCTTGTTTGTTGTTTGTTTGTTTGTTTGTTTGTTTGTTTGTTTGTTTGTTTGTGTGTTTGTTTGTTTGTTTGTTTGTGTGTTTGTTTGTTTTCTTCAACACACGCAAGAAATCCTGCATTTTCTAATACACACAAGAATTTCTATTTGTCAATCTTTAAATGTCACAACGTCTGGCTCTCTCTCTCTCTCTCTCTCTCTCTCTCTCTCTCTCTCTCTCTCTCTCTCTCTCCCCCTAAACTCCGCCATCCCCCCAGCCCCTCTCTCTCTCTCTTTCTCTCTCTCCTTCCGTAACTCACTCCCCTCTCCCCCAAGTCTCGCTCTCTTTCTTCCTGACAGAAGTCTTTTCAGTCTGATGTCTTAAAAACACACACACACACACACACACACACACACACACAACACACACACACACACACACACACACACACACACACACACACACACACACACACACACACAAAACCATGCAGAACTAGGCAGACAAAACGGCCAAGGTATTTTTCACTGAGCTGATTCTATGATCTCTCCACGAGAAGAGAAGATACAGGGGATCTTCCACATGCGCTGTATCACTTCAGACACAATCTAAACAAAGTAAAGATGTTACAGTTCACGATGTACTGACATCGGCATTGCTGCCATACGAACTTGGTGTCAGCCTGTGCAAAAAGTCGAATACCTCAATATGTATAACTTACGTAGGTTTGAATCGTCGTGTTTAGCCAGTCTATTGTTTAAGTTGTTAGTTCTGGTTTGACACTTTATCTGCATTTTTTCCCTTGCCTTTTTTTCCAGCGGCCACACTATTACTTCTCTCAAGACTGGCTATTTATTTACAAGTATCTCCAGTCGTCCTTCCTCCTCCATCTACTACCCACCCATCCACCCCCTTTTTGTCGGGAGGGGGAGGGAAGTCGTCAACTCACGTGTGTGGACTATGAATCAATGACCACCACCACAGACGGCAAGGCTGGAAAATGAGAGTACCACACACAACACCACCATCATGGATAGTCATGAGGTGGATCAGACTCAACTTAGTGAGCGATTCCATACAGACAGGAGGGAGGGAGGGAGAGATCGATGGATGGATGGAGTGAGAGATAGATAGATAGATAGACAGATAGATATAGAATGACAGACAGACAGATAGGAAGACAGACAGGCATTCAGGCAGACATTGGTAGGGAGATAGATAGAGATAGATAGATAGATAGATAGGTTAGCTAGATGGATAGCTAGATGGAAGATAGATTGGCAGATAGGTTGACAGATGGATAGATAGATAGATATAGATAGATAGGTAGGTAGGTAGGTAGCAAGATAGCTAGATAGATACATAGAGAGTGCGAGACAGAGACAGACAGACAGAGACAGAGAGAGTGCGAGACAGAGACAGACAGACAGAGACAGAGAGTGAGAGACAGAGAGTGAGAGACACAGAGAGAGACAGAAAGAGATAGACTTACAGACAGACAGAAAACGACAGACGTACAGACGAACAAAGGTTGACAAAAACCACAAGGATTCACTTACAGTACAGCGATGCCTCTGGCTTGTGGAAAACAGCAACAATCAATCAACCCAAGAAGAAGTCATCCATGAACACGCAGTAATCCAACTGTCAGCCTCAACTGTCAAGTTTATGCCTTCCCCATGTCACCACCAACACTGCATTCCATGCAACGTTAAGCCCATCTGTAATCAGACAATGTCCACAATAGTCCACGAGTCTATCAAATGTCTGGAAAATGGATTACTGGAGATCAAACCTGTAAATCAACATTCACATAATGGTAATAATTGTTTCGTGGTCATTCTTTTGACAAGTGGAAGAGACTGAGTGAGAGCCGCTTCCAGTACACCCAGCTGAGAATGGTGCCTGACCCTCTTCAGGATACTGTTACTGTTTTTGTTGTTTAAAGCCCAGCCGACTGCGTAGAGCCATATCAGGGCTATAACCGCTTCAAAACATACAAACCTTCGAGGGAAAAAAAACAAAACAAAAGAAAATTAAGCACACATATCAATGCATTCGCGACAGGTATAGGAAGGTAAAGCACTGAGGGAGAAGGGACAGGCATCACAGTGACAATGCTGACCCAGAGAAATGTTGATCTCCACCACCTCACTCATCTACAACTTTTGGTTTATGGCACAGCCTTTACTTTATACATGTTTTGTAACACCAATCTACATGCAAGCGTTAATGTTCGAACTACCATGCTTTCTAGATCCTGTGCCCTGCCCCAATCCCTGAACTAGTTTGCCTGCGTTTGCAGGATGCTTGTTTTGGCTGACTGGTATTCTTTTAGTAATATAAAACAGGAGATTGGAAAGAAGAAAAAAAAAGGATTTTCAGTTCCAGTCTGCCCCTTTTCCTATGATTTTTTCTCTCTCGATGTTCTCTGTAGAAAGTCATTCTGTCTGTTTTACAAACCCACACATAGATGTAGAGACAACAACAACAACTACAAATGCTACTACTACCACCACCACTACTACTACCACCACCACCACTACTACCACCACCACCACTACTACCACCACCACACCACTACTACTACTACCACCACCACTACTACCACCACCACCACCACTACTACTACCACCACCACTACTACTACCACCACCACCACTACTACTACCATCACCACCACCACTACTACTACCACCACCACTACTACTACTACCACCACCACCACTACTACCACCACCACCACTACTACCACCACCCACACTACTACTACTACTACCATCACCACCACTACTACTCACCACCACCACCACTACTACTACCACCACCACCACCACCACTACTACTACTACTACCCACCACCACCACCACCACCTACTACTACTACTGCTACTACTACCACCACTACTACTACCACCACTACTGCTACTACTACTACCACCACCACCACTACTACTACCACCACCACCACTACTACTACTACCACACCACCACTACTACTACCACCACCACCACCACTACTACTACTACCACCATCACCACTACCACTACTGCTGCTACTTCTACTACAACCACCACTACTGCTACCACTACTACTACTACTGCTGCTGCTGCTACTACTACTACCACCACCACTACTACTACTGTTACTACTACTACCACCACCACTACTGCTACTACTACTACTGCTGCTACTACTACTACTACCACCACCACTACTACTACTACTGTTACTACTAGTACTACCACCACCACTACTGCTACCACTACTACTACTACTGCTGCTGTTACTACTACTACCACCACCACCACCACTACTACTACCACCACCACCACTACTACTACTACTGCTACTACTACTACTACAACCACCACTACTGCTACTACTACTACTACCACCACCACTACTACTACCACTACTATTATTACCACCACCACCACTACTACTACTGCTACTACTACAACCACCACTACTGCTACTACTACTACTACTACTACTACTACCACCACACTACTGCTACTACTACTACTATCACCACCATTACTACTCTACTACCACCACCACCACTACCACTACTGCTACTACTACAACCACCACTACTGCCACTACTACTGCTACTACTACTACCACCACTACTACTACTACCACCACTACTACTACCACCACCACTACTCAAGAATTGAACTTTCGATCAGAGCACTGCACTTTAAGAACAAACCCTGCAAGTCAGATGAATATGACGTGCTATCTTTAACTGTCCCAGGTCAACATGACAATCTGACATGACCGTGTAGCATAACCAGCCTTCAACGGGTGTAGTTAGACTGGAAGATGTGAACTCCACAGCACCATCACCGCCACATGCACCATTCAAAAACCTGTATTGCGTACATACTACAGAGAAGACAGAAATTCTGTTCACGCTTTGACTCCCGTACCCTATCCTTCAACTGTCAAAATTTAACCCTTTGACACCCTCACCCTATCCACAAGCTTCCTGCAGGAAGCTGGTGAATAGGGTGAAAGAGTCAACGATGAAAGTTTTTTGCTTTGCTAGCATGGTTGACAATGCAGGATGCTGGTGCACAGGGTGCGGGGGATCAGAAGGTTAAGGAGTGTGTGAGGTTGACGACACACACACACACACACACACACACACACACACACACATTAACACACACACACACACACACACACACACACACACACACTAACACACACACTAACACACACACACACTAACACACACATACACACACTAACACACACACACACTAACACACTAACACACACTAACACACACACACACACACTAACACACACACACTAACACACACACACTAACACACACACACACACACACACACACACACACACACACACAACAGGCACGGTAGTCAAGTGGTTAAATGTCAAGACTTCCAATCAGAAGGACCTGGGTGTGATCCACCTGGATACCTCCGTCTGGTGGGTGAAGGGCGGAGATTCACCGATCTCCATGGACAGAGTGTACACAGATCTGCCACAGCCTAAACCCCTTCGTTTGTTTATACGCAACTAGAATATCAAATATGCACGTTAAAGATTCTGTAAGTTATCCAAGTTACTGGTTTATGGAAACACAAAAAATGTAATCTATCTATCTAGATATATAGATAGACGAGTAGGCAAACCATTCATCAACATACTGCCTGCACAGTGTGGGTAAAACAACGTGCACGCACGCTTCTTATTGTTATTGTTATTGATATTGTTGCTTAAAGCCCAGCCGACTGGGTAGAGCCATATCTGGGCTATAACGCTTCAAAACATACAAAACTTCAACAGGAAAAAAAAAAGAAGAAAATTAGGTACACATATCAATACATTCGCGCACATAATCTAAGGACATGCCCTTGACGTTGACCACTCCGTCCAATTTATCACTCAGGGGATTTAAAAAACACACCTGAATACAAGTTTAAGTATACCTAAGGACACCAAAACATATATAACGCACGCATCTGGAAAAAGAGAACAAATGAAAAGGTGGTGGTGGTGGTGAGTGGTGGTGGTGGTGGTGGTTGGTGGTGGTGGTGGTAACATAGGTAATGGGGTCCATTCCGTTTCAAGAATAAATGTACAGTGCATTTCTTTTCAAATGAGTCATTATGTGGTCACCCCTGCATCATAGAATTGCTGACTTGCTTCGTGATTATATATATATTATATATATATATATATACTTACTTCCAGAACCCATGAACTGGCACCATCTTCACTGTGATTTCTATTATTTGGATTGGGTCACTGACAGGATATCAGCCTTAATACGATCAGACCCAGCTAGGTTGGACTGGATTCATAAGATTGCTATTTCAATTCAATCTGTTCCATCCTATATGGAGTTTAGTTTCATTTATTTACACTGATGGGATAAGATCATAAACAAGATCAGCAGATCGCAGTGGCAGATTGCAACTGTCTCTGATTACCACTGCAACAAATCAAACAGTCACATGGAAGGTCACCAGGAGAAGATCCACCAAACAAACAAGACAGAAATACACGACGAGACAAGCCCAGTTTATTGTGTGTGTACACGCACGTCAGTAACTTACAACACCACTCTGATGCCAACGCCGATCAGTGCCACACAAAGAAGGTAACCGATCATGAAACTAAAACCCATGTAATACCAATCTCTTCTTTGCGTTTAGGTGTGCGATGTGCCACCTGCAATTCCAAGTTCCCAGAAGAGACAAAGGCTTGACGCTATCTTCCTCCATCGTGCTCTGTTAATAAAAGGCAATCAGCGCGGGTTTGTATTGTTGTATGGCTAAAAGCTCTCAGCCGGTGATCGCAATCTTTACAGGCAGTGTTTTCACGGCGGAAATTAGGCTGTGTGCTCGGCAAACAGGCGAGAAGCCGTGAAAACAATGCAGGCAGGACCATGACCCCACTGGTCATTTTACAAGCTCCATCAAATCTTTCACAAAGTGGACAACGCTTGGACGTAAATGGGTTTATTTGATGACGCTATTTCCTTTGTTTTCTTTCTTGGGGCTTGGTCTGATAACTATCTCTTTCACTCTGAAGGACAAAGGGACAAAAATAGACTACCCAGAGCAATAACATGATTTGGTTTGGTTTGGTTTGGTTTGGTTTGGTTTGGTTTGGTTTGATTTGACATTTTTGCGCTTGTTTACTACCACAATCATAGCTCCATCATCATTATTTTCATTATCATTATCAACGCATTTCCTTAATTATATAGACTTTCAATCCATAAGAACATGTTTCGCTTATGCACAAATCTTCATCGCTTTCTACTGTATTTTACTGATGATAGCAACAGCAAACACACACACACACACAAGAAGAGAGAGAGAGAGAGAGAATGCTGTTAGACACCTGCCGGCAAATATAATTAACAACTTGTATAGATTACTTTTCAACCATGTACTTACACATCGGCATCTATGTATATATGTACTCTTCATCGCAGCTTCCAAGTCATATTCAACTCATTCTACTCTTGCAGTGACCTCCTCTCACAGAGTACAGTTGATAATCTACAACTTTAGAAAAAATGTTCTTCATCAACGATGGTCCTTATGTATTCCATAACACTATTCACGTTGGCTTAGTGCGCGTAGCTCAAAGAAATCCGTTCCCTTCTCATTCCAGTGACATAAACATCAATGGATTCAAAGAGGAGGAAACCACTCGAATCAACTGACGATTCAAACCTAGGGCCCTTCATTAGTGTAACCATTATACCATCACAATCCCTGATACCACCAATCTAGCCAGACCTAACATTGATCACACACACCTTACTGCAACAAGGCCGACGTTGTAAGACTGTGCTAACAGTTATATAGTAGTGTTAAGTATCATTATTGTATCGACAGTTTGACTAGACTTTGCAGCTGGCACAGTTAAGAGTCTGGTTTTATCGTGGCTTATTTTGCCAATTACATACGCTGCACCATTTGTTGGGCATCACCAGGCAAGACGCTTCAGACTAAGAACTGTTAACAGGCTCAGACGTCAGACAAAATCATCTAAAATGATGAACAATAAATAATGACATTCGATATCCTGTTCTGTAGTTATAAAGACAAAAAAGTAACCAAAAAAAAAAGCATGAAAATCAGAAATACAAAACATAAACATGCAGACTATGTATGTGCAAACTGAATCAACTCGTCATATACACTACATGTATGTATGTGCAAACTACATCAACTCGTCATATACACTACATGTATGTATGCACAAACTACATCAACTCGTCATATACACTACATGTATGTATGCCAAACTACATCAACTCGTCATATACACTACATGTATGTATGTGCAAAACTACATCAACTCGTCATATACACTACATGTATGTATGTGCAAACTACATCAACTCGTCATATACACTACATGTATGTATGCACAAACTGAATCAACTCGTCATATACACTACATGTATGTATGTGCAAACTGAATCAACTCGTCATATACACTACATGTATGTATGTGCAAACTACATCAACTCGTCATATACACTACATGTATGTATGTGCAAACTGAATCAACTCGTCATATACACTACATGTATGTATGTGCAAACTACATCAACTCGTCATATACACTACATGTATGTATGTGCAAACTACATCAACTCGTCATATACACTACATGTATGTATGTCAAACTACATCAACTCGTCATATACACTACATGTATGTATGCACAAACTACATCAACTCGTCATATACACTACATGTATGTATGCACAAACTACATCAACTCGTCATATACACTACATGTATGTATGCACAAACTACATCAACTCGTCATATACACTACATGTATGTATGCACAAACTACATCAACCGTCATATACACTACATGTATGTATGTATGCACAAACTACATCAACTCGTCATATACACTACATGTATGTATGTGCAAACTACATCAACTCGTCATATACACTACATGTATGTATGTGCAAACTACATCAACTCGTCATATACACTACATGTATGTATGCACAAACTACATCAACTCGTCATATACACTACATGTATGTATGTGCAAACTACATCAACTCGTCATATACACTACATGTATGTATGTGCAAACTACATCAACTCGTCATATACACTACATGTATGTATGTGCAAACTACATCAACTCGTCATATACACTACATGTATGTATGTGCAAACTACATCAACTCGTCATATACACTACATGTATGTATGCACAAACTACATCAACTCGTCATATACACTACATGTATGTATGTGCAAACTGAATCAACTCGTCATATACACTACATGTATGTAAGCACAAACTACATCAACTCGTCATATACACTACATGTATGTATGTGCAAACTGAATCAACTCGTCATATACACTACATGTATGTATGTGCAAACTGAATCAACTCGTCATATACACTACATGTATGTATGTGCAAACTACATCAACTCGTCATATACACTACATGTATGTATGTGCAAACTGAATCAACTCGTCATATACACTACATGTATGTATGTGCAAACTGAATCAACTCGTCATATACACTACATGTATGTATGTGCAAACTGAATCAACTCGTCATATACACTACATGTATGTATGCACAAACTACATCAACTCGTCATATACACTACATGTATGTATGCACAAACTACATCAACTCGTCATATACACTACATGTATGTATGTGCAAACTACATCAACTCGTCATATACACTACATGTATGTATGTGCAAACTACATCAACTCGTCATATACACTACATGTATGTATGTGCAAACTACATCAACTCGTCATATACACTACATGTATGTATGCCAAACTACATCAACTCGTCATATACACTACATGTATGTATGCAAACTACATCAACTCGTCATATACACTACATGTATGTAGCACAAACTACATCAACTCGTCATATACACTACATGTATGTATGTGCAAACTACATCAACTCGTCATATACACTACATGTATGTATGCACAAACTACATCAACTCGTCATATACACTACATGTATGTATGGCAAAACTACATCAACTCGTCATATACACTACATGTATGTATGCCAAACTAATCAACTCGTCATATACACTACATGTATGTATGTGCAAACTACATCAACTCGTCATATACACTACATGTATGTATGTGCAAACTACATCAACTCGTCATATACACTACATGTATGTATGTGCAAACTACATCAACTCGTCATATACACTACATGTATGTATGTGCAAACTAATCAACTCGTCATATACACTACATGTATGTATGCACAAACTACATCAACTCGTCATATACACTACATTATGTATGTGCACAACTACATCAACTCGTCATATACACTACATGTATGTATGTGCAAACTACATCAACTCGTCATATACACTACATGTATGTATGTCAAACTACATCAACTCGTCATATACACTACATGTATGTATGACAAACTACATCAACTCGTCATATACACTACATGTATGTATGCACAAACTACATCAACTCGTCATATACACTACATGTATGTATGCAAACTACATCAACTCGTCATATACACTACATGTATGTATGCACAACTAATCAACTCGTCATATACACTACATGTATGTAGCACAAACTACATCAACTCGTCATATACACTACATGTATGTATGCACAAACTACATCAACTCGTCATATACACTACATGTATGTATTGCACAAACTAATCAACTCGTCATATACACTACATGTATGTATGCACAAACTACATCAACTCGTCATATACACTACATGTATGTATGCACAAACTACATCAACTCGTCATATACACTACATGTATGTATGTCAAACTACATCAACTCGTCATATACACTACATGTATGTATGGCAAACTACATCAACTCGTCATATACACTACATGTATGTATGCACAAACTACATCAACTCGTCATATACACTACATGTATGTATGCACAAACTAATCAACTCGTCATATACACTACATGTATGTATGCACAAACTACATCAACTCGTCATATACACTACATGTATGTATGCACAAACTACATCAACTCGTCATATACACTACATGTATGTATGCACAAACATCAACTCGTCATATACACTACATGTATGTTTTGCAAACTAATCAACTCGTCATATACACTACATGTATGTATGCACAAACTACATCAATCGTCATATACACTACATGTATGTATGCAAATGAATCAACTCGTCATATACACTACATGTATGTATGCAAACTACATCAACTCGTCATATACACTACATGTATGTATGCAAACTACATCAACTCGTCATATACACTACATGTATGTATGCAAAACTACATCAACTCGTCATATACACTACATGTATGTATGTGCAAACTACATCAACCGTCATATACACTACATGTATGTATGCACAAACTACATCAACTCGTCATATACACTACATGTATGTATGCCAAACTACATCAACTCGTCATATACACTACATGTATGTATGCAAACTACATCAACTCGTCATATACACTACATGTATGTATGTGCAAACTAATCAACTCGTCATATACACTACATGTATGTATGCACAAACTACATCAACTCGTCATATACCCTACATGTATGTATGCACAAACTACATCAACTCGTCATATACACTACATGTATGTATGTGCAAACTACATCAACTCGTCATATACACTACATGTATGTATGCACAAACTACATCAACTCGTCATATACACTACATGTATGTATGTATGCACAAACTACATCAACTCGTCATATACACTACATGTATGTATGCACAAACTACATCAACTCGTCATATACACTACATATATGTATGCACAAACTGAATCAACTCGTCATATACACTACATGTATGTATGCACAAACTACATCAACTCGTCATATACACTACATGTATGTATGCACAAACTACATCAACTCGTCATATACCCTACATGTATGTATGCACAAACTACATCAACTCGTCATATACACTACATGTATGTATGTGCAAACTACATCAACTCGTCATATACACTACATGTATGTATGCACAAACTACATCAACTCGTCATATACACTACATGTATGTATGTGCAAACTACATCAACTCGTCATATACACTACATGTATGTATGCACAAACTACATCAACTCGTCATATACACTACATGTATGTATGCACAAACTACATCAACTCGTCATATACACTACATGTATGTATGTGCAAACTACATCAACTCGTCATATACACTACATGTATGTATGCACAAACTACATCAACTCGTCATATACACTACATGTATGTATGTGCAAACTACATCAACTCGTCATATACACTACATGTATGTATGCACAAACTGAATCAACTCGTCATATACACTACATGTATGTATGCACAAACTAAATCAACTCGTCATATACACTACATCTATGTATGTATGCACAAACTACATCAACTCGTCATATCCACTACATGTATGTATGTGCAAAATAAATCAACTCGTCATATACACTACATGTATGTATGTGCAAAATAAATCAACTCGTCATATACACTACATGTATGTATGTGCAAAATAAATCAACTCGTCATATACACTACATGTATGTATGTGCAAAATAAATCAACTCGTCATATACACTACATGTATCTATGTGCAAAATAAATCAACTCGTCAAACAGGTACCAGCAAGAAATCCAAAACCATGTGAATACTTGCAACACATTCAGGCTATGTAAAGAGCATTTTCATCAACAGACAAAAAACACTCAAATGTTTGAAAAATATGTTGCACACTGTCATTGATTCTAGAAAAAAATAGCAGGTTTATTCATTCTTGGGGTGAGGGGGGGGGGATTACTGTAAATACTTATACATTTCAATATGGGGCAGTTGTTAACAAAACTTGCACCTCACATAATCCTGAAGTCACCAGTATTCAAATAACTAAATGGTCACAAGAATAATGATTTCCTTTGAAGAGCGCAAGCTGTCCAGATACAAAGTGTGCTGGATGCATTCACATAACAACAGATAATTATAACATAATTCAAAAGTAGGTATAATACCACTAACACAAAAAGAATATTTAAAAGTATAAATCATTTCATGAAAACAAGTCTTTCACACACCCACATGCTGGCGCGCGCGCGCACGCACGCACGCACACACACACACGCACACACACACACACACACACACACACACACACACACACACACACACACACACACACAATAATCAACTCGAGTCACTTATAGTGAAAAGACGTTAAATCAAAGAACGAACACACACACAAATGTATTGTAGAGGCTTCTGAAAGACCTGTTTCGGATTTCTTATATCGTTTGTTTTTGACAATAATCAGTTTTGAGGGTTCCTTTTATATTCCATCAATTAATCAATACACACATAGACAATCGTGCAATTACCAGCCATGAATTAAAAAAATAAATGACAGAAAGAAAGAAAGAACGAACGAACGAACGAACGAACGAACGAACGAACGAACGAATGAATGAATGAATGAATGAATGAATGAATGAATGAATGAATGAATGAATGAATGAATAAATGAATGAATGAAGTCCACACTAAGTAGCACGTAGTAGTATCCAGCGACATTATACATGGAAAATCTACGCAACACAATTATATGAAATGAACAGAGATATGTACAGACACAGGCCAACACGTTCTGGGTAGAGTGAAAACATTACTTGATTGACTCCTGCATCTTATCCACCAACTGCAAAAAAGTAACCCTTTATTCCTGCAGGACGCTGGTGGATAGGGTGAACAAATCAGAGGCTTAAGTTGTTGCCTTGCTATCTCTTGGTTGACAATGCACGAAGCTGGTGGACAGGGTGCGGGAGTCAGAGTTAAAAGAGTTAAACCAAACAAGAAACCAGAAAACTGATGCAGAGATTCCTATCTAGTGTTGGCCAGTATAGTGTAGCAGTTGTCCA
>CM060309.1:28228924-28236424 GCA_030674185.1 Monoplex corrugatus
CTCTCTCTCTCTCTCTCTCTCTCTCTCTCTCTCTCTCTCTTTCCCCTGCTTCGGTATGTGAATGTGTGTGCGTGAGTCCGTGTACACAACACACACACACACACACACACCACACACGCACGCACGCACGCACGCACGCACACACACACACACACACACACACACACGCACGGTGACCCAAAAACGACAAACAAGAATACAGAGGGCTGTTCGTGCTATCAGTATCCCCATCTTGTATGTCAGCAATTTCTTAATTCTGTCAGCTCGGCAGTAGACACTAGACAGGAGCATTTCCAGACGAGGCTGCATGGCTTCAGACACATCCTGAACAATTACAGATGACAAGGAATGAAAATGCCAGGTACCAGACATAACGACACTGGCATCTTCCTTGACGATGCTCAGATGGATCAGACCCTTACTAGTTAGACCATTTTCTGCTCAATGATTATATCTACTTGTTTCTGTCTGTCTGTCTGTCTGTCTGTCTGTCTATCTATCTACACACACAGAGAGACAGAGAGAGAGAGAGAGAGATTTCGTGCTTAATGTTAACATTTGATAATTAGCTTTTCATGAATTGTTCAACATGGTTCTTATCCAAACCTACTTTCACAGTGCATTGATATCAATTTCTCTGAAGTGATACAAAAATTGGTGCATACTGAAAAGTCACCTCTGAAGCTTTTTTTTTTTTCAGCCATCGTATACATTTGCAAGTAAAAATCATATCAACTGTTAAAATTACGTTAGGATTCAGGACCGTACTCTATGCTTCTTTTCACACACACACACACACACACACACACACACACACACACACACACACACACACACACACACACACACACACACACACACATTGGCGTCAACTAGGTTCGAGGGATACATGTACTATTGTTCAGAGAATCTGAATGACATTCTCAAGATACACTTTCGACAAGTCTTGCTCATACATTTGACTGTGTTGCTTCAGTCTTTCCAGTTGAATCATGAACACGCTCGAATTTAGATCGGAACTGAAAAAAATTAAATACGCCACACTGACTGAAACTGATGGGATTTGAACCCACAACCTTCCTGTCATCAATCCGTTGAGCTAATCACTACGCTACTACTATGACTCATGAGTGCAGTAGATTTCGTTACTTTTGGTTTTATTTCTTCTACGAACAATTCTTACACACTGTTACTACGCAATCTGTAGTCTACGGATTACAACACTATTTTCATCTGATGATCATGTCATTTATTCTTTAAAGTACACATTCATTAACTTTATCTTAAGATGTAATGAACTGATTAAATAAATTAAGGAGCCGTTTTTTTATATGAGTGTGTGTGTGTGTGTGTGTGTGTGTGTGTGTGTGTGTGTGTGTGTGTGTGTGTGTGTGTGTGTGTGTGTGTGTGTGTGTGTGTGGGGTGTGTGGTTTGTTCAGAACAAAAGTTGTTTGGGGCAGAAGTTCCTAACTTTTCCAATCAATGTGTACGTATCAGTATGTTTAAGTTAAGCTCCTGTTATTATTACAGATATTTGCAAACATCTTCAAGCACCCAGCATTTCCTGTCCAGCAGATAACTGATGTGTTCTGTGACCATACACTATACTCAAGAAAACACAAAAATACTACCGTTTTCATGGCACCTTGTATATTGTTTGAACTGAGTCACTGATAGCATATAAAACTGAATAAAACAACGATTTCTAATCACAGTGGCAGAGTACGACAGTTTCTGATTATCACTGCAACGGATCAAAGATGTCAGAAGAAAGGTCATCAGGAGATGATCCATCAAACAAACAAAACAGGACTATGTGAAGAGACAAGGCCAGTCTAATGCGTGTATGCACGCACATCAATAACTTACAATACCACCCTGATGCCAAAACCATTCAGTGCAACACGAAGAAGGTAACTGATCCTGAATCCAAAACCAGTTTGATACCAATCCCTGCTGCGTGTCTAGGTGTGCGCTGTACAGTAGCCTGCATACGCTCTCAGGCAATCCCCCAGAGGAGACAAAAGGCTTTGACGCTATCGTCCTCCATCGTGCTGTTAACAAAAGGCAATTAGTACGGGTCTGTATTGTTAGAGGGCTAAAAGCTCTCAGCTGTTGATCGTTATCTTAAGGCAGTGTTTTCCAGGCAGCAATTACACAGTGTGCCTGACAAATAGGCGAGAAGCTGTGAAAACAGTTCAGGCAGATTACGACACCGCCGGTCATTTTTCAAACGCTGTATGAACTCTTTCAGCTCCAAGTGGACAGTAATTGGACATAAATGGTTTGCTGGCTTGCGTGGTTCTTTTTCCTGATAGGTATCTCTTTCATGATGAAGACCATGGAGACAGAAATAGAGTGAATGCTGCACAGAGAACAATTATGTTTGCTCTGGGTTATTTTGCTTTTGTTTACTTGTTCCAATCAGACCATTACAATTATACCTCCATCACTATTACATTCATCATCACCATAACATATGTGCTTGATTGGACTTTTAGCTCGTTCATGAGAATGTGAACTTTCAGCTTGTGCACAGGAATGTCTTGCACATGGACGATTCCACATTCCTTCTGACTGTCTGTTCATCATATGAAAGGTAGATATGGAGCAGAGAACACTGTTTTTACAGTCTGAAACATGTATTTAACAATGTGCTTACATATTAGTCTATATGTCTGTTTTTACTGAGATCAAAGTGTATGTGTTAAAACGTTTAACTAGATATCAGTATCTACTTACTGAGATCAAGGTGTATGTGTTAAAACGCTTAATTAGATATCAGTATCTACTTACTGAGATCAAGGTGTATGTGTTAAAACGCTTAATTAGATATCAGTATCTACTTACTGAGATCAAGGTGTATGTGTTAAAACGCTTAATTAGATATCAGTATCTACTTATTGAGATCAAGGTGTATGTGTTAAAACATTTAACTAGATATCAGTATCTACTTATTGAGATCAAGGTGTATGTGTTAAAACGTTTAACTAGATATCAGTATCTACTTATTGAGATCAAGGTGTATGTGTTAAAACGCTTAATTAGATATCAGTATCTACTTACTGAGATCAAAGTGTATGTGTTAAAACGTTTAACTAGATATCAGTATCTACTTACTGAGATCAAGGTGTATGTGTTAAAACGCTTAATTAGATATCAGTATCTACTTATTGAGATCAAGGTGTATGTTGTTAAAACGTTTAACTAGATATCAGTATCTACTTACTGAGATCAAGGTGTATGTGTTAAAACGCTTAATTAGATATCAGTATCTACTTACTGAGATCAAGGTGTATGTGTTAAAACGTTTAACTAGATATCAGTATCTACTTATTGAGATCAAGGTGTATGTGTTAAAACGCTTAATTAGATATCAGTATCTACTTATTGAGATCAAGGTGTATGTGTTAAAACGTTTAATTAGATATCAGTATCTACTTATTGAGATCAAGGTGTATGTGTTAAAACGCTTAATTAGATATCAGTATCTACTTATTGAGATCAAGGTGTATGTGTTAAAACGCTTAATTAGATATCAGTATCTACTTATTGAGATCAAGGTGTATGTGTTAAAACGCTTAATTAGATATCAGTATCTACTTATTGAGATCAAGGTGTATGTGTTAAAACGTATAATTAGATATCAGTGTATCTATGTGTTAAAACGTTTAATTAGATATCAGTGTATCTATGTATCCTTTATTGGTGACTTTCAAGGCATTTTGTACTGGTATTTTCTCTCATGCTGACAGAAACAATTTTATCAACACACTATCAGGACACTTTCAGAGATGTACTCTGAGCAGCAAATCGCTGTTAACATTTCATTAAGTTGATAATAAAAAAAAAAGTCTTTTGGAAGAATCCTCCTTTGTTCCTTAAAGATAGGTGATGGATTTGTTAAAGCTTTCTTTCTTTTTTATTGTTTTATTTCATTTTTTTACCAGTTCTGACATTGGTGCCGACTTCTGATCAGGCATCCAGTGTCAGAGAACTTGTGGCAGATCTGAAACATATGCTCAAATGTCTAGGTCTGGCTCGAGAGGGAAAAACCGTTTTGTTTTTGTGAACCGTGTTAAGTGGGCGGGTACCCAACGTACATTTTATGTTTTTCCTCTAATATTTACCAACTTATTTTGTGTCTGACGAAGGTGTTCTTTGCCTAAATAATCATGTTTGTCAAGCTGTTCGTTCTTCTATATCTATTGTTTGACAGTGACACTTTCCTTTGAGTCAAACGTGAGCTATTTGTACACCTGTCTCTTAGGCACTGTGATACCTGAAACTGCTGCACAGCAAAACTTTCTATCATATCCACTAATACTCGCTCTTTGTAGTTGTTTCGTTTTTTAATCTAAAGAGTTATCTGAATCAAGGCACACGCTACTGGACACCATCTCAGTGACCCAACAGCAACACAGGCTTTCCTCTATTGTTATTTGTTGTTCTTTTCGTTTAAAGCCCTGCCGACTGCGTAGAGCCATATCTGGGCTGTAACCATTTCAAAATCTACACAATACCTCAACAGGAAAAAAAATAAGAAAACAAAATGTATTACACATATCAGTGCATTTGCGCACATTATGTAAGAACATGCCCCTGGTGTTGACCACTTTGTCCAATTTATCACAAAGGGGATTTAAAAGACATACCTGAATACAAATCTAAACATAACTAAGGACACCAAAAACACATATAAAACAGGCATAAATTACCTAAAATTGTTTCTGCATATCACATTTTCCTAGAGCCAAAAATGCACTTTCTTTCTTTCTTTCTTTTATTGTTGTTTAAAGTCCAGCCGACTGCACAGAGCCATATCAGGGCTATAACTGCCTCAAAACACACACATTTTCAACAGGAAAAAAAAGAAAAAATAAAGTACACATATCAATGCATTCGCGCACATAATCTAAGGACATGCCCCTGGCGTAGGACCATTCCGTCCGATTTATCGCACAGAGGAGATTAAAAAAAAAAAAAAACACCTGAATAAAATATAAGCATACATAAGGACACCAAAACATATACAAAAACAGGCATAAATTACCTAGAACTGCTTCCGCATATCTCACCTCCTTAGAGCCAAAAATGCACTGAATACGTGTACCCAGTTATCAATCCGAAGAAAAAGTACGTAAGACTGTATCGAAAAAATACAGGTGAATGGACCATTGAGGCAGAAAATAAGTAGAAATGACAGAAAATAAGGCAACAAGGCAGAAACAAAGAGAGTGACAGAAAAGAAGAAATTTCTAGCACAGAATTTCCAGAAGGTGGGGATACTATTTGTACTGAAAGAGCCCCCGGCAACCCAACGGGGTAAAAACGCACTTAATACATGTACCCAATTATCAATCCTAAGAGAAACTACATAAAACTTTATAGAACACATACAGGTGAATGGACCAGCAAGGCAGAAATGATAGGAAGAAATGACAGAAAGCAAAGGAACAAGGCAGAAACAAAGAGAGTGACAGAAAAGAGGAAATTTCCAGCACACAATTTCCAGAAGATGGGGATATTATTCATACTCAAAGAGTCCCCAGCATTCCCAAGGGGGGGGGGAGGGTCTCCTCTGGATAGTGACCCTACAGCAGCTTGATAATAATAGCCAGGACAGACTAAATGAACATGGATTTACAGTTATGGAGCTGGAACGAGTCACGTCACAATACTGCCACTGATGTAGCACAGAACATGGAGTTAACACTGACATTTGCTTTCTTAAATTATTTACCAGTTTGCTGGAATTCAATACTTTTTATACTATCTTTATATCTATCTGTTTATTTATCTGTCTGTCATCAACGTACGTTTAATGCCATCACCACCACCACCACAACAACAACAACAACCACCACCACCACCACCAGCCCAGCCAGACTCACATTGCTAACATACCTAGTAGCAACAAAGCTGACGCTGTAACACTGTCGACAGTGATATATCAGTGATAAGTATTTTTACTGTGTAGACAATTTGACTACACTCTGCAACTAGCCTAGTTAGAAACTTGTCTTTTTGTCAACTGTATACGCTGCAACATTTGCTAGGGATCACCAAACAAAACGCTTCCTAAACACGACTTTTCATCAGACATGAAAATCTGACGTCACATTGAAGAATCAGACCGCCAGGCGTCTAGAACAACAAACAATATCAGCGACTGCGACCTTGAAGAAGCTTTGTATGAAAAAACACTTGATGTGCATGTAGATGCAATGGTAGATTGTCACAATAGCGAAAACAGATTTTAGATATCATCAGAGGTTTTTCATAAAAAACTTGATTGTAGGCACTTTCTTCTCTGTGTGACCCTGAACGTGGCCTCTTACTTACTAAGCTTACCCTTTAGCAACTCTCCAATGGCCCACATCTTTGACCAAAATTTGGTAAAGATTCCCCCATCCATAAAAAACTAAGAAAATGCCCATACATTTTATCACAGAGAGAGAGAGAGAGAGAGAGAGAGAGAAAAGAGAGAGAGAGAGAGAGAGAGAGAGAGAGAGAGAGAGCGCCAGACACACATACAACCACACACCTCTCTCCGATCTACATGAAATAATGTCCCTCCGTATAAGAGGAAATTAAAAAGGAAAAGGATCCTTAACAAACATTCCCCTGTATAGTGTTCTAGTTTGGCAAACAAGACGTGTGATCAATGAAGACACAACTACAGTAATACGATGACAGAAGATGAGTTTTAAGGACTATGTAGCAGACGATATAACCCTGGTAGATGGACGGAGATGGGACTGACAGGGGATTGGGGAAGGGGAGGAGCTAGGAATAAGTGGATGGGAAGGCTAGGTGGGACCTCAGGATCTGGCCAGCTCATGGGTTTATGTGCAGGTTTAAGGCTTGTGCCACGGTCTCCATCAGATGGCACATGTGACGTTAGTGCATATGGAATTCGTTCCGAGCGCGGAGACGTCATCATGACAAACTGAAACTGGATAGGACGGTTGACAATACAGCGTCAATCCAAACGAACATTCTCCCACATGTGATGACGTGAGAATCATGTTGGTGTTCCCTGGGGACTTACTTGTAAGGGTGACGTCACCTCTGTTTTCTGATCAGCCAAAGATGGATTGTGTGTCTGCACCTTGACAGAATACATAAATAAACACCGGATTTGGGTCATCTTCAACAGTCCTGTGTGTGTGTGTGTGTGTGTGTGTGTGTGTGTGTGTGTGTGTGTGTGTGTGTGTGTGTGTGTGTGTGTGTGTGAGTGTGTGTGTGTGTGTGTGTGTGTGTGTGTGTGTGTGTGTGTGTGTGTGTGTGTGTGTGTGTTGCCTGCCTGCCTGTGTAAATGTGAGGGAGGGAGGGAGGGAGGGGAGAGAGAGATAATGTGAGTGAGAGAGTATGTGTGCGTGTGTACGTGTGTGTGTGTGTGTGTGTGTGTGTGTGTGTGTGTGTGTGTGTGTGTGTGTGTGTGTGTGTGTGTGTGTGTGTGTGTGTTATCTGTGTGAGTGGTGAGTGTGAGCATGT
>CM060309.1:28241424-28248924 GCA_030674185.1 Monoplex corrugatus
CTATTATTCTACACACTCACCATTTTACCATTATCAAGCACCATTATTACACCATAACAAGCACCATTATTACCCTATACTGCACATGTACCATATTACCATTACTACAACCTACTATTACCATATACCACCATTTGCCATCATTACCATAGCACCTTATTACATCATACCATAGCACCATATTATTACATCTACTAGCACCAATTACCATACTACAAGCACCATATTACCATACTACATGCACCATTATTACCATCCCAGCACATACCATTACACCGACCATATGCATTATTACCACCACTACCATACCATCCATTATTACCACACACTACCCATATCAAACTATATATACCTTACCACCTAGCATCACCTTATACCACTATACCTATATTACACATAATAGCCATACCCCACTACAAGCACTATTATTACACCACTACATAGCACATTATCACCACTACATAGCACTATTATTACCACCACTAACCAGCACTATTATACACCTACACACACCATATTACACCATCTATACACTATTATTACTACATACTTATACCACCACTAGCATAGCACATTATTACCACCACTAGCATAGCACCATTATTACCATACACACTATTTCACCATATTACCTTATTACACACCATAGCACCATTTACATATACCATCACCATACCATCATCATACCATTATTACCATCACTACCATAGCACCATTATTACCATCACTACCATAGCGCCATTATTACCATCACTCCATAGCACCATTATTACCACCACTACCATAGCACCATTATTACCACCACTACCATAGCACCAATTACCATCACTACCATAGCACCATTATTACCATCACCCATAGCACCATTATTACCATCACTACCATAGCACATACCATATACCATACACATATCCACATACCATAGCACCATTATTACCACCACTACCATAGCACCATTATTACCATCACTACCATAGCACCATTATTACCACCACTACCATAGCACCATTATTACCACCACTACCATAGCACCATTATTACCACCACCGCACCTTACCACATCAGCACCATTATTACCATCACTACCATAGCACCATTATTACCACCACTACCATAGCACCATTATTACCATCACTACCATAGCACCATTATTACCACCACTACCACAGCACCATTATTACCATCACTACCATAGCACCATTATTACCCTACCAACATACCAAGCACCATTATTACCACACACTACCATAGCACCATTATTACCACCACTACCAAGCACCATTATTACCATCACTACATAGCACCATTATTACCACCACTACCATAGCACCATTATTACCACCACTAGCATAGCACCATTATTACCACCACTACCACACCATTATTACATCACTACCATAGCACCATTATTACCACCACTAACACATATCCAGCTGGACTGAAAACTGTCACACACCTTGGAGCAACAACAAGACTGATGCTATAAGTATTGCACCGCGCCGACAGTGATGTATCAGTGTTAAATATTTTGTAGTGTGTAGGCATTTTGACTGGGCTTTGCAGCTGCCCCAGTCGGAAGCTTGTCTTTTTATCGATCAGGTTTGCCGGTCGTATACGCAGCAATATTTGCTAGGGATAACTAAACAGGACTCTAGGGATATGAACATCTGACACCAAACCGAAGGATTGTAATTTAACGTACCTAAAAAGAAAAAGAAAAAAAAGGTTTAATAACGACTCTATGTTATCCTGTTCTGGTTGAATTGATGACCACAGAATGACGAAGAATTAATCAGCAGCTTAAAAATCAGCAATGCTGAATTTGTTACAACAAGCAATATGAAGAAAGGAAACCAGCTTCATCCTTTCGACTCCCGCACCCAGTCCACCAGCATCCCGCATTGTCAACCATAACAGCAAAGCAAAACACTTAACCCTATGACTCCCTCGCCACATCCACCGGCTTTTTGCAGGAAGGTGGTGGACAGTGTAAGGGATTCAGGGGTTACGTTTTCGCAGTTGGTAGATAGGCGCGGGAGTCAAAGGGTGAATATACAACTGGCAAAGTTGGCAAATAGGAGCATGTTGAAGACCACTTTCTCAAGAGAACCAACACCATGAACTTGTTTTCGAAGCAGCATGTAGGAGTTTATCAATCTGAAAAATAGATTTCGCAGTCTCATGCACTGATGTTAGGATACTAAATACTTGAAATTTGATACAAACATAGAAAGTGGTTTATGTTGTTATTGTTGTTTAAACCCAGCTGACTGCCTAGAGCCATATCAGGGCAATAAACGTTTCAAAACATACAAAACTTCAACAGGGGAAAAAAAAAAAAATTAAGTACACATATCAATGCATTCGTGCACATAATCTAAGGACATGCCCCTGGCGTTGACTATTCCGTCCAATTAATCGCACAAGGAATTGAAGAAACACACCTGAATACAAATTTAAGCACACCTAAGGACACCAAACTGGCCTAAATTACCCAAAATTGCTTCCGCATATCTCACCTCCCTAGAGCTAAAAATGCTAAATACATGTTCCCTACTATCAATCTTAAGAGAAAGTATAAGACTTTATCGAACACATACAGGTGAATGGACCAGGAAAAGCAGAAAATCGTAGGACCAAATGACAGAAAGCAAAGGAACAAGGCAGAAACAAAGAGAGTGACAGAAAAGAGGACATTTCTAGCACCCATTTTCCAGAAGGCAGGGATCCTACCTGTACTGAAAGAGCCCCCAGCATCCCGACGGGGGGAACAGAAAGTGGTAGTTAGGACATTAAGTAAGTGAAATGCCACACAAATGCTGAAAAAGGTAAGACACTTTCAAAATCTTGTACTAACCATGCCCATTACCAGCACCAGCAGCAGTCTAGCCAGATCTAATAACGTTCACACACCTTGCCACTTCTACCAGCACAGACATAAAAATATAATCAAAACATACTCACTCCCTTACCTGCTACCCACTACGCCACTGACATGTAAGGCAGCCACAAAGATCCAAAAGACAAAGTTAGGTGGCTGCAGATATATTTTATTGCTTCGTTATTTTCTTTTAACTTCTGTGCTTTAAGATAAACAAAACTATGTATAAGCAGCACCATCTACAAACAAGAAATGCTGACTGTCCTTAATACAGCCAAGATAGACTCCAAAAACACACACACACACACACACACACACACACACACACACACACACACACACACACACACACACACACGGGAGAGAGAGAGAGAGAGAGAGACAGACAGACAGACAGACAGACAGAGAGAAAGAGAGAGACAGAGACAGAGACAGAGACAGAGACAGAGAGAGACAGAGACAAGCATAGATCCTCACGAATTGTTACTCTCTGTACTGTTCTAGTTGTTGTGCAGACAGGCCCCGTCATCAATACTGTCACAGTTACACTAATACGCAGAAGGAAGGAAAGCTCTAAGGACAGTAGTGCAGACGACATATATCTGGGGAAAGGACTGAAGGAGGCGGAATTGGATGGATGAGGACGACTTACAATAACGCTGTCAACTCAAGCATCATTCTCTCTTTCTTTGGTGATGTGAATTCTGTACTTTTAGGACTCACACGCTGACTGACTGTGAACATTCTTTCTGAACTAGGCAAGGATGGGCTGTGTGTCTGTGCTTTTAACCTTTTGACTCCCTCACCCTACCAGCTTCCTGCATGACTCCCTCACCCTATCTACCAGCTTCCTGCAGGAAGCTGGGGGATAGGCTGATAGAGTCAAAGGGTTAAGTTTTCCTTTGCTAGCATGGTTGACAATGCAGGACACTGGTGGACAGGTTGCGGGGTTAAAAGGGTTCAATGTTAACCAGAAATTGTCAGATTTTGAGCGCGTGTGATGATGATGATGATGATGATGATGATGACGACGACGACGATGATGATGATGATGATGACAATGATGATGACAGAGATGAGAATCACGATATTATGAAGTTCTTCTATGATTCCTTGACAAATGATGATCAAAAGATTTGAGCCAAACCTTCAATAGTACATCCGTGAAGTGAATGAGACTCGACCGTCTTCTTAAACAAACTCACAGCACAATCAACTCTGGGTAGGGTCCTGATTGGCATAAAAAAAAAATCCAACGATTTCGATAGGACGGATAGGACTCGAACCCACAGCCTTCCAGTCGGTACCCCGTGCCGCTTAACACCGCACCAGGGTGACTGGTGCAGTGCAAAACGATACCACAGCTATGTACGAGTACTGATTGTCACTGGACAGGGGGAGAGAGAGAGAGAGAGAGAGAGAGCGGGGGGGAGGGGGTTTAAATCTTGACGGCTGCGGTGAAGAAACAACAGGTGTCGTGATACATTTTGAACCGCATGCAGAGATGCAACAGTCAAGAACACGGTTAATGGGTGTCAACAATTCTCATCGACGCCCCGTCCATTAGAAGTGGAGGGTGAGAGAGAGAAAAGACAGATACGAGGAGCATAGGCGCGGAGAAGAGACACACTGATACACTGACATACCTGTATTTGTCAAGATTATCGACATATACACCAACTTTATGTATGTTCTGAATATGTAGTGTGTGTGTGCGTGTGTGCGTGTGTGTGTGTGTGTGTGTGTGTGTGTGTGTGTGTGTGCCCGTGCGTGCGTGTACCCGTGCGTGCGTGTGCCCGTGCATACGTGTGCGTGTGAATGTGACTGTATCTGTGTTTGTGTGTAAACGAAACGCGTTTATGCGTGCATGCCTCTCTCTCTCTCTCTCTCTCTCTCTCTCTCTCTCTCTCTCTCTCTCTCTCTCTCGTGTGTGTGTGTGTGTGTGTGTGTGTGTGTGTGTGTGTGTGTGTGTGGTGTGTGTGTGTGTGCGTGCGTGCGTGCGCGCGCGGCCTGTGTGTATGCGTGAGTTCAAAGTGAGAGGGTCGTGCGCGTGAATCTGTTTTGCGCGGACGCAAGGCGTGTACTTAGGCCTACTTGTGTACAAGTTGTGTGTGTGTGTGTGTGTGTGTGTGTGTGTGTGTGTGTGTGTGTGTGTGTGTGTGTGTGTGTGTGTGTGTGTGTGTGTGTGTGTGTGTGTGAGAGAGAGAGCGTGCGCGCGTATGCGCACTTATATTTGTGCAGGCACGCCACGTGTACGTCCGCAAGAGTGCATGTCAGTATGCGAACCAGCAAAACGCCTGAAATTTGAGACAGATGTCGTCCTCTCTGCACCTACATTCATCATGTACTTCTCCCATCTCCACAGTTCCCAGACAGCAACCAGGTGTTTATTCAAGCAGGCGCGCGCACACACACACACACACACACACACACACACACACACACAAAACACACACACACACACCACACAACTCTGGTCCCACACTCATCTCCCACAACACATTAATTGCGCTTTGAAAACGCTAATGATACGCACAATTATTTATTCGTCAGTGGGCCACAGCGTGGTATGTACACTGTGACTGTTATGGTAAACAGTATGAAAAAACGATACCGATCATAGTTTTATCGATGTATCTTGTGTCTAATAATGATATGAAGAAGAAGACGAAGAGGAATGATGATAATTATAATAATGATGACGACTACTACAACCATGATGATGATGGTGATGGTGATGGTGGTGGTGATGATGATGATGATGATGATGATGATGATGATGATGATATGATGATGATGACGACGACGACGACGACGATGATGGTGGTGATGGTTGTGGTGGTGGTGGTGATGTTGTTGCTGTTGGTGATGATGATGATGATGATGATGATGATGATGGTGGTGGTGGTGGTGGTGGTGTTAATGTTCCTGTGTTGTTGTTGTTGTTGTTGTTGTTGACGATGATGATGATGATGATGATGATGACGATGACGATGATTATCATGGCGATAATCGGGAGGTTTAATGGCCAAAACACTTTGTAACATCAACTCAACTTGTCATTTTCTTTACAAAGCAACACGGATAAAAACACACACAAAAGCAACAACAACAACAAAAAACAAATAAACAAAGACTGGTCTGATAAGATTTACTTCTACAACAATAAATGCGTGCATTCGTGCATCATCAATATATTGGGATTGTTCAGCATTTTTTGAGAATGGGTGTCTGGCCTTGTTGAGATGGCTCTTAATGCGATTGCCTGCTCCTGTGTCATGTCTGACAGGGCTTCCTAGGAGGATGTACTCTTCAATTGTGAGTAGATATGTTCCATCTATTTGTCATTTCGTCGTTTTTCTTTGAAGCCCAGCCGCCTGCGTATTTCAAGAACTGCAGAACTGAACAGACCTGAATTGTGAAACCTAATGTGACAAAAATCAAATCCACAGCTCATGTCAAATATTTTCAGAAGTCTGTCCGTGACTGGTTTATTATCTCCAATGGTACGTGGTAAGGTACTTCCTGTGATACAATTTGGAAAAAAAAAATTACGTACATTACCTCGACGGTAGAGGTTTAATTACTTGATTAAAACGCTCCAGTTTTCCTAATACATTTTGAAAGTAGTGGTGCGTGGTACACTTTTTTTTTTATTCAGTTTTACCCCAAGGTCAAATCTGAGAAGTTTGTTACAACAAGGGTGTAATTTGCATTACACAGTAAAGCATCACCACGAGGGTCAAGGTGGAAAAGATGGTACGTTGTACGTTACTGGATCAAAGGACATGGCTTGTTATTGTTATTGTTGTTTAAAGCCCAGCCAACTGCGTAGAGCCATATCAGGGCTATAACCGCTTCAAAACATATAAAACTTCAAGAGAAAAAATAAGGAAAAGAAAATTCAGTACACATATCAATGCATTCGCGCACATAATCTAAGGACATGCCCCTGGCGTTGACCATTCCGTCCAATTTATCGGATATGGGATTTAAAAAACATACCTATATACAAATTTAAGCACACATAAGGACACCGAAGCTTAGAGAAAAACGGTCATAACTTACCTAAAATTGCTCTCGCATATCTCACCTCCCTAGCGCCAAAATGCACTCAATACATATACCCAATTATCAATCCTAACAAAAAGCACGTAAGACATTATCGAACATATACAGGTGAATGGACCAGCAAGGCAGAAAATGATCGGAAGAAATGACAGAAAGCAAAGGAGGAAGAAAGAACAAAGAACGTGACAGAAAAGAAATTACTAGCACAAAATTTCCAGAAGGTGGGAATACTATTCATACTGAAAGAGCCCCAGCATCCCCACAGGGGAAGGGACATGGCTGACAAGATCTGTATATATACCTCATTTAAAGTCAGAAAAATTGTACTCTATAGCCTCAAGCATGGTGTGCATCCATAAGAGTTATTCACTCAAGACTTGACGTTTCCAGCTCAACCCCATAATAGCAGCGCACAACTAAAAATAAATAAATAAATAAATAAATAAAAAAGAAAGAAAGAAAAAAACAACTAAATAAACGGGCACTACTCCTTTCCGTGTCCTAACCATTTTGGTTTGATTTGATTTGGTTCAGTTTTTACGTCGACG
>CM060309.1:28256424-28261424 GCA_030674185.1 Monoplex corrugatus
CAAGAGCATAACCGGTACGGCGGCGGGTCGGTGATGGTGTGGGGTGGCATGAGCCGTGGTACCCGGACCCCCCTGCTCCCCATTGACGGCATCCTGAACGGGGTCCGGTACCGGGACGAGGTTCTGGCGGCCGTGGCACTGCCTGCGCTTGTGGACCTTGGTCAAGGCGCCATCTTCCAGGACGACAATGCACCTGCGCATCGAGCACGCCTTGTGACCGACTTCCTGGAGCAGCATGAAGTCGTCCGTATGGCCTGGCCAGCGTGCTCACCTGACCTGAACCCAATTGAACACCTCTGGGATGTGCTCGGGAGGCGCATCAGGGACAACCACCCCCCACCGGGCACCCTGGCCAGGCTGGTCGACATCCTGCAGATCGAGTGGGCGGCCATCCCTCAGGACACACTCCGTACCCTTGTGGGGTCGATGCATCGGCGCTGTGAAGCATGCATCCAGGCTCGGGGCGGACACACGCGATATTGAAAACAGATTGGCCAAATCTGACACTTTCTGTTTTTTGAAAAGGGGGGGATGTTCCTTTAAATGCATGTGCTGTTCACTAATGGGTCATTGTGCTAATTTCTTTTTCCAAAACAGGTGTGGAAATGATGAAATAAAACATAGAATCAATTCTAAACATTGTCAATTATTTCAACTTAAAATTAGAGAGGAAGGAAGAAGTGGCCCTTAAATTATGATTAGGAGTATATGTAAGTGAGTGATCGATATTGATTTGCTGAGTGTCGGGTTTGTAAACTGTTTGGATTTGGGCAGTTAATTGGATGATATTTTGATTTGTTGGATGATCGACTTACTGATGAATGACTGATTGACTGATTGATTGGTTGATTGATTGGTTGGTTGATTGACTGATCGATTGATTAGATGATTGATTCATACATTCATTGGTGTGTGTGTGTGTGTATATGATTCCTTTTCTTTCTTTTTTCTGTCTTTTTTTTTAACAGCACAAACACTCAGGAATGCACGTACACGCACGGACACTCACACGTACTCGCGCACACACATGTACTAACACACACACACACACACACACACACACACACACACACACACACACACACACAGAGAGAGAGAGAGACAGAGAGAGAGAATGCTAATAGGATCATCGTCAGAGGTTCCTGAGGAAGCGCTGTTAATTAAACTGGCTTGACCATCTTGGGTTTTCCCCCACCCCTACCCCTACCCCCTTCAGCTGCCTTCCAAGTGTGTTTCTCTCTGCACCTCTCTCTTTTTGTGTCCTACTCTCCTGGTCTCTTTTCGTCCATCGCATCCCCTAGTCACAGTAGAGCTGTAATACATCTGTTACAGTTTTGTGATTTTTTTTTTTTTTGTCATTAATATTTTTTATCTTGATGTGTGACAAGAATAGACATGTTTCTTTTATGTCAGCAATTCAAATCTGTCGCCACACCTGTTACCGGCCTTCTCCTCACAGTAGTACATTTATGCAGCAGCCCTCGTGTGTGTGTGTGTGTGTGTGTGTGTGTGTGTGTGTGTGTGTGTGTGTGTGTGTGTGGTGTGTGTGAGTGTGTGGAGTGTGTGATGTGTGTGTGTGTTGTGTGTGTGTTGTGAGTGTGTGTGTGTGTGTGGTGGTGGTCTTTGATTTAATGTCTATTCACTAAAGTGATTTTAGACACTTGTGTGTGTGTGTGTGTGTGAGTGTGTGTGTGTGTGTGTGGTGTGTGTGTGTGAGTGGTGTGTGTGTGTGTGTGTGTGTGTGAGTGTGTGTGAGCGTGTGTGTGTGCGTGTGTGTGAGTGTGTGTATGTGTGTGAGAGTGTGTGTGTGTGTGCGCGCGTGCGCGCACGTGTAAGTATGTGCGTCCGTGCGCGTGTGTCTGTGTCTACGAGGTGTGTGTCTGTATAGCGTGTGTGCGTGTGCGTGTGAGTGGGTACGAGTGAATGAGAGGGCTTGTGTGTGCATACCCGAACGCTTGTGAAAAGTCAAAGTGTATGTGTGCGTGCGTGTGTGTATGTGAGTGCTTGTGTTTGTGCGTACGTGTATGTACGTGAGAGAAAGAGCATGTGTGCGTGTGTGTGTGTGTGTGTGTGTGTGTGTGTGTGTGTGTGTTGTGTGTGTATGTGTGTGCGCGCGCGCGTATGTGCGTGTACATGTGTGTGCGCGAGTATGTGTGAGTGTGTGCGCGTGTACGTGCATTCCTGAGTGTTTGTGTACATATATGTGCGTGCTTGCGCACTTGCATGCGTGCGTGTGCACTTGCGTGTGTGTGTGTATGATAGAGAGAGAGAGAGAGAATGTGTGTGTTGTGTGTGTGTGGTGTGTGTGTGTGTGTGTGTGTGTGTGTGTGTGTGTGTGTAAGAGAAAGAGAGAGTGTGTGTGTGCGTGTGTGTGTGCGTGTGTGTGTGTGTGTGTGTGTGTGTGTGTGTGTGTGTGTGTGTGTGTGTGTGTGTGTGTGTTGTGTGTGTGTGTGTTTCGGAAGTACGTGCATCTCTCTGTGTATGTAGTCGTAACTGCGCAGCGTCACACGTAATTAATTAATTCAGTGTTGGAGATGGTTTGCTTACCGGCTTACAAGTAAATGAAGACGGGGCAGAGCGCGGGTGGGTGACAGTGACAGACAAAAGGAGAGAATTGATCCTGGTCTTTCTCACACCTACCCAAACAACTCTCTCTCTCTCTCTCCGTCTGTCTGTCTGTCTGTCTGTCACTGTCTCTCTCTCTCTCTTTCTGTCTCTCTCTGTGCTTGTGTAATATTTTTCGACCTAAAGAACTCTTTTCTCTGCCCTATTTCTGTAAGCCTTTCTTTCAGTCTCTCTGTATCTGTTGTACTTCTCTCTCTCTCTCTCTCTCTCTCTCTCTCTCTCTCTCTCTCTCTCCTCCTCCCTCCCTCCCCCCTCCCTCTCTTGTAACGCCGAGTTTGAAAAATGCTTTTCAGCAAATGACTTCAACTAAAATGTGACTGTTATTGTCGTTGTTATTGCGCTTATACCCACTCCCCCCCCCCCCCCCCCCCCCCCAGTACTTCTCTCAAATAAAGCGAACCAGTCTCTCAAATACAACGAACCAGTTTACACACCTGTTCAACATTCCTGTTACCCCGCTTGCTTCTTTTTGTTGTATTTTTGTTTGAAAAATGATCAAGCCATTCTGATGATATCATTTTAAACAGGTTTTGTATCATACCATGGACTCATTAAAATACAGACGAGTGAAAATAAACCAAAAAACAGTTTTTTAATTGTTTGTATGTTTGTTTCGTTGTTGGTTGGTTGGTTGGTTGGTTCGTTGGTTGGTTGGTTGGTTGGTTGGCTGGTTGGTTGGTTGGTTGGTTGGTTGGTTGGTTGGATGGATGAATGGATGGACGGACGGATGGATGGAGGATGGATGGATGGATGGATGGATGGATGGACGGGTGTGTGTTTGTTCGTTTGTTTCCTTCTTTCTTTCTTTCTTTCTTTCTTTCTTTCTTTCTCTCTTTCTTTCTTTCTGTCTATTTCTTTCTTTCTTTGTTGTTTAGGATTCTGAGATTTCATTAAAAAAAACCCACATGATTTGAGTCAATAAAAATATGACTGCTGTCAGAGAAACATATACTTATCATGTATTCATAATATTTAGGTTCTGACCTTGCTGACATACCATTTACAATTACTCTGCTAACAATCACTAAAGTTGAATCGCTCTCCACCAGTAAATACCAGATTTTATACTTATCGAGGTCACTGTGACCTTGAAGAATCAGTAGACTGAATGAATTGTGACGTGAAGCCACGACCATGACAGACAGTCACAACAATGTAAACAGACTTGAAATATTTTGAGAAGTTTCTGAGAAAATCCTGTTTACATATATCACTAGCGTAAACAGACTTAAAAATTTTTCAGAAGTTTCTCAGAAAGTCCCGTTTACACAATCGTCATATATCACAACAGTGTAAACAGACTTGAAATATCTTGAAAATTTCTGAGAAAGTCCTGTTTACACATATATCACAACAGTGTAAACAGACTTGAAATATCTTGAAAATTTCTGAGAAAGTCCTGTTTACACATATATCACAACAGTGTACATAGTCTTGACAATTATTCAGAACTTTCTGAGAAACTCCTGTTCGCACATATCACAAATGTAAACAGACTTGGAATATCTTCAGAAGTCTGAGAAAGTCCTGTTTACACATATATCACAAATGTAAACAGACTTGGAATATCTTCAGAAGTCTGAGCAAGTCCTGTTTACACATATCACAAATGTAAACAGACTTGGAATATCTTCACAAGTCTGAGAAAGTCCTGTTTACACATATATCACAAATGTAAACAGACTTGGAATATCTTCAGAAGTCTGAGCAAGTCCTGTTTACACATATCACAAATGTAAACAGACTTGGAATATCTTCACAAGTCTGAGAAAGTCCTGTTTACACATATATCACAAATGTAAACAGATCTGCTATATCTTCATAAGTTTCTGAGAAAGGCCTGTTTATACATATATCACACGAGTGTGAACACACTTGAAATTTCTTCAAAAGTGTCTGAGAAAGTCCTTTATACACATACATCACATCAGTGTAAACAAACTTGAAATTTCTTCAGAAGTTTGTGAGAAAGTTCTGTTCACGGACCATCCCCACAAAATGCCGATTTAAGACACATTCTCTTTAATCTGTGTGACTTTAACCTTCAAGCCGTGACCTGCAAACTTACGCATTCGCGACTCCTCACCAATCCACACCTTTGACGCAATTCTGGTGAATGTCCGTTGACAAACAACTTGGAAAATCTAAATCTTCTTAAAACTCTTCTGTTACACACAAATACACACATCATCATCAATAGTCATTTGCTGACAGGTTAACATAAAAGTTGTACTGACAACACTCTATAAACACACACACACACCACACACACACACACACACCACACACACACACACACACACACACACACACACACCACACACACACACACACCACACACACACACACACATGAGCCTCCCTCTCCTGTCAATA
>CM060309.1:28266424-28298924 GCA_030674185.1 Monoplex corrugatus
ACTGCTCAAAGAGTACATTACTCGCATAAAGGATGGAAGAGAGGTAGCACACAAAACTGAGGTTAGGGGCCCCCGATACAAGAAAAGAAAATGGTCAAGCCATTATAGCAATATAACTTTTCATTCAAAACATGATTACATAAAATACAAATTTCCCCTTCTCAAGGTCACTGTGACAATTAACCCTTTGACCACCCACCCTATCCACCAACTGCAAAAACAAAACTTATTTGACCAGCGCACTCTATCCACCAACTGCAAAAAACAAAACTTAATCCTTTGACTTCCTCACCCTATCCACCACTTTCCTAGAAGCTGGTGGATAGGGTGAGGAAGTCAAAGGTTTAAGTGTATCTGCTTTGCTGGCATGGTTGATAATGCAGAATGCCGATGGACAGGGTGCGGGAGGCAAAGGGTTAAGGAGAGCCCTATGAAATGACACTTGACGTGTAGCGAGGCCAACAACGGTGGACGGCCAGCGACTGTGAATGCAGAATGCAAGTTTTGTTAGAAGTCCCCGACAGAGTGCTGTTCACACATATAGCCCTACAGGACATGCCCATCTTAAAGACTTTTTCTCAGAGTGACCTCCTCATTGGTGCAATGTATTTGTTGCACTGGCGACTCTTCAACAGTCCGTACCTTTCACCAAAGGTTTGTGAAGATCTGTTCTGAGACGGTGGGTGAAATCTTTTTAGCACGTACGTTTTTGTCACGCACACACACACAGAGGCACACACACACACACACACACACACACACACACACACACACACACACACACAGAGGCACACGCACACACAATAACACACACACACACAAGCACGCACAGACGCACGTACACACACATATACACAGGCACATACACATACACATACACACATACACACAAACAGAGGCACGCATACACATACAGGCACGCACGCGCGCGCACACACATACACACGCACGCACACACACACACACACACAAACGCGCGCGCGCGCACGCACGCACGCACGCACGCACACACACACACACACACGGACGCACGCACGCACGCACACACACACGTACGCACGCACACAGACACACACACACACACACACACACACACACACACACACACACACCACACACACACACACACACACACGGCGTTCTGGTCAGTATGAAACAAGTGATGTCAGCTAAGTGCAGTGAAGACGTCTGTGACTATGACGTAGTAGGTCTACGAATCAATTGCCATATCGAACAGCCAACACCAAAATAAGTTGCCATAAATCCCAAATGTCAACCATCCCTCTTAGTCCGTGACAAGCCATTAATTCACACGGACACGTTCATTCCCAAAACAGCCTGATCAAAACTTGTGCCTACTTGTTCGCCGACACTGTTATTGTTATTGCCGTTTAACCCTTTGACTCCCGCACCCTATCCACTAACTGCAAAAACTTAACCCTTTGATTCCCTCACCCTATCCACCAGCTTCCTGCAGGAAGCTGGTGGATAGGGTGAGGGAATCAAAGGGTTAAGTTTTTGCTTTGCTAGCATGGTTGGCAATGCAGGGTGCTGGTGGACAGGGTGCGGGAGTCAAAGGGTTAAAGCCCAGCCGACTGCGTAGAGCCATATCAGGGCTATAACCGCTTCGAAACTTATAAAACTTCAACAGGAAAGAAGAAAGAAAAGAAAATTAAGTACAAATAACAATGCATTCGCTCACATAACCTAAGACATGCCCCTGGCGTTGACCACTCCCTCTAATTTATCGTATAGGGAATTTAAAAAACACACCTGAATACAAATTTAAGCATACCTAAGGACACCAAAACATATAAAAACGGGCATACCTTAACTAAAATTGCTTCCACATATCTCACCTCCCTTGAGCCAAAAATGCACTTAATGCATGTACCCAATTATCAATCCTAAGAAAAAAATTACGTAAATCTTTATCGAACACATACAGGTGAATGGACCAAAAAGGTAGAAAATGATAGGAAGAAATGACAGAAAGCAAAGGAAAAAGGCAGAAAAAAAAGAGTGACAAGAAAATGAAATTTCTAGCACAGAATTTCCAAAAGGCAGGATACTATTCATACTGAAAAGAGCCACCGGCATCCCCATAGAAACAAGGCAGAAACAAAGACAGTAACAGAAAAGATGAAATTTCCAGCACAGAATCTCCAGAAGGTGGGAATACTATTTTTACTCAAAGAGCCTCCGGCATCCCCACAGAAACAAGGCAGAAAACAAACAGAGTGGAAGAAAACAGGAAATGTCTAGCACAAGAATTTCCAGAGGGTGGGGATACTATTTATACTGAAAAACCCCTGGCATCCCCATAGGGAGGTTCGCCGACATACACATATTAATAGCTGGTCTTTTGTCCTTCTCTCACATGGCTGTAAAGTGGTGAACACGACCGGTGCATTCAACAGACCACTGCTATCGTCTTTGAACCCGGAACGCACACGATGTGAAGAGAATTTCCACTCGTATAATGAGGACATTGTAGGGAACTTTCCACCTTGGTCTTCCCGCCTCTCTTGTCTGTCTGTCAGTCAGTATGTTTACCTCTATAATTTGTACACACACACACACACACACACACACACACACACACACACACACACACACACCCCACACACACACACACACACACACACACACACACACCATTAGTTATTTGTTCTGTGTATGTCGACCAGCTAAAAATACAATACAACAATAAAATACAAAACAGTACGGTGTAAAGCAATGTATTGCAATACGTAATAATGTCTACTACATTACGGAATGCATGTCATATACTTGCGATACGACACACCACAGTACAATACGACGTGATACAACACGACACACCACAGTACAATACGGCGTCATACAGCACGACACACCACAGTACAATACGGCGTCATACAGCACGACACACCACACTACAATACGACGTCATACAGCACGACACACACCACAGTACAATACGACGTCATACAGCACGACACACCACAGTACAATACGACGTCATACAGCACGACACACCACAGTACAATACGACGTCATACAGCACGACACACCACAGTACAATACGACGTCATACAGCACGACACACCACAGTACAATACGACGTCATACAGCACGACACACCACAGTACAATACGACGTGATACAGCACGACACACCACAGTACAATACGACGTGATACAGCACGACACACCACAGTACAATACGACGTCATACAGCACGACACACCACAGTACAATACGACGTCATACAGCACGACACACAACAGTACAATACGTCATACAGCACGACACACCACAGTACAATACGACGTCATACAGCACGACACACCACAGTACAATACGCGTCATACAGCACGCACACCACAGTACAATACGACTGTGATACAGCACGATCACACCACAGTACAATACGTCATACAGCACGACACACCACAGTACAATACGACGTATACAGCACGACACACCACAGTACAATACGACGTCATACAGCACGACACACCACAGTACAATACGACGTCATACAGCACGACACACCACAGTACATCGACGTCATACAGCACGACCACACGTACATGACGTATACAGCACGACACACCACAGTACAATACGGCGATACAGCACGACACACAACAGTACAATACGAGTCATACAGCACGACACACCACAGTACAATACGACGTGATACAGCACGAACACACCACAGTACAATACGACGTCATACAGCACGACACACCACAGTACAATACGACGTCATACAGCACGACACACCACAGTACAATACGACGTCATACAGCACGACACACCACAGTACAATACGACGTGATACAGCACGACACACCACAGTACAATACGACGTCATACAGCACGACACACCACAGTACAATACGACGTCATACAGCACGACACACCACAGTACAATACGACGATACAGCACGACACACCACAGTACAATACGACGTCATACAGCACGACACACCACAGTACAATACGACGTCATACAGCACGACACACCACAGTACAATAACGTCATACAGCACGACACACCACAGTACAATACGACGTCATACAGCACGACACACCACAGTACAATACGACGTCATACAGCACGACACACCACAGTACAATACGACGTGATACAGCACGACACACCACAGTACAATACGTCATACAGCACGACACACAACAGTACAATACGACATAAACAGCACGACACACCACAGTACAATACGACGTCATACAGCACGACACACCACAGTACAATACGACGTCATACAGCACGACACACCACAGTACAATACGACGTCATACAGCACGACACACCACAGTACAATACGGCTCATACAGCACGACACACCACAGTACAATACGACGTCATACAGCACGACACACCACAGTACAATACGACGTCATACAGCACGACACACCACAGTACAATACGACGTCATACAGCACGACACACCACAGTACAATACGACGTCATACAGCACGACACACCACAGTACAATACGACGTCATACAGCACGACACACCACAGTACAATACGAGTCATACAGCACGACACACCACAGTACAATACGACGTGATACAGCACGACACAACCACAGTACAATACGACGTCATACAGCACGACACACCACAGTACAATACGACGTCATACAGCACGAAACACACCACAGTACAATACGACGTCATACAGCACGACACACCACAGTACAATACGACGTATACAGCACGACACACCACAGTACAATACGACGTCATACAGCACGACACACACAGTACAATACGACGTCATACAGCACGACACACCACAGTACAATACGACGTCATACAGCACGACACACCACAGTACAATACGACGTCATACAGCACGACACACCACAGACAATACGACGTATACAGCACGACACCACTACAATACGTCATACAGCACACACACCACAGTACAATACGTCATACAGCACGACACACATACAACGTCACAGCACAACACGTACATACGACGATACAGCACGACACACCACAGTAAAACACGTATACAGCACGACACACCACAGTACAATACGCGTGATACGCACGACACACCACAGTACAATACGACGTCATACAGCACGACACACCACAGTACAATACGACGTCATACAGCACGACACACCACAGTACAATACGACGTCATACAGCACGACACACACAGTACAATACGTCAACAGCACGACACACCAAAACATACATACGACGTACATAGACAGCACGACACACCACAGTACAATACGCGTGATACGCACGACACACCACAGTACAATACGACGTCATACAGCACGACACACCACAGTACAATACGACGTATACAGCACGACACACCACAGTACAATACGACTATACAGCACGACACACCACAGTAAATACGGGATACAGCACACACACCACGTACAATACGAGTACAGACGACACACCACGTACATTCGACTATACGCGCACACACAGTACAATAAGTATACAGCACGACACACACAGTACAATACACGTCATACAGCACGACACACCACAGTCAAACGACGTCATACACACACACACCACAGTACAATAAGTCATACAGCACACACACACATACATACGTATACAGCACGACACCACAGTACAATACGTCATAAAGACACACAGTACAATAACATGATAAGCAGCACACCACATACAATACGTCATACAGCACGACACACCACAGTACAATACGTATACACACGACACACCACAGTACAATACGCGTCATACAGCACGACACACCACAGTACAATACGACGTCATACAGCACGACACACCACATACAATACGACGTCATACAGCACGACACACCACAGTACAATACGACGTCATACAGCACGACACACCACAGTACAATACGACGATACAGCACGACACACCACAGTACAATACGAGATACAGCACGACACACACAGTACAATACACTCATACAGCCGACACACCACAGTACAATACGACGTATACAGCACGACACACCACAGTACAATACGACGTATACAGCACGACACACCACAGTACAATACGACGTATACAGCCGACACACCACAGTACAATACGACGTGATACAGCACGACACACCACAGTACAATACGATATACGCACACAACACATACAATACGTATACGCACGACACACCACATACAATACGACGTATACAGCACGACACACCACAGTACAATACGGTATACAGCACACACACACAGACAATACGACGTATCAGCCGACAACCAGTACATCAGTAACAGCACGACACACCACAGTAAATCACGTCATACAGCACGACACACCACAGTACAATACGACGTCATACAGCACGACACACCACAGACAATACGACGTCATACAGCACGACACACACAGACAATACGAGTATACAGCACGCACACACATACAATACGTCATACAGCACGACACACCACAACAATACGTCATACAGCACGCAACAACAGTACATACTATACGCACGACACACCACAGACAATCGACGTATACACACGACACACCACAGTACAATACGACGTATACAGCACGACACACCACAGTACAATACGCGTATACAGCACGACACACCACAGTACAATACGCGTCATACAGCACGACACACCACAGTACAATACGGGATACAGCACGACACACCACAGTACAATACGACGTCATACAGACGACACACCACAGTACAATCGACGTCATCAGCACGACACACCACAGTACAATACGACGTCATACAGCACGACACACCACAGTACAATACGACGTGATACAGCACGACACACCACAGTACAATACGACGTGATATAGCACGACACACCACAGTACAATACGACGTCATACAGCACGACACACCACAGTACAATACGACGTCATACAGCACGACACACCACAGTACAATACGACGTCATACAGCACGACACACCACAGTACAATACGGGATACAGCACGACACACCACAGTACAATACGACGTCATACAGCACGACACACCACAGTACAATGCGACGTCATACAGCACGACACACCACAGTACAATACGACGTCATACAGCACGACACACCACAGTACAATACGACGTCATACAGCACGTGCGCGCGGACATACAAACACTCATTCTCCCTCTGCCTCTCAAGAAAACATTTACCATCACACACACACACACACACACACACACACACACACACACACACACACACACACACACACACACACACACACACACACACACCACACACACACACACACACACACTCTCTCTCTCTCTCTCACACACACACATTATACACACACACACACACACTCTCTATCACACATACCCACATACTCTCTCTCTCTCTCTCTCTCTCTCTCTCACACACACACACACACATACACAAAATGCCAGTCCCATCCCCACCCATCTCACTGTTGTATTGTGGCCCAAGACCGATACACATTAAACTGTCTGAGTCTGAATCTGAGTCTGAATCTCTCTCTCTCTCTCTCTCCGCCCCTTATCAACCCATTTACCATTACCACGCTTAACCCCCACCCATACCCATCACACACACACACACACACACACACACACACACACACACACATACACACACACACACACACACACACACACACACACACACACACACACACACACCACACTCTCTCTCTCTCTCTCACACACACATTATACACACACACACACACACACTCTATCACACATACCCACATACTCTCTCTCTCTCTCTCTCTCTCTCACACACACACACACACACACATACACAAAATGCCAGTCCCATCCCCACCCATCTCACTGTTGTATTGTGGCCCAAGACCGATACACATTAAACTGAGTCTGAATCTGAGTCTGAATCTCTCTCTCTCTCTCTCTCTCCGCCCCTTATCAACCCATTTACCATTACCACGCTTAACCCCCACCCATACCCATCACACACACACACACACACACACACACACACACATACACACACACACACACACACACACACCACACACACACACACACACACACACACACACACACACACACACACACACACACACAAAGCGGTACGGTCTGAGGTGTGAACTTCAGCGACCAAAAAAACACGTTTGTTTTTATGGTGAAATACCAGGCGACTGTGACGCCACGTGCTCTTAAAGACCTGACAACCTCACGATGCAAAACAAACGCTCTGTATGGAGGGGAAGGAGTGGGAGATAATGTCATATCGACATGATTATCCACATCGAAAAAGACACGAAAACAATTCAGTGCTGCTATCTGTCATCTTTAAAAAAAAAAAAAGACAAATTTATATCGTATTCTCTCTCTCTCTCTCTCTCTCTCTCTCTCTCTCTCTCTCTCTCTCTCTCTCTCTCTCTCACACACACACACACACACACGGATGGGGAGAGAGGAGAGAGAGAGAGAGAGAGGAGAGAGAGAGAGAGAGAGGAGAGAGGAGAGAGAAATTGACAGATAGAGAGCGAGCGAGAAAGAGAGAGAGAGAAAATCAGTGTGTGTGTGTGTGTGTGTGTGTGTGTGTGTGTGTGTGTGTGTGTGTGTGTGTGTGTGTGTGTGTGCGCGCGTGTGTGTGTATACGCGTGTGCCTGCTTGTGTCAGTGCGCGTGCATGCATACGCGCATATGTACATGAGCGGGTGTTTTTGTGTGCACAAGTGTACTCATGTGCATATGTATATGTAACGCGTGAACGCGTATGTCTCCGCATGTGTACATGTACATGTATGCATGGGCAGATGTTTCTGCGCATGCGTGTGCAGATGTATGTACGCATGCATTATATCTGAATCATGCTGAACATGTATGCATGCATATATATGTCTGTGTGTGTGCACTTTCATGTCTGTACACACGCTTTATATGATTCACGCGTTACATATATGCATGCGTATATGTGTCGGTGTGTGTGCACTTACATATTTTTACACAGGCTTTATATGATTCACTTGTAACATGTATGCGCGCGTATATGTGTCTGCATGTGTGTATGTACGTGCATAATCAATGAATCACGCTAATCGGACTCTGTATATACACTAAAAATACTAAAGAATGTTGAACAGAACTAGCGGGCGGCGGGCCAACATCTGTTAGGTCACAACAAATCCGCAGAGCCCGTGTAGATTTCGGCAACAGCTGAGGCTAACAGGACACGATAGGCCCAGTAAAATAGGGCATGTGCAGTTAATTAAGACTCCCCTGCACCACGTGCCAAATGAAACAAAAACAACATCGTAGGCCTTTATCACAACAATAATTTCGCCGGTTTTTTGTTTGTTTTGTTTGTTTCTGTTTTTTTTTTCTCTGCATTTATATCATCGATTGGTTTTCAGCCGTAGTATATCATCCCATTAGCAGTAGCAGCAGCAACACAACGGTAACATGGCGTTGTGCCCCCCCCCCCACCAATTCGCTCGCCCCCCGCCCCCCATGTCCCTTTATGTCACAGTTCTTTTTAACTGTTGACCAACGCATCCAACCACCACTTGAACGTTGTATCCAGTAGTTCTAGTGTGATACTGATGAATCAAGAAGCTGAGCTCGGTTTCACAGCAAACTGGAGAATTTACACAACAGTACGTATGTAGACATATCAATGATTATAAACAACATCAGACTTCCCCTACCCACAGTGGTGTTGGGTCAACATGATAACCGACAGTCTCTGGTACTGACTGAAATAAGTGCGGCCTGTGAAAAGGAGTTATGAAGGTGTACTCACGTATTTGGCTGTGTTTCCAAGTTTTTGCTACGATTCAGTTCAGTGAAACAGTAAGACTGACAGTGATGTAGTAAAGACTGACAGTGATGTAGTAAAGACTGACAGTGATGTAGTAAAGACTGACAGTGATGTAGTAAAGACTGACAGTGATGTAGTAAAGACTGACAGTGATGTAGTAAAGACTGACAGTGATGTAGTAAAGACTGACAGTGATGTAGTAAAGACTGACAGTGATTAGTAAAGACTGACAGTGATGTAGTAAAGACTGACAGTGATGTAGTAAAGACTGACAGTGATGTAGTAAAGACTGACAGTGATGTAGTAAAGACTGACAGTGATGTAGTAAAGACTGACAGTGATGTAGTAAAGACTGACAGTGATGTAGTAAAGACTGACAGTGATACAGTAAGACTGACAGTGATGTAGTAAAGACTGACAGTGATGTAGTAAAGACTGACAGTGATACAGTAAGACTGACAGTGATGTAGTAAAGACTGACAGTGATGAAGTTTGACTGAGGCAGCAAGTTCCTTTAAACCGATCCAGTAATGGAATATTGTGTGCTTGAAAAGGTATTAATTGATGTCACACACACACACACACACACACACACACACACACACACACACACACATAAACACACACACGCGCGCACGCACGCACACACACAAACACGCACGCACGCACACACACACATACACACAGAGGCCAAAACACGAGGTCGCTCCCATTCAAGTGCTTTTGCCACATGGCGTTGGCGATCATGGCCTTCCATCTGTTTCTATCCCTTGTTGCCTCAAGCACCTCTTCCACCCTCTTTGTCTTCAGCCACTCTGCAACTCCGTCCAATATCTTCTCCCTGGGTCTACCTGGTGCTCTCTTTCCCTCCAGCTTTCCTGTATTGACCAGGTGCTCCAATTTCCCTTTCCTCATAAAATGGTCTATAAATGTTGCCTGTCCTTTCCTAATCTTCCTTATGAATGATTTTCTTGTGTCTGCCTCCATCAAGACTGTCTCGTTTGTTTTCTTTGCTGTCCATGGAGCTCTCAACATCTATACAGTTGGAAAATAAAAATTCATTTCATCTCTCTCCCTCCCTCCCACCTATCTCCCTCCTGTTCTCTTCTTCTTTTACCTCATGTCTTCTCCCCACTTTTCTGTATGTCTCTGACAATCTGTCCCCCCCCCCCCCCACTCTTTCTCTCTCTCTCTCTCTCATTCTTCGTGTTTTTTTTTGTTATAGTTATCTCTCTCTCTCTCTCTCTCTCTCTCTCTCTCTCTCTCTCTCTCTCTCTCCTCTGTGGTGTGTGTGTGTGTGTGTGTGTGTGTGTGTGTGTGTGTGTGTATGCGTGTGTGTGTGTTATGTGTTGTGTGTGTGTGTGTGTGTGTTGTGTTGTGTATGTTGTTGTGTGTGTGTGTGTGTATGTGTATGTGTTGTGTGTGTGTGTGTGTGTGTGTGTGTGTGTGTGTGTGTGTGTGTGTGTGTGTATGTGTTTGTGTGTGTTGGCTAGTTGTTTTCGTTGGGTTCCCCTTTTTTATCATAAAGATGATATACACAGATATATGATTTACGGCTGCGAAGCCTGGACTCTCAGAAAAGCTGATTGCAAAAGGATTGAGGCAGCGGAGTTGTGGTTTTTATCGGAGACTACTACGAGTCAAATGGACAGATAGAAGAACCGGTGAACGTGTCCTGGAAGAGCTTGATACCACCAGAAAATTACTAGCAGGTGTCTGTATCTCTCGAGCTTGACCGACGCTAGGATATGTCATTTAAGGTTATTGTAGCGTACAGCTTGTGACTCAACACAGACAGGGGCACACAGACAGGGACACACAGCCAGGGGCACACAGACAGGGGCACACAGACAGGGGCACGCAGACAGGGACACGCAGACAAGGACACACAGACAGGGGCACACAGACAGGGGCACACAGACACGGACACAAAGATAGAGGGCACATAGAGACAGAGACACATAGAGAGGGGCACATAAATACAGGGGCACATAAAGACGGGCATTTAGAGACAGGGGCACACTAAGACAGGAGCACAGAGGGGCACATAAAACATGGGCATATGAAGACAGGCGCACATAAAGACAGGGGCACATAAAGACAGAGGCACATAAAGACAGGGGCAGAGAAAGACAGAGGCACATAAAGACAGGGGCACATAAAGACAGAGGCACATAAAGACAGGGGCACATAAAGACAGAGGCACATAAAGACAGGGGCACATAAAGACAGAGGCACATAAAGACAGGGGCATATAAAGACAGGCGCATATAAAGACAGGGGCACATAAAGACAGAGGCACATAAAGACAGGGGCAGAGAAAGACAGGGGCAGAGAAAGACAGGGGCACATAAAGACAGGGGCACATAAAGACAGGGGCACATAAAGACAGGGGCATATAAAGACAAGGGCACATAAAGACAAGGGCATATAAAGACAGGGGCATATAAAGACAGGGGCACACAAAGACAGGGGCACACAAAGATAGGGGCACATAAAGACAAGGGCACACAAAGACAAGGGCATATAAAGACAAGGGCACACAAAGACAAGGGCATATAAAGACAGGGGCATATAAAGACAAGGGCACACAAAGACAAGGGCACACAAAGACAGGGGCATATAAAGACAAGGGCACACAAAGACAAGGGCATATAAAGACAGGGGCATATAAAGACAGGGGCATATAAAGACAGAGGCATATAAAGACAGAGGCATATAAAGACAGGGGCATATAAAGACAGAGGCATATAAAGACAAGGGCATATAAAGACAGGGGCATATAAAGACAAGGGCATATAAAGACAAGGGCATATAAAGACAGAGGTATATAAAGACAGGGGCATATAAAGACAGAGGCACATAAAGACAGGGGCACATAAAGACAGGGGCATATAAAGACAGGGGCATATAAAGACAAGGGCATATAAAGACAGGGGCACATAAAGACAGGGGCATATAAAGACAAGGGTATATAAAGACAAGGGTATATAAAGACAAGGGTATATAAAGACAAGGGTATATAAAGACAAGGGTATATAAAGACAAGGGTATATAAAGACAAGGGTATATAAAGACAAGGGTATATAAAGACAAGGGTATATAAAGACAAGGTATATAAAGACAAGGGTATATAAAGACAAGGGTATATAAAGACAAGGGTATATAAAGACAAGGGTATATAAAGACAAGGGTATATAGACAGGACAAAAAGACAAGGGTATATAAAGAGGACAATAGGGGCATATAAAGACAAGGGTATATAAAGACAAGGGCATAAAAGTCAAGGGATATAAAGACAGGGACACACAAAGACAAGGGTATAAAGACAAGGGATAAAGACAGGGACACACAAAGACAAGGTATATAAAGACAAGGGTATATAAAGACAAGGGTATATAAAGACAAGGGTATATAAAGACAAGGGATATAAAGACAAGGGTATATAAAGACAAGGGTATATAAAGACAAGGGTATATAAAGACAAGGGTATATAAAGACAGGGTATAAAAGACAAGGGTATATAAAGACAAGGGTATATAAAGACAAGGTATATAAAGACAAGGGTATATAAAGACAAGGGATATAAAGACAAGGGATATAAAGACAAGGGTATATAAAGACAGGGAACAAAAGACAAGGGCATATAAAGACAAGGGTATATAAAGACAAGGGTATATAAAGACAAGGGCATATAAAGACAACGGATATAAAGACAAGGGTATATAAAGACAAGGGTATATAAAGACAAGGGTATATAAAGACAGGGACACACAAAGACAACGGGCATAAAATAAAGACAAGGGTATATAAAGACAAGGGTATATAAAGACAAGGGCATATAAAGACAGGGGCATATAAAGACAGAGGCATATAAAGACAAGGGCATATAAAGACAAGGGCATATAAAGACAGGGGCATATAAAGACAGGGGCATATAAAGACAGGGACATATAAAGACAAGGGCATATAAAGACAGGGACACATAAAGACAGGGGCATATAAAGACAAGGGCATATAAAGACAAGGGCATATAAAGACAAGGGCACATAAAGACAGGGACACATAAAGACAGGGGCATATAAAGACAGGGGCATATAAAGACAAGGGCATATAAAGACAAGGGCATATAAAGACAGGGACACACAAAGACAAGGGTATATAAAGACAGGGACACACAAAGACAAGGGCATATAAAGACAGGGACACACAAAGACAAGGGTATATAAAGACAAGGGTATATAAAGACAAGGGCATATAAAGACAGGGACACACAAAGACAAGGGTATATAAAGACAGGGACACACAAAGACAAGGGCATATAAAGACAGGGACACACAAAGACAAGGGTATATAAAGACAAGGGTATATAAAGACAAGGGCATATAAAGACAGGGACACACAAAGACAAGGGTATATAAAGACAAGGGTATATAAAGACAAGGGCATATAAAGACAAGGGCATATAAAGACAAGGGCATATAAAGACAGGGACACACAAAGACAAGGGCATATAAAGACAAGGGTATATAAAGACAAGGGTATATAAAGACAGGGACACACAAAGACAAGGGTATATAAAGACAAGGGCATATAAAGACAGGGACACACAAAGACAAGGGTATATAAAGACAGGGACACATAAAGACAGGGACACACAAAGACAAGGGTATATAAAGACAAGGGCATATAAAGACAGGGACACACAAAGACAAGGGCATATAAAGACAAGGGTATATAAAGACAAGGGCATATAAAGACAGGGACACACAAAGACAAGGGCATATAAAGACAAGGGTATATAAAGACAAGGGTATATAAAGACAAGGGCATATAAAGACAAGGGCATATAAAGACAGGGACACACAAAGACAAGGGTATATAAAGACAAGGGCATATAAAGACAAGGGCATATAAAGACAAGGGTATATAAAGACAAGGGCATATAAAGACAAGGGCATATAAAGACAGGGACACATAAAGACAGGGGCACATAAAGACAGGGGCACATAAAGACTGGCACATATAGAGAGGGGCACATTAAGACAGTGGCACATACAGAGGGACACACAAAGAGAGGGCAACATAACGACAGGGGCACATATTGACTCACATAAAGAAAGGGGCATATACACACAGGAGCATTCACAGACAGGGCATTCAGAGACAGGGGCACATAATGTCAGAGGCATTCAGAGGTAGGAGCTCATAAAGGCACGTGCACACAGAAATGTTCCCACAACAACAGCAACAGGGTCAACAACAAATACAACATCAACAACGACAGCGCCGGCAGCAGAAACCACGGCAACAACAATAACACACCAGTCTGTGAGGTGCAGTGGTCAGTACAACGAACTATAAACTGGAAGGTTATATGTTCGATTCCCGTCAATCCTTTCAAAAATCGTTGTCAGATTTGTCGACCCTAACCGGCTACTACCCAGAGCTAAGCGTGCTATGGGCTCGTGGGAAAGACTGGAATCACGCAGTCGAGTCTCATATGGTGTTCGTCTGTCGTCGTCGACAATGACCACGGCTTCATGAAGTTGCTTTGAGTCAGTGTGTCCGGAGGTGACTGATACTCCACGGTTGTATCACTGAGGGTGGTGTTCAAATCTCCTGACCAACACCTCAGGTGTCTGTATCTCTCGGGCTTGACCGACGCTAGGATATGTCATTTAAGGTTATTGTAGCGTACAGCTTGTGACTCAAGTTTCGATCTCGAACGGAAACCCGGAGCATCCTAATCATCATCGCCATCGTCATGATCATCACACACTGAAAATAAATCCGAGATATTATGGCCATCAATCTGGTATAGAAAATGGAACAGCAGAAAAAAATCGTTTCGTGACACTGTGAAGGGGGGGGGAGGGAGGGAGGGAGGGGGGAGAGAGAGAGAGAGAGAGAGAGAGAGACGGGGGATGGGACGGGTAGGAGGTGAGTTGAGCGCGTATGTAGTTGAAATTCAGTTTTAGAAGTGTCAATTACCAGTTACAAATTGGCAACTTGACTGGCATTGTGACGTCAGATGTCGGAGTCTGACTCCGTTTTCGCTAAAATAGGATTTTGATGTCTACGAGGAGAATAAAAATTATGTACAAGTAGGTGTGTTGTGTGTGTGTGTGTGTGTGTGTGTGTGTGTGTGTGTGTGTGTGTGTGTGTGTGTGTGTGTGTGTGTGTGTGTGTGTGTGTGTGTGTGTGTGTGTGTGTGTGTGTGTCCCTGTGCGTGCGAGCACATCCTGCACAAAAATTCCACCGTCTCATTACTTTCAGAAAGAGGGACGCCCAAAACTCGGATCACATGTCAGACTCATGGACTGTCTCAAAGTCGGTACACGATTAGGTAATCTATCTGACAATAAATGGTTAACCCTTTTACCCCGCTACCTGTCCACATTTATCCTGTAATGTCAACCATGCTTGCAAAAAAAAAAAAAACTAAAACGTTTGACTCCCTCACCCTATCCACTAGCTTCCAGCAGGATAGCGTAAGGAAGTCAAAGGGTTAAGTTTTTGCAGTTGGTGTATGTGGTGTGGGAGTCAAAGGGTTAATACATGTTTGCCGAACTGAACCGACTGTCTAATCAACTCTCTGTATCAAGTGCCGTTCTGCCTGTTGGTACTGGAACCTGGAACCCATCCATGAATATTTGCTGATATAGCCATATCTCTGGGCAGACAAACAGTCAGACAAACGGGCAGACAGACAGACAGGGAGGCAGACAAATAACACGGACATTCGCCGGTTAGCGCAAAGGACAAACAATTGGAAGGTTGTGGGCTCGAATCTCATCGGCCCTATCAAATCTATTGTGGGATTTTTCAGCTCCAACCGGCTCTTTTTATCCGGTGTTAAGCGTGCTATGGGCTTGTTGGGTAAACTGGGACCACCCAGTCGTGTTTCGTCTTTTTTCATTAATGCGTCATTGAGGGTACTGTTCAAATGTCCTAACCATCACCGTAAGTGTCTGTATCTCTCGGGCCTGGCTGACACCAGGGTATAATATGAAAGTAAGCGTAGCGTACAGACATGTTAAGCAATCTCAATCCAAAATGGAACCCCAAAGTACTAGTATGATTTGTCATCCCTATAGTCCATAGCATCATAAGCTACGCACAAAAAGTTAAGGATCACTTGCACAAAAATTCATAACTTTCAAAATAAAAAAGCCAATGCGTTGAAGTTTGGCAAACATTTAATTCCATGCTTTAGCGATAACGATACACAATTGCCTTCAATTTCGAGCAATCGTTTGGTGTGTACATTTGATCAAAGTGGGTACGTATCGAAATTTGATTTCCCAAAGTCATTGAAATCACAAGACAGGGCATTCTGATGCTCCCAAAAGTTCAGTAATGCGTGTAACCGCCATGGCTGTTCTGGCACTCGACGCAGCGAGTCCTCATCGAGTTGACCAGGTTGGTGAAGATCCTCTGTGGAAGCGCCTGCCACTCAGCCTGCAGCATCTGGTAGAGGTGTTGGGCATCCCTGGGAGGGGGTGGTGTTGCTCCTCACTTTGCGATCCAGCTCATCCCAGAGTTCTCAATCGGGTTGAGATCGGGACTGCATGCTGGCCACTCCATTCTGTTGACTCCAGACTGCTGCAGGAAGTCGTTGACCACCCTTTTCCTGTAGACAGCCGTTGGTCCCATCTGCTGCAGTATAGGCACAACCAGCGGTCGAAGGATCTCATCCCAATATCGGAGACCAGTCAGGTTACCCTGTACATGATACAAGGGTGTTCTGTGGTGAAGGCTGAAGGCCCCCCAGACCATTACAGAACCTCCACCAAAGGCCACCTTTTCTTGGACAGTGGTGTCAATAAAGCCTTGCCCTGGGCGCCTCCAGACCCTCAGTCGGCCGTCGTTGTGGTTCATGGTGAAGCGTGATTCATCACTGAACAGGACCTGGGACCATTGCTGACGTGTCCACCTCACGTGACGTCTGCAGAAGGCGCAGCGTGCTGCCCTATGGGCTGGAGTTAAGCGTGGCCGTACAGCTGGGCGACGAGAATGGAGGTTAAACCCATGAAGGTTCCGTATGGTCTGCTGGCTGATGTTGATGTTAGTAGCCACCCTCAGCTGCCTTCGAATGATGCTGGAAGAGGCTCTTCTTGTCTGCAGGGCTTGTCGTTCAATGAGACGATCTTCACGTGGGTTTGTCTTCTTCGGTCGACCAGATCTGCGTCTTTCATGGACCCTCCCAGTGGCTGTGAAGCGTTGAATCAGTCTGACAATGACTGAGATGGACACCTGAAGTCGCCTGGCCACTTCTTGCTTGGGAACACCATCTTGGAACCATGCAACAGCTCGTCCCCTCTCAAACTCGCTCAATTTTCGTCGTGGAGGCATTGTCAGATCAGGCCTACTACTGGTGGAATGTCTTCTTATAAAGCCAAGCAAGAGACAGCATCTCACACATAAACAGCAGTGCTTGCACGTGCATAATGGTTTTTCCATCTGGCTTGTGCAATGTGTTCAGGCAGAACGGTCCAAAACAAGGTCCTTTTTCGCAAGTTTCCGCTTTTCCGTTTGCGGCCAAGCTCAGTAGTAGAGAATCCCGTGCAATTTTCGCAGTAACACAACATCGCCCACTTACAGCTGAACAAGAATTCATAACAATTTGGCTGGACTGAGAAATAAATAACAGTAGCGAACTGAGTTTATTACGCACCTGTTTTCTCATAGTGATCCTTAACTTTTTGTGCGTAGCTTAGCTTAATAACATATACTGCTCCAAAGTCTGTGGAAAATGGGTGCACAAAATAGAGAGAGAAAAGAGAGAGAGAGACAGACAGACAGACACACAGATAGACAGACAGAGAGAGACAGAGACAGAGAGAGAGAGAGACAGAGAGAGACAAACACAAAAGATTTGAAAGCCGAAAGGTAATAGAACAGCTTAGGGTAGTCTCAGGGATCAGAGAAGTTCAGTGGTGCTAAACCTTCCAAAGCTCTCAGATCTCAAAGAATCCCCTCTCTTGACAGTACCTCTGTTGTCTCGGACTACTTACGGAAAGAAATCCTCCTCTGTTTTTGGCCCAATAACATGGAACTCCCTCCAGTGTCTTTGAAAAGAATCTCAAAATATATCTCTTTTGAAAACTATCGACAAAACAGCAAAGATTTATACTTGAAACTTTTATTAGTCAAGTTGCAACTGATCTATAAGAGAGAGAGAGAGAGAGAGAGAGAGAGTGTGTGTGTTGTGTGTGTGTGTGTGTGTGTGTGTGTGTGTGTGTGTGTGTGTGTGTGTGTGCGCGTGTGCGTGTGTCTGTGTGTGTGTTTGTGTTTGTGTGCGAGAGAAAGAGAGAGTCAGAGAGAGAGAGTGAGAGTCAGAGAGAGTCAGAGACAGACACACAGACAGAAAGATAGACAGACAAACAAAGAAGATTTGTTCACATTTATCGAGTTTTATATTTTCGCAGATGTTTCCAGTATCCGTTTTCGATTTTATCTGTCTGTCTGTTGTTGCTACTCACTATTACAGTATAAGTAAAACACCTGCCAACTGCCAGCGTAAATCGTAGGGCACGCATCACAGCCGCACAGCGAAAGAGGAACACACACACACACACACCACACACACCACACACACACACACACACACACACACACACACACACACACACACACACACACACACACACACACACACACAATACAGCAAACTGCAGTCTAAACAGTCGAAAAACAGATTTGAATGCCTGATGCAGTTCAGTCCCGGCTTGCAAAGTTAACAGACAAACAAAACAAGAAATGGGGAGAAGGGGGGGGGAGTGCCGGGAGGGGAGGGGGGGTCGACACCTATCTCAACTTTCCAATCAGTTTGTTGGTATCTAGCTTTAATACTTCGTAAGTCCCGCACATCACCCCCACTTTGCTTCCTTCTTTTAACCCTTTGACTCCTGCAGCCTGTCCAACATCATCCTTCTTTGTCAACCATGCTGGAAGAGCAAAAACTTAACCCTTTGACTCCCTCACCCTATCCACCAGCTTCCTGCAGGAAGCTGGTGGATAGGGTGAGGGAGTCAAAGGGTTAAGTTTTTGCAGTTGGTAGATAGGGTGCAGGTGGCAAAGGGTTAAAGTCTATGCTAGCGTGACTGCTATTCCTCTTTCACCCCAATCCTCTGTCTGTCAAAAACTTATAGTCTGTGTCATCTCTGCTTCACCCATGTACACTGTCCCTCAAACTTAGAAACTCTTTATCATCTTCTTCATAATCTGATGAGATGCCCCTACCGTTCATCACTCCGTCGAATTTAACGCACAGGGGATTTAAAAACATACCTGAATTCAAATTTAAACATAACTAAGAACACCAAAACATATATAAAAACGGGCCTGAATCATCTAAAACTGCTTCCGCATATCTCATATCACTAGAGCCAAAAATGCACTAAACACATGTACCCAATTATCAATCCTAAGAGAAAGTGGGTAAGACTTTATCGAACACAGACAGGTGAATGGATCAGCGAGGCAGAAATAATAGGAAGAAATGACAGAAAGCAAAGGAGGAAAAAAAGAAACAAAGAGAGTGACAGAAAAGAGGAAATTTCTAGCACAGAATGTCCAGGGGGTGGGGATACTATTTATACTGAAGGGGTGTGGAAGCAGTTACTGACATGCCCACTTCTGGACTTACATCAGCTCCACTCCAGACTTATCGTTTTGAAGGATTTAGTTTTCATCCGCTTAGTGCATCCGTTTTGTAAGTCTGCGTCTCTGTCTCTCTGTGTGCAGGTGGGTGGGTGGAGTGAATGTGTCTTCCTTTTCCTTTCAGTTTTTTATCACTCATCTCTCACTATCTTTCTCAAAGTGCTCTTCCTTTTCCTTTTATCTCTTTGTCATTCAACTCTCATTATATTTCTCCCATGCATGTATTGTGGCCTAAGGCCGATGTACAATAAACATTTTCTGAGTTCTGAGTTCTGAGTTCTCTCCATCCCTCTTTCCCGCTGTTTCTTCTTATCCTGTCATCTCTCTTGCCCCCTTCTCTACTCTCTTTTTCCTGTCTTTCTACATGTCTGTCTGTGTATGTCTCCCTTTTTCCTATCAGCCCCAAGCCTCTCTATCTCTGATTTTACTTTCTGTGTCTCTCCCAAACTTGTAACTTTTTTTTTTAAAAGGACCATCGTACTTAGCTTTCTAAGCCACCTTAATGGCCACAGAAGCTGGCACAGTTTTTACAATACGACGGTGATGATAACGATTAAAATGATGCTACGTAACTCTGTCTAGGATTGAGACTACGTGACTAAGGCTGTACTCTACGCTTATTATCATATCATGGCGTCGTAAGATACAAACACCTGCGGTGTTCGTCAAAACATTTGAGCAACACCCTCAATGATGCATAAATAAAGTGGATGAGACTGGACAGTGTAGTCTCAGTTTTCCCAACGAGCCCATAGAACGCTCAACTCTGGGTAAAACCGACTGGAGCCGTGAAAAAACAACAACAATCATCTTTTGAACGGATTTATGGGTGTTCGAACCCACAACCTTTCAATCGGTAGTCTGTTACGCTAACCACGACACCATGGCGACTGGGAAACTTGTAGACTTTATTATCCAATTACAGAGAAAAGCAGGTCGCCTCAATTCATAGTCACAGCAGACTATTGTTCGCGTAGTTACACAACAGTTTTACGCGATGGTTGCTTGAACAAAGATGACTATCTTTTTATACTACATTCCATATATACAGCCACTTGTCTCGCTGCAGATGAAATGGTGGTGATCTAAAACACATCTCCAAAATTAAACAACACGAGAAATGATAAGCAGCTGAAGCTTGTAACTGAGACGGAAATCATTATTGATATTAATACTTTTCCTACAAAATTATTTTATCTTTCCTACATTTTCATAGGATATATAAACATAATATAAACATAAATACTTTTTTAATGTTCAACCTTTTCGTAAAGGCCAATGCAAAAAATTAACTCTCTCTCTCTCTCTCTCTCTCTCTCTCTCTCTCTCTCTCTCTCTCTCTCTCCTCTCTCTCTAACCCTTTATCTCATTTCTCTCCTTTAGTCCTTCCAAATCTTTTAAAATTGTAGATTGTGTTTTCCTTGCTGCAGTTTTTAGACTTAATTTAAGATTCCTTGCTGCAGTTTTTAGACATAAGATTCCTTGCTGCAGTTTTTAGACATAATATTCCTTGCTGCAGTTTTTAGACATAATATTCCTTGCTGCAGTTTTTAGACATAAGATTCCTTGCTGCAGTTTTTAGACATAATATTCCTTGCTGCAGTTTTTAGACATAAGATTCCTTGCTGCAGTTTTTAGACATAAGATTCCTTGCTGCAGTTTTTAGACATAATATTCCTTGCTGCAGTTTTTAGACATAATATTCCTTGCTGCAGTTTTTAGACATAAGATTCCTTGCTGCAGTTTTTAGACATAATATTCCTTGCTGCAGTTTTTAGACATAAGATTCCTTGCTGCAGTTTTTAGACATAAGATTCCTTGCTGCAGTTTTTAGACATAATATTCCTTGCTGCAGTTTTTAGACATAAGATTCCTTGCTGCAGATTTTAGACATAATATTCCTTGCTGCAGTTTTTAGACATAAGATTCCTTGCTGCAGTTTTTAGACAGAGGGCCAAGTGGTAAAGTGGTAACGATGAAGTGGACAAAGAACCATGCCAATGGAGTCAGCTTATGCAGCTAATGTTGGGATGTGTGGGCAGAACACAGGGACAGAAGACATCACACAGACACTAGCGGGGGATCAAAGAGCCACTTAGGGATCTAGCCACTCGCTCACGTTATGAAGATAAAACCTCTCCTGCTATTCCTGTACTACTGAATAGGACGACAATCAGGGTAAATGACAGAATGGTTATGACTGTGAGGTCTATATACACATACATCTGTACATACGTCCATCCATCCATCCATTACACACATACATACATACATACATACATACATACATACACACATACATACATACATACATACATACATGCACACATGCATACATGCATATATGCATACATTCACACATTCATACAAACATACATATATACATACACATACATGCATGCATACGTAACAGTGCATTACATTACATACATACATACATACATACATACATACATACATACATACATACATGCCTACGTACATGCGCACGTACATACATACACATACAGAGACACAGACACGTACACATACACCCGCACACATACATACATACATACATACATACATACATACCAATATATACATACATAAACATATATACATACACACATACACATATTCATACACACACACACACACACACACACACACACACACACACACACACACACACACACACACACACACACACACACACACACACCAGAGGCTAGACACCGAAGGGGTCCACATAACAGTTTAACTGAGTTCTACAAACAGATCAAGAATATCAGACAGATAGACAAAAAACTGCCTGCTATCCAAACTGCAGCCTGTGACAAATTTGTCCGGGGAGGGGTTAGGAGTGAGGGAGTCACTTTCACAATAGCTCCACACTGATGTCAGTCTGTGTCTAAGTGAGCAGAAAGGGAAGTCTGAGAAAAGCCAGTCTGGAAAGAATTCTTGACATACCCCACACCCACGCACCCCCATCCCACCCCCGCCTATACAGATTTACATCCCCTCCGGACGTCACTGTTTTCTGTGGATTCACTCTGTTCTGAAGGAAATATTACTTTGTTCTTATTGTTGTTTAAAGCCCAGCTGACTGCGTAGAGCCATACCAGAGCTATACCGTTTCAAAACCTCAACAATACTTCCACAGGAAAAAAAAAAGGAAAAGAAAATTAAGTACACGTATCACAATGCATTTGCGCACATAATCTAAAGAGATGCCCCCTGGCGTTGACCACTCTGTCCAATTTATCACCCAGGGATTAAAAAAAAATATCTGAATACAAATTAAAACACAAGGACACTAAATCATATATAAAAACGGGCCCGCAGTGGCCAAGAGGATAAACTTTGAACATCAGCTCTGGGACTTGATGAGAACCACACCCTCCATCCAGATCAACTGATTATTTGAGACGTAACCACGCTCGGAAGAAAAAGAAAGACAAAAAACAAAAACAAAAAAAAAGCCTCGCCCAGGGACAGATGACTGTAAACCAATGTGCTTGATACAACAATATATGTATAATGAATCTCTGGCCAAGTCAGCTGCTGATAGACCAGGGTTTAGTTTTAGGTATCATCAGTTAATTTGTTTTACGAAGTTAAAGACAGAAACGCTCATTGTCAACAAAGACCAACTGCTACAGCTGCCCTACACCCCTCTTCTTTCACAAGGAAACGTTTGTTGTGTCAATGTGAGAATCTGCTGTTTGTGTGTATTCTTGATAATTGGACGCTGCAAGACTGGTTCACTATCAACAAAGTACTCTGAACAAGCCAACGATCCATTTTGAGAACCACCGACAGAACTGATGACTACCCCTTCACTGACAAAGAACTGACAGGATCCTTGACAATCAAAACAGACATAATCAGTGTCTTGTTTGACTAGGGACGGTGACAGCATAGGAACATGTTGACACGACTAGACTTTATGTACTTTCTGACATTTGATACCAGGCCGGTCAGAGACAGACTGCTATGGTATACTGATCATGTCGTGTCATTTCGGAAATCGATATTTGATGCACAGCATCGCCAACTGTCGGTAAATTTTGTAACCTCCATTCCTATCTTCAATAGTCAAATTAAAACTACGTTCATTCGTTCGTTCATTCCTTCGTTTTCTTTACGTCATTTCGCTCCAACATCTCTCCTTTATCTCTCCCGAACCAGTACCCTGTGTGTCATCCCTTGCTGCCGTTTCTTGACGTAATTTGTGGATGCAAGATCTGTTATCTTGAGTTCGGTCCCTCTCGCAATATTAAAAACTGGCCTCTTCGCCGCCCATCTTAATGTTTCCATCGTTCTGGTGGTGTCAGCTTAGTGTGTGATAGCTCCCTTCTCCCCTTTGCCCGTTTCAAGACCTTGCCAGCGCATAGGGTTTTATGCAGACTTAGGAAATCTTCCAGATAATTGCTAGCGGTTTTGGGTGGAGCGCATATGGAGCTGTTCGAGCGCGGTGAGTGCCCCCTGAAATAACTCCAAAAATCAATAACCTTGACGTAAGGCCAACTGGTAAAGCTGTCACAATGAGGGCGACAAAGACCCATGTCAATGAAATAGGCTTATACAGCCAATGTGGGGATATGTGGGCACAATATAGGGACAGAAGACGTCACACAGAAACTAGCTGGGGATCAACAAAGCTATTTGGGGATCTGACCGCTCGCTCCTGTCAGTATGAAAGACATATTACACTAACAAAACAAAACAAAAATATCCCGCTCTGCTTCCTACTCGCTACGTTCTCTGTTCACAGTAGTATCAGGCACTGATTCTGTCCCATTTGTTATATTTCCATACTGCAGACAGACAGTTCTTGTGTGTCTGAGATTTGGAAACAGACAGTGGTGTAATAATAGTAATACTGATCGACGTGACACTGAATTACTAACATTCTGCTGTACAGTAACAAATCGACGTAATATTGAATTACTGATATTCTGTTGTATAGTAACAAATGAGTGAAACATAGCGTGCAAATGAATGTAGTAACAAACAACATAGTGCTAAATACAATGATACCGACTACTGTGACCTGACATTAAACAAAATATCATTATATAAAGTAAAGAAAAAAAAATTTCACGATAAAAAGCACCACAGTATGACATATAGCAAACATCACACCATTAATCATATGGACTAAATTAACCATAATACAGATGACTCGATACATGACTTTTTCTGCAAATTCATACATTAACCAGCAGCTCTGACACAAAAGCTTTGACCATAGTCTGAAAATAAAAGCATTGGAAATATAGCAAGCATGAGTATTTCAAAGTTGGAGAGAGGGGGGGACACAGAGAGAAATAGAGAGAGAGATAAAGACAGACAGACAGAAAGACAGACAGACAGACAGATAGAAAGAAAGAGAGAGAGAAAGAGAGAGAGATTGAGAGAAAAAGAGAGACAAAGAGAGAGACAGAAAAACAGACAGATAGAAAGAGAGAGAGACATTGAGAGAAAAAGAGAGAGAGAGAGAGAGAATATGACCGACATGATTTATTCAAAAAGGCCATAAGCCCCTGTTTACACCAAACAGATGCGCGCGTATGCGAGCAGGCACACGCACACACAATCATACACATCACATACACACACACGCTCACAAACGTATACACACATTCTCTCTCTCTCTCTCTCTCTCTCTCTCTCACCCTCCACACACACACACACACACACACACACACACACACACTCTCTCTCTCTCTCTCTCTCTCTCTCACACACACACACACACACTCTCTCTCTCTCTATCAATAACAACAGAAGACAAGATTAACAAACCAAACCAACAAAACAAAACAAAGAAAAAAACAAAAACACTCGTCCCAAGAGCTATAAAAAAAATGGCACGTTAAACATGTTTGTCACACTACAGGCCACTGTGACCTTGTCACAAGCCCTGATCAGTCAAACGCCAGGCTCCTCCCTTTCCCAGTGGAATCAATTGGAAATGCAGAATCATTTCCCAATGGAATTAATTTGTAATACAGACTCGTTTCCCTTCGAAGTCAATTTGTAATGCAGACTAGGTAAAACAAGAACATCTACAAAAGCTGACAAATCCTTACTGGCATGTCTTTTGCTGAGCGACACAAAACACTCCAAGTAATTTGCATCTGTTCGTCGAACCGCCTTTTTTTATATATATACAGGCAGATTAAAATATGCGGGCACACACACACACACACACACACACACACACACACACACACACACACACACACACAACACACACACACACACGAAATCACACACACCACACACACACACACACACACACACACACACACACACACACACACACACACATAGCCACTAAGGTAATAAAAAAATAATCTCGTTTCTCCATGTAAAAAAAAAGGAGGGGGGGGGGGTAAATGAAAAAAAAGAAGAAGAAAAAGTAGGAGTATGAATAAGAAAACAAATACTGGGAAAAGAAGAATTTAAGATGAAGAGAAAGGAAAAAGAAAATAAAAGAACCAAACAAAATTAGACCAAGAAAAGGAAAATGAAGAATAGAAAAACAGAAGAAAAGAGGGAGAGTGAAAAAGCGAAAGCGGAAGACGCAAAAGAAGAAATAGTTCAGAAGAAAAATAAAGGAGGAAAACAAAAGAAAAAAAAGAAAAACAAAAAGATACGTGTATGAAAGGGAATGTTGAGAGGAGGAGAAGGAGGAGGAGGAAAAAGAGGATGACGACGAGGAGGAGGAGGAGAGGGAAAAAAAAAGCAAAGAAAAAGAAGCAAGAGACAAAGTTACCCAGAGCTGACTTAAGTGCGGACAGACTGAGATCCCCCCATCCAGATAAATCTAAACATGGCCCATCACCCTGCCCTGTCTTAGCTAGGCATCATCTCGGCATCTTCGGGCCTGCTCTATCGCCATCTTGCAGGCATGCCAAGCAGCTCTACACGATATACGTGTGTTACAGAACCCATGTGGACACCAGATCGAAGATTATGGGAAAGACATTCCAGTTAGCTGACTATGTCGTTGTGTGTGTTTGATAGTATGGGGTTTGGACTGAACTGGGATTATAGGATGAACTATGCTTAAAGGAGGCAGACAGTATGGACTGCTTGGGTTTGAAGAGAGAGAGAGAGAGAGAGAGCGTGTGTGTGTGTGTGTGTGTGTGTGTGTGTGTGTGTGTGTGTGTGTGTGTGTGTGTGTGTATGTGTGTGTGTGTGTGTGTGTGTGTGTGTGTAAGTGTGTGTGTGTGTGTGTGTGTATGTATATGTGTGTGTGTACGTGTGTGTGTGTTCGTTCGTTCTTTAATTTAACGTCTTTTCACTATAAGTGATATTAGACGGGGTGTGTGTGTGTGTATGAGTGTGTGTGTGTTTGTGTGTGTGTGTGTGTTTGTGTGTGTGTGTGTGTGTGTGTGTGTGTGTGTGTGTGTGTGTGTGTGTGGTGTGTGTTTGTGTGTGTGTGTGTATGTGAGTGAGCGTGAATACGTGTGTGTGCGCGTATGTGCGCATGTGTGCGTGTAAGTGTGTGTGTAAGAGAGAACGAGCGACTGAGAGAGAGAGAACGTGAGAGAATGAGAGTGTAAGCACGTGTGTGTGTGTGTGTGTGTGTGTGTGTGTGTGTGTGTGTGTGTGTGTGTGAGAGAGAGAGAGAGAGAGAGAGAGAGAGAGAGAGGGAGCAAGCGAGAATGTGTGTATGCGCGCGCGCGTGTATGTGTGTGTATATAGGAGCGTGCGTGCGAGTGTGCGCGCGTGTGTGCACGTGTATGTGCGGGCGCGCGAGTAACTGATATAATCGGAAACAAAAACCTGCTTTTTCTACCAAATACAAACAAACAAACAAACAAAAAACAACACATTCGATTAAAACACATTAAACCAATTATTCATTCTGTTAAACCTAGAATGAACTCGTCCAAAATATGAAACCCTTCCATTTCAAGCTGAACAGATTTCCAGCCACAATGTCAAGAGACACTGCTGTTTTTAGTTTGCAGCCAATACCACCCTGATCAACAATAATGATATTTCACACCACAACTGTTTCCTTCAGCTTCCATTCCTCATCGGGAAACGAAGCTAATCATCCTATAGGAGCTGTCTGCCTTCTATTTGTCATGTCCTTTCTAACAGCTTATTTTCCACTGACCCCCTTCTGTCTGACACAAGGCTTCAAGCTGGCTTCTCTCTCGGAATCTGATCGCTTAATTAACTACCTTATGATCTCGAATTCAATCCCAGGTCGAAACATTAACAAGTGGCCTGTTTGCTGCCCATCTTAATTTAACGTTTCCATCACTCTGATGGTGTCCGCTCATTGTTTCATAGGTCCCTCCACCCCTCTTCCCATTTCAACAGCGCATATACAGGGTTTTACGAAGGCTCGGGGAGTCCTCCATATAACCAGTGGCAGATTAGAGCGAAGCGCATACGGAATTGTCTGAGTGCCAAATATCCTTCTTCAACAAACTCTAAATTGCAAACTCACATCAAAATCACAGAGTTCAGTGTAAATTAAGTACGTAAAACATGCAACAAACACTCGTTCTTTCTTTATCAACAAATGCTAGATTTCAAAATGTTTGAACAAATATGTCTTCAAAGATTTTGCAAACCGATCGACAAGACAACATACGTCGTCTACTTTATACGTTTTAACCATCGGACCAGACTTAACATACTTATCACTGTTTAATGTCCAGCCGACTGCACAGAGCCATATCAAGGCTATCACCATTTATAAACATACACAACTGGTTGGAAAAAAAACTGGAAAAGAAAATTAACTACACGTATCAATGCGTGCGCGCACATAATCTAAAGATTTGCTCTTGGCGTTGACCATTGCGTCCAATTTATCACCAGAGGGTTTCAAAAACAAACAAAACTGAATACAAATACGAACATGACTAAGGACACTACAGCATACATAAAAACGGCCTGAATTATCTAAAATTGATCATGCACAGCACATTTCCTTGGAGCCAAACATGCAGACAATACAATTATATTCTTATCAATCCTAAAGGAAAGTATGAAAGGCTTTATAGAACACGTACAGATCAATGGACCATCAAAGCAGAGCATGATTAGAGGAGATGACAGACAGCAAAGGAGGAAGGAAGAAACAAAGAGGAGATGACAGACAGCAAAGGAGGAAGGAAGAAACAAAGAGAGTGACAGAAAAGAGGAAATTTCTAACACAGAATTTCCAGAAGGTTGGGATACTATTCAGACTGAAAGAGCCCCCGGCATCCCCACTGGGTAACCAACCCCCTTCAGATGTAAAGAGATTAGGGCTGCAACACTTGCTGATGATTTTCTACTGGGGCGATGTATACATGAATTACAAAAGAAAAGAAATAATAAGCACACACAGGTAAAAATGTTGAGTAGATATATACATGGTAGGTTGAACTGTGGCACTGACTGATCTTCCCATAAGCTTTATGAAATGGGATTTTTGGGGGGTAGGATGATAACCTTCCACAAAGCGAGGGATCATCATCATCATCATCATCATCATCATCAAGTGCCCTGCCGCATGGCGTTCGCGATCATGGCTTTCCATACGTATCCATCCCTTGTTGCCACAAGCACATCTTCCATCCTCTCTGTCTTCAGCCACCCTGCAAGTCCGTCCAATATTTTCTCCCTGGGTCTACCTGGTGCTCTCTTTCCCTCCAGCTTTCCTGTTGTGACCAGGTGCCCTAATTCCACTTTCCTCATAAAAGGGCCTATAAATGTTGCCTGTCTTTTCCTAGTCTTCCTTATCAATCTCGTGTCATGGGGTGGGAATACGCGTTTCTCACGTGGGGTGGGAATACGTGGGAAATACGTAAAAAAAAAAAGAAAGATAATTATTATTGTATTATAACTTTACCCCATGTGTACACTCCATCCTGTGTACGTAAAAAAAGGGGGGTGGGTGGGGGTGAGAAGACCAGCGAGAATAAACGTTACATTCCGTACCGAGTCAGGCAGCGTGCCTTTGGTAAGTAAAACGAACAGACTATGACAAGAACAAATGTACCAAGAAGCAAAAGAGTGTTAAAAATAAAAAATAAAGAAACCCGAGAGAATACAAGCAGCAGCGTACTTAACAGTAACGTAGTGTAAAAATTCCTCCTTACCGTCATTCGTGTGTATGGCTACGACGTTGCTGCTGCTGCTGTTGTTGTTGTTGTCGTTGCTTTCTAGGCTACTATCCATGTGTCAGGTTTGTTAAGGGTCACTTTTCATCCCTGTAGAAAGCTACAGAATCGTCCACGACAGATGCTGCACATGCACCAACTGCATCAACCACGTGAAACCACTCGATGGAAATAAGACAGTGTCCATTTGAAAACACAAAAGCGCACACAATGAAGAGTTCCACGAGTTGTTCTTTGTCCGTATTAAAACAGTGGAATCTAATTATCTATGTTGCAGTGTTATAGTGATCCAGTTTGGTCCCTGTAACTGCACCACAATCAAGTTACTAATCTGTTTCTTTCTGATAAGACCATGGGTTTGTGTCCTGACGCATCCCCACTATTTCGTGACTTGGCTGTTTGTACACCTCTTAATTTAACACCAAGACCCTGTACTGTGTGAATGATGCCTGTACATGAACGTATCAACGCACGGCACTAGTGTGCAGTATGTTCCTAAGATGCTTACCTAGCTCCTTCTCGTGCAGTACAGACCCTACTGCATTTTACGTGTAGACATGCTGCACGACGTTCGGGAATCGAATGAAAAGCCGACGTTTTCGCAATGGTCCTCTGATACGTGTTTTCCGTGCCGTACGCGTGTAAACTATACGTGTGTGTGTGTGTGTGTTTGTGTGTGTGTTTCTCTCTCTCCCTCTCTCTCTCTCTCTCTTTCTGTATGTGTGTGTGTGTGTCTCTCTCTCTCTCTTTCTCTGTGTGTTTTTCTCTCTCTCTCTCTCTCTCTCTCTCTCTCTCTCTCCTCTCTCTCTCTCTCCTGGTGTGTGACAAAGTAAGTTAGCAAGTCTGAGAAAAAATGTGCGTGCGTGTGTGCGCGTGCGTGCCTGTTTGTGTGCGTGTTTGAGATAGTATGTGTGCATTTGTGCAAGTTAGTAGACCAATGAATCTGGTAAGTTTTTTTTGTTTTGTTATTTAATCAATGCGCTGAAGTCACTGCCTGTCACACTGTTTATTCTGTATGTTATGTGTGACGCTTTGAAATGTGCACTATGTACAGTGTGTGCTGGCTCAGTGCCACAGAGAAGGATGTACATTACACTCCACAATCTAACCCATTTGTGCTTATCTATTATTCTATCCGTCATGTACAACACGTATTAATGTACATACGTGATGCGTTTTCACCAAAGGGCACCAGAATCGATTTGGGTGTATAGAGATATTATAATACTGAAAAATAGAAATGCTTTTCAGCTAGCATAGAAGAACTGTTAGATTTGAGAAGTTCTACAACATGGGAGATAATTCCTACGTGACTCTCAAAGGTTACGTTGTTTGATTAATATAGAAATGCTTTTCCCAAAAATGTTAATATTTATATATTTATATTCATTTCTTTATTTACGGTGGATTTACCATGTGAAACTCAAAATGCTTTCCCCTTTGAGAGCGCGTCGCCACAGTGCAGCGCCACCTTTTTATAAACCAAGGCTTCAGAAAGGCAAGAAGGTTGATTCGCCTTCAACGAGAGGAACATGGGAAATCAACCTATCTCTCCAATGTTTTATGCGAAATCAACCTATCTCTCCAATGTTTTACACCAAGACAGCCGGGCTTACGGGTCCGACTCGTTATCTATACCATTCCGAAGGACTAAACGTTCAGTTCGATTTTCAGGTCAGTCTGAGGAGAAATATCGAGACTTCAGCGGGAAAGAACCCTAGAACTTTGAGTTTAGTTATCAGCAGGTTTTAATTAGTAAGTAATTTTAATCCTTATGCCACTCTTCTGCTTAGAATAAGTCTCTAACAATGATAGTGCCCGAGGTATAGCTATTTAAATGGATTAGGTGAAGATGTGGCTATTTTGAGAGTGGGGCAAGAGAGAGGTCTTCCATTTTCTCTTGGTCCAGAGGCTGGGCTGGAC
>CM060309.1:28303924-28306424 GCA_030674185.1 Monoplex corrugatus
GTGGTCTTCCCTGGTCACGGTATCCTTGTATCGTTAGAGTGGTCTTCCCTGGTCACGGTATCCTTGTATCGCTATAGTGGTCTTCCCTGGTCACGGTATCCTTGTATCGCTATAGTGGTCCTCCCTGGTCACGGTATCCTTGTATCGCTAGAGTGGTCCTCCCTGGTCACGGTATCCTTGTATCGCTAGAGTGGTCTTCCCTGGTCACGGTATCCTTGTATCGCTATAGTGGTCTTCCCTGGTCACGGTATCCTTGTATCGCTATAGTGGTCTTCCCTGGTCACGGTATCCTTGTATCGCTATAGTGGTCTTCCCTGGTCACGGTATCCTTGTATCGCGAAAGTGGTCTTCCCTGGTCACGGTATCCTTGTATCGCTAGAGTGGTTTTCCCTGGTCACGGTATCCTTGTATCGCTATAGTGGTCTTCCCTGGTCACGGTATCCTTGTATCGCTAGAGTGGTCCTCCCTGGTCACGGTATCCTTGTATCGCTATAGTGATCTTCCCTGGCCACCGTGTCCTTGTATCGCTATAGTGGTCTTCCCTGGTCCCGGTATCCTTGTATCGCTATAGTGGTCTTCCCTGGTCACCGTATCCTTGTATCGCTATTTGTCTTCCTTAGTCACGGTGTCTTTGTATCGCTATTTGTCTTCCCTGGTCACAGTATCCCTGTACCGTTACAGTGGTCTTCCCTGGTCACAGTATCCTTGTATCGCTATTTGTCTTCCCTGGTCACAGTATCCTTGCTTCAGCTCTCGTGCTCGGGTGCCATTGTGTTCCATACGTGTCCTGGTACTGGCGTTTGACGAGTACACATCGTGTACTTGGCAAGCCACGCTCCTCACGAACCTGAAGGATGGTCACTCGATATTACCACACGATACTGAAGATCCTTCGTAGACATCTTTGGAGATCCTTCGTAGACATCTTTGGTGGAACCGTTCCAGCTCTTTAATGTCTCGTTAGTAGGTAGTAAAGGTCTCGCACCAATACAGCAGGGCGCTCCAGATTGCTACTCTGTACAAAGCAGTCTTTGTGACGAGCCTGATACCGTGGTCATACCACAAACTCTTGCACAGCCTTGGAAAGACAGAACACAGAAATAGCCTTCCAGATGCACAGTGTCACCTCTGCATGAAGAGATTCCGTCGCCGCTCACTGTACTGCCCACGTAGCAGAATACGTCTGTAGGCTTCATCTCCTGGCTGTCGATGACAATCGGAGGTGGTGAAGTACCAGAAATGTCATTGTAAAGTGTCATAAGTCTCATCGTGAAGTGCCAGAAGTCTCATGGTGAAGTGCCAGAAGTGTCACCATAAAGTGCCAGAAGTTTCATCTGAAGTGCCAGAAGTCTCATGGTGAAGTGCCAGAAGTGTCTTCGTGAAATGTCAAAAGTCTCATCGTGAAGTGCCAGAAGTGTCATCGTGAAGTGCCAGAAGTGTTATGGTGAAGTGCCAGAAGTGTCATGGTGAAGTGTCAGGAGTGTCTTCGTGAAATGCCAGAAGTCTCATCGCAAAGTGTCAGACGTCTCATCGTGAAGTGACACAAGTTCCAGACGATGTTGGCTGATACAAAGCGTCGTGTTTACAGAGAGGCTAATTGTAAAGGAAGAAACGTTTACAGCGGCAGCAAGTTAGCGATCTGTTGGATGTCCTCGTGTGACTGTGCAGCCAGTACGCAGTCATCGGCGAAGAGAAATTCCCCCACGACGGCCATCAGCACTCTGGGCATGGCCTGCAGTTTCCACAAGTCGAAGAGTTTTCCATGTGAGTGGAATGACATGTACACCCCACATCCCAAAGTCACTGAATGCGTCAATCAACTCTGCTGCATAGAAAGAAATGTGCGCGCTAGAAAGGCGTATCTGTTTCACTTCAATCTAAACTGGGAAAGGTCCGGATGCCTCCTCATTCTCCCGACCCTTGGAATTTGATCAAAGAAAACAAACATGCATAACAGAGACAGACAGAGAGAGAGAGAGACAGACAGACAAACAGAGAGAGAGACAAACAGACAGACAGAGACAAAGACTGTTGGGAGGGAGGGAAAGAGAGACTGAGACAGACAGGCAGAGAGAAGAGAGAACGAGAGAGAGTGAGACAGACAGACAGAGAGACAGACAGACAGACAGAGACAGAGACAAAGACTGTTGGGGGAGGGAGTGAAAGAGAGACTGAGACAGACAGACAGAGAGAAGAGAGATGAGAGAGAGTGAGACAGACAGACAGACAGAGTAAATCACAGAGGGAAATTAAAAGATAGAACGGTAACAAGTAAAATGTCCAGTATGTCGGCCTTTCTCAGGGACTTTTCCAGTCTGAATACCAGCCAACGCATACAAATGTGTGTCCGTGATTACTGCATACTTCTCAAAGCACATTCAATGCAATAATTTTCCCAACACATCAATAGTAAAACGAACATGTACCATTTCCTGAAAAGAAATCAGGTTAACGGCACACATACAGCTCCATAAATGCTCCTATATTTTACACACACACA
>CM060309.1:28311424-28313924 GCA_030674185.1 Monoplex corrugatus
ACCCTGTCCACTAACGCCCTGCATTGTCAACCATGCTAGCAAAGCAAAAACTTAACCCTTTAACTCCCACACCCTGTCCACTAGCATCCTGCATTGTCAACCATGCTAGCAAAGCAAAACTTAACCCTTTGACTCTCACACCCTGTCCACCAGCATCCTGCATTGTCAACCATGCTATAAAGCAAAAACTTAACCCTTTCACTCCCGCACCCTGTCCACAAGCATCCTGCATTGTCAACCATACTAGCAACACAAAAACTTAACCCGTTGCCTCCCACACCCTGTCCACCAGCATCCTGCACTGTCAACCATGCCAGCAAAGGAAAAACTTAACCCTTTCACTCCCACACCCTGTCCACCAGCATCCTGCATTGTCAACCATGTTAGCAAAGCAAAAAACTTAACCCTTTGACTCCCGCACCCTGTCCACTTGCATCCTGCATTGTCAACCATGCTAGCAAAGCAAAAACTTAACCCTTTCACTCCCATACCCTGTCCACCAGCATCCTCCATTGTCAACCATGCTAGCAAAGCAAAAACTTAACCCTTTCACTCCCACACCCTGTCCACCAGCATCCTGCATTGTCAACCATGCTAGCAAAGCAAAAACTTAACCCTTTGACTCCCGCACCCTGTCCACAAGCATCCTGCATTGTCAACCATGCTAGCAAAGCAAAAATTTAACCCTTTCACTCCCGCACCCTGTCCACCAGCATCCTGCATTGTCAACCATGCCAGCAAAGGAAAAACTTAACCCTTTCACTCCCACACCCTTTCCACCAGCATCCTGCATTGTCAACCATGCTAGCAAAGCAAAAACTTAACCCTTTACTCCCACACCCTGTCCACTAACGCCCTGCATTGTCAACCATGCTAGCAAAGCAAAAACTTAACCGTTTGACTTCCGCACCCTGTCCACTAACGCCCTGCATTGTCAACCATGCTAGCAAAGCAAAAACTTAACCCTTTGACTCCCACACCCTGTCCACCAGCATCCTGCATTGTCAACCATGCTAGCAAAGCAATAACTTAACCCTTTCACTCCTGCACCCTGTCCACCAGCATCCTGCATTGTCAACCATGCTAGCAAAGCAAAAACTTAACCCGTTGCCTCTCACACCCTGTCCACCAGCATACTGCATTGTCAACCATGCCAGCAAAGGAAAAACTTAACCCTTTCACTCCCACACCCTGTCCACCAGCATCCTGCACTGTCAACCATGCCAGCAAAGCAAAAATTTAACCCTTTCACTCCCACACCCTGTCCACCAGCATCCTGCATTGTCAACCATGTTAGCAAAGCAAAAACTTAACCCTTTGACTCCCTCACCCTGTCCACCAGCATCCTGCATTGTCAACCATGCTAGCAAAGCAAAAACGTAAACCCTTTGACTCCCGCAGCCTGTCCACTAACGCCCTGCATTGTCAACCATGCTACGAAAGCAAAAACTAAACCTTTGACTCCCTCACCCTATCCACCAGCTTCCAGCAGGAAGCTGGTGGATAGGGCGAGAAAGTCAAAGGGTTAAGTTTTTGCTATTGATGGACGGGGTGCGGGAGTCAAAGGGTTAAATTAAAGTGGAGAGAGTTTAGGGTTTCTAAACAGTTGCTTGAGGGGAGTGGGGGACTCTCCTTAGAAGACCTTCTACTGTTCAGCTCCTCCCAGAGGAGTTTGTCGTGGTAAGATGCCAAAGAACTCTTTTATCATGCAATGTTGTTACATGTGTTTTTGCTATTCTTTGCCGTTTGTTTAGCTGAGAGTAACCAAGTTGCTGTTACTGTTGTTTTTGTTCAAAGCCCAGCTGATTGAGTGGAGCCAAATCAGGGCTATAACTATTTCAAAACATACACAAGACATCAATAGAAAAAAAAAAGAAAAGAAAATTACGCATACATATCGCGCACATAATCTAAGGAGATGCCCATGGCGTTGATCACTCCGACTTATCGCTCAGGGGATTTAAAAACCAGACCTAAATACACATTTAAACACAATTTAGGACACTAAAACATACATAAAAACGGGCCGAAATTACCTATAACTGCTTCCGTATATCTCATTTCCTAGAGCCAAAAATGCACTGAATACATGTGCCCAATTATCAATCCTAAGAGAGTGTACGTAAGGCTTTATCGAACACATACAGGTGAATGGACCAGCAAGGCAGAAAATGACAGGAAGAAATGACAGAAAGCAAAGGAGGCAGAAAAAAACAAAGAGCGTGACAGAAAAGACAAAATATCCAGCACAGAATTTCCAGAAGGTGGGGATAGTATTTATACTGAAAGAGCCCCCGGCAACCCCACGGGGGATGGCTCAGAAAGGTTGATGCTTGCAAAGCAAATGAAAGAAGCTTAGGCAAACTCTAAGCAAACAGTTTTCCCTGCTGTGTTTCAACAAGTCAGACCCACAATCACAGCTTTCAGTATTGGTTTCGCGTTCAAATAGCTCCGGACAGAGCCGTGCGCCCTCCAAAACCATTTCCGTAGACGCTACGTC
>CM060309.1:28321424-28323924 GCA_030674185.1 Monoplex corrugatus
TGCATATGTAAATTTATGTGCACGTATACATGTATCTGCATATATATATATATATACACTTCTGTTGCTGTATTCATGTCATTGTAACACGAGAAACATTAAAACTATTTTTTTCAAATTAGAAGATTGGGCTTGCATGTGGCTGAGTCTCTACCCCCCCCCCCCTTTTTTTTTTTTTTTTTCTCATCGATAATCATTTCATCCTAATATCAACCGTTTATTTATTCATGTTACGTGCTGCTGTGTCTGTATGGTGTGCTAGTCCAATGCATGCATGGTGCTGGTGAGAGGTGTGTGGAAATAGTGAAGATTATAACAAACGGCATGTGGTTAGGAGTAAGCTGCGACAACGACAGAATCAAACACTGCCACATACTTGCAAGTGATAATACATTTTGTAGCAACAAGGAAGTGTTACGGCATTAATCTGACAACGTATGAAGACTACTTTATAGTTGCAATTTCACCATCAGTGGGCAGGGATCCATAATCTACAAAACAATGAAATCCACACACACACACACACGTACGTATGCATACACGCAAACATGGCCAGCACAATGAAATCCACACACACACACACACGTACGTATGCATACACGCAAACATGGCCAGCACAATGAAATCCACACACACACACACACCGTACGTATGCATACACGCAAACAATGGCCAGCACAATGAAATCCACACACACACACACACGTACGTATGCATGCACGCAAACATGGCCAGCACAGAGCTTACACCGGTAATAACTCTACAGTAGAAACCTTGTGGTTCTTATCGCTTATAATTATCTTCTTTTTTGTGTTCAGAAATGGATGCATCAGAACTGTGAGTGGACTGATCCATGATCTGCGAAATCATGAATATAGTGTCGGCATCAGCTGTGGTTCAAATATGTAATGGCCGCCAGCTGTGGTTCACATATGTACTGACCTTCAAGTTCATATTGCTTACAGCCCAGCCGACTGACCTTAGTGTGTTGGTTATACACTGGCATGGTTCTCATGACGAACACTGTAGCTGATCACAGTCCGACTCAAAAGTGCTACTTTTCTTCCGTATCATTTAAGATTTCGCCCGCGCGCGCCAGCACTCACTGAAACTCAAAATCCCTTTCCACTCATACACAAAACAAATCTCTCTGTCTCTCTCTCTCTCTGTCTCTCTGTCTCTGTCTCTGTCTCTCTCTCTCTCTCTCTCTCTCTCTCTCTCTCACACACACACACACACACACATATTCATACACACGCAGATGCAAACAGATCACACACCCACACAAACCAACCACACACACAAACTACATATGCACACCAACACCAATCCACACGTACAGACAGACAGACAGATACATAGAGACAGAGACAGAAACCACAGAGAGAGAGAGAGAGAGAGTGTGTGTGTGTGTGTGTATGTGTGCGTGCGTGCGTGCGTGCGTGCGTGTGCGTGCATGTGTGTGTGCGTGTGTGTGTGCGTGTGTGTGTGTGTGTGTGTATGCACGTGTTCATTTGAGAGATGGATAAAAAAAAAACTCCATCCTGTACCCAGGCAGGACTGAACGAGATATGGATAAAAAAAAACCTCCATCCTGTACCCAAACAGGACTGAACTAGATATGGATAAAAAAAAAACCTCCATCCTGTACCCAAACAGGACTGAACTAGATATGGATAAAAAAAAAAAACCTCCATCCTGTACCCAAACAGGACTGAACTAGATATGGATAAAAAAACAAACTCCATCCTGTACCCAGACAGGACTGAACTAGATATGGATAAAAAAACAAACTCCATCCTGTACCAGACAGGACTGAACTAGATATGGATAAAAAAAAAAAACCTCCATCCTGTACCCAGACAGGACTGAACTAGATATGGATAAAAAAAAAAAACCTCCATCCTGTACCCAGACAGGACTGAACTAGATATGGATAAAAAACAAACTCCATCCTGTACCCAGACAGGACTGAACTAGATATGGATAAAAAAAAAAAAACCTCCATCCTGTACCCAGACAGGACTGAACTAGATATGGATAAAAAAAAAAACCTCCATCCTGTACCCAGACAGGACTGAACTAGATATGGATAAAAAAAAAAAAAACTCCATCCTGTACCCAAACAGGACTGAACTAGATATGGATAAAAAAAAAAACCTCCATCCTGTACCCAAACAGGACTGAACTAGATATGGATAAAAAAAAAAACCTCCATCCTGTACCCAGACAGGACTGAACTAGATATGGATAAAAAAAACCCTCCATCCTGTACCCAGACAGGACTGAACTAGATATGGATAAGAAAAACCACCATCCTGTACCCAGGCAGGGCTGAACGAGATATGGATAAAAAAAAATCTCCATCCTGTACCCAGGCAGGACTGAAGGTCTGACGTTTACCCACCTGACAACCGCGCCGGTCAGTTATAAACTGTTTTATGGAAATCATGTATGTATAGCGCTATTCATCCGGACTCACTAGGCATTATACTTCATC
>CM060309.1:28328924-28331424 GCA_030674185.1 Monoplex corrugatus
CACACACACACACACACACACACACACACACACAGACGGAGAGAGAGATACAATGACGCATATGAAAGCAGACAAGTATGAATCGACTACATATGTTTTTTACTGTTTTTTTTTTTTTAACTGCAATAAGTTGTAAATACTTCATAAATCTGTTTCTTGTACATATGTCAACTTTTCCAGTTTTTCAACAGAAAACATCAGCTCTGATCATGACATTTCCAATTCAGGACACTGTCCCTAAAGGAATCAATGATTTTGCAGCAAGGGAAAATACTGATAAAATTCATCCCAGCCTCAAGCAAATAGCTGATATGATTGCAGAATCAAACTGCCCGTTTTTAGCGTGTCATATCACGGTTCCATCAACAGTTTTACAATGCCAGAGCAAAGGACTGAAGACTGGGGCGTTGTGGGTTGGAATCTTATCAGTTCTATGAAATTCACTGTCGGAGTTTTCAGCCACAACCGTCTGCTATACAGACACAGTGCGCTACGGGCTCACATGGAAAAGTGGGGACCACACAGTCGAGTTCGTCCACTTCACGGACGCTGCACAGAGGGCGTTGCTCAAATATCCTGACCACCATGACAGGTGTCTGTATCTCTCGGTCGGGTTAAAGCCAGAATATCTTATGAAAGGAAGCCTCGAGTACAGTCCTGTCACGCAGTCACAGTTCAGAATGGAACACCACAGCGTCATGATTATCATTCCTATCGTCGACACGCAGAGCCAGAACAAAATTGAGGCAACTGAAAAGTGGTTTCTGAAAAGAATGTTGAGAGCTCCATGGACAGCAAAGAAAAAAAACGAGACAGTCTTGAAGGACGCAGACACAAGTTCATTGATAAAGAAGATTAGGAAAAGACAAGCAACATTTGTACATGTTATGAGGAAAGGGGAATTAGAGCACCTGGTCACAACAGGAAAGGTGGAGGGAAAGAGAGCACCAGGTAGACCCAGGGAGAAAATATTGGACGACTGGCAGGTTGGGAGATGTACTTGCAGCGACAGAGAATAGATGCATAAGGAGCGCCATACAGCAGGGCACATGATGATGATGATAAGTCATGTATCATGGCAATATTGTGAAATAATTGTCGCGGACTTTGCGAGTCACTGAAGTAACGTAGAAGACTGTAAAGAAAAATGTCACAAGTCAGACTGAGACTCGATTAGAAATGATAGGAGGTGGGTTGGGATGAAGAAAATATTCATTTCAAACTGAGATGGGGGGGGGGGGAGGGAGGGAGAGGGGGAGGGAGTGAGTGAGGGAGTGAGGGAGACAGAGAGAGAGAGAGAGAGAGAGACAGACTGACAGACAGACAGACAGACAGTTTTAAACGTAATTTATCTCCGAATTTGAAGAACATTTCTTCACCCAATGTCAAATATCTTACCTTTTTCTAGCCATAGTAATTAGTCTACGAGATATACGTATGTGAGTCAGGGCATGAAATGACAAGGCTGCTTCTTTACATGTAATAGCCAGGTAATTCTACACATTTGTCACCTATGTCAAAAGTTAAGAGCAGTCATAACGGTATCAGCCTGATGTAGTTTGTTTCTGATGGCATGATGATAAATCACAAAATATACAAGTACAGGGAGGTAGCAACGACCATCTGCATAGAGTACTGCTGCATCAACAGAATAAAGGAAACTTACTCCAGTATCCCTTTCGTGAAATAAAGGGAAATCAAAGTTTGATTTGATTCTAACGGATATGGCATTTGCACTTTTCGTATAGAAACTGAACAGTTTCGTTTGTTCTCCGACCAAATGTAGCATTTATTAACTAGAAAACGCCTTAAAGATGCACCATCCTTCGTTAGTGAGACCTCGAGATGGCGAAATGACATCCTTCATTTCATTTTCTTTGCGTTTTGTGGAGCAGAAAGTCTCCACATTCATGCATTTTTTAAAATTAATTTATTTAGTTAGTTAGTTTGTCGCCAATCGCTTGATTTCAACGTCTCCCAAACCCTTGAATCTTCCAGAAGACAGCATGTCCAGTAACAGAATTTGCTTGATATATCGCATTCAGTACACTGTACACATACCAACGTAATAAAAAACAGCTAGCTATGAATCTGCACCCTCCAGGTGTATATGCCAACACACACACACACACACACACACACACACACACACACACACACACACACACACACACACACACACACACACACACACACACACACACACACACACACGCGCGCGGACACTTTTCAGTATGAAAGAGAGTCAAGACCTACACCGGACATCAGTATCATGATAACCCCTTCTTCTTCTTCTTCTCTCTTCCCCTTCTTCTTCGTCTTCATCGTTATCATCATCATCATCATCATCATCATCTTCTTCTTCTTCTTGTTCCTTAACTCCCGTGAAGAGTCATTGAAGCACCGCACTAAAAGAACTGTTCCCCTATATTCTTCCAGCTCTGTTGGTTGTGTGCCAAAGCCTGGATCCCAGCTGTGAAAAAAAGCAGGCGGATTTTAA
>CM060309.1:28338924-28346424 GCA_030674185.1 Monoplex corrugatus
CTCGTGATTGCCTGTTACATGTACTTTTGTTGTTATAAGTGTAAATAGCAGAGTGTGTGCTCGTGATTGCCTGTTACATGTATTTTTGTTGTTATAAGTGTAAACAGCAGAGTGTGTGCTCGTGATTGCCTGTTACATGTATTTTTGTTGTTATAAGTGTAAACAGCACATTGTGTGCTCGTGATTGCCTGTTACATGTATTTTTTTTGTTATAAGTGTAAACAGCACACTGTGTGCTCGTGATTGCCTGTTACATGTATTTTTGTTGTTATAAGTGTAAACAGCACATTGTGTGCTCGTGATTGCCTGTTACATGTATTTTTGTTGTTATAAGTGTAAACAACGCACTGTGTGCTCGTGATTGCCTGTTACATGTATTTTTGTTGTTATAAGTGTAAACAGCACACTGTGTGCTCGTGATTGCCTGTTACATGTATATTTGTTGTTATAAGTGTAAACAGCACATTGTGTGCTCGTGATTGCCTGTTACATGTATTTTTGTTGTTATAAGTGTAAACAGCGCACTGTGTGCTCGTGATTGCCTGTTACATGTATTTTTGTTGTTATAAGTGTAAACAGCGCACTGTGTGCTCGTGATTGCCTGTTACATGTATTTTTGTTGTTATAAGTGTAAACAGCGCACTGTGTGCTAGTGATTGCCTGTTACATGTATTTTTGTTGTTATAAGTGTAAACAGCGCACTGTGTGCTCGTGATTGCCTGTTACATGTATTTTTGTTGTTATAAGTGTAAATAGCAGATTGTGCGTTCATGATCGTCTATGTGTGAACATGCGTCGGTCCGTGTGTGTGTGTGTGATTTCAACGCCGACATTCGAGTCAAGCTTTTTAATCTCCCCGTCAGAAATTAAGGGGAGAAAATTACAGTCGATCATGTTTTAACTAATGTGGAGCTGTTTGGGCGGCTCCATGTGAAAGAAAGAAAGAAAGAATAAAAGAGAAAGAAAGGAAAAGTAAAGAAAAAGAAAAAAAAAGAAAGACAAACAGAAAGAAAGAAAAAGAAAGAAAACATTACACAGCACTCAACTCTAAGAGCATCAAAGCTCGCCTGTACTCAAGTTAAAAAGACAGAAATGCGCGCGCACACACACACACACACACACATACACACACACACACACACACACACACACACACACACACACAACACAAACAAACACACACACACACACACACACACACACACCACACACACACACACACACACACACACACACACACACACACACACACACACACCTGTGTCGAATTGACAAACTCAGCGCTCCGACATGCCCTCTTACAGCCCAGCGTTCTGGTAGTCTTATACCTCGACAATCAAACTGCAGATCTGATCCCCTCTTTTTTTTTTTAAATGGCACACACTCCTTCCAAAGGATCGATACAATTCTAGCCAAGGGGAAAATACCCCAAAACAATCCGTGCCGCCCTCTAGCCCACAGCAAACCCTGTCACAAAGTTAAACTGGCCATCTTTATTTAAAGTGCCTTGCCACGCACGGTTCTATTTCTGTTTTTACAATGCAGTCAGTCCGGCCACATCCCAAAGGGGTGGGTTAGAAGAAAGGAGAAGAATTCCCTTTTAAATTAACCCTTTGACTGCCGCACCCTATCCACCAACTGCAAAAGACTTAACCCTTTGACTCCCTCACCCTATCCACCAACGGCAAAAGACTTAACCCTTTGACTGCCGCACCCTATCCAACAACTGCAAAAGACTTAACCCTTTGACTGCCGCACCCTATCCACCAACTGCAAAAGACGTAACCCTTTGACTCCTGCACCCTATCCACCAACTGCAAAAGACTTAACCCTTTGACTCCCTCACCCTATCCACCAGCTTCCTGCAGGAAGCTGGTGGATAGGGTGAAGGAGTCAAAGGGTTATGTTTTTGCTTTGCTAACACGGTTGACAATGCAGGATGCTGGTGGACAGGGTGCGGCGAGAGTCAAAGGGTTAAGCGAGCTAAAGGCAGAGATAGACAGACGGAGAAGGACAGAGACAGAGACAGAGACCAAGAGACAGAAACACGTGGAGAGAGAGAGAGAGAGAGAAGAGAGAGAGAGAGAGAGAGAGAGACAGACAGAAGACAGACAGGACAGAGACAGACAGACAGAGACAGACAGAGAGAAGGAGAGGGAAGGGGTGAGAAAGTGAGGGAGAGAAAGAGATTGAGAAAAAGAAAAGACAGAGAGGGGGGGGGGGGCATGCCTGTCTGTCATATAGATACGCATGTGCACGTTGGCGTCCTGGTGTTTTTGTATAATTACAACGACTGATTAGGATGGATACTCACATGAAGGAATCATCCGACACAGAAGCTTGCTAATGATCACTGTTACATCAAACGCCTTTATGATAATACTAATTACAATATTTATATAGCGCAAAATCTTGATAAAATCAAATCTAAGCGCTGAAACAGACACACACGCATGCACGCACACACACACACATACATACACACACACACACACACACACACACACACACACACACACACACACACACACACACACACACACACACACGTGTGTTATAAGTGTAAACAGCACATTGAGTGCTCGTGATTGCCTGTTACATGTATTTTTGTTGTTATAAGTGTAAACAGTACATTGTGTACTCGTGATTGCCTGTTACATGTATTTTTGTTGTTATAAGTGTAAATAGCAGTGTGTGCTCGTGATTGCCTGTTACATGTATTTTTGTTGTTATAAGTGTAAACAGCACATTGTGTGCTCGTGATTGCCTGTTACATGTATTTTTGTTGTTATAAGTGTAAATAGCAGAGTGTGTGCTCGTGATTGCCTGTTACATGTATTTTTGTTGTTATAAGTGTAAATAGCAGAGTGTGTGCTCGTGATTGCCTGTTACATGTACTTTTGTTGTTATAAGTGTAAATAGCAGAGTGTGTGCTCGTGATTGCCTGTTACATGTATTTTTGTTGTTATAAGTGTAAACAGCAGAGTGTGTGCTCGTGATTGCCTGTTACATGTATTTTTGTTGTTATAAGTGTAAACAGCACATTGTGTGCTCGTGATTGCCTGTTACATGTATTTTTGTTGTTATAAGTGTAAACAGCACACTGTGTGCTCGTGATTGCCTGTTACATGTATTTTTGTTGTTATAAGTGTAAACAGCACATTGTGTGCTCGTGATTGCCTGTTACATGTATTTTTGTTGTTATAAGTGTAAACAGCGCACTGTGTGCTCGTGATTGCCTGTTACATGTATTTTTGTTGTTATAAGTGTAAACAGCACACTGTGTACTCGTGATTGCCTGTTACATGTATATTTGTTGTTATAAGTGTAAACAGCACATTGTGTGCTCGTGATTGCCTGTTACATGTATTTTTGTTGTTATAAGTGTAAACAGCGCACTGTGTGCTCGTGATTGCCTGTTACATGTATTTTTGTTGTTATAAGTGTAAACAGCGCACTGTGTGCTCGTGATTGCCTGTTACATGTATTTTTGTTGTTATAAGTGTAAACAGCGCACTGTGTGCTAGTGATTGCCTGTTACATGTATTTTTGTTGTTATAAGTGTAAACAGCGCACTGTGTGCTCGTGATTGCCTGTTACATGTATTTTTGTTGTTATAAGTGTAAATAGCAGATTGTGCGTTCATGATCGTCTATGTGTGAACATGCGTCGGTCCGTGTGTGTGTGCTAACGTTAATGTGTTGGTAGAAGTGTGTGTGTCAGTGTGAGTGTGTGGAGGGAAATGTATTGTCTGTCTGTTGTTTCCTAGCTTAAATATACTGTATTAAGCACACAGGATTAGCCATATACTAATGTTGAAGGGAAACCCTTCTACTAATCTACGTTGCATATAATACATACTCTCGCATTCTGTACTCCCAACATTTGTATGTAAGATGAGTGATACGATGTTTTGGCATTTGTTTTTCAAGCACAACATGGCTGACTTGAAAGGAAAGGACCTTTGCTAAGGGAAATATATTTTAAATAATTGTTAAAGTTTAACGTCATGTATTTACGTTGAAGAAGATCTTGAACACAAGCAGACATAGAAACAAAAACACATACATACACACACCCACATTCAAACACACACAAGCTTACACAACCACCCATCAATCAATCAACAGCGGGTACACATGAAAGCATAGTCGACAAGCATTAATAAACTACTATCAACCCGAACATAGGAGTCATTCTATCTGAATCAATACATTCATAGCGAGAGTGGAAATATTTCAACCATCCATTCATCCTGCCCTTTAGTAAAACAGCAGATCATTTCCATGCCACGGCACGATTCCATCAACACTTTTATCATGCAGAGATTCCATCAACACTTTTATCATGCAGAGATTCCATCAACACTTTTATCATGCAGAGATTCCATCAACACTTTTATCATGCAGAGATTCCATCAACACTTTTATCATGCAGAGATTCCATCAACACTTTTATCATGCAGAGATTCCATCAGGACTGCATGGGGCCCGACTGGAATGGAATAAAGCATCCCTTTGGAACCGATCGAAAGGAACACACACACACACACACACACACACACACACACACACACACACACACACACACACACACACACACACACACACACACACACACACACAATGAGAGAGAGAGAGAGTGTGTGAGAGAGAGACCGACAGACAGAGACAGAAAAAGAGAGAGAGAAGCAGGGGAAGACAGACGAAGAGAGAGAGAGAGACAGAGAGAGAGAGAGAGAGAGAGAGAGAGAGAGAGAGAGAGAGAGAGAGAGAGAGAGAGAGAGAGAGAGAGAGAGAGAGAGAGAGGACAGAAAGAGCTCCACGCCCGCACACGGTGATTTCCAACATCCAAAAATCCGTTCCTTTCCCAGGGTCGTACATACAGACTTAACATCCTCCATGAGCACATCCCCATATATTCCTTTCCTTTCCTTTGGTGCCCACGATCTTGAGGATGATCATTCCGGCACATAAAGGGGGGGGGGGGGGGTTGTAGACACAGTCCATTCGTAAGCTCCGATCATTTCACTATTCTCATTCTCATTCCGTCTCAGTTCTTTTTGTTCTTCTTAAACTGACACCCATTACGAGTCAAAACGTATTTTCTGCGTTTGCTTTGTGACAAACTCCATCGTGTGGACAATGTTCCACAAAACGGACCAGAGGGAAATGGCCAACTTCAGGAGTGAGCTGTTTAATCAGGGGTATTCATGCCCACATAGTTTTCGAAAAAAAAAATCGAAGGTCTGAATTCTACGAACCGTACTAGTTGATTACTACGAGTCACGGAAGAGGGAATTACCCACTATATTGAATCACAGCGATTACTAAAACCGTTTTTCTACGAAAAGTCAAATTCCCAAAATTATTGCCTATCTCTGTGAAATAGACCTTCGTCACATCTGTTTTAACAGTCTGCCCATCAAAGACTCCATGCAGATAAAGTGAACCTCGCAGACAGTTTAGAGTCACTGTGAACACCCTCTCTTTCCACAGATACACCCTTCCTCCGACACACACACACACACACACACACACACACACACACACACACACACACACACACACACACACACACACACACACACACACATACACACACACCGTGTAGGCGGTACATTGCTGCACCATCTGCATAATCCGTCCACTGGTTGTTGATATCAACATGGCTTCTATGATCCTTAATGTGCACAGTTATGTTATACATCCATGTACGCGCGAAGGGGTAAACGTTTAGCCATCAAAATATACTGACCTGACAGATCGGAGGTGGGGGTGGGGGTGGGGGTGGGGGTGGGGGATCCACCCCTTTGCCCAGCATGCAGGAGATTTCCAAGCAGGATCAAACCCAGATCTTCCGACTAGTCGCCGTGGTGTAGTGGTTAACGCAACGGACTACTGACTGGAAGGTTATAGGTTCGAATCCTCATCAGTCCCTTCAAAAATCATGGTGGGATTTTTCGGCTCTAAGTTCGAAATATCAGTCTGACACTGGAAGAACACTGTTCTGAAATGCATACCTACATCTGCTGAGTTTGAAAAGAAAAAATCCCGCAGAAACGGATGAAAACACATCTAGCTCCCCAGCACGAACTGACCGCACCAACGCCCCACATACCCACATCATAAGACCCTATCCGGAACAACACGACATAACCTTCATCCGCTCACCGGTCTCCATCACCACAACTCCCTCAGCCAACCCTCCACATCTGATACAAAAATCCTGAAAGACGACAATGGTCACTGGTGGAAACTGAGACGTGATACAATTGCTTACATATCTACGACATCAAAATGCTTGGTCTCCTCGTAACTCACCAGTGCATGTTGATGTTAATCTTCATGTTCTTTGTAAAATGACTGCACTTCATAAACGAACGTGCTTCCTTTGTTTAAAAAAAACATGACTGGTATCTATGCTGAGTCTTAGTCTTGTAACGCCAGTGTAGCCGCTTTGCTAATAAAAGGTTTATGTCCTTTCCTTTCGATATTACTATTACTAAAAGTATTACTACATGGCTGACTGACTCATATATATGTCTAACCTGGTTATGCATGTTCATTACTCAGAATGCACGACAGATATGATTTAATCTTTTTTTCATATCGTAATAAGCTAATGGTTGTTACCAGCGATTTGTGATGAAACCACGATGAAAGAAACTTGTTTTTAGTCATATCTACCGCTGAAATGTATGAAACCACGTCAGAAACTTGTTATGAGTCCTATCTACCAATGAAATGTATGAAACCACCACGTCAGAAACTTGTTATGAGTCCTATCTACCACTGAAATGTATGAAACCACCATGTCAGAAACTTGTTATGAGTCATCTACCACTGAAATGTATGAAACCACCATGTTAGAAACTTGTTTTGAGTCATATCTACCACTGAAATGTATGAAACCACCATGTTAGAAACTTGTTATGAGTCATATCTACCACTGAAATGTATGAAACCACCATGTTAGAAACTTGTTTTGAGTCATATCTACCACTGAAATGTATGAAACCACCATGTTAGAAACTTGTTATGAGTCATATCTACCACTGAAATGTATGAAACCACCATGTTAGAAACTTGTTTTGAGTCATATCTACCACTGAAATGTATGAAACCACCATGTTAGAAACTTGTTTTGAGTCATATCTACCACTGAAATGTGTGAAACCACCATGTTAGAAACTTGTTATTAGTCATATCTACCACTGAAATGTATGAAACCACCATGTTAGAAACTTGTTATTAGTCATATCTACCATTGAAATGTATGAAACCACGATGTTAGAAACTTGTTATTAGTCATATCTACCAATGAAATGTATGAAACCAAGATGTCAGAAACTTGTTATGAGTCCTATCTACCACTAAAATGTATGTTTGTACGTCGTACACATTTTCAGATAGACCTCAACAGAAGTTGACATCCCCAGTATGTGGTTTCCTAGAAACTGTTGTAAGAGACGGGAAGCCCTATGCCGTCTAAGTACAT
>CM060309.1:28348924-28358924 GCA_030674185.1 Monoplex corrugatus
TCTAACGCCATAACCTCACATAGTGTTGTAGGACAGTGTCTAACGCCATAACCTCACACAAACACAGTGTTGTAGGACAGTGTCTAACGCCATAACCTCACACACAGTGTTGTAGGACAGTGTCTAACGCCATAATCTCACACAAACACAGTGTTGTAGGACAGTGTCTAATGCCACAACCTCACACAAATATTCTGTTATAGTTCAGGGCGTGGGGGTCTCGATGCGATAACTATGCATCTCCTCCCCCCCCCCCCACCACCCACACCCCCATTACAGTCCCTCCTCCTACTCAACTTCTCTTCTGTTCCCCTCATTATCTGACGCGCGCTTCATTGGCAAGGAACCGCCAGGATGTACGAAAAGTCACGGCCTCTGAGTCTGCTAATGCCTGTTAAAACAAACATACGCACGCGCGCGCACACCCACACACAATTTTTACACAACGTAAGCACACACAAATACAAACACGCGTAGACAATTAGACAGACGGACAGAGAGACAGACAGAGAGAGACAGAGAGAGACAGAGAGAGACAGAGAGAGACAGAGAGAGACAGAGAGAGAGAGAGAGAGAGAAGCAAGTGAGCAGTGGAATGAGAGAAGAGAAGAGACAACAGAGAAAAAGACAGTTACTAGTTCAGTTAGTTTATTATACCTATAGCCCCTTATGAATGGATATGTGAACAACACATAGTAAGACACATATTCAAAATAATAACTGTATCAAAATACATATTAATTATTAGTCTCATGAAAATCCTATTTCTCGAAAAGTTGTGCTTTATACAAAACAAGGTTTTATATAGCATTAATGTTTGCTGATAGCATCAACATACTCAGTTTACGGTTGCTGACATTTAGACGATATACATTGCTTTCTTACAACCAAAATGGTATCTCCATAGCTTGGAACAAAGTGAACTTCCTCTTCTTTAAATTCCTTGCATAATGGATTTACTAAGTGACGATCAGTACACACTATACCTCCTGCCCTCCACTACAAATCTAGTGAAATGGGGGAAATCAGATGATCCTGCGTGCCCACTCTACCAGGGCAAACAAACAGTGGAACATGTCTGAGCTCAAGCAAAGTAGCTCTAACCCTAAGAAGGTACACGTGGAGGCACAATCAAGTGTCGGCAGGTGAAAAATCATACCACAGAAGCTGTGACAACCTTCCACAAGACAGGAGGCAGCAAACTGTGTGGCATTCGAAGCACGGAGTGGGGTCAGCTGGACGGAGGGGATGACTGGGATTGCACAGCAGACCTTCCAAAATGGGAAAACAAAAACCCGCACAAATCATCAGCAGGCGTAGCATGAGACCGGATATGGTTCTTCACTCCCATTCAGCAAAACAAATTATTCTAATCGAACTCACTGTGCCGTACGAAAGTAGAATTGAGTGAGAGAGCCCGTATCGACAAGACTGAAAAGTGTGCCAGTCTAGCCACCAATTTGAGGAAATCCGACTTTCCAGCCAAATCCCTCGCCATAGAGGCTGAAGCAAGGAGGTTGGAAGGAACATTTGTCAGTGACCTCATGAAACAGCTCTTGATTTCTGGGAGAGAGAGGACCAGAGTCCGAAAAGCAAGGACAGAAGCAGTTGAAAAGAAATCTAGCTGGATATGTTCAGGAGGTGTGTGTGTGTTTGGGGGGGGGGGGGTTCACAAAAATGAACTTAATATGGCTTAAAATTTCCCTCAATGCTGCAAGCATCCGCTAGCTAAACGGTTAAGACATCTGTCTAAAACAGTTGCACATACGAGTAATAACCAGTCACCGTGGTGTAGTAGTTACGGCAACGGACTGCTGACTGGAAATCGTCGGTTCGAATCCCCATCAGTCCCTTCAAAAATTATTGTGTGATTTTTCCACTCCAGCCGGCTTCTACCCACAGTTGAGAGTGCAACAAGGGCTCACTGAAAACACTGGGACTGCACAAATAGAGTTTCATCCACTTCACGGACGCGCCACCGAGGATCTTGCTCAAATCTTCTGACCAATACCACTGGTGTCTGCATCTCTCGGGCCTGGTTGACGCCAGGATATGTCATAACAGTAAGCGTACAGTACAGTCCTGTCACGCAGTCTCATACGAAACGCCACAGCATTATGATTATTATCCTCATCGTCATCATCATCATCATCAAACTGTAAAAACTGTGCCAGCTTCTGTGGCCATTAAAGTGGCTAAGAATTTGGAGATGGAAAGTGAATACAAAGGAAATCTTCCCAAGTGCGGTGAATCAAAAATAACAAAAAAATAATAGTAGTCGTAGCACTACATACAATAATGATAACAATAACAAAATAATGTAAATAGCAATAGTAGTAACATTAAGAAATTATAACATTATTGTAAAATAAAACTCAGTAGGTGTGCATGCGAGTCTACAGGAGGGAAGAACGAGGGGGGGGGGGGGGAGGGGGGGCGAGACAAGAGACAAGACACAGAGCAGACACAGACAGACAGAGACAACGACAAAGACAGATAGACATCCAGACACACAGGACAGAGGAAAGGAAATAAAGCCATTTCCGTATGATTTTTGCTCTTTGTTCTTTTCATGAGAAGATTAAGTTGTCAGCATTCAAGCAGCTTGTTTGTGTTTTCTGTCCCATGGCTTCCAATCCTCTTGCCCCAACTTTTATTTCAAAACAAAACCTTACAAAATTGTCTAAACATGGGAAGGCATGCACAAGGGATCACAGATGGACAGTGGCTTTGATCTCTTTCTTTCCCTTCTAGCTGTGGTGTGTGTGTGTGTGTGTAGTGTGTCGTGTGTGTGTGTGTGTGTGTAGTGTGGTGTGTGTGTTTGCTGTGTATTTCCTGCTGCGCGCGCATGTGTGTGTTGCATGTGTGTGTGGTGTCGGCTGTGTGCTTGTGTACCGTGCTCGCCGCGCTGCGTGTGTGTGTGTGTGTTGTGTATTTCGCCTCTCTCTGTCTGTCTTCTGTTGTCCGCGTTGTCTCTGTGTCGTGCTCTGCCCGTGTGTGTGTGTTGTTGTTGTCTGTCTGTCTTCTGTCTGTCGTTCTTCTGTGTCTCTCTCTCTGTTGTCGTGTCTGTGTGCTGTGTTGTGCTTGTGTTCCGTTTGTGTGGTGTGTGTGTGTGTGTGTGTTTGTGTGTGTGTGTGTGTGTGTTGTATTCTGTGTGTTGTGTGTGTGTTGTGTTGTGTTGTGTTGTGTTGTGTTGTGTTGTGTTGTGTTGTGTTGTGTTGTGTGTTGTGTTGTGTTGTGTTGTGTTGTGTTGTGTTGTGTTGTGTTGTGTTGTGTTGTGTTGTGTTGTGTTGTGTTGTGTTGTGTTGTGTTTGTGTTGTGTTGTGTTGTGTTGTGTTGTGTTGTGTTGTGTTGTGTGTGTGTGTGTGTGTGTGTGTGTGGGCGTGCGCGTGTTTGTGTGTGTATTCTTATGTACCCTCAGTGTGTGTGTGTGTGTGTGTGCTTGTGTTCATGTGTGTGTCTGTGTGTGTGTGTGTGTTGGGGAGGCTGTCTGTGGCTGTGTGTTTGTGCCTCTGTGTTGTGTGTGTGTGTGTGTGTGTGTGTGTGTGTGTGTGTCTGTGTGTGTGTGTGTGCCTGTCTGTCTGTCTGTGCCTGTGTGTGTGTATATGTGTGTGTCTCTGTCTGTCTGTCTGTCCCTCTGTGTGTGTGTGTGTGTGTGTGTGTGTGTGTGTGTGTGTGTGTGTGTGTGTGTGTGTGTGTGTGTGTGTGTGTGTGTGTGTGTCAGAAGTGAGATCAATAATAAATCCTTTTCAATAGCCAGGTACATATCGGGGAATATGGGGCTGTGGAGATTAAGTTCATTGTCGCCCTGTGGGTTTTTGAGGACAGGGTTTGCATTGCTCGTATGAGCCATAACTGGCGGGAAACGTGACCTCTACAAGGACACACCGACAGCCTTAATTGAAAGGTCTCTTCACTAAGCCTGTCACCGTGCCAGCACTTTCTTTTCAAAATACAAGAAGAACAACAATAATAATAATAAATAATAATATAATAATAATAACAATAATAATAATAATAATAACGATAATATAGTAATGATAATGATAAATATAACAAAAATAATAATATTAATGATAATATAATAACAATGATAATATTAATAATAAAAAAATAACGTCAACAACAACAATAATAATAATAGTAATAATAATAATAATTACAATAACAATAATAATACAATAATAATAACAATAATAACAATAATAATGACAATAATAATAATAAATTAATAACGATGATGATGATGACGATGATGATGATATTACTGTTGCTGCTGCTGCTGCTGTTGCTGCTACTACTACTGGTGCTACTATTACTACTACTGTAACTACTGCTGTTGCAGCTGCTGCTACTACTACTACTACTATAATAATGATATAATAATAATAACAACAATAATGATAATAACAATTACATATTAACAATGATGATGATAAATGATGATAATGATAATAACGATGATGATATTACTTCTACTACTACTATTGCTGCTACTACTGCTGTTGTTGCTACTACTATTACTCCTACTACTGCTGCTACTGCTACTACTGCTGCTGCTGCTACTACTACTACTACAAATAATAATAATAATAATGACGTTTATAAGGCACAAAATCTTGATATACGAGAAGTCAAATCAAAGCTCACACTCTCATCATTGACAGAAGCATTCACTGGGAATGACAAGGGCAAAAAGCTCACACACTCCAGTAGCTGTAGGACAGGAGGGGAATAGGACGAAGGGCTGAATACGTAGAGGGGGAAATCACTGCTGGACAAAAAGGTGTGTGTGTCATCAAGTTACACTTCAAAGGAAGACAGTGTATGCGACTGTCGAAGTGACAGACCAATCTGATTCATGACTGAATGGCAATTCCTTGAATATTACTCTACTGATGGATATTTGAACAGTTATAATGACAACTGTGTCTTTAAAAAGGTATGGACAGCACAGTCAATGATTAAGTGTTATAATGCGGCTCTCTCTCTCTCTCTCTCTCTCTCTCTCTCTCTCTCTCTCTCTCTCTCTCTCCACACACACACACACATATATATATATACACACACACACACACATATATATATACATATATATATATATATATATATATAAATATGTAATATATATGTGTATACATATGTATATTTATATATATATATATATATTATATACACATATATACATTATATGTATACATATATATATATATACACACATTACATATACACACATATACATACATATGCACACACACACATATATATATATACACATATACATATACATACATATGTATGTATATTTTCTACGCCTCATTAGTGGCCACAGAATCTAAGACAATTTAATTAAACAAGACAGACTGATGATGACAATGGAAATGACATTACGATGATTTGGTGTTCCATCTTGGATAGAGACTGCCTAACAGTGCTGTACTCCATACTTATTATCATAACGTATCGCGGTGTCAACCAGACTCGAGAGATACACACCTGCAGTGTTGGTCAGAATATTTGGGCAACAACCTCAATGACACATCCGTAAAATGAAGAAGACTTGACTTTGTGGTGCCAGTCTTCCCAATTCAAATCAGGGTACGAGCCGCTTGGGGCTGAAAAATCCCAAAACGATATTGACATGATTGGGGATTCGAACCCATAACCTTTCAGTCTTTAGCCGTTCTACTGACCAGTGCACCAAGGCGACTAATCTATTGTTCATATTACAGTCACTACTGCTATCACTATTTATAATTTCCCATTTGAGTACGTGGTATTGTTCATTATCATTCTTAGGCACTGTTATTGTTGTTTATGACTTCTCATAAGGAAGATTAGGAAAAGACAAGCAACATTTACAGGCCATTTTATGAGGAAGGGGGATTTTGAGCACCTGGTCACAACGGGAAAGCTGGAGGGAAAGAGAGCACCAGGTAGACCCAGGGAGAGAATGCTGGACGGACTTGCAGAGTGGCTGGGGATGAGGAGGGTGATCCGAGGGAGATGCTGGGGGCAACGAGAGATAGAGATGGTTGGAAGTCCATGGTCGCCAACGCCATGCGGCAGGGCACCTGATGATGATGATGATGATGACTTCTCACTTGAATATGTGGTATTGTTCATATTGTCTTCCCCTCCGTCTCCCTCCCTCAACAGTTCCACGAAGGACTGGTTTAACAAGGCAACGGGATCTTGTTTACATGGCCCTACCACCGTAGGTTTCTTAAACAAAGTCAGCAGATCTTTATACAGTCCACTGTTCTGTTTGATGGTTTGGCTCACTTTGTTCGCCAGTGATATGATCAGTATATCTGATGTTTAGCATCTTGCAATAACATCTTATTTTAATGGCTTGGATTCTTCTTTCTGATTCTGCTATGAGAGTCCATGTCTCACATGTATACAGGAAGATGGGATATACCAGTACACATGGGCGACGCTCTTGTCCTCCCAAAGAGGTCTTGGCCGGCCTGAGCATTGCTGATTTTGTCTTTAATGCCCTTGAGAGGATTTTTGGCTTTAATCCCTCTTTGCTAATGATGGATCCCAGGTAAGTGAATTGTTGAACATTTCCTGGCCTCAGCCCATGGACAAATTATATCAGTAGTGACGGTGATGTTGTAGCTGGCTATCAATTTGGTCTTCTCGGCGCTGGAGGGAAACAGGAAAGCTGGAGGGTAAGAGAACACTAGGTAGACCCAGGGAGAAAATACTGGACGGACTTGCAGTGTGGCTGAGGACAGAGAGGGTGGAAGACGTACTTACGGCGACAAGGGATAGATGCATATGGAGGGCCAAGATTGCCAACGCCATGCGGCAGGGCACATGATGATGATGATATTGTCGATGTTTTATCAAGTCTTTTAACAAGCTCGACGAATTCTTGCTCACTGCCTGCCAAACCGTCAATGTTATCCGCGAAGCGAAGGTTCGTGATACTGTTCCTCCAGTGCTGACTAAGCTGACATGGTCTTCAAGTGCATCAGTTATAATGCACTCCACGAATATGTTGAAAAGCATGGTGGACAGAGGCAGCCCTGACGAACTCTAACCAAAGTAAAGAACCACCTTCTAGCATCCTGAGTGAGTACCGCATTGATTGTTTTGGAGTATAGTTGGTGGATGGTGTTGGCTAGCTTTTGCACGATGTTAAATTCCTTCACTGTGGTCATAAGTGCCTCCTCCTAGACTATGTAAATCGTCTTCCTGATGTCTATGAAGACGTGATAAAACTCCCTATGGTACTTGTTGCTATTGTTGTTATTACTGTTTAAAGCCCAGCCGACTGTACAGAGCCATATCAGAACTACAACCGCTTCAAAACATACGAAACTTCAACAGGGACAAAAAAGAAAAGAAAATTCAGCACATGTATCAATGCATTCACGCACATAATCTAAGGACATGCCCCCGGCGTTGACCACTCAGTCCAATTATCAAAAAGGAGATTTAAAAAAACCAAACCTGAATACAAATTTAAGCATACCTAAGGACACCAAAACATATATACAAACAGGCGTAATTTACCTGCTTCCGCAGATCTCATCTCCCTAGAGCCGAAAATGCATTTAATGCATGTACCCAATTATCAATTCTAAGATAAAATACGTAAAACTTTATCAAACACATACAGGTGAAAGAACCAGCAAGGCAGAAAATGATAGGAAGAAATGACAGAAAGCAAAGGAACAAGGCAGAAACAAAGAGAGTGATAGAAAAGAGGAAATTTCTAGCACAGAACTTCCAGAAGGTGGGGATACAATTTATACTAAAAGAGCCCCCGGCATCCACACAGGGGGGACCCTGTCGTGCTGGAAATATTTTCTTAAAGGGTGTGTAGGTTAAAAATCTGTTTATTACTTCTGCCTTCGCAGAATTCGACTCGTTCTCCAGAAATAATGGTATCTGCTTGCAGCTGTTATTTCTTCAGGATGATTTTTGATTAATCCTCAAACCGATAGTGCGGTATTTTCTGAAGTGTTGGAAGGTTTCCTTTTTGGGGAATAATGACAATTAGTGACTGAGTCCATGGCGTGGACCACACGCCCGTGTGCTAGATTTTGTTGCAGATGGCTGAAAGGACATCAGTTACTATCTCTCCGCCATGTTTCAAGAGTTCTGCAGGGATGTTGTCAATGCCTGCGTGCAAGCCTTACCCCATTTTCAGCGATTTCATCGCTGCTGCTACTTTCTCATGGAGTACAGGAAAGTCATCCTCGTTTGCTGAATCTTAGATTTACTTTCCTCTCTTTCTTGTAAAGTTCAGAGGAGTAATCAGTCCATCTTCTTATTATGTCTTTTTCCTGTGTAAGACAGTTGGCGTCTCTGTCGAAAGGATGCTCACTCTGCTTGGCTTTTGTTTAGTCAAATCTTTTACAATCTCAAACTTTCTTTGTGTCATTGTCGTCTGTTTTTCTCAGTGTTTTTAGCGTTTTTACATCGTTAGTCGGTTCGGCCTTTCTTTGGCCATTTTGCCTTGACCAATCCTTTTGTTTACTGCGCTGTAGTTCTGTTTTTCTTTCTCCCTTCTCTTTTTGCTGCTTTAAGCTCCTTCTAGTGTCGTACGTCTCCAAGATATTGTGATCCATGGCTGGAATTTTCATCCGCTTATCTCTAAAACCTCTGTTGCTGTTTCGGTCGTCATTTGGTTGGTATTGATCGTGAGGGTTTCAAGGTCTTCTTCAAACAGTATTATGGGGACAGCTTCCTTCCCATGGTCACTTGGAATTGTTGATCGATGTCAGGATCTTTCAGTGTGACAAGACTGAACTCGAGATGGCTCTCTTTTATTTTCTCGTTCATCGTCAGCCGTAGTTTGAAATTCATCAGCTCACAGTGCACTAAAGCAGTCTGTTTTACACAAACTTACAAGACGTATGGGGAAGACATGTTCTCTACAGGCTTAGCCAATTAATTCTGGATACTATTCTTTTATTGACGGCAGGCAGAGCTCTCATTTAATTTGGAACGTATCGACATTCAACTGAACGTGCACGCCACTGCGTCATTTGCACATTTGTACTCTGTGTGTGTGTGTGTGTGTGTGTGTGTGTGTGTGTGTGTGTGTGTGTGTGTGTGTGTGTGCATGTGTGCGTGTGTGTTGTGTGTGTGCGCGTACCTGCCTGAACGCCTGAGTATGTGTGTGTGTGTGTGTGTGTGTGTGTGTGTGTGTGTGTGTGTGTGTGTGTGCGCGCGCGTTTGGATATACAAGTGCATGCAACCATCCCATACACGAAACTATCCCATTTGCATAGTTTTACAAGTACGCGTCGTGGTGTGTGTGTGTGTGTCTGTCTGTGTCTGTCTGTGTGTGTCTGTGTCTGTATGAGTGTGTTCGTGTGAGTGTGGTGTGCGTATGTGTGAATGTGCCTGGCTGTCTTTGTGTAAAAGTGTCTGTTTTGTGTCACGCACATGCGCGTGCCACATCCGTATAGTCCAATATGCACCACAAGGGGTATATGCGCGCATGACTCAAGTGCACGTGCGTACGCCCGCACGTGATGTGGTTTCGTGCGTACATGCGCATGCACGAGACCGTGCACATGTGCCCGTGCCTAGCATGCACGCGCACGCGCGCTCCAGTCATTAGGGGGAAGGTAAGGAAGGAAGTGCAGGCGAGTGGTGGTGAAGTGTTTAAACTGTCGTTATTGGCAGGCGAAGAGCGAAGCTGTGAAGGCACAGAGAGTGAGCCACAGGGAGACAGGCCTTGGTTCCCAGCAACCCTCCACGTTCTGTTACGAGGAGGGCAGCTGGGCTTGGGCTGTCTGCACGCATGGCCGCCAACCTCTCTGTCGCTGTATTCGAATTAATTCAAACAGGTCCGCTGTAACGCTAAAAAATGTTCATTTTTAACCCTTTTGACTCCAGCACCCCCTACCCACCAAATGCAAAAACTTAACCCTTTGACTCCCTCACCCTACCCACCAGCTTCCTGCTCCCGCACCCTATCCACCAACTGCACAAACTTAACCCTTTGACTCCCTCACCCTGTCCACCA
>CM060309.1:28363924-28396424 GCA_030674185.1 Monoplex corrugatus
TAACTGTGTGTAAAAGAAAGGCCCCTTGGTCCTAGAACGCCATGGCATCCGGAGCAAAGGGTTGAAATGTCAGAAAATGCTTTTGTGCTGTATTGAGTATGAACGATCAAGGCAGCAGTGGATCAACGCAGTGTACCACAACGCCTCTACCTAGAAGGAAATATCACGCATCGGTGGTCTAATGGTAGAATACTCGCCTGCCACGCGAGCGACCCGGGTTCGATTCCCGATCGATGCACTTATTTCCTCAGACCTCATGTGTTCATGTGCGGGCTTAAGGCTTGTGCCTTGATCACTATACACATGACACCTGTGACGTTTCTGACCGTAAGCAGCTCTGAGGTCAGCGTTACACCTGTGTCTTATTGCACGTCGTTCTGACCGTAATCAGCTCTGAGATCAGCGTTACACCTGTGTCTTATTGCACGTCGTTCTGACCGTAATCAGCTCTGAGATCAGCGTTACACCTGTGTCTTATTGCACGTCGTTCTGACCGTAATCAGCTCTGAGATCAGCGTTACACCTGTGTCTTATTGCACGTCGTTCTGACCGTAATCAGCTCTGAGGTCAGCGTTACACCTGTGTCTTATTGCACGTCGTTCTGACCGTAATCAGCTCTGAGGTCAGCGTTACACCTGTGTCTTATTGCACGTCGTTCTGACCGTAAACAGCTCTGAGGTCAGCGTTACACCTGTGTCTTATTGCACGTCGTTCTGACCGTAAACAGCTCTGAGGTCAGCGTTACACCTGTGTCTTATTGCACGTCGTTCTGACCGTAATCAGCTCTGAGGTCAGCGTTACACCTGTGTCTTATTGCACGTCGTTCTGACCGTAATCAGCTCTGAGATCAGCGTTACACCTGTGTCTTATTGCACGTCGTTCTGACCGTAATCAGCTCTGAGATCAGCGTTACACCTGTGTCTTATTGCACGTCGTTCTGACCGTAATCAGCTCTGAGATCAGCGTTACACCTGTGTCTTATTGCACGTCGTTCTGACCGTAAACAGCTCTGAGGTCAGCGTTACACCTGTGTCTTATTGCACGTCGTTCTGACCGTAATCAGCTCTGAGGTCAGCGTTACACCTGTGTCTTATTGCACGTCGTTCTGACCGTAATCAGCTCTGAGGTCAGCGTTACACCTGTGTCTTATTGCACGTCGTTCTGACCGTAATCAGCTCTGAGGTCAGCGTTACACCTGTGTCTTATTGCACGTCGTTCTGACCGTAATCAGCTCTGAGATCAAGGTTACACCTGTGTCTTATTCCATGTCACTGCGACCTAAAGACAGGGTCAGGACCAGTCAAGTTTACGCATTTGTGCTTCAACTTGTGACCCAAAGATGGTACAAACACAGCTCCCAACAGAATTCACTTGCCATCACATGTTGTCAGAACTTTATTCAATGATTTGTTTCCTATCCTTTTCGAGTCAATGGCAGAAAATCTAGCAGATCCGACAAAAATACAAGATTCAGACTTAAGAACAGCAATGCCATTTGTCTACATATTTAGATATTACGGACTGATAGAGACAGACAGACACAGACATAGACATAGACATACACATAGATACGAGAGAAAGAGAGAGATATATATAGAGACAGAGAGAGGCAGACAGACAGACAGACAGGCAGGCAGGCAGACAGGCAGACATACAGAGAGAGAAAAATAGACAGACACATACAGGCAGACAGACAGACAGTCAGACAAAGACACAAACAGCAGAGAGTGACACAGAGTGGGAAATGGGAGAAAGAAAAAGTTTTCTCCAAACGTTGCCATGGTTAAACCGCCAGAAGCAAATTAACGTGGAAATACACTTGGGAAATAAGGAAAACACACCAAGGTTCTGTGCTTTTAAACATCATAACGCCAGGTAACACAAACCCGATACGAAGTATTTTACATTCTTTTATATCGGGGCACACGATATGTAAACACACTAGCACTGCTCGTCGTGCCGATAATACTGTTGAGCAATTTCTCAATGTCAACTACTGTCAAACTCAATGTGATATGCAAATAAGCCAGCAATGCCTCTAGCAATGATGACATTGTTCAACAATTTTTTTTTCCAATCTAAGCGCTGTCAATGTGAATTCAATATACAACTATACTAGCAGTGTTTCCTGCAATGACAATGCTGCTGAGCAATTTCCCAATACCATCCGCTGCTATTATGAATTTCAAATGTTGGTCCAAGTTCAAGTTCATATTGCTTTTAGCCCAGAAGACTACTAGAGCTATATCACCACGTCAAAAACGACAACCCAGTTCAGATAAAAGTCAACAGTTACAAATCATGCTCACCGGTAACCTTGCAAGTCTAAAATGCAATTAAGCCGTAAAATCATACCCTCTCGTTAAAACTGGAAAATTGCTTCAGAAGGGACGTCTCGGAACATCGTACAAGTCCCAGCAATTGAGGAGGAGGTGTCTGATGCTGAACGGCTCGTCACACGGTATACATTATAGTGCTTCTTCGTTTTTTAAAAGGTACGAATGAGTGTAGGATGTGTGACCTTTGTGTAACCTACATAACACTGTCTCTCTTTTACGGTGTCCTGCAGCAGATGGGAGAATTTCTTTCAGGCTAGGGCGGATTTGGAAAAGTTTGTTATCTGTCTGTTTATTCCAATCCTTCTGCCACAGATTTTTCACGTAACTGTGGATTTCCGATTTTACATCTGTGCAAGGAATCAAGCATTTAAACATCTTTTCCCTTGTGGCCTTCTTGGCCAGGCAGACTTTTAGATGTTGTTCCAAGTTCAACAACCCAAATAAATTGAAATCACGCATTCATCTATGCCGTTCAACTTCAACCACTGTTGTCACATGAAGCTATACCGTGCCGACAGCCTCTTTTGCCTTCTGTGCAAATCGTACGACACACATCAAATCTGACGCTATTTTCAATATGAAAATCTCGCGATTGACACAATTTCACATCAACGTTTCATTCAATGTGTGTGTGTGTGTGCGTGCGTGCGTGCGTGCGTGCGTGCGTGCGTGCGTGCGTGCGTGTGTGTGTGTGTGTGTGTGTGACAGAGAGGGACAGAGGAGAGAGAGAGGGCGGAGAAAGAGAACAGGAGGGACAGACAGAGAGAGGAGAAAGAGAAAGAGAGTGAGAAAGAGACAGGGGGAGAGAGAGAGAGAAAACGAGAGAGGGAGGGAGAGAGAGAGAGAGAGCCTGCCAGCCAGCCAGCCATTGATCTGAAACAATATCAGGAAGGTAACTTACCTCAGTAATGTTGCCAAATTGAAATCAGTACCAATTCTGTCTTTGATCAGTTGGGTTGGTTAGCATCACACACTCACTGCCTTAACCTCAACAAGACCGTAATTAAAGATAAACAAAAAGAGTTCAAAGATGGAAATGAGATGACTTGAGAGGTCGAACTGGAAAGAGAAAACATCACACAGAGAGACAGGGAGGGAGGGGAGAGAGAGAGAGAGGGAGGGAAGGGAGAGAGAGGGGAAGGGAAGAGACAGAAAGTTTGAGAATAGAAAGAGAGAGAGCAGCAGGAATGGGAAGAGAGTGAGCAGAGCAGCCAGTGAGAGATAAAGAGAGACAGATCTCAGAATGAGGAAGAGAGACAGACAGACCGACAGACAGAGACAGAGACAGACAGACAGACCGACCGAGAGAAAGAGAGAGAGACAGAAAGAGAGAATGAGAGACAGAGACAGACAGACAGACAAGAGAGAGAGATACAGAGAAAGAGAAAGACAGAGACACAGACATAGACAGACAGACAGACAGAGAGACTCACCAGCCATTAACAAATTGAACTAGAAGCCAAGAAGCCCAGCACCTTTGCAACACACACATACACACACACACAGATGTGGGGAGGAAACTCAAGTCGAATTAATATACAGCACGTCAGGAGAGCGAGTAGCCGCCAAAACAGTAAGTATAATAATAATAATAATAGACCTGTCTTCACCACGACGGCTCCCGCTACATTAGCCCTCCGTCCTCTGCAGACGCGGAATACAGCAGATCCATCACTTTGAACGAATCAACTTCGACAGTCCGAAACATTAACACGCATTCCTTCACTTAATGAAAAACATCCAAAATCCAAAAAATAGAAAAAAAATGCAATGTTTGTCAAGAGAGTAGTAATCAAGATGGAACAGATTTGTCAAATGTATTTATATGTATATATACATACAGTGTGGGGGTCTCACAGATGTAGCATCAACACACACGACACGAGAGGAAAACCGGAGGGAAGGGCACAAAATCCACTCAAAGAAATAATAGAAAGCAGACGGCGGTGGCTTCGAGAAAACTGAAGGGGCAAGCTGTGAGAGGATCACATTGAAAACCCAGTGGTGGTTGTATCCGACGGCACACGGCCCCAACTTTTTGACAGACGCAATCCCCAACTCCTACTGTCTGTCAGAGCCGACAAGGATTAGGACCAGCTAGCGTGCTGTCTGTCGCCAGGCGCACATATGTCAGATGACGGACCCTCCTCTCGCCCACCTCAGCTGGCAATTGATTCCCTGTCATGCACGCGCACTTGTGCCGCTCACACACTCACATTCACACACACACACACACACACTGCACAGCACGCACGCGCGCGCACACACACACACACACACACACACACACACACATTTCAGCCCAACACCACGAAACGGGCTGTCATGCAATAGGTCTAGTATACATGAAATGTGCACACTGGTTCCCCCACCCCCACTCCTACTAACCCAACGTCTCGTCACCAGTGTGTTTCGAAATACATTACTTTTCTTTTTCTTGAACCACCATTTCTCGAGCAACAGAAATGGTTAGATTAAGTGATAACGACAATCTCCCCTGTCTGAAGCCTTAAATCAGGTTTGTTTTTGTTGTTGTTGTTGTTGTTTTTGTTGTTGTTTGGGCGGTTATTTTGGTTTGATGTTTTCTTTTTTGATGTTGTTTTATTGGTTTTTGTTGTTTTTGTTTTGTGGGGGGTTGGTTTTGGTTTGTTTTTTCTTTTTTGCTTGATATATTTTTGTTTGGGGAAGGGTGATAATTCTTACTTTCCACCAGTACCAAGCGGACTCAAATTCGGAAACTGACTAAGGGTCCCGATTAAAAAAAAAAAGTACCTTAAATTACTGTTAAAACTATTTGTGTAATTCAAGTCGCTGTGATTCTTCAGTAAACAGAATTCTACATTTTTTGTTTGGACTTCATAAACATCCAGGCGGCTGAGATGAAGGTGGGGGTGGGGGGTGGAGGAGGTAGATGTTGGTAAATGAACTTAGTGGTGCATTCGTCAGCGTTTGCCTAAAGATCCCAAGATACAGAAAGAACCATTATCGTTTCGTCAAGTCCCGGAGGGTCGTGGCTATTTCAGACTTGCAACGGGGGTGAACATGTCATCTAAGACGATAAAAATAATCCACAACCCAGTTGTATTCACACGTTTTGTTCACAGACAGACTTCTGACAAATAGACACGAACTGATTCTCTCTCTCTCTCTCTCTCTCTCTCTCTCTCTCTCTCTCTCTCTCTCTCTCTCTCTCTTCTCTCTCTCTCTCTGACAGAGAATTCATACTGCTTATAGCCCAGCCGATGCCCACCGAGAGACAGAGAATACAAGGACAATAACACGAGTCTATTTTCGAGGGTAATTGCACGATCACCCATCACGTTAATGTTTGTTTGTTGTTGTTTTTTATTATCCAGTCTTCGCCCACACACTAATACAGAGAGAGAGAGAGAGGGAGAGATAGACAGACAGACAGAGACAGACAAACAGAGTAAAAGAGGGAGATGCAGACAGATGGCAGAGGCAGAGGCAGAGACAGATATACAGAAAGGTACTGCGATACTGACATTGTGATTCGATCTGATGAGCGGTGTATGTTAGAATAGTTATGGGGTATACATGTACTATATGGCATCTGTGGGGATGCTGTGTACAGTGATGCTGAATGTTCACTTACTTTTAGTGCGTGTAATAAGATCGAAGAAAAGTTAACCATTTCATACTTATATCAACGATCAAAGGCAGTACGTCATTACATACGATAATTGGTAATACTCTATTAGTTCAGATGAAGTGAGAGGATCTTTTCAGAATCGGCTGTAGATAAGTGACCGTAATGATTATGGTGATGATAACTTGCATGGGAAAAATCTGACTGAAGCAGGGAGCTTTAGCGAATGGTACTACTGATCATGAAATACATGTGAATGCATGGATGGGAGGTTGAAAGGCGGAGAATTATCATATACTCCACATCACGATAGCCTAAAGATCGCGACTTAGTAGAAGCTGTAAGGTTTATGGACACAAGCGTATGATGTCTGCCATGATATTTAAAATCTTCATCCCACAGTATAATAACGCGACGTTACACATGTAGAATCATCGTGCCCTAGTGATTTCTTGAGCAAACATGAAAATTAAAATGGAATAGGAAATGGTCCCATTTCTTTCAACCCTGGCTTCCATTTTGATAAGGATCAATACCCGAAAGCCATGGCTGTTATTGAACGATCAGTCAAGTTCAGTTCAAACAGTGGTGAGTCAACGATACACAAACCACATTGCAAACCACATTACAAACCACATTCTCGAAAGCTTTCACCATCTAGCCACCGCTGTGAACTCTCAGTCAAAGTGATTGCCAACGTTCAAGCAAATACGAACTAGAAAAAAAACAAAAAACGTGCTTAACGCCACGTTTCAGAAGTTGTCTACCGGTCTCCCCCCACCCCCAAACCCCCCTGCCTGTCTTGTTTTGTTATATCAAATACACGTTCCGATTCTATTTTTTGTGTTTTTCTGGTTCATCTTAGTAAAATATTGCCCTATTTTTGACTTCTGAGAATATTACCCTATTTTTGACTTGAGAATATTACCCTATTTTGACTCTGAGAATATTGCCGTATCTTTGACGTCTGAGTTTATGACCCATTTTGACGTCTGAGAATTTACAACTATCTTTATGACATCTGAGATTATTGTCCTCTTTTGACGTTGAAAAAATTTTAAAATTAAACATTGATGGACTGAGCATTATTTACCCTGTCTTTTGACTTGAGATTATACCCTACCTTTGACGTCTGAGAATATTCCAAATTCTTTTAAACGTCTGAGAATATTACCCAATCTTTTGACGACTGAAATATAGACCTATCATTTTGACGTCTTAATATTACCACTGTTTTGACACTGGCAATATTGCCAATCTTTTGACAGAATGAGAACTTGACAATAATTTTGACGACTGAGATATTGCCTATCTTTTGACGATGAGAATATGCCTATCTTTGACGTCTAAGAATATTCCCTATGTTTTGAAACTGGGATATTGCCCCATCTTTGACGACTGAGTAACATTGCCTAATTTTGACGACTGGAATATTGCCTATTTTGACGACTGAGAATATTGCCCTATCTTTTGACGTCTGAGATTTTGCCCTATTTTTGACGACTGAGATATTACCTATATTTTGACGATGAGAATATTGCCCTATTTTTGATCGATGAGAATATTGCCCTATATTTTGACGTCTGAGAATATTACCCTATATTTTGACGACGGAGAATATTGCCCTATCTTTTGACGCTGAGATATTACCCTATCTTTTGACGACTGAGAATATTGCCCTATCTTTTGACGATCTGAGAATATTGCCCTATCTTTTGACGACTGAGAATATTGCCTATCTTTTGGACGCTGAGAATATTACCCTATCTTTTGACGACTGAGAATATTGCCCTATCTTTTGACGACTGAGAATATTGCCTATCTTTTGACGTACTGAGAATATTACCCTATCTTTTGACGACTGAGAAGTGTAGCGTCCTTCTTGTCTGAGTGGTCTAAGTACCATCATTAACACTGCACGCTTACAACATAGGAGCATTATCTAGCCATCTTGACATAGTAACATCGGCTGTCTACCTAGCTCATTTTATACTAGGACTGCATATTAGCCATCTCATATACAACGAGTATTATTGCCTCATCATATTTAACTCAGGATGTCCCTTATTAGCATCATAATATAACTCAGACTATCATTTCTAGACTATATAATCAACATAGGACTGTCAAATTTTACATTCATATGCATATATATAACATCAGGACTGCATATTAGCCATCATCATAATTAACACAGGACTGTATTATTGCCTATCTTATTAGACTATAATTACTACCACATCATTTTGACTGATAATATCTTCATGGCTATCATTTTGAGCATCTTAGAATATTGCATATCTGACTATCATGAGAATAATCTAATCATTTTGATGACGTATAATATCGGACTCATATACTCATTATACGATCGCTAAATATCTGCCCATCTTTATGACTGTACATGAGATTATTAGCCTATCATACTATGACGACTGCAGATATATTAATAATCTTCTCGACGCACTAGAATATAACGTGACTATCATTATCTAGCATCATCATAATCCATCAGGACTGATTATTAGCCATATCATAACTATGACATAGAAATTGCTATCTATGAATCACTAAATACTTCAACCCTGTCATTTTGACATCATAGATAATATCAGCGTCATTAAGCCATCATGTTATGGATGTCATATTAGCATCATTCATAAAACTGCAGCACTAAACATCAGGACTGTCATTATCTAGCATCATTATAATAATGCACGCACTAATACAGGACTGTCATTATCTAGCCATCATCATATAAATCAGGACTGTCATTATCTAGCCATCATCATAATATAACATCAGGATGTCATTATTAGCCATCATCATAATATAACTCAGGACTGTCATTATCTAGCCATCATCATAATATAACATCAGGACTGTCATTATCTAGCCATCATCATAATATAACATCAGGACTGTCATTATCTAGCCATCATATATATATCAACTGCACGCCCATTAATACAGGACTGTCATTATCTAGCCATCATATAATATAAATCAGGACTGTCATTATCTAGCCATCATCATAATATAACATCAGGACTGTATTATCTAGCCATTCATACATATAATAACTCAGGACTGTCATTATCTAGCATCATCATAATATAACATCAGGACTGTCATTATCTAGCCATCATCATAAAAACTCAGGACTGTCATTATCTAGCCATATCATACATAATCAGGACTGTCATTATCTAGCCATCATATATACATAACTGCATTATCTGCATCTATAATAACTATCAGGACTGTCATTATTAGCCATCATATATAATAGACTGCCTATTAGATCATGGCATATTATTAACTAAATCAGACTGTCATTATCTAGCCATCATCATATATTAACATCAGGACTGTCATTATCTAGACCATCATAATAAGCAGCATAAACATCAGGACTGTCATTATCTAGCATCATTATATATAACAGCACGCACTATAATATCAGGACTGTCATTATCTAGCCATCATTATAATAACTGCACGCATATAATATCAGGACTTCATTATTACATCTTACACATCAGATTCATATTAATGCACATCTAAATATCAGGACTGTCATTATCTAGCCATCATCAAATATAACATCAGGACTGTCATTATCTAGCCATCATATAATAATAGACTGCATATCGCACTATAATATCAGGACTTCATTATCTAGCATCATTATACTTAATCAGACTTCATTATCTAGAATATAATAAACTGCAGCCAATTCGATGCAATTGCATCATATAATAAATCAGGACTGTCATTATCTAGCATCATCATAATATAAATCAGGACTGTCATTATCTAGCCATCATCATAATATAACATCAGACTGTCATTATCTAGCCATCATTATAATAATAAAATCAGGACTGTCATTATTAGCCATCATATAATATAACATTACAGGACTGTCATTATCTAGCCATCATTATATAACTGACGCACTATAATTCAGGACTGTCATTATCTAGCACATCAATAATATAATATCAGGACTGTCATTATCTAGCCATCATCATATATAACTGCACGCAATATATCTCAGGACTGTCATTATCTAGCCATCATCATAATATAAATCAGGACTGTCATTATCTAGCCATCATATATCTAACTATAACATCAGGACTGTCATTATCTAGCCATCATTATAATAACATTTCAGGACTGTCATTATCTAGCCATCATCATAATAACATCAGGACTGTCATTATCTAGCCATCATATAATACTGACATATACATCAGGACTGTCATTATCTAGCATCATCTAATATAACTGCACACTATACATATCAGGACTGTCATTATCTAGCCATCATCATATAATGCAGCTATAATCAGGACTGTCATTATCTAGCCATCTTTCATAATAACTGCACGCACTATAATATCAGGACTGTCATTATCTAGCCATCATATAATAACTGCACTCAGACTGTATTATATATTATAAACTCACGCCTATAAATCAGGATGTATTATGCTCATATAAACTCACGCCTTAATCGGAGTATCTGCCTCATCATATAACTCACGCCTATACATCAGGACTGTATTACTGCCTCATATAATAACTCACGCCTATAACATCAGGACTGTCATTATCTATCATCATTATATAACTGCATACACTATCAGGATTATATCGGATTCTATTACTCATAATTAATGATACTGCCACCTATAACATCAGACTGTATACATCCATCTCATTATACTAGCCATCTATAATACAACCATAATAAGGACTGTCTTATCTAGCATCATCATAATAATGCACGCACTATATATCAGGACTGTCTTATTACTCATCATAAAACGCACGCCTATAAATCAGGACTGTTACTGCATCATCATAATAATGCAGCTATATATCAGGACTCATATTACATCAGATATTATACTGCACACTATAATATTGACTGTCATTATCTAGCTCATCAATCATCAGACTGTATTATCAACATCGTCATTATTAGACTAAATAACTCAGCGACTTAATTCACTGTCATCATATATCATCATCATATATAACTATCAGGACTGTCATTATCTAGCCATCATATAATAACTGCACGCACTATAATATCAGGACTGTATTATCTAGTCATCATCATAATATAAACTCAGCGCTTAAATCTAGTATCATTATAACTACTCACTGCACTATAATAACAGGACTGTTATTATCTACCATCATCATATAACTATACTATAAGACTGGATCTTATCTAGCCTCATCATAATTATAACTCCGACGCATATTAGCCATCAGATATATTACGAATCTAATGAACAGCGCTTAACCAGATGTTATTACTGCATCACATAGACTGTCGCATATATCAGCATCTATAATATCATCAATTGTAACTGCCTATATCATAGATGTTATTATAACTAATGACAATTCAGCATCAATAACTTTATTATGCGGATTCATAATTAAACTCCATCCCTATAAATAACTGACGCACTATAATCAATGTATTATCTCAGCCTATACATAATTATACTGCATCACATAATGTACAGATCCGGCTATTACATCGACGTTATTATGGATATCATTGTAGACTCACGTATAACTAGGATGTTATTACTGGCACATCTAAGGACTTCAGCTATACTAGAGTTTACTCTAATCATAATTCAACTCCACCATAATAAGTTTACATGCAGACTTATGTATCTGCCACTATAATAGACTTATACTGGATCATCTATTACAATCCAGTCTATATAACTCAGGACTTGTCATATCTAGTCATCATCATAATTAACAGATGTACTGTCATATCTAGCACTCAATATAACATCAGGACTTCATTACTAGCCATCATTATAACTATAAACAGGCTGTATTACTGCCATCATCATAATAATATCAGGCTGTCAATTATCTAGACTCTATATAACTGCACGCACTAATACATCAGGATGTCATTATTAATCATCATCATAATAACTGCACGCACTATAATATCAGGACTGTCATTATCTAGCCATCATCATAATATAATGTCAGGACTGTATTATCTGTCATCATCATAATAATCAGACTGCTATTAACATCATTATTATGAATCATATGTATATCTAGCTATCATAACATAATATCAGGCATCTATATTAGATCACCTCATAATAACTGTATCGCATCACTTAAACTCAGGACTGTCATTATCTTATCATCATCATAATAATGACGTACTATAAATCGGACTGTATTACTCCACCATCATAATGTAATCAACCTGTAGCGCTGCAACTGTTATCATAATGTTACAACTGCACGCGCTACAAGATCAAGGCTACCATTACTGGCCATACATAATTAGTAACTACACCGTATAACATCAGGACTGTTATTACCTGGCCATCATCATATGTAAAGACTCCACAGCTATACATCGGCTGTTATTACCTGCCCTATATAATGTAATAACCCACCTATAATAGACTGTTTACCTGGCCACATCTATAACATCACGGCTTATACCTCAGATTATTACTCCACTATAATGTGAACCCACGTAATAACATCAGCTTTATTACCTGGCCATCATATATGTAAAACTCCACGCGCTATAACAAGGACTTGTTATACTGAATCCATGTAACACTCACGTATACCTGACATCATGTGATTACCTCACATCATAATTATACTCCCCTATAATCATACTGCTTATTACCTCAATCATATATGTACAAACTCCACGCGCTAACATCAGGACTGTTATTACCGGCCATCATCATAATGTAACAACTCCACCGTATAACCTCAGACTATGTATACTCCATATCATAAGTAGAATCCGCGCATCATCAGACTGTATTACTCTCATCATATTAAAACTCACGCCTATAAATCAGGACTGTTATTATGGATCACATATAATGGTAACTGGCCACCTATGTATAGCATACATCAGGACTGTTATTCCTGGCCATCATCATAATATAAACTCACGCGTATAACATGGACTTTATATGCTCCATAAATTAGACTCACGCGCTATAACATCAGGATGTATTACCGGCATAACATAATGTAACACTCCACCTATAACAATCAGGCTTTATCTGGCCTTTATTAACTCCACCTATAATAAGACTGTTATTCTGGCATTTATTAACTCCATCCCTATAATAGGACTGTTTTACTGGCCACTTTATACTGTAAAATCACGTAAACATCAGGTTAATCGGTATCATCATAATGTAAAACTCACGCGCTATAACATCAGGACTGTTATTACCTGGCACATATGAATCATCCAGTAAAACATCAGGATGTTTATTACCTGGCCATCATCATAATGTAAAACTCCACGCGCTTAAACTGGACTGTTTTACCTGGCCATCATCATAATGTAAAACTCCACGCGCTATAACATCAGGACTGTTATTACCTGGCCATCATCATAATGTAACAACTCCACGCGCTATAACATCAGGACTGTTATTACCTGGCCATCATCATAATGTAACAACTCCACGCGCTATAACATCAGGACTGTTATTACCTGGCCATCATCATAATGTAACAACTCCACGCGCTATAACATCAGGACTGTTATTACCTGGCCATCATCATAATGTAAGAACTCCACGCGCTATAACATCAGGACTGTTATTACCTGGCCATCATCATAATGTAACAACTCCACGCGCTATAACATCAGGACTGTTATTACCTGGCCATCATCATAATGTAACAACTCCACGCGCTAAAAATCACTTTATCCCCATCGGAAAACCAGCTATTACTGGACTATTCATTCATAATGTAAAACTCCACGCGCTATAACATCAGGACGGGGGGGGGGGGGGGGGGGGGGGGGGGGGGGGGGGGGGGGGGGGGGGGGGGGGGGGGGGGGGGGGGGGGGGGGGGGGGGGGGGGGGGGGGGGGGGGGGGGGGGGGGGGGGGGGGGGGGGGGGGGGGGGGGGGGGGGGGGGGGGGGGGGGGGGGGGGGGGGGGGGGGGGGGGGGGGGGGGGGGGGGGGGGGGGGGGGGGGGGGGGGGGGGGGGGGGGGGGGGGGTTTTTTTTTTTTTTTTTTTTTTTTTTTTTTTTTTTTTTTTTTTTTTTTTTTTTTTTTTTTTTTTTTTTTTTTTTTTTTTTTTTTTTTTTTTTTTTTTTTTTTTTTTTTTTTTTTTTTTTTTTTTTTTTTTTTTTTTTTTTTTTTTTTTTTTTTTTTTTTTTTTTTTTTTTTTTTTTTTTTTTTTTTTTTTTTTTTTTTTTTTTTTTTTTTTTTTTTTTTTTTTTTTTTTTTTTTTTTTTTTTTTTTTTTTTTTTTTTTTTTTTTTTTTTTTTTTTTTTTTTTTTTTTTTTTTTTTTTTTTTTTTTTTTTTTTTTTTTTTTTTTTTTTTTTTTTTTTTTTTTTTTTTTTTTTTTTTTTTTTTTTTTTTTTTTTTTTTTTTTTTTTTTTTTTTTTTTTTTTTTTTTTTTTTTTTTTTTTGTTATACTGGCCATCATCATAATGTAAATCCACGCGCTATAACATCAGGACTGTTATTACTGGCCATCATCATAATGTAAAACTCCACGCGCTTAACATCAGGACTGTTATACCTGGCCATCATCATAATTTAAAACTCCACGCGCTATAACATCAGGATGTTATTACCTGACTACCTATACTCAGTGTATCGCCTCTAGACAATCACTAACTCAGATATTACTGCTCCTAATAACAAGACTGTATACTCTCAAATACATAGCGCTATACTCATGACTGGATTCATATATCAGCGCTAACAGCATTACGCTATCAATAACACGCTAAATCGATTATCGGCATCATTATTAGATACGCTTAACACAGACTGTTATACTGGTCATCTAATAACCGCCTATAATCGGATGTATACTGCTATATAATAACCACGCCTAACTCAGACTGTATTACTGCATATCATAATTAACTCACGGCATAACAGACTGTATTACTGGCCATCATCATATAAAATCCGCCTATCATCAAGTATTACTCATCATATATCGCATAAACGAGTATTATCATAATTATACTCACTTTTTACTGCATCACTATGTAAACTCACGCGCTATAATCGATGTTACTGCTCATCATATAACACTCCGGCTATAAAGGACTGTATATCATCCATAATAACCACGCCTAATCAGGATGTATTATCATCTCATAATGAAACTAGCGCTATAACACAGAGTATTACGGCATATATAAGTAAATCCACGCAAATCAGACTTTATTACTGCATCAATGTAAATCACGGCTATAACATCAGACTGTTATTACTGGCCATCATCATAATGTAATCCACGCCTATACATCAGGACTGTTACTGCATCCAAATGTAAATCCAGCTATAACATCAGGACTGTTATTACTGGCATCATCATAATGTAAAACTCCACGCGCTATACATCAGGACTGTTATTACCGGCCTCATCATAATGTAAAATCACCGCATAACACAGGACGTCACGCCATAGACCGTAAACTCGCTATACTGCATAAAACTCAGCTACGGATTACCCCACCATAACCGGTTACTGGCCTCAATAATCCACCGTAACATCAGACGTTATTCCTGCCATCATCATAATTAAACCACCCATAACATCAGGATGTATTACCTGCATCATCATAAGAACTCACGCTAAACACAGAGTTCTGCCACATAGAACACTCCACGCCTATACATCAGATTATTACTGCCATCATATAAGTAAGATCACTATACTGCTTTATTACCGCCTCATAATGTATAGCCATCATCAGAGTAACTCCACAAATGAATCGCTACATAGGTTCCCCATCTCAAATTAACTGCCATCCAGATACTCCACTATTAAACTCCGGCACATAATGTATACTCCACTATAAAAACTCACGGCACATAAGTATACTCCACCAAATAGATTACCGCATACATATTATACTCCATCATAGATATACGCCTAAAATCGCTAACCGCTTATATGAACTCAGTTAACATCACGTTATACCGCTGTATTACTGCCATCATCAATGTAATACTGCATATCAATGTATACTCCACGTTAACTCACGTATAACGCTTATTACCATCACCTAAATCACGTATACTCAACTGTAAAACTCCCACATAGATTATACGCATACAAATTACCCCCTATAACACTTCCGCATCAAATGTAACCGCATAATTCACTCCGCATACATAATGTAATCCCGGCATCATCAGATTACCACCATAATGAACCGGCATCATCAGACCACTATAACACTTACTACTCTATCTGATGTTATTACTGGCCTCCAATTAAACCCCCTATACATGATGTTATTACCTGGCCAATATAAAACACGCTACATCAGTTATACCTGGCCACACATATTAATCCACGCCTATACTCGGACTTTTACCTCATCATAATGTAAAACTCCCCGTATACATACTGTTATCTCATAAATTAAATCACGTAACTGCTATTACGCATCACTAAACGCGTACATCAAGTATACCGCAACATAGATCACCGACATCAGATGTTAACCCTATATGACCGCTACATAGAGATACGCATACATGACTCCTACATCAGAGTTACCGCTTAATAACTCACGCACATCAATGTAACGCTATATGTAACGCATAAGATACGCACAGAAACCATATAGTAACCCATCAATTACTCCCCTAACACTTTACTCATCTAATAACAACTCCACGCGCTAATAATTTCTGGCATCAATTAACCCAGCGCACAGATTATTACTCCCATAATAACTCACATAACCATCATCATATTAGAATCAAGAAACTCAGGCTTAACCGGTTTATCGTAACCACCTATAACTCAGCTTAACTGGCATTAATTAACCCACCTATAACCAGGCTGTTATTACCTGGCCTATCATAATTAAACTCCACGCCTATAACATCAGGACTGTATTCCTGCATCAAAATAACACTCACGCCAGACTATTACCTGGCCTTATATAACAATCCCGCTATAACACAGGACTGTTATTACCTGGCCATCTCAATGTAAAACTCACCGTAACAAGTGTATACCTGCATATATCCCCACTATAACACCACGTCCATCAATGTAACCCACCTATAACTCCACTTATTACGCCATTTATTACTCCCACCATAAATCAGACTAACCGATATCTAAGAATCACGCATACAGAGTCCCGCATAATAAGACTAACCGCTATAATGGACTTATATACCTCACTATAACTCCACTATAAATCAGCTATTACTGGCTTATACACTCGGTAAACTCGCGTATATACTTCTCATCAAATGTAACAACTCCACGCGCTTAACATCAGGATTTATCCTGGCCATCATATAATGAACAACCCTATCAGCTGTATTACTGGCCATCATATAAAACCCCATAGGACTTATACCTCCTCACATTGTAAAACCCACGCGCTATAAATCAGACTGTTATTACTGGCATATCATAATGTAACAACTCCACCGCTATAACATCAGGCTGTTTACCTGCCATCATCTAAGTAACACTCCCGCGCATAACACAGACTGTTATTACCGGCCTCACTAAGTAAAACCACGCGCTATAACTCAGGATTTTACCTGGCCATACATAATGTAACAACTCCACGCGCTTAACATCAGGACTGTATTCCGCCATCTAATTAAAACTCCACCGCATAACATCAGGACTGTTATTTGCCTCCATAAATAAAACCCACGCGCTATAATAGGACTGTATTACCTGGCCTCTATAATGTAAAACTCCACGCGCTATAACATCAGGACTGTTATTACCTGGCCATCATCATAATGTAACAACTCCACGCGCTATAACATCAGGACTGTTATTACCTGGCCATCATCATAATGTAACAACTCCACGCGCTATAACATCAGGGTCATCATTTATCTAGTCAACCGGCGAAAGCAATGTCTGTCGTGGATGATTCCCTACTCCAGTGCTTCAACAAATCGACACAGTTTCCCGTTTCTTCTCTCCGAGGTTCAAAGCCTGTGACGCCCAAACGCCACAGGTTAGGTCATTAGAAACTCGTAAATCATGTTTCTTTAAATAAAAAAAAAACATGTTAAAAAGGTTTGATCATTTTATCACCGTGAAAGAAGCAAGAGATCTTTGCCACTTGAGTGAACAGTCGGCTAATACACAAAAGGTGGTAAGCTATAAGAACAGATCTAAAGAGGATTGCTCCTCGCCTGTCGATATTCCAGACTGTCAGCTCTCACAACTCCACTCCCTGAAAGCCAGGCTGTCGAACTGTAAGCTAGAACCGCTGACAGAACTGGTGTTGAAATGCAGTGTGCGGCTAGTCTCCCCCCCTGGAGAATGGTGAACACAAAAGCTGTCGGCACCGGGTGAAGGGAACTATTATACGTCTGTATTGAAAACTAAAGACATGCAGAAGAAAGGAAACGTCATGAAACGACCTGACTGAATTTCTATTTTATGTGAGCTAGACCAGATGTATATTGGAACTACATACACACGTACATACAGCGCGCGCGTGCGCACACACACACAGACACACACACACACACACACGGACATGTATACAAACAAGGACAAACAAACGAACACACACATACATGCACGCAAGCGTGCGACCAGGAAGAAAGAGTTGATGGTAATCTGCTGTAGCTCTTGTAAAATACTCAAAACCGTTCTGACTTACATGTAAGTGTGGAGATACCCTACACCCTCTTCATCCAGCAACAATCTAGCAGAATACTAGTAACAGGATGGTCGACTAGGACTTCCCCCATCCCCCCGATCCACTCCACCCCCACCCATCTGTTCGTGTGTTCCTCAAAGGTTCTGTCTCGTTTGTGTTGTTTCAAGAACAGACAGTTTAATATGCAGAAAAAGTTTTAGTTTTGATTCGCTTACTTTTCTGTTTGGGCTAACTTTTGCAAGGGAGACGACCTGCTGTCCCTCTCTGAGGGCCGAGGACACACACACACACACACAGAGAGAGAGAGAGAGAGAGAGACACACACACACACACCACACTCACACACAGACACAGAGAGAGAGAGAGAGAGACACACACACACACACTCACTCACATACATACACACAGACACACACACACACTCTCTCTCTCTCTCTCTCCGTCTGTCACACACACACACACACACACACACTCTCTCTGTCTCTCTGTCTCACTCACACACTCACACACACACACACACACACACACACACACACACACACACACACACTCTCTCTCTCTCTCTTCTCTCTCTCTCTGTCTCACTCACACACACACACACGCACTCTCTCTCTCTGTCTCTCTCTGTGTCTCACACACACACACACACACACACACACACACACACACACACACTCTCTCTCTCTCTTCTCTGTCCTCACACACACACACACTCTCTCTCTTTCTCTGTCTCACTCACTCACATACACACACACACTCTCTCTCTCTCTGTCTCTCTCTCTCTGCCTCTCTCTCTCTTTTCTCTCTGTCTCACTCACACACACACACACACACACACACACACACAACACACACACTCTCTCTCTCTCTGTCTCACTCACACACACACACACACACACACACTCTCTCTCTCTCTCTCTGTCTCACACACACACACACACACTCACTCTCTCTCTCTCTCTCTCTGTGTCTGTCTCTCTCTCTGTATCACTCACACACACACACACACTCTCTCTCTCTCTGTCTCACTCACACACACACACACACACACACACACTCTCTCTCTCTCTCTCTGTGTCTCACACACACACACACTCTCTGTCTCTCTCTCTGTGTCTCATTCACACACACACACACACACACACACACACACACACACACTCTCTCTCTCTCTGTCTCATTCACACACACACACACACACACACGCACACACACACAACCTTTCTGTCCAGCAATGATTTTTCCCCTCTGCGCGTCTACCCCTTCATCCCAACCCCACTTCCCCCCGTCCTCTCCCTCGTCATATGCATGTGCTTAATACACTTACGTTTTTGTCATTATGCGTGAATATCTAATGACTGATTCCAGTGTGCGCTTTTGTTCCATTTGTAGATCAAGATTTAGCGACGTATATATATATATATATATCATCAGTTTATTATGAAGTTGTTTTGTGACGTATATGTTACTGAGATTTGCAGGATCAAAGATTTGCAGAGAAATTACCGACCGATCGGACAGGAGCAATGATCCAGTGGATAAGACACAGACTTTCAACTGGAAGGTTTGGGTTTGATCTTTCAACCGTACAACAATGGGCAGTTTGTGTTTATAGGTAGAAGGTAGAAAGAAACTCTAGGGAGAGCTAGACAACAGAAGGTCTTCAGAGAAGTAACCCCCTTTAGACAAGTGTTTCGGCCCTAAATTCCTTACACTCTCGGGGGGCCGGGCCACATCCAGGTCATGACTCCTGGATGCCCTTCTGCTGTTGTCTATTTTTTTTTTCCCACGCCGGGGATCGAACCTGGGCGATTCTGCGCTTCAGAACTGCGGTACGCGGTTTTACCAATGTGCTAACGGGGCACACATCATCTGTAGGGAATTTAATCCTTATGAAGTTCACTTTTTTGGTTCCTCCTTGCCCAGATCCAGCTTGAGCTCCTTTCTGCTGCCTCTGCCATCGCTTTAAGGGCTCTAGTCCTCTTCTTCCCAGAAATGGCGAGTTGTTTCATGAGATCATAAGCGGAGGTGCCCACAAACCCTCTTGCCCCGACCTCTATGGCGAAGATTTTGACCCGCAGACCTGCTTTCTTCAGGGTGCTGGCAAGACCGGCGTATTTTTCGGTCTTGTAGATATGTGCTTCTTCCATTCTGCTTTCGTATGGCACAGTGAGTTCTATCAGAATCACTTGTTTCGAGGAGTCAGAGTGGAGAGCGATGTCTGGTCTCATGCCTGTCTTGCTGATGACATCTGGGTAATTTCTCCACTCTGGGAGGTCTGCTGTACACTCCCAGTCGACTGCTCCATCCAGAAGACCCTTTGGCAATGTGCTGGTTGTCATAGCACTTTCGGGCCAGACCTGTTTCCCTCCTGCTTTGTAGAACGTTGTCATAGCAATTGGTGCGTTTGGGGTCATGGTTTTTTCGCTAACCACATCTGTGATCACTTTCAGAACTTGGTTGTGCCTCCATGTATACCTTCCTTGGGCTAGCGCTACTTTGCAAGAGCTTAGGACATGTTCCACTGTTCCACTAATAGTATTATGATTCAATGGAGAGGGTGGGAGGTGTACTTGCAGCGACAAGGGACAGATTCGTATGGAGGGCCATGATCGCCAACGCCATGCGGCAGGGCGCATGATGATGATGATGATGATGATGATGACGACGACGACGACGACGATGATGATGATGACGATGATGACGACGATGATGATGATGATGGTGGTGGTGATGATGATGATGATGACTCAAAGCGAACATCCAGCAGACACACTACAGTAACTTTGATGTAAATGACATACACCGAGACACCCAAACACAGATGTATATATACTAAACACATGCACACACACACACACACACACACACACACACCCCACAACTGCACAACTAGCCATGCCCTCAATTTCCTACTTATTTAACCAACAATTTTCACTTCCTGCTGTCATACAACATTCACCTCGCTAGAGCGGGGCAAGCCGAGAGCATGGAATGTTCGGTCTGTAATTGCACAGATGATGTAAATAGTGAGGCCTGTGGTATTTCAAGCGGGACTCTCCCATCTAAACGTCCATATTACAAAGTTCACAGCAGGGCGGGGGTCTATTACCAGCATTCCTATTAACTTTCCAGCCACTGGAGGGGTGAAGTCTACCGGCACGCACAACATGTAATGCATACGAATACACACACAAACACACATATACATGTGCATGTTCACGCACACGCGCGCGCGCACACACGCACGCACGCCCACAGGCACGCACGCGCGCACACACACACACACACACACACACACACACAAACGTTCACGTGCACACACACATACACGCAAAACACGCACGCACGCACACATACACACGCACAAACTCACACATGTTCACGTGAGTGCACACACACATGTTCACGTGCGCGCACGCACACACAATGCTAACGTGCGTGCACGCACACACACACATTCACACACACACACACAGCACATATACATACACACACGCACATGTTCACGTGCGTGCACACACACATACACACACGTTCACGTGCGTGCATACACACACACGTTCACCTGAATGCACACACACATGTTCACGTGCGCGCGCGTGCACACACACACACAAATGTTCACGTGCACACACATACACGCAGACACACACATACACACGCACAAACTCACACACACATGTTCACGTGAGTGCACACACACACACACACACACACACACACCACACACACACACACACACACACACACACACACACACACACACACACACACACACACACACACACACACACGCACATACACACACACACGCACTTTTGTTATCACCTGACCTTGTCATTAATAGCATGTGGGATCTTCCTAAAATTTGGAATAAGATCAAAGAAATGAAAAATGGTTTTAATTTACCACAGTTTCCTATTAAGATTAAAGGTAAAGACTTTCCTTCGTCACCTGAGAAAGCTGAAGAATTTGTACAGTTCTTTTCAAGAACAAGTAATTCCAGTAGCTTGTCTACTCCATTAAGGGAGGAAAGACGGAAAATTGAAGAGTCCGTCGTATACTCAGATCCTGCCCCTGATAGTCACATGTACATAAATTCAAAAATTACATTAAAAGAACTTAAAGATGCCCTTCTCTCGTTGAACAACAAAAAATCGGCTGTAGGACTGGATGGCGTTTCATATACCCTTTTAAATCATTTACCAGAGAAATGGATTGAATACTTACACAATATCATACTAAAATGCTGGGAAAGTGGTCGCTTACCTGACATTTGGAAGACTTCGATTGTGTTACCAATACCAAAACCTAATAAACCCCTTTCAGATCCGGATCCAGGTAGTTACAGTCCTATCTCGCTTACATCCCATGTTTCAAAACTAATGGAAAAAATTATAGTGAATAGACTGAGTTACTTTTGTGAGAAAAATAATATAATACCTATCAATCAATCTGGGTTTCGAAAAGGTAGATCAACATCAGACCATTTAGTTAAGTTAACAACTCAAATAAAAAATCAGTTTGCTAAAAGGAAAAATGTATTAGCTACCTTCTTTGATCTTAAAAAAGCATACGATCAAGTCTGGCATGCGAGACTTTTGTTGAAATTTAAACATATTGGTCTCAACGGTAATCTTTATAATTTTATCAAAACATTTATAAGTGACCGAAGTATAGTCACTAAAATAGGTAATACATACTCTGAAAAACGATCTGTAAACATGGGAATTCCTCAGGGTTCCGTAATATCTCCTCTATTATTTAATATTTTGATGTATGACCTACCAACTCAAGTCTCAAATAATGTAAACGTTGCTCAGTACGCTGATGATATAGCAATCTGGATGAATGTTTCGTTAAAAAGGAAGACTTCCTTGAGAGAAATAAAACATTTATAAAAAGGTCTATCAACATGAAATTAATAATATTTCCACTTACTTGACAGTTAACGGCCTGGAAATATCCAATGAAAAAACACACATGATGCTTTTTAATAATGGTCTCAGTCCGAAAGAAGTACCGTTGTTTAAAATTGGTGATGAGGAATGAAATATACTACTCACGTGAAATTTCTGGGAGTACAATTGACTTCTAGTTTACAGTGGAAAGAACATATTGATGCCTTGTTATGTAAAGCTATGAAAAGCTATAATTTAATAAGAATTATTAGTAAACAGTCCTGGGGACAGGACACTAAAACGTTGTTACATCTTGTCACAGCTTTAGTCAGATCTAAGTTGGCTTATGGTCAAGAGGTCTATTTTTCAGCTCCAAAATGCTATTTGAAAAAACTTCAAAGCCTAGATAGTAAAGCTATTAAATGTGCTCTTGGGGTACCGGTGTATACAAAAACACAAGAAGTATATAAAACAGCCGGCATCCTTCCCTTGGAAGATTGGAGGAAGTTATCAAATGCTAAATATATAGTTAGAGCAAATGCAGTAGCTAATTATGCCAGTACGGAACTTAAAATTCGGTCTGACATCCATTTCCCCAAGAGAGCAAGAACAATAAAGTCACAAGAAACAATATCCACTTACACAAATGAGCTCTTCAAACTTTCTCACGTATTACATAACAAAGTTTCACATAAAATGATATGTTGTCCTTTACCCCCCTGGGAACTGTCCAATGCTATTTTTGATATCAAATACACTGATACTGACCTGACAAAAGATGTTAATCCACACTTGTTAGCAATTGATGTTCTGTCACATCTACACAAAAAATATTCACATTACTTAAAAATCTTTACAGATGGCTCTGTTCTAGATGATGGTAAAGCAGGCGCTGGCTTTCTAATTCCTAAATTTAAAGTAGAAAAGGCTTACTCTTTAGGACAGGGACATTCAATCTTCACTTCTGAATTAGTTGCCATCTTAATGGCACTGAAATATATAGTAGATCTACCCATAACTTTGTTTAGTATCCTATTATGTGTAGATTCGAAATCTGCATTACAATCCTTAAAATGTTGCGAACATAAAATAAATAGTTCGTTAATATTTGAGATAAAATTTCTAATTCATTGTTTAATAACAAATAATACACAGGTTACTTTTTGTTGGATCCCATCACACTGTGGTATCCTTTTTAACGATCGGGTCGACAGAATAGCAAAAAATGCAGCAATGAATAGGGCTGGCAGTACTAAACTTGATTTACCACTCTCTGAACATGAAATGAATGCTATATTAGAAAACAAAGTAAAAGCGCAATGTGAACTTCGCCCCTTCTCGGTAAATTACCAGGGTTTTACAAGACAAGAGATAACTTTAGCTTACAGATTAACTCTCAATTCACTTCGAACTAAATTTAGTAAAACCATCAAATGTATCTGTGATGATTTTATAACAGTTGATCACCTTTTGTGTTGTCAGCGAATGCGACCTTATTTCCCTGCGTCATTTACAAACTTAAAACAGAAACATACTGATTTCACTCTGTATTTACACATTGCTAGACGTTTACTGCACAGTCCTGTAGGTCGTTTCCTTTGATTCAGCCCAATTGTTTCATACCTGTAACTCCCACACAGCCCCGAGAAATCCGATGAAGCCTGACTGATAAAATGTTCTGATTGTTTTTCTTTTGTTCGTTAATTTGTTTGATGTTACATTAATTGTTACCTTAATTGATACAATGCCTTCATGATTACATAGATTCATTTATTCCTTACGCACCTTTTTTTTTTTTTCTCCCCGTCTAAAAGTACATATGTGAATAGACGTTAAAAGAAATAACGAAACACACACGCACATGTTCACGTGCGTGCACACACACACATACACACACGTTCACGTGCGTGCATACACACACACACACTGACACATGTTCACGTGCAAGCACACATACACATGTTCACGTGCGCGCGCGTGCACACACACACACACACACACACACACACACACACACACACACACACACACACACACACACACACACACACACACACACACATTCAAGGAGCACTGTTTACTCGACCTTTTTATTTCCTTCAACAGGAAAAAAACAAGTAAAGGGCTTTCTTCCCTTCGACAGGAAGGATCAAGGGAATTACCGGCCACTGAACTCTCTGACCAAACAACTGTGTAAGTGGAAAAAGAACTGAAGAGCATTCCTTTATTAACTTCATTCCTGAAAGCGAAACCTGTACCTCGCCTTTGTTGCCAAGTGCGTTTCTGTCTTTTACTTCACTCAAGTGTAAATCCATATTATAAATCGTCTTTGATGCTTCAGGTCATTCCCGTCTTAACTCCAGTTTGAATATAAATCTATCACTTTTTGTCTTTGATCTTTTTTTCTTTGTTGTCTTTTCTTTTCCGCTCGGCAAAGGCCAGTCGGCCGACAATATGAGCTCGGTCTTGTTTGGAAAATTAAATGTACATGTTTATTCTATTTTGATGAGTGTTTGATGTTGTCTCTGTTTATTAGTCTCTTCACTGACTTCACTTCAGATCGTAAACTAACGTGGCGAAGAGGTTAGCATAACGGACTCCTCCCGTGGGGATGCTGGGGGCTCTTTCAGTATAAACAGTATCCCCACCTTCTGGATATTCTATGCTAGACATTTCCTCTTTTCTGCCACTTTCTTTGTTTCTGCTTTGTTCCTTTGTTTTCTGTCGTTTCCTCCTATCATCTAATGCCTTCCTGGCCCATTCACCTGTGTATGTTAGATAAAGTCTTACGTACTTTCTCTTAGGACTGATAACTGGGTACATGTATTCAGTGCATTTTTGGCTCTTGGGAAATGAGATATGCGGAAGCAATTTTAGGTAACTTAGGACCGTTCTTAATGTTTTAGTGTCCTTAGCTATGTTTAAATTTATATTCAGGTGTGTTTTCTAAATCCCCTGTGCGATAAATTGGACGGGGTGGTTAACGCCACGGGCGTCTTCTCAGATCATATGCGTGAATGAATAGATACGTGTACTTAATTTTCTATTCCTTTTTTCTTTTCCTGTTGAAGTACTGTGCATGTTTTCAAACGGTTATAGCCCTGATGTAGTTCTACGAAGTCGGTTGATCTTTAAACAAAAGTAACGATAACAATAACAATAGCGTAACGGACAACTGACTGGAAGACTGTGAGATCGAACCTTGATTAAGTTAAAAAAGAATGTGGGACTTTTGGGCCCCGATCGGCTCTTTCCCAGACCTGAGTGTGCTACAGGGTCGTGAAGAAGACAAGGACCACAGGCAACGGACTACAGACTGGAAGGTTGTGGGTTCGAATCCCCATCAGTCCCTTCAAAAGTACATGTATATCATTGTGGGGCTTTTCCGCTCTAACCGGCTCCTACCCAGAGTTGGGCGTGCTATGGGCTCATTGGGAAGACTGGCGCCACACAGTTGAGCCTCATCCACTTCACGGATGCGTCACTGAGGGTGCTGCTCAAATGTTCGGACCAACACCGCAGGTGTTTTTATCTCTCGGGCCTGGTTGACGCCAGGATGTATGATGATATAGTAAGCGTGAAGTACAACCCTGTCACGCAGTCTCAATCCTAGATGGAAATCCACACGGGCAAGTCTTATCCGCTTTTCGGACGTGTTACTGAGGTTGTTGATCAAAGTTCCTGACCAACATCGCAGATGTTTGTACCCCTCGGTTGACACTAAGATAAATCATGAAAGTAAGCGTCGAGTACAGCTCTTTCACGCAATCTCCATCCGAAACGGAGCTCCGTAGCATCATCTCTGTCATCCCCGTTATCATCATCATCATTACAGCAGTGCTCAACAGTGTCCCCGACTTCCTGTGGTCCTGCATGCCTACTGTCACGGTGACCTTAGTTTCGGTGCGTTTGGATTTGTGTTGGACAGCCGAAATGGCCAGCGTGGGGATCGTGACACACAGGAGTGACGGCAAAAGAACAGAGCAGGAAAAACATACACACGCGCGCGCGCACACACACACATGCACCCAAAGAGTAAACATAAAAAGAAAAAAAAACTCGTCTTCATCATTTGCTCTATTCCTTTATTAACTTCACTCCACACGACAGTCTGCAATGTACAATGTCTAATGAATCACATTTTTGGCCAATTACTTCGCTTTCATTGCCAAATTCTCTTCCTGTATTCGCTTTCATTTCCAAATTCTTTTTCTGTATTTTCACTCGAGTGTAAAATAACACATATAACACTGCGCTGTCGTCTGGTCCATCTCTCTATTAACTTCACTAGAAACATAAATCGTCTTGCCTTTGTTGCTCAGAGTGGCCAGTCAAGCCGCAATAAAAGGGTTTGGATTGATTTTTTCGATAAGTCTCAGCGTGCGCACGTGCGTGTGTGGGGAAGAGAGGAGGGGAGGGAACAGCTAAGAGTAATGGAATACATGCGGTGAGCGTGGTATCAATTCACCTGTGAGTGAGTATCTGACCCAGTTGAATGTTGGGGAAGATAAAGCATCGGGGGAGGAGAAAAGAGTGCTACGCTGATAATGCCGGCTCCAAGAGAAGTGCAGGTCCATCTACGACTTCCGGGTTATGTGACAATCTTTGCCTTTATCCATTCTTCTCCCTCTTTGCTTTATCTTCTCCAACACTAAGATTCTTTTTCAAATTCAGTTCTTCACAAGACAGCGTCAAATTCAGTTTTTCACAAGGCAGTGTCAAATTCAGTTTTTCACAAGGCAGTGTCAAATTCAGTTTTTCACAAGACAGCGTCAAATTCAGTTTTTCACAAGGCAGTGTCAAATTCAGTTTTTCACAAGACAGCGTCAAATTCAGTTTTTCACAAGGCAGTGTCAAATTCAGTTTTTCACAAGACAGCGTCAAATTCAGTTTTTCACAAGGCAGCGTCAAATTCAGTTTTTCACAAGGCAGCGTCAAATTCAGTTTTTCACAAGGCAGCGTCAAATTCAGTTTTTCACAAGACAGCGCCAAATTCAGTTTTTCACAAGGCAGCGTCAAATTCAGTTCTTCACAAGACAATGTCTCCGCGCTAGGAATATTTTCATATACACTTACACTTGGAAAATCCATGCTATGGAACAGAGAATCAAGAAAAAAAATAAGGGCGTACGTAACAAGCCTGCAGGTAAATTCTACACGTAGTCCAGGTCTTGAGCTTCCTGGTAACTGCTAGGTTGTGATGATGACGGTAATAATGATGGACTCTCCCGTCGACGGATGATTAAGCATAGTAGTCCTTTAACCCTTTGACTTCCGCACCCTATCCACCAACTGCAAAAACTTAACCTTGTGATTCCCTCACCTTTTCCACCAGCTTCCTGCAGGAAGATGGTGGACAGGGTTAGGGAATCACAGGGTTAAGTTTTTGCTTTGCTGGCATGCCTAGCAATGCGGGACGCTGGTGGACATGGTGCGGGAGTCAAAGGGTTAACTGTTGACATGGGTCTTCGTGTGGGATACAAGACCCACCCTGGACACTCATGGTCTCTGCACAGGCGTTGCAAGGGAAGGAGTCCTGTTACTTCGGGTCCTACTTTCGCCGGTCCCTATTCTGTTGAATAGCAGCTGTTCTGCATTATTCAAACGTCGTTGTGCCTTGCGTGCAATGCTGTCGCCAACTTACTCTATTACGGCCTATGTCTTCACAGTTGGTGGTGTTGATGCTACAGCTGATGAGGTTGGCCTGCAGATATACTTGTGTCGCTTTACTGGTCTTCTTTGGTCATAATATTCTTGCTTCAGCTCTCCTACGGGAGCATCTTCGGGAGACGCTTGTCTTCCACACGGAGAACGTGTCCAATCCAACAAAATTGGCATCTGATGAGTCCAAACTGTATCCTTGGCAAGACACTTTTTCACAATCGTTGGACTCTTACCAATCTTACCACGTGATGTTGAAGTTCTTGCGCAGACATCTTTGGTGGGAAGCTGTATGCCCGACCAGCACAAAGAATGCTTAATGTGTGTAGAGGGAAAATAATTTTCTCCTTATTTTGGGGGGTGTATGTACTCAAGAACTATCCAACAGTAAATGACATTCGTGTGTGGGCAGACCAGAAGCCGCATGAACAACAGCCTTTCCTTAGCCAGGCTCAAAACCGTGCAGTTAGTCTGGAAGTCAGAAAGTCTTACCTCTCAGCCATCGGGGCCTTGGTATGTCTGTCCATACGGCAGCCATGTCTACTTTTGCCCAAACAGCCGCGCGTGCACTCTCGACACAAGCACCAGTCGTGAACAAGTTAAAAGTGGCCAGATAGAGAAAAGTACTCACCGTACTAGCCTCTAATGCGGCAAACACAGAGATATGCAAAGTCTACTCGGTGTTTATTACTTCTCCAAATGTAGGCCCTACTTAACTTTTCCCTCCTTCACCCTACTCCAAAGTTTCTACATATATAGATATACATAAACATATCCATATATATAGAGATATACTATTGCTATTTTCATCGTTACTGCTGCTATGATTTTAAAGTGCTGCTGCTGCTACTACTGCTACGACTTACTATACTACTACTACTACCACCACTACTATTACTACTACTACGTCTTACTACAACTATTATCATCATTGTTGTTACGTTCTTGTTATTGTTATTACTGTTGTTGTTGTTAGGTGTCGACACGAATTGGCTTTACATATCTCTGCCTTTATCTCGCATGCATTTGTAATGGCACTTGATCAATTGGCATACAGAAGTCGATATTTCGATATTTTCATAACTGTTTTGATGTCGCATGTCATGGTTGATCTATTTTTTATCATAGCATGAACTACCATCATAGAATTCACTGACATGTTCCCCCGCCCTCTCCCTTGTGTGTTTTTAAAGCTTTCTTCACTTTCTTCTTTTCCTTTCATTCTATGTCTGTTACATGCATTTGTCCCCAAAATGGATATATCATTGCCACTATTGCCATTATTATGGTATGATTATTGTTTATACAAAATATACATATCATTGCTACTATTATCGTTATCATGTGATCAATATTATTCACACAAAATGTATACATCATTGCTACTATTGTCAATATCATCTTATTAATATTATTTGTACAAAATGTATATATCATTGCTGTTATTATCATTATTATGTTATTATCGTTATTTTTGTTGTTAATGTTAGGGGTTGACATGCATTTTCTTTTTAAGTGCCTGCCTTTGTCTCTCACACTTTTGCAAAGCGCTTGACCGACTGACATATAAAAGTCAACATTTTATTACAATTCATGTTTTGAACCATTTTCATATCGTATGTGTTGTACTTCACTTTTCTAAAATGCTGTAACAAGCGTAGAATAGCGGAGATTAGCTAAAGACAGGATAGACTATAATACAATACAATACTTTATTTTTGCATAGCGCAAAATCTTGATAAAATCAAATCTAAGCGCTAAAACAGACACACACGCACGCACGCACGCACACACACACACACACACACACACACACACACACACACACACACACACACACCACACGCACACGCACACCACACGGCTAAAATGGGGAGAAAGAATAAAAGCAATAGAAAATTATAGAGAGCATATTATATACAATTATATATTACAATGTGATTCCCCTCCGAGTGGAGACAGGCTGCAGAGGGGATTGAGTGAGGTCAGGATTTTATGCAGAGGAGAAAAGGTGAGTTTTGAGAGCGGACTTGAAGGAGACAAAAGTAGGTTGCTGACGGACAGAGAGAGGAAGTTTGTTCCAGGAAAATGGACCAGAAACAGAGAAGGCTCGTGGACCATATTGAGCTTAGTGCGTGGAAAGCGAAAAGTCAGAGGATCGGAGGCAGAGCGGAGGGTACGTGAGGGAACATAGATCTCAGGTAGGCTTGACAGGTAATCGGGGGCTGCGTTATCGAGGCTTTTGTAGCATATGGTGTCTAGTTTGTACTGTATGCGCTTTGATACAGGGAGCCAGTGAAGTTGTGCCAGGAGAGGAGATATGTGGTCAGCTTTTTTCTTTTTTAGTACAAGGCGTGCAGCATTGTTTTGAATGCGCTGTAGGATGTGAATGGTGGAGGCAGGAAGACCAGACAGGAGTGAATTGCAATGGTCAATGCGAGACATTATGAAGGAGAGAACGAGTTTTGCAGTTGTTTCCACAGAGAGATACTTCCTGATCAGGCTTATACGATGGAGGTGATAGTAGCAAGATCTGGCAGTTTGAGAAACAAAGTTGTTCATGGAGAGGGTAGAGTCAATGCAGACACCAAGGTTTTTAGCTGAATCAGAAATTGGGACTGATGTGTTACATAATGGGAGAGAAAAAGGAGGCAGCTGAGAAAGTTTCTGACGGGTGCCAATCAGGATAGCTTCTGTCTTGTCGTCATTAAGCTGAAGTTTGTTGAACGTCATCCAGTTCTTAATGTCTGAGTAACACTCAGTGGTGCGAGTCAGGAGGCGCTGTATATTGTCAGGTGAGTCACTGTCTTGAAGTTGGGTGTCATCAGCATAGAAGTGGTGTTTTATAGAGTGGGAGTTGATGATGGTAGACAGGGGGGAGGTGTAAAGAGTGAAAAGAACAGGGCCAAGGACGGATCCTTGTGGAACACCACAGGTCAGGTATGCAGGTTGAGAGTAAGTGCCATTAATGAGAACAGTTTGTTTTCTGTTTGATAGATATGAAGTGAACCAGGAGAGAGCAATGTCAGAGATGCCAAAAGTATGTGAAGTCTAGAAAGGAGAATACCATGATCAATGGTATCAAAAGCTGCAGACAGATCAAGGAGTGTGAGGAGAGAGACTTTGCCAGTATCAGTTGCAAGGAGGAGATTGTTGAGAATGTGTAGCAGGGCAGTTTCAGTGCTATGGCACTGGCGGTAGGCTGACTGGAAAGGATTGAGGAGATTGTTGGCAGACAGGTGAGAGTTCAGCTGACATAATGCTACTATTCTTGAATACT
>CM060309.1:28403924-28491424 GCA_030674185.1 Monoplex corrugatus
GGGAACGCTGTCTTGAGACAAATGGAAGTGAAACTTTGTGCACACTGAGTTCTCTGCGACTTGTTCCGACGAACCTGATGAGGATACACAATTTAGCAAGGCATCATTTTTCAGTTGGTGTGTGTGTGTGTGTGTGTGTGTGTGTGTGTGTGTGTGTGTGTGTGTGTGTGTGTGTGTGTGTGTGTGTGTGTGTGTTTGTCTATGTGTCTGTATGTGTCTGTGTCTGTGTGTGTGTGTGTGTGTGTGTGTGTGTGTGGTGTGTGTGTGTGTGTCTGTGTGCTTGTGTGTGTGTGTGTGTGTGTGTGTGTGTCTGTGTCTGCGTATGTATGTGTCTGCATGTGTGCACGTGTGCACGTGTGAGTGTTGTTTTTAGCGCGAGAAAGGTAGCACGTCGTTCGAAACGTAATGTGGAATCATGGCAGCTGATCCAATTCAGTTAAATTTAGCCCACAGCACTATACCGTACTACAACACACCGCAATACCATTCAGTGTGATACAGTGACACACAAACAATGCAATGCAGTACAAACCAAGAGACAAGAAACAGGTAACATCTGGCGCTGAAAATATTGATGGGCACAGAGACATAAATACCAAAATCCGCCCTGGGCGGCACTTTGACAGACGGCACTTAAACCATGATGTCTGGTTTCCGACGAGTCTGTCCACACAAATGCTGGTGACATGACAGATAGGTTTCCACGTCAGACATGCCCATGGCAATTTTAACAATATCTCTACTATCATGGGCATTGTCAGGTTCGGTTCAGTTCATATTGCTTATAGCCCAGCCGACTACTAGAGCCATATCAGGGCTAGGGCACTGTCAGGTTATGAGCAGCATGTTCACATGTATCAACTTAATTAAGGCAGTTCTCATCCGCCCCTGCTCCCAACGTAAACTAGCCTATACAAACATGTAACATTTTAAGAATTACATTTTGTAGGGTTCTCTGTCAGACTGAATGTACTATTGGCACGAGAAACACCAGACGATGGCTACGTATTCAAAAATTCGTATACTTCTACTTTTTTCTCCTTTGACAAAGGTAGGTATGGGCAAGTTCATATTGCTTATAGCCCAGCCGACTTCTAGAGCCATGTCAGGGCTAACACCACGTCAAAAACGACAACCCCTTAAGATAAAATACAACAGTTAAAAGCATGCTCACCGTTAACCTTGCAAGTCTAAAATGCAATTAAGGAAAAAACGGACGTAAAATCGTACAAGAGTAATGTAATATCCAATGAAATACCACATCACTGAATCATTTCTTTCGTAATCTGGATATTTTTTCTAAGCTCATAATTATTACATTGTATATTTATAGCTCTGCATTTCTGAACATACTGATCTTCACAATGTCTGACCACATCCCTGCATTCTGTTGTAATTTCCACCAGTCTTGTCGATGTGACAGTCGTATCGAGACACAAACAGAAGCAAAAGAAGGCAACAAAGTTTGAAATCATCAACTGTATGAAAAACATGAACAGACACGCTTTGACCATCACTCACAGACCACCTACCCTGCCAATTACAGTTTAACACATTCACGCGCCTACTTTCCGATAAGTATGTAATGAGGGAAAAAACGCTGTCGAATTAAGTGACCCTGAAATAACCTTCACTGTCGGATAGGATGTAAATAACATGATAACGTAGGGACCTGTCGCCTGAGGAACCGACAGAAGACTGTTCCATCACTAAGAGAACGAAACGTGAAGCAAGGTTGTGTAATGTGTTATAACCTCGATGCACTTCAAAGTTATTTTTGCACAGGAGCGGCTGACGGGATGCGTGAGGCTTATTTTTAAGTGTCTACATTAGACACTTTTGCCTGATAGCTCTGTGTGTGATATGAGATGTTTTCCGTCAAAGATCAAGACACCGGGGAGATTTCACTGAAGCATCTTTTGCTGATGAGTTTCACCCTATGACCTGCCGAGAGAATGCTTTTCTGAATATCAAAAACAAGTTCCAAGAGCATCCAGCTTCTTTTTTCTAGTTGTGTTTTGATCATACCGTATTGTGAAACTTGCGTTAAACAGCATTATCCTACTCCAAGACAAAGACGTCATCCTCACAGCAGGCAACTGAAAACGACTACGTCAAAATTCCATATTATTTCAGGTCTTAATTTGTGGACACAGCCATCACAAAAGGATCTGCAATGCCAGCCAGGACAATTGAATCCAGTTCTGAGCCCAAATTCTGAAACACAGACAAGGGACATTAATTTATTCATCTCAAACGTCCACCCCCAAGCTAACAGACATCAGAAAAAATCAGAATAAGAACGCTTGTTTTATATAACAAAACACAAAACAAGACAGGTACACCCTTTCGGTCAACTGGCCTTTGTCAAGCTTATACAAAAGACAACGAAGAACAAATTTACAAACTTTTAGAGAAAAACATGAAGACTTCTTGATGTTTCGCCGAGCTCCACAATAGCAGAGAAGACACAGAGGAGATCAGATGAAGAGCTCGAAATAACCTAACTACTAGGATCGTGACAGGAACGAGATCAGACGACTGGTTCCTGAACCACATTTGTACGTACAGTGAAGTGACCAGACAACCCGAATCAGGACACAGAAGGTCTGTTTCCTTAACAGAAAACACTGGGTGGAAATACTCTACTGCCTCAGAATCAGACAGTCAGCGCCAACCGGCACCTTTAGTCATTACAGGAGCACCATACAGTCAGTGGGCCGGGCCCCGCCCCTATGTAATGACCCTGTGCTTATGACATAATAGCAGGACAGAGTCAATGGCCCTTCCCCCGTGATGACCCTTGTGTTTATGACAACAGGATACTGTCAGTGTTTCCTTCCCCACGTGATGACCCCTGTATTTATGACATAACAGGTTACAGTCAGTGTTTCCTTCCCCACGTGATGACCCCTGTATTTATGACATAACAGGTTACAGTCAATGGCCCTTCCCCACGTGATGACCCCTGTATTTATGACAACAGGTTACAGTCAGTGTTTCCTTCCCCACGTGATGACCCCTGTATTTATGACATAACAGGTTACAGTCAGTGTTTCCTTCCCCACGTGATGACCCCTGTATTTATGACAACAGGTTACAGTCAGTGTTTCCTTCCCCACGTGATGACCCCCTGTATTTATGACAACAGGTTACAGTCAATGGCCCTTCCCCACGTGATGACCCCTGTATTTATGACAACAGGTTACAGTCAGTGTTTCCTTCCCCACGTGATGACCCCTGTATTTATGACATAACAGGTTACAGTCAGTGTTTCCTTCCCCACGTGATGACCCCTGTATTTATGACATAACAGGTTACAGTCAGTGCTTCCTTCCCCACGTGATGACCCCTGTATTTATGACATAACAGGTTACAGTCAGTGTTTCCTTCCCACGTGATGACCCCTGTATTTATGACATAACAGGTTACAGTCAGTGCTTCCTTCCCCACGTGATGACCCCTGTATTTATGACAACAGGTTACAGTCAGTGTTTCCTTCCCCACGTGATGACCCCCTGTATTTATGACAACAGGTTACAGTCAGTGTTTCCTTCCCACGTGATGACCCCTGTATTTATGACATAACAGGTTATTGTCAGTGCTTCCTTCCCCACGTGATGACCCCTGTATTTATGACAACAGATTACAGTCAGTGTTTCCTTCCCACGTGATGACCCTGTATTTATGACATAACAGGATATTGTCAGTGCTTCCTTCCCCACGTGATGACCCCTGTATTTATGACAACAGGTTACAGTCAGTGTTTCCTTCCCACGTGATGACCCCTGTATTTATGACATAACAGGATATTGTCAGTGCTTCCTTCCCCACGTGATGACCCCTGTATTTATGACAACAGGTTACAGTCAGTGTTTCCTTCCCACGTGATGACCCCTGTATTTATGACATAACAGGATATTGTCAGTGCTTCCTTCCCCACGTGATGACTCCTGTATTTATGACATAACAGGTTCACAGTCAGTGTTCCTTCCCACGTGATGACCCCTGTATTTATGACATAACAGGTTACAGTCAGTGTTTCCTTCCCCACGTGATGACCCCTGTATTTATGACATAATAGGTTACAGTCAATGGCCCTTCCCCACGTGATGACCCCTGTATTTATGACATAACAGGTTACAGTCAATGCTTCCTTCCCCACGTGATGACCCCTGTATTTATGACATAATAGGTTACAGTCAGTGCTTCCTTCCCCACGTGATGACCCCTGTATTTATGACGTAACAGGTTACAATCAATGGCCCTTCCCCACGTGATGACCCCTGTATTTATGACATAACAGGTTACAATCAATGGCCCTTCCCCACGTGATGACCCCTGTATTTATGACGTAACAGGTTACAGTCAGTGCTTCCTTCCCCACGTGATGACCCCTGTATTTATGACATAACAGGTTACAGTCAGTGCTTCCTTCCCCACGTGATGACCCCTGTATTTATGACATAACAGGTTACAGTCAGTGCTTCCTTCCCCACGTGATGACCCCTGTATTTATGACATAACAGGTTACAGTCAGTGCTTCCTTCACCACGTGATGACCCCTGTATTTATGACATAACAGGTTACAGTCAGTGCTTCCTTCCCCACGTGATGACCCCTGTATTTATGACAACAGGTTACAGTCAGTGCTTCCTTCCCCACGTGATGACCCCTGTATTTATGACATAATAGGTTACAGTCAATGGCCCTTCCCCACGTGATGACCCCTGTATTTATGACATAACAGGTTACAGTCAATGGCCCTTCCCCACGTGATGACCCCTGTATTTATGACATAATAGGTTACAGTCAATGGCCCTTCCCACGTGATGACCCTGTATTTATGACATAACAGGTTACAGTCAATGCTTCCTTCCCCACGTGATGACCCCTGTATTTATGACATAATAGGTTACAGTCAATGGCCCTTCCCCACGTGATGACCCCTGTATTTATAACATAACAGGTTACAGTCAGTGCTTCCTTCCCCACGTGATGACCCCTGTATTTATGACATAACAGGTTACAGTCAATGGCCCTTCCCCACGTGATGACCCCTGTATTTATGACATAACAGGTTACAGTCAGTGCTTCCTTCCCCACTAGATGACCCCTGTATTTATGACATAATAGGTTACAGTCAGTGCTTCATTCCCCACGTGATGACCCCTGTATTTATGACATAATAGGTTACAGTCAATGGCCCTTCCCCACGTGATGACCCCTGTATTTATGACATAATAGGTTACAGTCAGTGCTTCCTTCCCCACGTGATGACCCCTGTATTTATGACATAATAGGTTACAGTCAATGGCCCTTCCCCACGTGATGACCCCTGTATTTATGACATAACAGGTTACAGTCAATGGCCCTTCCCCACGTGATGACCCCTGTATTTATGACATAATAGGTTACAGTCAATGGCCCTTCCCCACGTGATGACCCCTGTATTTATGACATAACAGGTTACAGTCAATGGCCCTTCCCCACGTGATGACCCCTGTATTTATGACATAACAGGTTACAGTCAGTGCTTCCTTCCCCACGTGGTGACCCCTGTATTTATGACATAACAGGTTACAGTCAGTGCTTCCTTCCCCACGTGGTGACCCCTGTATTTATGACATAACAGGTTACAGTCAGTGCTTCCTTCCCCACGTGATGACCCCTGTATTTATGACATAACAAGATACTGTCAGTGGCCCCTTCCCCACGTGATGACCCCTGTATTTATAACATAACAGGTTACAGTCAGTGGCCCCTTCCCCACGTGATGACCCCTGTATTTATAACATAACAGGTTACAGTCAGTGGCCCCTTCCCCACGTGATGACCCCTGTATTTATGACATAACAGGATACTGTCAGTGGCCCCTTCCCCACGTAATGATCTTTATGTTTGTAACGTGTGTAACATACATAATAGGATGCAATTAGTGGCCCCTTCCTCATGTAATGACTGTCTATTAATAGTCATACCAAAAACACTGATGTAAATGATGATTAACAAAATAATCACTGCGCATCCACAATGATGACAATGAAGAAACCGTCTTCATCAGTGGTGCAAAAGTCGAAAGTGTTGATGAGGACATAGCTGAGGATGTATGTGACATGACCGACGACCAAGGTAACACTAATGTTGAATCAGTAATATGTCGTGAGGGCATGGCGCTCTGTTACAGAACAGTGAAAGCTGTTCACACTGACGCTGTGACGCAAACACCAGAACAAACACTGACTGATACACATAATGACACAAAATGTGACCACTGACATCTTGTCAAAATGACGAGTCAGAAGTCGGGACCAGACTGTGAAAACCAAGACACAAACCAAGACATGTATCCTCCTTCCCTTACTCATGATCTCCGACAAGGCGTGCTGCTTCCCATACACGGGTGGACAGTGACAGCGATTGCTAAACTGCACAGAGGCTTAGTGGTCAGAGCAGGAATGCTGACTCAATAAGGAAATGCAGGCTAAAGATTAATTTAAAAAAAAAACTAGAACCAGGTATCAAATTTCTCTGACCAAATCCAGAATGGGTGAGGCTTCAGCGCTCAGAGGGTATGATATCAGCCGGACTACTCCATCAGGTAGATCTGTACGGTCTTCCAGATGAACAGCCATTCTGTTTTGAGTCAGAAAAGCCACCACCACCCATAAATCTAAATGTGTCCAGTAAATACTGGAAATAAGTAAAACGTTAGTCTTCTTAATCATAACGTTGACGGCTCTTGGAAAAGTTAGAAAATAAAGATCAAGTCAGTGTTCTTCTCACTTACTACTGTGTATGTTTGGCAGAAATATTTCTTGCAACTGAATTTGAATCAGCATTTTTCAATGACTCTGTAGTGTGCACGTCGACGGCCAAGAAGTCGTCTTAAGCAGGGAGATAGTCGGGGGTATTATCGTTATGGTAAGAAAGTCAGTTTCTTTTTGTGTTCAACAAATCCTAATCGAAAATGAATGTACCACAGCACTAAAAATTCCCAAACCCCCCATTTTCTGTAGAAACCAAAAATTCACAAAACCCCCATTTTCTGTAGAGAAAAGTATACTTTTCATATCTACATGTATTCTTCCATATCCATATCATTCTGTCTAATGGACCAACCGGCAAGGCGAATAGAATATAGAAGTACTACAGCAACACGTTTTATAATTATATGACATAAGGTGATTTCTTCTTTATAATTAAATGGACATTTAAACACAAGAACAGTGAGTGAAAATTAAGATTTTAGTGAAGATGACAGTGGTTTTTACTTCAGTATAATACAGGTCTTGATAATTTCAACCAAAGCATTTTGTGATTCCAGGCTGAGCTGGACACATAAACAGACAGACAGACAGAGATGCACAGATATACCCATCCATATCCATTGCGCAGCAAACTACTTCTACTTCCCTATCACTTCTCACTCTCTCTATTATCACCAAACATCTCTACAATCGATAAAAATTATCTCCCCTTTTAACGAGAGATTAAACAAGATGATTCAGCCATACAAACAACCTCTCCTTTTATACTAAAATTATCACACAAAAATCTGACTGTGTACTTTTCGAGGTCTCTGTGACTTTGAAGAAGCATCATATCAAATATAACTTCACGTGAAACAAGAACAACAGTAGACTGTCAAATCGATAAAAACAGAATGCAGACATTGTCAGAAATTACTGACAAAGTGCTGTACATATACTTTCTTCAAAAACTGGTGATTTTAGGCTTTGTGTGTGTGTGTGTGTGTGTGTGTGTGTGTGTGTGTGTGTGTGTGTGTGTGTGTGTGTGTGTGTGTGTGTGTTCGTGTGTGTGTGTGTGTGTGTGTGTTGGGGAGGGGGGGCGCATGACCACGACCCGGGCGTTATGATTATCATCCAAAAAATGTAACCGAAAATCCTCAAAGGTCCGCGCCTTTGACCTGGGTTTGCTGAGTATCCATCGAGAAATAGCTGGGAAAATTTGCCAGCACATTTCTGTCACAGGCCCACACACATACACACAGACACCTACACATACATGTACGCACGCACGTACATGTACACAACCACAAACAGACAGACAAGCATACACGAACAGATTCACACCTTCTCAGTTCAATATGACACAATCCCTCTCTGAGACTGAAAACACCAGAGACGACAGATCTGGCATGAGGCCACTTCTGGCGTCTTACACTGCAACATCGACGGTGCTAATTCTGGCAAATTGCCACCCGGCAGGGTAGCTTCTGATCAAGGAAGACGTTACGGGTGGGTAATGACTGCTCTCCGGGACACTCGTCAGGTGCTGTAAGGTGCGTGCAATGCTTACGTGTTTGCGGTGTGGTGGGTCGCATGCCAGTCAGTTGTTATAGTTATTTTGGGAGAACTGATCGCCTGTAAATCAGTAGAATTCCTTCTTTCGCCGCCAACTTCGTAAAGGATCAACACTCGCTCATTACACTTGGCACTGTGCCTTTTCCTCTGAGTTATTCATACCTTATTATCATTGTGTTTGTTTGTTTGTTTGTTCGTTTCTGTGCTTCTTTGTTTGCTTGTTTTGGGTGTTTAAAGTTTCCTTTTTTCCCCATCTCGTTATTTGGGGTGTTTAGTTTCCTTTTTGTATCTGGTTATTTGGGGTGTTTAGTTTCCTTTTTGTATCTCGTTATTTGGGGTGTTTAAAGTTTCGTTTGTTTGTTTTGGGTGTTTAAAGTTTCCTTTTTTTCTCATCTCGCTATTTGGGGTGTTTAGTTTCCTTTTTGTATCTCGTTATTTGGGGTGTTTAAAGTTTCGTTTGTTTGTTTTGGGTGTTTAAAGTTTCCTTTTTTTCTCATCTCGTTATTTGGGGTGTTTAGTTTCCTTTTTGTATCTCGTTATTTGGGGTGTTTAAAGTTTCGTTTGTTTGTTTTGGGTGTTTAAAGTTTCCTTTTTTTCTCATCTCGTTATTTGGGGTGTTTTAAAGTTTCCTTTTTTCCCCATCTCGTTATGTGGGGTGTTTAAAGTTTCCTTTTTCCCCCATCTCGTTATGTGGGGTGTTTAAAGTTTCCTTTTTCCCCCATCTCGTTATCTGGGGTGTTTAAAGTTTCCTTTTCCCCCCATCTCGTTATGTGGAGTGTTTAAAGTTTCCTTTTCCCCCCATCTCGTTATGTGGGGTGTTTAAAGTTTCCTTTTTCCCCCATCTCGTTATTTGGGGTGTTTAAAGTTTCCTTTTTTCCCCATCTCGTTATGTGGGGTGTTTAAAGTTTCCTTTTTTCCCCATCTCGTTATGTGGGGTGTTTAAAGTTTCCTTTTTTCCCCATCTCGTTATGTGGGGTGTTTAAAGTTTCCTTTTTCCCCATCTCGTTATGTGGGGTGTTTAAAGTTTCCTTTTTCCCCATCTCGTTATGTGGGGTGTTTAAAGTTTCCTTTTTCCCCCATCTCGTTATGTGGGGTGTTTAAAGTTTCCTTTTTCCCCCATCTCGTTATCTGGGGTGTTTAAAGTTTCCTTTTTCCCCATCTCGTTATGTGGGGTGTTTAAAGTTTCCTTTTTTCCCCATCTCGTTATCTGGGGTGTTTAAAGTTTCCTTTTTCCCCATCTCGTTATGTGGGGTGTTTAAAGTTTCCTTTTTTCCCCATCTCGTTATCTGGGGTGTTTAAAGTTTCCTTTTCCCCCCATCTCGTTATGTGGGTGTTTAAAGTTTCCTTTTTCCCCATCTCGTTATGTGGGGTGATTAAAGTTTCCTTTTTTCCCCATCTCGTTATGTGGGGTGTTTAAAGTTTCCTTTTTCCCCCATCTCGTTATGTGGGGTGTTTAAAGTTTCCTTTTTTCCCCATCTCGTTATGTGGGGTGTTTAAAGTTTCCTTTTTTCCCCATCTCGTTATCTGGGGTGTTTAAAGTTTCCTTTTTCCCCATCTCGTTATGTGGGGTGTTTAAAGTTTCCTTTTTTCCCCATCTCGTTATCTGGGGTGTTTAAAGTTTCCTTTTTTCCCCATCTCGTTATGTGGGGTGTTTAAAGTTTCCTTTTTCCCCATCTCGTTATGTGGGGTGATTAAAGTTTCCTTTTTTCCCCATCTCGTTATGTGGGGTGTTTAAAGTTTCCTTTTTTCCCCCATCTCGTTATGTGGGGTGTTTAAAGTTTCCTTTTTCCCCATCTCGTTATTTGGGGTGTTTTAAAGTTTCCTTATTTCCCCATCTCGTTATGTGGGGTGTTTTAAAGTTTCCTTTTTCCCCATCTCGTTATGTGGGGTGTTTAAAGTTTCCTTTTTCCCCCATCTCGTTATCTGGGGTGTTTAAAGTTTCCTTTTTTCCCCCATCTCGTTATTTGGGGTGTTTAAAGTTTCCTTTTTTCCCCATCTCGTTATGTGGGGTGTTTAAAGTTTCCTTTTTTCCCATCTCGTTATGTGGGGTGTTTAAAGTTTCCTTTTTCCCCCATCTCGTTATGTGGGGTGTTTAAAGTTTCCTTTTTCCCCCATCTCGTTATTTGGGGTGTTTAAAGTTTCCTTTTTCCCCATCTCGTTATGTGGGGTGTTTAAAGTTTCCTTTTTCCCCATCTCGTTATGTGGGGTGTTTAAAGTTTCCTTTTTTCCCCATCTCGTTATTTGGGGTGTTTAAAGTTTCCTTTTTTCCTATCTCGTTATGTGGGGTGTTTAAAGTTTCGTTTTCTTTCTATCTCGTTATGTGGGGTGTTTAAAGTTTCCTTTTTTCCTATCTCGTTATGTGGGGTGTTTAAAGTTTCCTTTTTCCCCCATCTCGTTATTTGGGGTGTTTAAAGATTCCTTTTTTCCCCATCTCGTTATGTGGGGTGTTTAAAGTTTCCTTTTTCCCCCATCTCGTTATGTGGGGTGTTTAAAGTTTCCTTTTTCCCCATCTCGTTATGTGGGGTGTTTAAAGTTTCCTTTTTCCCCATCTCGTTATGTGGGGTGTTTAAAGTTTCCTTTTTCCCCCATCTCGTTATTTGGGGTGTTTAAAGTTTCCTTTTTTCCCCATCTCGTTATGTGGGGTGTTTAAAGTTTCCTTTTTTCCCCATCTCGTTATGTGGGGTGTTTAAAGTTTCCTTTTTCCCCCATCTCGTTATGTGGGGTGTTAAAGTTTCCTTTTTCCCCCATCTCGTTATTTGGGGTGTTTAAAGTTTCCTTTTTTCCCATCTCGTTATGTGGGGTGTTTAAAGTTTCCTTTTTCCCCATCTCGTTATTGTGGGGTGTTTAAAGTTTCCTTTTTCCCCCATCTCGTTATCTGGGGTGTTTAAAGTTTCCTTTTTTCCCCATCTCGTTATTTGGGGTGTTTAAAGTTTCCTTTTTTCCACATCTCGTTATGTGGGGTGTTTAAAGTTTCCTTTTTTCCCCATCTCGTTATGTGGGGTGTTTAAAGTTTCCTTTTTCCCCCATCTCGTTATGTGGGGTGTTTAAAGTTTCCTTTTTCCCCCATCTCGTTATTTGGGGTGTTTAAAGTTTCCTTTTTTCCCCATCTCGTTATGTGGGGTGTTTAAAGTTTCCTTTTTCCCCCATCTCGTTATGTGGGGTGTTTAAAGTTTCCTTTTTTCCCCATCTCGTTATTTGGGGTGTTTAAAGTTTACTTTTTTCCTATCTCGTTATGTGGGGTGTTTAAAGTTTCGTTTTCTTTCTATCTCGTTATGTGGGGTGTTTAAAGTTTCCTTTTTCCTATCTCGTTATGTGGGGTGTTTAAAGTTTCGTTTTCTTTCCTATCTCGTTATGTGGGGTGTTTAAAGTTTCGTTTTCTTTCTATCTCGTTATGTGGGGTGTTTAAAGTTTCCTTTTTTCCTATCTCGTTATGTGGGGTGTTTAAAGTTTCGTTTTCTTTCTATCTCGTTATGTGGGGTGTTTAAAATTTCGTTTTCTTTCTATCTCGTTATGTGGGGTGTTTAAAGTTTCCTTTTTTCCTATCTCGTTATGTGGGGTGTTTAAAGTTTCGTTTTCTTTCTATCTCGTTATGTGGGGTGTTTAAAGTTTCGTTTTCTTTCTATCTCGTTATGTGGGGTGTTTAAAGTTTCCTTTTTTCCTATCTCGTTATGTGGGGTGTTTAAAGTTTCGTTTTCTTTCTATCTCGTTATGTGGGTGTTTAAAGTTTCGTTTTCTTTCTATCTCGTTATGTGGGGTGTTTAAAATTTCGTTTTCTTTCTATCTCGTTATGTGGGGTGTTTAAAGTTTCGTTTTCTTTCTATCTCGTTATGTGGGGTGTTTAAAATTTCGTTTTCTTTCTATCTCGTTATGTGGGGTGTTCAAAGTTTCCTTTTTCCTGTCTCGTTGTTTGGGGGCATACCATTCATATTTTTTCTGAGCTTCCTTTTAATCTTTCTTCTTTAATCTCAAATTCTGCTATTTAGTCAGTACAATGAACAGCAATGGATCTGTGTGCAGAGATGGCACTGCCTATCTCCAAGTCTTGTTCTGCATTTGGAAGACTGCCAAGAGGTTGAGGCAAGACCATGGCAACGTAACAGGCTGGCTACAAAGATCGCTATGTACAGAGCAGTAGTCCTGATCGCCCCGCTGGACTGCTGTGAATCCTGGACTGCCCACCATATTCAACAGCTGCCGCGGTTCCAGCAAAGATGTCTGAGCAAGACCTGCAACATCACGTTGTAAAATCGAGAGTGCCCAGCCTTCAACTTCTGAAGTATAGGCTAGAGTTTCTATTCACCAAATGCCAGCTTCGTTGGACACCACATGGTTGCCTATTTGGAAGACAACAACAACGCAAAGCAAAGCTACTCCTACTATACGGAAGGCTGACAGTATGGATAATGCGACCAGGGAACACACTAAAGTAAGACATGTCTTACTGCTGATGCGCTCATGCCAGAGAGAGACAGAGAGAACAGACAGACAGAGACAGACAGACAGACAGACAGACACAGACAGGGACACAAGAGAGAGACAGGCAGGCAGGCAGACAGACAGACAGAAAAAGCGAGAAAGAAAGAGAGGGGAGATGACAGAGAGAGGGGGGAGGGAGGGAGGGAGAGACACACACACACAGAGACAAACAGAGACGGAGAGAGGAGAGAGCGAGAGAGAGACAGACAGACAGACAGAGAGAGGGGGAGGGAGGGAGGGAGGGAGGAAGAGAGAGAGAGAGAGAGAGAGAGGTGTCAAGTAATGTTCCTGATATCTTGACAGGTTCCAGTGCTTCAGTCTGTCAGTCGACGTCTTCCGGTCTGCGGCTTGTGGTCTATCTTGACAGCTTCAAGTCTCTTGATTTATTAATGATATTTAACTAGCATTCCTCAGATATGACGACTCAGCAGTCACTACCGTTCCATGGCGTTTCAAGAATCGAGACATGACTACTGTTGTTTACCATCTTACACACTTGCTTAGGTCAGCCTGTCAGTCGATCACTCACATTGTGTGTGTGGACCATGTCAACACAGAGAGGAAAACCGTGTTTTGTGTGTGTGTGTGTGTGTGTGTGTGTTGTGTTGTGTGTGTGTGTGTGTGTGTGTGTGTGTGTGTGTTGTATGTGTGTATGCGTGTGTGTATGTCGTGTGTGTGTGTGGTATGTGTGTATGTGTGATGTGTGTGTTGGTATGTGTGTGTGGTATGTGTTGTGTGTGTGTCGTGTGCGCGCGTGTGTGTGGGTGCGTGCGGGTGGTGTGGTTGTGTGTGGGCGCGCGCGCGTGTGTGTCGAGTGCGATCGCGTGCGTGCGTAATGCTCTTGAAGGGCGTGTGATGATGCTCGTGCTATGTCTCTGATATAGACATGTAACATGTCTCACCTTGTCGATACTACAAAGTAACATCCACATTTTTCACAAAGACAAATACACATACCATTCCGTTATCACACTTTGATTACGCCGACATCGTGATGTACAGCCAATAAATCCAATATGTGAGAACCATTGCTCATACAGAAGCCACCAGAATGACTTAGAACCCAGTGATGGGAACACTATCAACGGTCGTACGCAGAATTTGGCCGCTGCCAGTTAGAGGAAATGAGCAAGAGAGGCTGACTGACCGTTTATGTCCTGAATATTCTAGCTACTCTCAAGGTAAACCTTTCAAGGGTATTACGTCTCTCGCTCTCTTTCTCTCTCGCTCTCTCTGACACACACATCACACACACACACACACACACACATCACACACACACTCACACACACACACACACACACACACACACACACACTAGTCTCACCTTTCTTCTCTCTTATTCTTCTATGTCGTGGTTCTATGTACAAAGTTTTCTGTTGTCTTGTTGTCATGTAGACAGTAGGGACTACGTAAGCAATAAATATATTCCATTAATTCATTCGGTCTCTCTCTCTCTCTTTCTTATTTTTCTATTAGAAAACAGTGGGTTTACCATGTGAAACTCGGACCCCCTCGCCAAGGAGAAAGCGTCGCCCATGTACAGCGCCACCTCAGTGTTTGCCTCCGACAGAAACGTAAGAGCCCTCGTCTAGACAGACCGTTAGTAATTCAATCAGCGAAGTGAATGAAGAGTTTTTGGTTCTTTAGGAATACTTGTGGCTTTAGTACGTCTAGACACGTGATAAAAGTACACAAACCTATCGTTTCGCACTACGTGGGCTGGGCGTTAGTGGGATCTATCGCCATCCAAAACCAGACGTCAAAGAGGCGCAGGTTAAAAATCAATCCAAACACATTCCTGGCTTTGTTCACGGACATTATCGTGGCAGCTGTGGCGTATGGCAAACACCACGTCACTCGTGCCTCTTTCCATCAGGACAGCCACACTGAGACTCGGGGAATGATGGGCTCGGCTACATGGCTGATGTCTGTGTTTAAAGATCATGTTGACAAGGATCTTTCCGACAGTGCACGGATGGATACCTATAAGATTATCGTATAAGGCGTTACCGCTCTTCTTTTTGTAAATGTGGATGGTCATAGCATCTTGAGGAAAATCTTCCTTCTGTCATACAGACTGGCATAGGTCTGTCAGCTACTCTCATTATCATGTGTCCCTGCCACATGGCGTTGGCGATATGGCCCTCCATATAAATCTATCCCTTGTTGCCGCAAGCACAGCTTCCACCCTCTCTGTCCTCAGCCACTCTGCAAGTCCGTCCAATATTTTCTCCCTGGGTCTTCCTGCTGCCCTCTTTCCCTCCAGCTTTCCTGCTTGCGACCTTTCCTCATAAAATGGCCTAAAATGTTGCCTGCCTTTTCCTAATCTTCCTTATCAATGATCTACTTGTGTCTGCCTCCATCAAGGCTGTCTTGTTTATTTTCTTTGCTGTCCATGGAACTCTCAACATTCTTCTTACAAACCACATCTCGGCATCCCCAATCTTGTTCTGGCTTTGCTTGTTGACTGTCCACGCCTCACAACCGTATAACATTATCGGTTCTATATAGCATTCAACAACACTCTTCCTAATGTTAACTGATAGGCATTTGTTGGTAAGGATGATTTTAATCTTACTGAATGCTGTATTGGCTTGGCCGATTCTGCTGGCTATTTCTGATGTGCATCTGCCGTCTCTATTCGTATTGATATCTGCAGGAATACAATCATCTCCTGGTGCCTTCCCAGCCGTGGTTTGTTTCAGGGCTTTGGTAATTTTGGCACTGGAGGGTAGATCTACCAAGGATTCCTTTAATGCAAGCGAGGGATGCTGCAATGGTGTATTTAGATACTGACGACTCTCTACAGTGGTGTGTTAAAGTGTTCAGCCCAGCGTTGAAGATGTCGGCTTTTTTGTTAGCAGAATGCAATGGTGATCGATATTGACCCATTTTGGTCCATACATTGCGCATAGGTTATCGCGCACATGCATGAAAATATGCACTCACACACTCAATTCAACAAACACACACACACACACACACACACACACACACACACACACACACACACACACACACACACACACACACACTAAAGAGAGAGAGAGAGAGAGAGAGCCAGAGCCAGAGCAGACAGACAGAGACAGAGAGATGATGATGATGATGATGATGATGATGATGATGATGATGATGATGATGATGATGATTCCGTCTGTTTGATTAGACAATGAACGCTCTCGGTTGAGGATTAGTTTAAAGTGGACAGCATTGGCTGTGGCTGAACAAGATTCCTTAGTGGCAGTCCTTCGTAGAGCCGCACAGAGACAGAGACAAACAGACAGAGACAGACAGACATACAGAGACAGACAGACAAGAGACAGAGACAGAAAGAAACAGACAGACAAGACAGACACAAAACAGAGAGACAGAGACAGAGAGAAGAAGAGAGAAGACAGAAAGAGACAGAGACGACAGAACAGACAGACAAGAGACAGACGAGACAGAGAAAAGAAACAAACAGACAGACAGAGAGAGACAGACAAACAGAGACAGAAGAGACAGAGAAAGAAAAACAGAACAGAAGACAGACACAGGACAGAGAAAGAAGACAAGACAGACAGACGGAAGACAGAGACCACTCAGAATGCTTTAATGTACATCGGCCTTGGGCCACAATACACACATGAGGGATGGGGGTGGGGTGGAGTTGGGGAGTGGGGAATGGGGTTTTATATATATTTCATGCTATATCCATGCTAGATGGGCACATTAACCAATGGATGTAACAGGCACATTGAAAACGAGAGGGAGAGAGAAAGAGAGAGAGACAGACACAGAGAGAGAGAGAGAGAGAGAGAGAGAGATTTATATATGTGGTGCGTGAGTACGTGCGTGTTTGTGTGCGTGTGTGTGTGAATGCGTGCCTCTGTGTGTGTGTGTGTGTGTGGTGGCGCGTGCGTGTGTGTGTGTGTGTGTGTGTGTGTGTGTGTGTGTGTGTGGTGTGTGGTGTGTGTGTGGTGTGTGTGTGTGTGTGGGTGTGTGTGTGTGTGGTGTGTGTGTGTGTCGTGTCGCCCTGAAAGGAACAAGGAGATCGGACAGCAGGGCTCAATTCATCCTGGTTTCTCATAGTACCACATCATGGCAACTACACTGTTTTCAGCAGAACAAGATAGACGCTAATTTTACAAAAAAAAAGAAAAAATCCGATCATTTTTATTACAATATTTCAATTGCACCAAATGTGCCTGAGCAACAATGTACGCTTGAATGAACATGCACATGCATGCAAGCACGCGCAGCGCGCGCACGCACACACACACACATACATACACACACAGCACGCACGCACACACACACACACACACGCACACAGCACATGCACGCACACACACGCTCACACACTTACCAACTCATGTTTACACACACACCAATACTGACACAAAACAACGCAAACAACAATGACAGAAAGAAAGGAAGGAAGAAAGTAAACGAAAGAAGAATGCAGAAAAAAAGGAAGAAAAAGAGGACAGAAACCAAGAAAGGTTAAAAAAAAAAAGAAAGAAAAAGACATGATACAAATAGCAGAAGAAACGAAAAAGATGGAAAGAAAAAGAAGCAGACGAAGAAGAAAGTAGACACTAACCATTCCTGATGACCACTGTCTACTTCAAACCATTATCTCTTAACCGATACAGTCAGCTGACCATCAAAGTGCCACGGTGCATCTGTCAAACAACTCTACAGGAACATGCCTCACGCTTCAGCGGAGTCTAATCCCAAGGTACAGCCACACACAAGCTGTCAGGGGTGGGGGGTGGGGGGGGGTGGGGCTCAGACAGAGTCAGTAGGAATGAAGAGACAGCTGAGTTCACTGCCCATGCTGACACCAATGGCTACACAGACGGCCGGCAGACCTGACCACAACCTGATATTCTCACTGTCTCTGAAAACTGCCTGTCTCTGCCAAGTGGGCCAACACCGTGTCGCCGGTATTAACCTCTTGCCACCTGCAGCACGTGTCACACTTCTGTTGCCACCTCAGCACCGTGTCACACTTCTGTTTGCCACGCCAGCACCGTGTCTCTGGTTTCAAACGTCTGTCCGCAGCCCGCCAGCAGAGGGGCAATGACCCATGGCCTGCTGCCTGCCACAGCCCGAGACTACGGTTATCATTCACTGACTGGCTGCCTCATGGACCGACTGGTAACTTTTGCCGGGGTGAGATAATGCTGTTAGCTTTGTTTCCTGTCATCTATATAACGTGATGACGTCTGGTCTTTATTCAGAGGTAGTTGTCCTAACTGCCCAGACACAAAGACTGCATAATGAACTCTGAGTGGGCGCAGAGGAATCAATCAGTCAATATTTACTCTTGGATACGGGAAAGTGTTTAGCACCTTTTTCATCAACAAAAGAGCAAAGCAAAAAAAGACCAACAAAATAAATACTTTAAAATTGTTTGTTTCAAAACAGCTACTTAAAGCGAAACAAAACAAAACTGTCCCAAAACAAAGCTGAATGCAACCAAGGAAGCGGAATAAAAACAAGGAGGAGAAGAACAAAAAGATGTTCAAGTTCATATTGCGTTAGCCCAGCCGACTACAAGAGCCATGTCAGGGCTAACAGCACGTCAAAACCGACAACGAACAAAAGGAAGAAGAAGGAAAAGAAGCAACAGAAGATCGAAAAGAAGAAGGAAAATAAGAACAACGAAAGGAAGAGGAAGAACGAGAAGAAGATGAACGAAGGGAAGAAGAAGAAGAAAAAGAAAAAGAAGAAAATGGAAAACAAGAATAACGAAAAGAAAAAGGGGGATGGTGGAGTGGAAGGAAACAGATAAAAAAGAAGAAAACGATGCGGACGAAGAAAAATAAGAACAAGATAATGATTAATGATAACAACAACAACAGCAGCAATAACAACAGTAATCAATCAATACAACTACTAGTACTGTCTGCTACAAAAACTCCCCTCTAACCTCATTCATTCAACTGAGCACCAAACCGTTTGCACCCACACTGTACTTAATAAACCCCACAGCGCCAAGCTTCCACCAGTTTCTGTCACAACTATTCCCAGAGCCATTATCATCGCTTCTACTTCTGCCATCACTGGGAGGTGAAGAGACAACTCAGCTCACTGCCCATGCAGACATAAATGACAGACCTTTGACCACCAAGTTCTATGGCAGCAGACAGGAACTGGAAGAGACGGCCAGTCATCGGCAAATGTGGACAGACCATACAGACGGTAAACAAAGGAAAAAGAATGACAGACAACCTGACAATGTCACTGACCTGACACACTGCCTGATTCTGCTCGTTGGTCTATGGGTATGATTCTCGCTTAGGGTTCGAGAGGTCCCGGGTTCAAATCCCGGACGAGCCCAATTTTTACGCGGGCTCGTTGGCAGAGCCATGAACTCAGAATCTAATATCTTGAGTTCAATCCCAGCCGGCAACATTAAACACTGGCCTGTTTGCTGTCCATCTTATTGTTTACATCATTCTGGTGGTGTCAGCTTACTGTTTCACAGGTCCCCTCTTCCCCCTTTCCCCATTTCAAGACCTTGCCAGCTCATAGGGTTTTGCGCAGGCATCGGAAGTCTGTCAAATAACTGCTAGCAGATTTGGGTGGAGCGCATATGGAGTTTTCCGATGCAGATGAATCCCTATTGAACAAACCATAAACAAACTACAAACTGCAAAGTGGGTCAGCACAGTGTCAATGTCAATGCCATCATTAAAACTTTGCTTGCTGCCTGCCAGCCCGAGACGATGGAGTCTGGAGTTTGTTCAAGAGGGATTCATCACACTGGGATGATTCCATACGTGCCCCACCCAAATCTTCCAGCGATTATCTGGCAGATTCCCTGAGTCTACGTAAAACCCTATACGCTGGTAGGGTCTTGAAATAAAGAAAGAAAAGGAGAAAGGACATACCCAACAGTTTCAGTTTCAGTTTCTCAAGATGACGTCTCCGCGCTCGGAACGAATTCCATATGCACTAAAGTCACAGGTGCCATGTGTATGGTGACCATGGCACAAGCCTTAAGCCTGCACATAAACCCTGAGCTGTCCAGGTCAGAGGCCCTACCAAGACTATGTTTTACCTAGTCTATATGCAACAGTAAGCTGACACCACCAGAATGATGGAAACATTAAGATGGGCAGCGAACAGGTCAGTTTTTAATACTGCGGGCTGGGATTGACCTCAAGATATTAGATCTTGGGTCCTCGGACCTAGTGAAAGAACCAACCGGCCGGGAACACTGTTTGTACACTTGAGACAATGGTGGTAGTCAATATACATGTTGCCAATGGTTATCACCTGCATACACGTGTCCAAAAAAATAGACACACAGACAGATAAATAGACAGACAGAAGACAGACAGATTGATTTATGGTTCCTGCTGAGTGAGATAGACAGCTTTGGATGCCACTGACTGTGTTATACCGTAGTTGTTCGCTCTTTGAACAGTGGTGATACTGACCAATTTGAAGAAGAAGAACAGTAATAGCATACACAGTCATATCAATAGTAACTCCAGTTCACAGGTGGCATAAACGACTATTTTCTAGACCTTACTCAGTTAAAATAAACCATTAACGGATATAGTATGTTGTTCTGGCTGACTACAATAACCAACGGATATAGTGTGTTGTTCTGGCTGATTACAGTAACCAACGGATACAGTGTGTTGTTTTGACTGGTTACAATAACGAACGGATCCAGTGTGTTGTTTTGGCTGATTAAAATAATCAAGATACAATGTGTTGTTTTGGCTGATTACAACCACCAACGATTACAGTGTGTTGTTTTGGCTGATTACAACCACCAACGATTACAGTGTGTTGTTTTGGCTGATTACAACAACCAACGGTTACAGTGTGTCGTTTTGGCTGATTACAACAACCAACAGATACAATGTGTTGTTTTGGCTGATTACAACCACCAACGATTACAGTGTGTTGTTTTGGCTGATTACAATAACCAACAGATACAGTGTGTTGTTTTGGCTGATTACAATAACCAACGGTTACAGTGTGTTGTTTTGGCTGATTACAACAACCAACAGATCCAGTGTGTTGTTTTGGCTGATTACAGTAACCAACAGATACAGTGTGTTGTTTTGGCTGATTACAACAACCAACAGATCCAGTGTGTTGTTTTGACTGATTACAATAACCAACAGATCCAGTGTGTTGTTTTGGCTGATTACAATAACCAACAGATACAGTGTGTTGTTTTGGCTGATTACAACAACCAACGGATACAGTGTGCTGTTTTGGCTGGTTACAATAACCAACAGATACAGTGTGTTGTTTTGGCTGGTTACAATAACCAACAGATACAGTGTGTTGTTTTGGCTGGTTACAGTAACCAACAGATACAGTGTGTTGTTTTGGCTGGTTACAATAACCAACAGATACAGTGTGTTGTTTTGGCTGGTTACAGTAACCAACAGATACAGTGTGTTGTTTTGGCTGATTACAATAACCAACAGATACAGTGTGTTGTTTTGGCTGATTACAGTAACCAACAGATACAGTGTGTTTTTTGGCTGGTTACAATAACCAACAGATACAGTGTGTTGTTTTGGCTGATTACAATAACCAACAGATACAGTGTGTTGTTTTGGCTGGTTACAATAACCATAACTGTGACTGTCCACGGAAGACAGAGTATGCAGACTGTGCAGCAACATACCGCCTGCATGCACACGTCCAAGAAAAAACAGAACGCTAAGAAATACAGACAGACAGGCAGGTAGGCAGGCAGGCAGGCAGGCAGGCAGGCAGGCAGACAGGCAGACGTACGGACCGACCAACCGACAGACAGACAGACAGATAGATAGAGAGATAGAGAGATAGACAAAATAAATAAATTTTGTGTGTGTGTGTGTGTGTGTGTGTGCGCGTGTGTGTGCGTGTGTGTGCGTGTGTGTGTGTGTGTGTGTGTGTGTGTGTGTGTGTGTGTGTGTGTGTGTGTGTGTGTGTGTGTGTGATTCAGATGTAATAATTTGTCCTAAAGCGCGTTGGTAATAAGACTGTAGGTATCCTTAATGAGAGAACAGATGTGCTCCGAGCAGTCACTGTCACCTTTAAAGAAGATTTAGTTGAAATAGCACTTTACGCAGAGAGGACGACGTTAGACTGTCACAACAGTGAAAACATCATTTCAATGTAGTCAGAAATTCCCAAGAAAGTGCTGTTCTAAGTATCTTCCTCAAAGCGTGCTGATTTCTTTAGGCACTTCCTTTGGTCGGCGTTATTTTGATCTTGGTAATTCGACGTCCAAGCTCAAGCATTCGCCACTTCTCAGTGGTCAACACTTTGGGAAAAATTCATCCAAAAGCAACCGAGAAAATCTTGCTGGCACATTTGGTAACAGACATACAAACAGAAACACACACACACACACAACACACACACACACACACACACACACACACACACACAACACATACACACACACACACACACACACACTCACAAACACACACAATCACACAGCGCGCGCTCGCGCATAGACACATACATACATACATGCAAACACACACGCATCCTTCCTGCAGTTTTAAATAGTAACATTCACTTTGGTGTGTGTGTGTGTGTGTGTGTGTGCGTGCTGCGTGCGTGCGTGCGTGCGTGCGTGCGTGCGTGCGTGCGTGCGTGTGTGTGTGTGTGTGTGTGTGTTCCATATGCAACAGTATATACGTCAAATATAATAATATCAAAGATCCATTATATTGACACCACACGGAACCTCATGTAACGACATGTTTGCACAACTGCACTTAGAAGCAATCAGAGGAGAGGAGGAGAGTGAGGAAACAGCCCAACAGTCATACACACAACCTGGTTTCTGCCCATACAAGGAAACAAAAAAACAGGCCATGTCCTGAATACCAGAGCCACTCCCAACACTTGCAAACGACTCCTCACCACAAGTGCCAGGGTCTAGACAGATCTTGACCACAGTCAAGGCACAAACACAACACTCAGCGTTTTATTCCAAGTAGAACTGGTACTACAGAGTGCAATCATCTTGCAGGAAACATTCCAACGCGTTAGTCAGAGGAGTCAGTGGAGGTACGCTCGCTCTGCATTAGGAATATATACGAATCTATTACAAGTCAGTCTAGACAGAAGAATGAAGCAGACAAATAATCTACTGCAGTAGTCTGAGAATTGGTTTGTCTTAGAAAACTGTTATCTCAGCTGAAATGTGCAGTGAGTGCTTACTTGGTTTCACAAAATTACTACAGATCCTAACATAACTAATTTTCATACTAAGGGCCAGAGTATGATTTCTTTCGCCTTGATCAATTCCCTCTGATCATACATTTTTTTAACTGCTTTCCTATCACCTTCAGTAACTGAATCTGACTCTAAGAAAATCTTTCACAATGCAATGACGATGACAATAATGGAGTTGATATTAAATTCAGATGCTATGGAGATCCATCCAGGATTGAGACTGCGTGACATGGCAGTCATCATTATGCGCCTTGCTGCATGGCGTTGGCGAACATGGCCCTCCCTACGAAATTATCCCTTGTTGCTTCAAGTGCATCGCCCAGCCTCTCTGTCCTCAGCTATTCTGCAAGTCCGTCCAGTATTTTCCCCTTGGGTCTACCTGGACGGGGCGGTATTCTACGCTTACCGTCATTGTATATTCTGGCGACAACCAGGCCCGACTGCGCCATACCGTCTGGTTTCTTTCCGATTCTCTGTCTATATCTCACCTGCACTACAAATGGCTTGGTACTAGACATAAAACACTATTCCATCTTGCTGCTTTGTTATTTTTATTGTTATTGTTATGTTATTGTTGTTAAAGCCCAGCCGACTGCGTACAGCCATATCAGGGCTATAAGCGCTTCAAAGCATACAAAACTTCAACGAGAAAAAAAAAGAAGAAAAAAATAAGTACACATAATCTAAGCAGATGATGCCCCTGGCGTTCACCACTCTGTCCAATTTATCGCACACGGGATTTAGAAAACACACCTGAATACACATTTAAGCGTATCTAAGGATACCAAAACATATCTAAAAACGGGCATAAATTACCTAAAATCGCTTCTGCACATGTCACCTCCCTAGAGCCAAAAATGCACTTAATATAATTATGTACCCAATCGTCAATCCTAGGAAAAAAGTATGTAAGACTTTACTGAACACATACAGGCGAATGGACCAGCAAGGCGGAAAATGATAGGTAGAAATGACAGAAAGCAAAGGAACAAGGCAGAAACAAAGAGAGTAACAGAAAAGACGAAATTTCTAGCACAGAATTTCCAGAAGGTGGGGATAATATTTACACTGAAAGAGCTCCCGGCATCCCCACGGGGCAGGTTGGGGGGGGGGGGGGGGCAGGGTCTTGCTGCTAAAACGACAGGATTCTAACACATGTATATAGTGTGTGGACCACTGACGAAACATACATGTACATTTGTTCGCCTCTTCAATACTTTGACCTGGCGTAAATATGAAACAATACCGCCTGCACACACAAACTCACAAGCACGCGTAATTAATTTATACACAGAGGCACCCGTTCACACAACCAGGCATCCACTTGTATGCATGTACACGCGCAATATAATCGGCAACGGCATAAAACAGGGGTAAACACAGACTCTCTGTCCGCTCCGCCCTCCCTCTTTCCCCATCCCCCTTTTATTATTGACTACACATTCAGACTGCATATTTAGTCAACTCAGCTCACAAACCACTCCAGCAGCACTATAAAGCTACTAGGTATCCAGGTCAACAATCCTCACTTCCGCATAGTTCAACAACACACGCAGCATACAGCTCCTTCATAGCCCGCATTCTGCTCTTACATGGCTATAGTAATCGGCTGGGCTACAAGCAATACGAACTGAACTGGTTCTGGAAAGACTGTTGGAATGGCTCGACAATCTTGTTTTCATTTCTATCACAAGACTTTGAAAATACGTCGATAAGGAAAATGGAACTAAGCAAAGCTGACTGCAACGAGCAGATGGAGGACACAGAGATAGATGGGGCAGACCAAGGACGTACGTGTTAAGAGATGATGGTTTTGCACTGAAGGTGCATACTGAAACATCGACACAGTCAGAGAAACAAATCCTGTTGCTGGACAGTTACCACTTTGAACTGGACAAAAATACGTGTCTTTTCTTCTTCTTCTTCTTCTTCTTCTTCTTCTTCTCCTTCTTCTCCTCCTCCTCCTCCTCTTCTTCCTCCTCCTCCTTCTTCTTCTTCTCCTCCTCTTCCTTCTTCTCCTCCTCCTCTTCCTCCTCCTCCTTCTTCTTCTTCTTTCATTCGTTCGTGGTCTACATGGTCAAGCCACATCTCACGGTGACCGTGGTCAGTCTTTGTCCAGATCCTGCCTGCTCCATGGTGTGAATGAAATGGGTTTAAATCCAGACCTAGGCCTGTGACACAACCGCATGTTGTCCATGTCAGCAGGACTGCTAAACTGGGAGGGGTCTATGAAAAATGAATGGCCCCAGACAGAAGCAACACAATGGCAAGCTGACTTCCAGTATTGAGTCAGCTGGGTCACTCTGATTGGATACATCCTGGTTCATCGTACTCAAGTCTCAGCAAAACGTGACCATATTTCAACATAATCAGGCGGATTTTGTTTTAATAATACTCAGAATAAAATGCATATTCTTGCATACTCCAAATGCTTTTTAGCCAAACAAGTTTAAACAATAGTGCATTTTTTTTATGCAAGCGTAATGCGAGTATTTATGTACTGTACGCTCGCCCGCGCACGCGCATAGACGTGCAAACACACACACACACACACACACACACACACACACACACACACACACACACACACACACACACACACACACACACACAAGCACACACACACACACAAACACACACACACACACACACATTTAAGCACACACAGAAACACACACACATTTAAGCACACATACGTGCGACACTGCACAACCACGCTTATAGTTCATTGTTCACCCACAGAATAAAACAAAACAAATGAGTAAACAAAGAAAATAGAAACAAGAAAACAGGAGAGGCGGCAACAGCAACAGCAGCAGAAGAAAAAGAAACAGAAGAAAAAAAGCGGGAAGGAGTGTAAGAGGAGAAAAAAGAAGAAAAATAAGATAAGGTGATGATGATAATGATGACGAAGAAGAACAAAAAGAAAAAAAAGAAGAGTAGGGGAGGTGGAAGAAGAACAGGAGAAAGGATAAAAAGAATAACAACATAAACAACACAACGAACAACAACAACGACAAAAAGGACAATAATCACATCGATAACAGTGTAACTAATATCTCCTAAAAGCACCTTCACTCACAGACACAGTAAGACAGGTACACCGTACAAAGCCCAAACCTGCACAGCAGCAAATCACCTTTCTGACACTAGAACATCCAGCAACTTCACAAGGGGCACGCTCAACGTTGCAGTTTTAGCTGTTCCAAGCGTTATTACTGTTTATCTCTACTCCAGAAGTACAGCGACACACAACCTTTCCCAGCGCCCAAGACAGGGATCGGTAGAAGTGAAGAAGACACAGCTGAGGTCAATGCCAATGCAGACACCAATGGCAGGCAAGCAGCCGGCTGGCAGATCTGAGCACAACCTGATATTCTCGCGGACTCTGACACTGCCTGCCTTTGCCAAGTAGGCCAGCACCGTGTCTCTAGGATTAACCCTTTGCCTGCTGCCAGCATGCAGAGTGTCTATGATGTTAACCTTCTGTCTTGCCACCTATCATCCAATAACAATGGATTTGTTATGTATTGAATGTTCAGTTGACGGACTTGGCCGATGGTTTTTTACACCAAAGCCATGTTTGTGTAAAATGTAAAATGTTTGTACACAGTCATGGCTTTGGTGTTTTTTATTCGCTGGAAAGGAATCACAAACGTCCAGAAAAAAAGACTACCAAAAAAATCAGTTTTGTGTGAACACAGATTGAACACAACAGGACCAGTTGTAGGGCAAAGGCGAAAAGGAACACGTTGTGGCGTTTTATATGACAATATAGCAAAGAGTAACAACAGCAGCAAAAACAACAAAAACTGCCCAAAATGAAACTAAACACAAACGGAGAAGAAGATGAAAGGAAAGACGAAGAAGACTAAAAAAAAAAAAAAAAATAAATAAAAGGACATGAAGAAGAAAAAGTAGGACGACGACGAAGAAGAAGAAGTAGAATAAAAAAAGAACATGAACAAGAACGAGAAAGATGGAGTGCTGAGCTGATGTTGAGTCAAGAAAGACTGATCGCACTCAGGCAATGTCATATCCATTTCACGCACTCTGTCATCTCTTACCTGGCAGACCCCTTAGACCTGCACAAAACCGTAGGCGCCGGTAAAGTCTTGAGAGTGATGAGGGAACAGCACCTAAGATGGAGAACAACATCAATTAGACCATCAAAAAATGACACCATCACCATCAATAATAACAGAAAATAACAACAAATGTATTGATTTATACATCAGCTGCACTCTACAGAGCTTGGCTCTTCACAAGAACCATCTTTCCGGACGATAAGGCATCAATGACCGACCCCACAAAAGAACGCTTCACATTTCGCTTATAACTATCTGCGGTATTCTTTTCTTTTTCTGTCCCAGCTTCTCCGACACCTTGACGGCGCTGATCCACGGCACTCAATCTGACTCCATAACTCGCCATCAACCTCAAGTTCATTCTAGTCGAAAAGTCACACTGCCTGGAAGCCCATGGGGAGCTAATGATGTCACGCCACCATAGGGTCACCCATCTGAGGAGACCCTGCGCTGCCACTAGATCACTTTGGTGGAGTTTAACAGTAGGCCTACCTATTCTGATCCACCTTAGACACTGCCTATTATACCCTCCACTGACAAAGATAATCACTCTTTGCTGAGCCAGTGACAGACCCCCAGTGTGAAGACCACCGTCACGGTCCCCCAACGATAGCTCCCATAAAAAACTGACAACCAAGACCCCAATTTTAATTCACCTCATGCACATGACACCGACACTGAAGTCACCATGAGGTCAGAGCATAAAGGCCTACAAAATCTGGGCCGGACATCTGTCACAATGTTACGATGATTCATGACCTCATGATGTTGGAGATGACGATCATACTACAGTGGACCTTTTCATCTGGGATTGAAACTACGTGACTGGGCTGCAGTGTATGCTTACTATCATAATATATCGTGGAATCAACCTGGCAAGAGATACAGACACCTGCAGTGATGGTCGGAAAGTATGAGCAACACTCAATGACGCCTCTATAAAGTGGGTGAGGCTGAACTGTGTAGTTTCAGTCTTTCCAACGGGCTGATAGCACGGTCCGCTCTGTGTAGAACAGAAACATCCCACATTATTTTCTTCTTCTTTGGCCGTTGGGGGCGGGGGTGGGGGTGGTCAGGGGCGCAGAGACCGACAGAAGTGAGAAACCACAACCTCCTAGTTAGAAGTCCTTTGTGTTATTTCTACATCTTTTATATCACTCCCATGTCTGAGATACAGTCATACACAAACTGCCACAGGGTCCAAGCTCACCACCCATGTAGACACCAATACAATACAATACAATATTTTATTTATATAGTGCAAAATCTTGATAAAATCAAATCTAAGCGCTGAAACAGACATACACGCACGCACGCACACACACGCACGCACGCACGCACGCACGCATGCACGCACGCACACACACACACACACACACACACACACACACACACACACACACACACACACACACACACACACGCTATAAATGGGGAGAAAGAATAAAAGCAATGGAAAATTATAGAGAGCATATTATATACAATTATATATTACAATGTGATTCCCCTCCGAGTGGAGACAGGCTGCAGAGGGGATTGAGTGAGGTCAGGATTTTATGCAGAGGAGAAAAGGTGAGTTTTGAGAGCGGACTTGAAGGAGACAAAAGTAGGTTGCTGACGGACTGATAGAGGAAGTTTGTTCCAGGAGAGTGGACCAGAAACAGAGAAGGCTCGTGGACCATAGGTATTGAGCTTAGTGCGTAGAAAGCGAAAAGTCAGAGGATCGGAGGCAGAGCGGAGGGTACGTGAGGGAACATAGATCTCAAGTAGGCTTGACAGGTAATCGGGGGCTGCGTTATTGAGGCTTTTGTAGCACATGGTGTCTAGTTTGTATTGTATGCGCTTTGATACAGGGAGCCAGTGAAGTTGTGCCAGGAGAGGAGATATGTGGTCAGCTTTTTTCTTTTTGAGTACAAGACGTGCAGCATTGCTTTGAATGCGCTGTAGGATGTGAATGGTGGAGGCAGGAAGACCAGACAGGAGTGAACTGCAATACTCAATGCGAGACATTATGAAGGAAAGAACGAGTTTTGCAGTTGTTTCGACAGAGAGATACTTCCTGATCAGGCTTATACGATGGAGGTGATAGTAGCAAGATCTGGCAGTTTGAGAAACAAAGTTGTTCATGGAGAGGGCAGACACCAATGACAGATACATGACTTGGCGGACTTGAACACGCGTGGAGTGATGGTCTTTTGGGTAAAGCATCCACGTGTTAAGCGACAGAAGATAAGAAGTGTAGTCTCTTTCTCTCTCCCCTCCCTCTATCTCTCCCTCTCTCTCTCTCGTCTCTCTCATTCTCTGTCTCTCATCTCGCTCGCTCGCTCTCCTCTCTCTCTCTCTCCTCTCTCTCCCTCTCTCTCTCTCCCCCCTCTCTCTCCACTAGACCTTAAAGGATGGTCTGGGAGATGGTGACGTGAGAAAAAGATCTGATGACAAAAAAATCAGTCTAATCCAATTGAATTCAGTCCAATCTTATTCAGCCCAACAGAGCAAGGTACAGTCACACTCACACCAGCTGTCACCCAGACAAGGTCAGCAGAAGTGAAGAAACAGCTGAGTTCACTGCCCATGCAGACACCAATGACAGACGACAGACAGACGGTTGGTACACTTAAACGCAATCCGACACTCTCGCCGGTTCGGACTGTGCCTGTCTTTGCCAAAAGGCACGGCCCTGTGGTCTGTGGAATTAACCCTTGCCTGCCGCCCGCCAGTCCGAGACAATGGTTATTATTTAATTATTGAATGACTCGCTGACGGACTGACTGATGGCTCCTACTGGGCGAGACATGATTGACTTTGTGTCATCCGATGACAGTTTACTGTTATTTAGTGGCAGAGGTGACTAAAGTCCCACACTGGATTATAAATCGAAAAGCTGTATGAAGATTGGAAATCAACTTAACTCCACAATATCAACACCAATTTGGCAAATTACTAACACAGAGAGAGAAAGTGATGGGACAGAAATAAGCAGAGAGAGAGAGAGAGAGATAGGGGCGGGGGGATGAAAATAGGCACATTATGTCCTGAGTTGTTCGTCAGATTACGCAGCAGTTTTTTAAAAAATATTCATCACAATTTAATTTTCTTCACCTCTTTTTTGTTTTGGTTTCTGTCTTACTCCCCCCCCCCTCCCTCCACCAACACACACACACACACACCTCCATTTCTACGTCACTTTAATGTCAGATAAGCAAGGATAACTGCTCACAATGATGATGATGATGATGATGATGATGATGATGATGATGATGATGATGATGGTGGTGGTGATGATGGTGATGATGATGATGATGATGATGATGATGATGATGATGATGATGATATGATCGTATGAAAGTCTACACTGGACCAAGACAGCGTGGCAGGGCTATACTCTACACTCCCTTTCATAATGGATCCTGATATCAACCAGACCTGACTGACAGACACCTGCTGTGTCAGTAAAAAAAATATCAAACATCGCCAATGGAGCGTCCATTAACCAGATCACATTCGACTGCGTGGTCCCCACAACCTTCCCAACGAGTCCATGGCACGTTTAACTCTCGGTAGGAGCCGGTTGGGGCGGGGAAACAATCCTGATCATTTTTGAAGGGACTGAGTGGATTCAAACCCACAACCTTCCAATCGTTAGTCCGTTGCGCTGACCACTTCACCACGGCCACTGGTTACTCTCAGAATTCGTTCATAAATGAAAGTTCACCTGACTGCTTTATTTGACGTTTGTTTAAAAGCTTGCTGATTCAGTAAGGAGGGATTCACCACACTCGGACAATTCCACATGCGCTCCACCGATTCTCTGACGAACTCTCTGAGCCTGGCAGAACTATGCGCTGGCAAGTCTGGAAATGGGGAGGGGGAAGAGGGACCTACGAAACACCGAGCTCGCGCTACCAGAATGATGGAAACATTAGGATGGGCAGCAAACAGGCCAATTCATAATGTTGCAGACTGGATCTGAACTAGACATACCAGATTTCGAATGTTTGGCTCTATTGAATCGAAAGAACCAACAACCCCTTTAATAATGATGATGATGATGATAAGAATAACAATAATAATAATAATGATAATGATAATGATAATAATAATATTAATAATAATAATGATAATACAAACATAGCCTGCCCAAGATTTGAACCCACAACCCATCCGTTATGAGCATGAAGTTCTAATAACAAAGCCAATGCCGAACCTCCCCCTACCAAAAACAAAATGCCCTTGCCGACCCACAGAATTAGAATAAACAACAACAACAAAAACTGGCCCGCTGAGGTTTGAACCCGCAAACCCTGTGTTATGAGCATGGAGCTCAAAGAACTTGCTGACTGGAAATGGACATACGTAAAATCATCACCGTATAACAGGTACCACCACAGACTGCAATAAATAATTTTGTAACAGACATCAGTGTTGATACGATGATTCAATTACAAACAAACAAATTCGCAATATATGATATTGCTTGCACGTAACGATTCTGAACACGTGTACATATGTACTGTTAATGTAAGGTTAATATAGGTTGGTTTTCAAACATGATTGTTGTTTCGTTTTGGCAGTTACTAGGACTTTGATTAGCATAAACATGAAATGAAAGCTATGGAAGAGAGTTTAACTGCACGCGCGCGCACGCACACACAGACACAGACACGAGAGAGAGAAAGAGAGCGAGAGAGACAGAGACAAAGAGACAGAGCTAGAGACAGCGACAGAGACATGCACACAAGAGAGAGACAGACAGACAGACAGACAGACACAGACAGACAGAGAAACAGAGAGAGAGGGAGAGACAGACAGACAGACAGACAGGCAGAGAAACAGAGACAGAGGGAGAGCGAGAGAGAAACAGACAGACAGACAGACAGACAGACAGACAGAACGGTATCAGCATCGGTGAAAACCTAAAGTGAAATATACAGCAAGTTAAAAAGGTAAGACTTTATCCAAACTCTCTCCATTCTCCCCTGTCTTACACTCAGCCACTCCTTCTTCTCTGACTCTGCCTATCTGTCTGGCTCTGTCAGTCTGTCTACCTACCCAGTCCACCTTCATCATCAAGTGCCCTGCCACATGGCGTTGGCGATCATGGACCTCCATATGCACCTACCCCTTGCTGCCGCAAGCACATTTTCCACCCTCTCTGTCTTCAGCCACTCTGCAAGTCCGTCGAATATTTTTTCCCTGGGTCTACCTGGTGCTCTCTTTCCCTCCAGCATTCCTGTTGTGACCAGGTGCTCTACTTCCCCTTTAATAATAATAATAATAATTACAATATTTATATAGCGCAAAATCTCGATAAAAAGCGCTGAACATACACTTACGCACGCGCGCACACACACACTTACACATGGCTATAAATCGGGAAAAAGAATAAAAGCAATGGAAAATTATAGAGAGCATATTATATACAAATATATATTACAATGTGATTCCCCTCCGAGCGGAGACAGGCTACAGAGGGGGATGAGTGAGGTCAGGATTTTATGCAGAGGAGAAAAGGTGAGTTTTGAGAGCGGACTTGAAGGAGACAAAAGTAGGTTGCTGACGGACAGAGAGAGGAAGTTTGTTCCAGGAGAGTGGACCAGAAACAGAGAAGGCTCGTGGACCATAGGTATTGAGCTTGGTGCGTGGAAAGCGAAAAGTCAGAGGATCGGAGGCAGAGCGGAGGGTACGTGAGGGAACATAGATCTCAAGTAGGCTTGACAGGTAATGGGGGGCTGCGTTATTGAGGCTTTTGTAGCACATGGTGTCTAGTTTGTACTGTATGCGCTTTGATACAGGGAGCCAGTGAAGTTGTGCCAGGAGAGGAGATATGTGGTCAGCTTTTTTCTTTTTGAGTACAAGGCGTGCAGCATTGTTTTGAATGCGCTGTAGGATGTGAATGGTGGAGGCAGGAAGACCAGACAGGAGTGAATTGCAATAGTCAATGCGAGACATTATGAAGGAGAGAACGAGTTTTGCAGTTGTTTCTACAGAGAGATACTTCCTGATCAAGCTTATACGATGGAGGTGAAAGTAGCAAGATCTGGCAGTTTGAGAAACAAAGTTGTTCATGGAGAGGGTAGAGTCAATGCAAACACTAAGGTTTTTAGCTGAATCAGAAATTGGGACTGATGTGTTACATAATGGGAGAGAAAGAGGAGGCAGCTGAGAAAGTTTCTGACGGGTGCCAATGAGGATAGCTTCTGTCTTGTCGTCATTAAGCTGAAGTTTATTGAATGTCATCCAGTTCTTAATGTCCGAGTAACACTCAGTGGTGCGAGTCAAGAGGCGCTGTATATTGTCTGGTGTGTCACTGTCTAGAAGTTGGGTGTCATCAGCATAGAAGTGGTGTTTTATAGAGTGGGAGTTGATGATGATGGACAGGGGGGAGGTGTAAAGAGTGAAAAGAACAGGGCCAAGGACAGATCCTTGTGGAACACCACAGGTCAGGCATGCAGGTTGAGAGTAAGTGCCATTAATGAGAACAGTTTGTTTTCTGTTTGACAGATATGAAGTGAAAAAGGAGAGAGCAATGTCAGAGATGCCAAAAGTATGATGAAGTCTAGAAAGAGAATACCATGATCAATGGTATCAAAGGCTGCAGACAGATCAAGGAGTGTGAGGAGAGAGACTTTGCCAGTATCAGTTGCAAGGAGGAGATTGTTGAGAATGTGTAGCAGGGCAGTTTCAGTGCTATGGCACTGGCGGTAGGCTGACTGGAAAGGATTGAGAAGATTGTTGGCAGACAGGTGAGAGTTCAGCTGGTTGAGAACAACTTTTTCAAGCAGTTTTGACAAGAAAGAGAGATTAGAGATAGGCCGGTAATTTTTCAGTTCATTTGGGTCTAAATTGTATTTCTTGAGGAGAGGGTGAACAATAGCAGACTTGAAAGAATCTGGGACAGTTCCAGTTTGAAGAGAAGTGTTGATGATGTCAGTGATGAATGGGAGGAGAGTAGGGAGACAGTCAGAGTAGAGAGAACCTGGAAGAGGATCCAGTTCGCAGGTTTTGAGCGACATGGATCTGATTGTGTTGAGAATTTCTTCTTGTGAGACTGGGGTAAAAGTAGTAAGAGGTGTGCCAGAGAAGGAAGGGTCAGGTGGGCATGGTTGACAGGGTGTCCTGTCAAGCCTGTCACGAAGAGTTTGTATTTTGGTGGTGAAATACTTGGAGAATACAGATGGGAGTTCTTCATTTGTGTGTTTTGTTGGGAGAGGTAAATCTTTCCCCATAAAATGGCTTATAGATGTTGCCTATCTTTTCGTAATCTTCCTTACTAACCTTCATTGTTAGTAAACCCTCTCTCTGCCTCTTTGAAAGAATCATAGGTAAAATAAAACACACACACACAGACACACACACACACACACACACACACACACACACACACACACACACACACACACACACACACACACACACACACACCACTTCACCATCGTAATGACAGCCACAAACTACAGGCAGTAAACAGGTCATTAACCTTCACAGCCTACTCGTTTTAACAGCATACACAGCAAACAGATTTTCAAGAACTTCTCCCCCCCCCCCCCCACCCCCTTCCTGCTGACCGGCGAAAGGAGTGGAAATGTTCGTCTGAAGGTGAAGAAAACAGCCATCTCAACTAATCCAGTGAAAACTAACCAAATAACGATGTAGCAGTATCCCGCCCAATACGCAAAACGCACGACAAAACCAAACAAAACAGTATACAAAATTATTAATGGAGGTCTTCCGTCTGCAGTGACATTTTCCGTTTTATTTTGCTCGTCTTAGCTTGATCAAACAGGCATCAGAACGGATATATGATATCATTAAGCAGGCATCAGAACGGGTACATGATACGATTAAGTGGGCATCAGAACGGGTACATGATATGATTAAGCAGGCATCAGAACACGTACATGATACGATTAAGCGGGCATCAGAACACGTACATGATATGATTAAGCAAGCATCAGAACGGGTACATGATATGATTAAGCAGGCATCAGAACGGGTACATATGATTAGGCGGGTATCACAACGGGTACATGATACGATTAAGCGGGCATCACAACGGGTACATGATACGATTAAGCGGGCATCACAACGGGTACATGATACGATTAAGCGGGCATCAGAAGGGTACATGATACGATTAAGCGGGCATCACAACGGGTACATGATACGATTAAGCGGGCATCACAACGGGTACATGATTCCACGACCCCTGCACCTCATCTGCCAAAACGTAAGGACTGAAAATAACACTCATAAGAAGATACCATCACATGTGTATCATCTTGATACATCGCCGATATCCAAAGGCAGTGTTGCACTGTGCTCAGCAATTGAAGACCTTCTAGTGCGTTGATACGCTCATCATCATCATCATCAGGTGCTTTGCCGCATGGCGTTGGCGATTATGGACTTCCATCTGTCTCTATCTCTTGTTGCCTCAAGCATCTCTTCCATCCTCCTTGTCTTCAGCCATTCTGCAAGTCCGTCTAGTATCTTCTCCCTGGGTCTACCTGGTGCTCTCCTTCCCTCCAGCTTTCCCGTTGTGACCAGGTGTTCCAATTCCCCCTTCCTCATAAAATGGCCTATGAATGTTGCCTGCCTTTTCCTAATCTTCCTTATGAGTGATCTACTTGTGTCTGCCTCCATCAAGACTGTCTCGTTTGTTTTCTTTCCTGTCCATGGAACTCTCAACATCCTTCGAAACCGTTGATACCCTAATCAATAATAACAATACTGACAAAAGTTTATGATATTGGTATTTCTGTTTAAAGACCGACCGACTGCGCATAGCCATATCAGAGCTAAACCCGTTTCAAAACATGCTACCTTACGAAGGGGAAAAAAAGGAAAAGACAAGTAAGTACACATATCAGTGCATTTGCGCAAATAATCTAAGGATAAACCCATGGTGTTGACCACTCCACCTAATTTATCACACAGGAGATTTAAAAAAACATACCTGAATTCAAATTTAAACATAATCAAGAAGCACCAAAACATTTATAAAAACGGGCCTAAATTACCAAAAATTGCTTCCGCATATGACATTTCCCTTGAGCCAAAAATGCACTTAATACATGTACCCAATTATCAATCCTAAGAGAAACTATGTCAGACTCTATTGAACACATACAGGTGAATGGACCAGCGAGGCAGAAAATGATAGCAAGAAATGACAGAAAGCAAAGGAACAAGGCAGAAACAAAGAGAGTGACAGAAAAGAGGACATTTCTAGCACAGAATTTCCAGAAGCTAAGGACACTATATTGAAACAGCCCCCGGCATCCCCACGGGAAAGAAGTTTTAACTGTCGGAAAAAAAGCATTAGCGGGTAAACATGTTGAGTAGATATTCGTATGGCAGGTTTAACTATGGTACCGTCTGGTGTTCTGTGATAGCTAGGTTTCGTGAACAATGAGCCTATTCCGGGTGGTGGGTGGGTGGGTGGGTGGGTGGGGTGTAGCTGTCCACCAAGAAAAATGGGGAGAGGGAACACCAAACAAAAAAATAAGAAAAAAGGGAATATAATTTCATCCCGTGTACACAGTCCATCCCATGTATACATGAAGTGTGGGAATAAACGTTGTGAAAAGAAACATGTGCACATCTCATGCCGTATGATAAAAGGACCACGACAAAAAGCCATTTACAACGAAGCCAAGTGTATGAGAAACGGAGAGAGCACGAGCAGTAGCGTGTTTAGTTAAAACAGTCACATTTCTCCTTACCGTCACTGCTGTCTCTGGCCGCATCTCTGGCTGCGAAGGACATACGTTTTTATTTGATCGTTTTGGTTTATTTTCAAAGGCTACTATCCATGCATCAGATTTGTTTACGGTCATATTTCATGTACATGTATGTAGAGAGTTACAGAATGGTCCACAACAGGTGTTGCACTTGCTGTCTCACAGCATCAATGAAGTCAGACCACTCGATGGAAATAACAGATATGATCCAGTTTAGAAACAAATGTAACACAAACGAGAGTTCATCAAACTGTTCCTTTACCATACACAACGATAGAACCTTGTTGCAGTGTTAGGCTGGTCCAACATATTCCCAGCTTATCGTACCACAGCCAAAACATTCATATGTGCATGACCATGGGTTTGTATCCAAACACATCCATATCACTGAGTGACTTTTTTCCTGTACACCTGTTAAACCAAGACGAGGCAATGTATGGATGACGCCTGTAGTATAGAAGCGTAACGCATTGCACTAGTATGCAGTACTGCTCCTTCAGTCCTTGTGATGCCGCACAAGATCATTCTGTATTTCACGAGTACACAATATTGTACGGCGATCGGGGAAAGCACAAAACCCCTGCATTTTACAATGGCTGTACAGGATATCCACTGGATTTTGTATAAAAGGCTCATGGCTTGTTTCGTGCAGGAAAACACTTGACGGGAATAAGCACAGGTACCAGTACTAGTAAACATCAAATGATAAACAAATGTTAACTTTCTTTTTGTGACGTGCTGATGTTTGGAACTTTGCATGCATATGCCATGCCAGACTGAGTACGTGTTGCTCGCAAGCTATCTGTAAATAACACAGACACGTTCATTTCAAAAACAGAGGATGGGCTCCTCTGCGTCTGACTAATGAGTAGTTCCAATTCATCATCATTATCATGTGAACTGCCGCATGGCGTTGGCGATCATGGCCCTCCATATGCATCTATCCCTTGTCGCGAAAGCTCATCTTCCACCCTCTCTGTCCTCATCCACCCTGCAAGTCCGTCCAATTACGGTTAGTTCAGACCTAAAAACATTTCCAACTGTATAATTGACCAGGAGCCTAAATCTAACCCAACCCAACCCCTATCCAAAAATTCATTCTGCCTTAAGATGTAAGTATTGTACGCTTTCATCGGCAGCAGAGCGTGCACACTTCTGATTCCAAGACGGAATAAAGTTTGGGCTTAGGGTTACATGCTGATCAAAGTTATAATTTATTTCGATATAGGCTTTGTGTTAGACTCCAAAACCTATATCTGAATATAAAACCTATATCTAATCTAGCCCTGATACAACTATATTTCTGACCCTAACTATAACCTTAACGTGAACTACAACCCTAGCCTTTACCTAACCATAACTATAAGTTTCATTCTGTCGAAAGGGGGGCGATTCAGAAGTGTTGTTTCAAAAGCTCTCTCTCTCTCTCTCTCTCTCTCTCTCTCTCTCTCTCTCTCTCTCTCTCTCTCTTTCCACACACCTACACAAGCGTGTTTTCGTGCTGTCAGAGACTAGACACGAGTTTTCCGTCAAAGTGACAGTGTAGTAACATAACGCACACAGGACAGAGCAATAATGGCCTGTAGATCGATCCATAAAATTAAAACGTGTCAAAAACACTACAGCAATCACAAGATCTAAATATGATATCGATCCTTCGTAGTCTTCTCAGTACTGTCCATTGGTTCCAACACTGACATATCGGTTTTATCAACTGTCTGGTCAATGTTGTAAGCTCTGAATAATCACAACCATTTGTTGGTGTTGATCCATTGGCCCAACAGGGCTGTAACCGTGATTTCTAGTACGTTTCATTCCATGATAAACTATCTTCACACATTTTCCTACGATTGAAAACAAACATTTACGTCAAAAATGATTTTAAAAAAAAAAATTTTAAATTAAAAACTACAAGTGCCTGTGTTGGACAGTAGAATTTGGACGTGCAAACAAAACACGATTTCTCCATGGTAGTTCAACTTGACCAATACAACCAGGCGTCACGTCACTAATTGACGGGTGGCTTGTATTTTTAATCTAGACAAACGTAGCCTTTGTGAATGGACATGGGCGCGTACGTGTGCGTGTGTGCATGTATGCGTGTGTGTGTGTGTGTGTGTGTGTACGCACGCGTCCGTGCGTGTGTGTGTGCGTATGTGCGTGTGCGTGTGTGTGCGTGTGTGAGTGTGTGTGTGTGTGTGTGTGTGTGTGTGTGTGTGTGTGTGTGTGTGGAGACTTGGCTTTTATTCTTTACTGTATCTGTTCGTACTACAGATAAAAATGTAAAGGTATGTACACAGTTATCCAACTCGAACTTGGATATCGACGGCAGTGGATATACCGATTACCTGTATGGGGTTTTATTGTTTGTTCCTTCGTTCTTTTCTTCTTTCTTTCTTAGTCTTTTAGACAGAAGAGTGCATGGGGTGAAATGTGGACAATGCCCAACATCAACGATCAGTGATCAATAAACTAATATATTCAAAAACAAACAAACAAGCAAACAAACAAATAAATTGATTTATTCTTAACCAAACTGAGTCCGCTGCACGCCAGATCACACATGTTCACGTATCGTAAACAAACTCCACAATGGCCTGCCTCACGTTTCATTTCCAGCTTTCTCCCCGGTAACACCGTTTCTATAACACCTACTCCTAAGGCATGTTATGCACACACTCACGCATGGCCCACACAGGTCTGTGTAAGTGTCAAGGGACAGCTGAGCTCACTGCCCACGCAGGTATCACCGAGAAACTGACAGTTAGCAGACGTGAACACCACCTGTTGTTGTTGTTTACAGCCCAGCCGACTGCGTACAGCCACATCAGGGCTATAGCCGCTTTAAAACATACTAAACTTCAACAGGAAAAAATAAAGAAAATGAAGTACATATATCAATGCATTCGCGCGCATAATCCGAGGACATGCCCCTGGCGTTGACCATTCTGTCCAATTTATCACACACGAGATTTAAAAAAAAACACCTGAATACAAATTTAAGCATATTTCAGGACACCAAAACCTACATGAAAACGGGCATAAATTACCTAAAATTGCTTCCACATATCTCACCTCCCTAGAGCGTCGAAGCAAAAAGGTACCAGAGACACATGAAAATAGAGTGCGTATATGAACCAGAAAAAAAACACGAAAAAAGAATAAGAACGCGTGTTTAAAACAACAAAACAAGACAGGCGCAAATTTTCGGCCAACTGGCCTTTGTCAAGCGTGAGATCACAAACAAACAAACACCAGATACTAAAATTAGGGAGAAAAAGACTGAAACTTCCAAGCTGCGTATATACTCGAGGAACAAGACAGGTACAAAGTTTCAATTACCTGGTCTTTGTCAATCATCATCATCATCATCATCATCATCATCATGTGCCCTGCCGCATAGCGTTAGCGATCAGGCCCTCCATATGTTTCTATCCCTTGCTGCCGCAAGCACATCTTCCACCCTCTCTGTCCTCAGCCACCCTGCAAGTCCGTCCAATATTTTCTCCCTGGGTCTACCTGGTGCACTCTTTCCCTCCAGCTTTCCCGTTGTGACCAGGTGCTTTAATTCCCCTTTCCTCATAAAATGGCCTATAAATATTGCTTGTCTTTTCCTAATCTTCCTTATGAATGATCTTCTTGTGTCTGCCTCCATCAAGACTGTCTTGTTTGTTTGTTTTTTCCTGTCCATGGAACTCTCAACATTCTTCTTAGAAACCACATCTCGGCTGCTTCAATCTTTATCAAGCATACACAAAAGAAAACAAAGACACAAATTCACAAGAGTTAGGACAAAGACAACAACACCTAATCAACTACCTTCCCTGGTGCTTCGTTAAGCTTGAGAAGAAGACTGTGATGGAGGAATCATAAAAGTGTTTGCTAACTGGAAAATATGGGAAAGAAATGTGATTAAGGACAGTGTGGTGAATTCTTCAATGTATGTGCGGTCGTGTCATTTTACTGTTATTTAACCTGAGGAAGACCTAAGAGACAATATGCATGTGTATGTATGTATGCATGTATGTGCATGTATGATGTATGTATGTATGTATGTATGTATGTATCAGATCTATCTATGTATTATATACATTGTGTATATATATGTATGTAGATATGTGTATATATGTGTATATACATAGATCTATATAGAAAGAGTATATATATATATGTGTGTGTGTGTGTGTGTGTGTGTGCGTGTGTGTGTGTGTGTGTGTGTGTGTGTAAAGAGAGAGGGAGAGACAGCGACAGAGGCAGAGACATTAATGTATATTATGAATTATACATATAAACATGGAAACAATGAAATAGGGAATTTGAGATAAACACTCTTGGGAAAGCTTAACTATTTCATCCATAAAATGACTGCTATACCAGCTGTACGTTTCCTATATTAGCACAGGGCTATAAACAGGCTGCACAAATTCATCAAAGACGCACGGACTCAAGACAGACGTCAAACAGCAGAAAGCTGACTAGCAACAGTGAGCCACTTAAGTCCCTTTAAGTCAGGCAACACGGCGTGGTCATCCTACTTAAAAGCTTGCTGGCACTTGGTGCAAAAGTGGCGGCTGTCTACAATTCCAAGAGCGATGGGCTGTTCACACTTTACCTTTACTGCACAACCCTGCACGTGCAATTAACATGCATGAATATACAAATGCAAGTGCACATGCACAAATGTAATGTTTGTTTGCTGCGCTCAGCTCATTCGTACACCGAAACATGTTTCCGTTAATGGGTGCACGTGCACGTTTATGCAAGCAAGCGTGTGCGCACACACACACACAGACGTATGCATACGTGCATGCCCTCATATGCACAGTCGTGATGTTAGTACTGATAACGTGACATCAGTAAGTTTTGAAACCATTAATTGTTGTGTCAACGTGCTGCAAAAAGCATGTGTCTCACAGCCCTATTTTGGTGAGTGGTTGTGAGGTTCTTATGAGATAAATGTATACCGAGTTCTGAGAGTTTCTAGTTTACACAGACAGACAGAGAGAGAGAGAGAGACAGATAGACAGACAGACAGACAGACAGACAGACGGACAGACGGAGACAGAGACTGAGACAAAGAGACAGATAAGAGAGAGAGAGAGAGAGAAAGTGAGTGAGACAGACAGACAGACAGACAGACTGACAGAGAGAGAGACTAAGCACAGATTCTTGACCAAAAGGAAATCACAAACCAAAGCTGCAAAGGCAATTGTATCCTATGATGAATGGAATCTTATCCAAAAAAAAAAAAAAAAAAAAAAAAAAAGGGGGGGGGGGAGGAGGGGTAGACACAAGCAAAAAGGGAGAAAAAAAAAGATTCTTACACAGTCAAACGTTTGGACTCACTGTATGCGCATCACACATAATCAGACTTTTCGGAGGACCCCAGAAAATTCAAGAACTTTGGCGAGCTGACAACACTTCACTTTGTTGTTTGCGCAATGTGGATATTTGGCTGGCGAGCAGACCGGGTGTTTTCATGTGTCCATAAGCCAGCTGCTGACATGACTTCCAGGACCTTAAACGTGCATAGTTGATATTTTGCATGCGAATGTAGGGGGGGTTAGGCACTAGCAGATCTGCACATCTGCCATCGGAAAAAAATCTCTTAACCTTCACTCACTGAGGCAGTGGTGTCCTGGTGTACTGCGTCCTGGCCCTTCCGACTGGAAGTCTGTTGTTTACCCATACGACTGCCGCACGGTTGATAAGAAAAGGACGTTCTTTGTGGTGATCGACAAGAGGCTTTGTATACATGCTTGTGTGTGGCTATTTTGCCGTATCGCTTATGTGGGTGCAGACGTTAAACTCCAAACAAAACAAAAACAAACAAACAAAAATGTGTGTGGCAAGCACCAAAGAGACAGATAAGTAAATAAATAAATAAACAAACAAATAAATAAATAAATAAATAAATAAATAAATAAATAAATAAATAAATAAAATAAACAGAATATGAAGTTCCTTGTAATCGACACGAGGCTGTGTGTATGTGGTTGCTACATACGGGTGTATGCGGTGTTGGGGGGGGGGGGGGGCAATCAAAAGTTCTGTCCAGATGAATGTAGTTTTCATTACTTTTCACATAAAAGAGGTATATGTCATCATTATTTTTAATCTAAACTAAACGACCAAACGAAACCAAAACAGAAACACAAAACAAAGTAAACAAAACTTTTTTTGGTCATAAACCTGCTGTGTTCAGACTTGTGTCTGAGCGAAGGCCTGCTCTTTCTTTCTGTCCTCTCCCGTCAAGGTTTGCATGCTGATATATGTGTAGATGTTAACATCGCAAAGACCAGGAGCTTTCCAGGAGCCGACATTGGAAGCGATCATGAGCTTGTAATGATGACCTTCAAACTCCGTCTCCAGAGGATGAAGAAACAGGGCAACATAAGAATTAAGTTCAATCTTGAGAAGCTCAAAGACCCCAACATAGTTGAAAACTTCCAAGCAACGATAGGAGGGAAGTTTGCTCCTCTCCTCGTCCTTGACAATGTGGTCACCGAAGTAGACACTCTGATCAACAACTTCAACACTGCCGTGACCGAAGCAGCCAACGACATCCTTGGAAAACACCGACCAACAAAGATGCCCTGGGTCACGGAAGAAGTACTAAAGCTGAGCGACAAACGCAGAGAACTAAAGCAAAAGAAGAGTACGGATGAAGGTGCTAAACTATACAGAAAAGCCAACCAACAAGTTAAAGAAGGCATGAGGAAAGCAAAGGAAACATGGATTGAAGAACAATGCCAAGATATCGAAGCAAACCTGCAGAAAAATAACAGCAAAAAAGCCTACCAGCTTGTGAAAGAACTAGTAAGCTCAAAACAAGGCAGAACCACTATCATACAGAACAAAGCAGGGAAATGTCTCACAGAAGATCAAGAGATTCTGCAGAGGTGGACAGAGTACTGCTCCGAATTATACACACACACAACAACAGGAGATCCCAAGGTGCTAGACGTTCCTCCACCAACCAACAACGACAGCTACCCCATCGTGCGAGAAGAAGTTGAAGCTGCAGTAAAATCATTGAAGAAAGGCAAGTCGGCAGGAATGGACAACATTCCCTCAGAACTGGTCCAGGCAGGAGGAGAGGCCATGATAGATATGTTACTCATCATCTGCAATAAGATCTGGCGGACAGGTGAGTGGCCAACACCTTGGACCCAGTCCCTGATCATCACTCTCCCGAAGAAAGGCAACCTACAACTATGCCAAAACTACCGTACCATCAGCCTGATCAGCCATCCAAGTAAGGTCATGCTAAAAATCCTTCTGAGTAGACTGAAGCCACAAGCTGAGGAGATAATAAAAGAAGAGCAGGCAGGTTTCAGACCAGGAAGAAGTACCACAGAGCAAATTTTCAACCTCAGATTGCTCTGTGAGAAATACCTGCAACACCAGCAAGGCCTTTACCACGCCTTCGTGGACTTCAAGAAGGCATTCGACAGAGTTTGGCACGCAGCCTTGTGGGCAACCATGAGGCTGTACAACATCAATGCCAACCTGATCAGAACCATAGAATGCCTCTACGAAAAGGCGACCAGTGCAGTCTACCATGACAACAACATAGGCGAATGGTTCCGAACCACAGTTGGAGTACGCCAAGGATGCCTGCTCTCCCCCACTCTCTTCAACATCTTCTTAGAGAGAATAATGGCTGACGCACTTGAAGACCACGAGGGAACAGTCAGCATCGGAGGTAGAACAATCACAAACTTGCGTTTTGCCGACGACATTGACGGACTAGCTGGGCAAGAGCAAGAGCTAGTCAGCTTGATAAAACATCTTGATGAGGCCTCCACATCATATGGCATGCAGATCAGTGCAGAGAAAACCCAGTTGATGACAAATAATACCAATGGCATCAGCACTGACATTACCATAGACAACAAGAAACTTGAGACCGTCCATAGATTTAAATATCTGGGAGCTATAGTATCAGATGAAGGATCAAAGCCCGAGGTACTTTCCAGGATTGCACAGACCACAGCTGCAATGACCAAGCTAAAAGTCATCTGGAACGACAAGAATATCGCAATCGGCTCCAAGATCAGACTGATGCGTTCCCTGGTCATGTCAATATTTTTGTATGCATGCGAAACATGGACCATAACAGCAGACATTGAAAGAAGGATACAGGCAATGGAGATGAGATGCTTCCGCAAACTCCTTGGTATCTCGTACATAGATCATATAACCAATAAAGAAGTGAAAACCCGAATCGAAAACGCCATCGGGCCGTATGAAGACCTCCTGACCTCAGTGAAAAGACGCAAACTGAGGTGGTACGGGCACGTCACACGATCATCTGGACTGGCCAAGACCGTCTTGCAGGGAACAGTTCAGGGAGGGAGACGAAGAGGCAGACAGAGAAAAAGATGGGAAGACAATATTAGAGAGTGGACTGGCCTTGAATGGAATATCATTCTGCGGAAAGCTGAGGACCGTGAGGAGTGGAGGAAGTTGGTTGCAAAATCTTCAGTGGTGCCCCAACGGTCAACCAGACTACGGGATTGATGATGATGATGATATGTGTAGAAGAGACAAAAACAAAAACAAAACAAAACCAAGTAATCAGACGGATCTAATTTAAGAGTGGAGATTTCTAAGACCTCTCAGGCCAACATGTGTGCAAATCCTTTAGAACCTGAACCCCTCCCCCCCCCCCTCTCTGTCTGTGTATGCATGCAGAAAATCAAGTATGCATGTGAAAAATCCTGAGTCATCATGCATGATTATATGTAAGTGTACGGTGGGGATGTTCATGTTTTAGCTGTTCATGAATTTAAACCATAAATGCTGGTTCGTTCAACAGCCTACGTCTGTTGACTACTTAGCTGACTGATAAAGATTTATGTTTCACCCTTCATTGTCATTAAAACAACACGTAATAACCACAATTATCGCAAAGTATTTATGAGTTCTGTGCATTTGAGATAAGGTCTGGTCCAATGAAGACACTGCTGTGAGCGGGTATCGCCTATTATTTGAATGACAATGAGGAGATTGTGAAAATTCTTCAAGCAAAGGAGTGTCAACTTCGTTTTCTCTTTAATAAGTGTATTAGTTTTATCTATTTCCGACATTACCTTTCAAAATGAACCTCATTGCTACAAGGTGTCATTTTGAGCTTCTTTTTTTTTATGTCATTTCAGATTATTAAAACCTGTGAAGCAGTTTCCAAGATCCGACAGGTTGAAGTTACCAGGTGCATTATTGGCTGTTTTGAGAAATTTAGATTTAATAAGTGAGCAAGTGAGCAAGCCTTTCTACCAAGAGAAAGCAAAGTGCAATTCGGTTTAAATACTTCAGACGAGAAGTACTTTTTTTATTGTTATTGTTGTTTAAGCCCCAGTTGACTGCGTAGAGCTATATCAGGGCTATAACGTTTTCAAAACAAACTAAATGTCATCAGGTAAAAAAAGAAACAAAATTAAGCACACATCAATGCATTCCCGCATATAATCTAAGGACATGCCTGGCGTTGACCACTCCGTCCAATTTATCGCACACGGGATTTAAAAAACATCTGAATACAAATTTAGGCATATTTAAGGACACCAAAAATGTAAACACGGGCATAAATTACCCAACATTGCTTCTGCATATCTCACCTCCCCAGAGTCAAAAATGCACTTTATGCATGTACCCAATTATCAATCCTAAAAAAGTATGTAAGACTTTATCGAAAACATACAGGTGAATGGACCAACAAAGGCAGAAAATTATAGGAAGAAATGACAGAAAGCAAAGGAACAAGGCAGAAACAAAGAGAGTGACAGAAAAGAGGAAATTTCTAGCACAGAATTTCCAAAAGGTGGGGATACTATTTATACTGAAAGAGCCTCCGTCATCCCCACGGGGGGTGGGGATGGGGGTGGGTGGGTGAAGCACTTTGAGGATACAATAAAGTCAAGGCAACAGTTTGAGCATGGAATATTATGTCATAGTATTTGATAACGTAAAATTCACGAACAGGAATCCAAATCAAAATCAACTCTGTTGCTAAAACCCCATCAAATGAATGTGATTGATGCTTTGACAACAGAAACGGAAAGAATGGCATTGATTTCATCAATTTAAGGAAAAGCTGAAAGTCTTTTTCAAACAGAGTTTGGAGTTTTGTTAATTTGTTTGTTTTTATTTTCATTTTTTTTCTATCGCTAGCACTGGAGACACTTTGTAAGTGAGTAAAAAAAAAAAATGACATGTGGAAAGGCAGGGTCGCATTCATTCATTCATTCATTCATTCATTCATTCATTCATTCATTCAGTTATTCATTCATTCATTTATTCATTCATTCTTTCATTCATTCATTCATCTTATCGAACAGTATGGCTTTATGTTTATATTTTTTAGACCATTTAGTTTTATCGCCATGAATCAGCATAGTTGAGTTTGTGTCCTTTAATGTCTCCACCAAAATCCACTTCGTAGAAAAGCCACAGCATGTCTAAAGGTAGAAGGAAAGCGCTACAATAAGTATCGACTGAAGAAAGCCTTGACCGTTCCGCTCAATCCGCGCTAACAGGCAGACACAGGAAACACCCAATTTCTACAACATCGTATAGAGATAAAGCAACAATTTATTGCGACGATCCAATCTTTTGTTCTCTTGAGCATAAGATGATATCCCAGAAGTGTTCATCAGCCTATCAGTCTGATCAAGGGAGCAGTCCATGCATAAAATAACATTGCGGCATAATGATTATACTTCAGATCGGTGTATCTGCTTTGATGTGTTCTCACAACACCTCAAGCTCTTCCTCCTTCCTTCCCTCCCCCTCCGCTTTTCTCTTTCTCCTAATTTTAGTCGACAAGTTTCATGTGTTTTGTGTAGTCATTCTGTAGGTACTCTGTTGCTTTTTAGGTTGTGTGTGTGTGTGTGCGTATTTGTGTAAATGTGTGTGTAAGAGAAAGACAGACAGACAGATAGAGACAGAGAGAGGGAGGAGAGAGAGACACACAGACAGATAGACAGACATAGACAGACAGACAGACAGAGAAACAAAGACAGCAAGAGAGAGGGAGAGAGTGAATGTCAGAAACACACACACACACACACACACACACACACACACACACACACACACACACATATATATATATATATATATATATATATATATATATATATATATATATATATATATATATATATCAACAAGTAATTAATCCATTCCCAACCCAGCACGGGTCAACAGAACGTGCAAGGTACGCAGGGGTTTATGAAGTAGCTGTGGGGTGACTAGCATGGAAACAGGAGGTATTGAAAGGATCAGGCAGGCTGAGGATGGGCAAAGACACATCCTTCTGGCGGCGCCTGACATCGCTTGGAACTCTAGCACTGACCTCTTTGACCCTTGCTGACATCCAGTCAATTCCTGTATATTGCCCTGAATGGCTTGCAGTGCTGGGTCATTGGAGTTTGTGTTTACTGAAGTTGTTGTGAACCTCCCTGAGACCTGGTCTGTCTCTTTTTAAGTATATGCTGTGGTGAATCACTATCTCGCTTTCTTTGTCTGTCTGTCTGTCTGTCTGCATATATGTCTGTCTTACTATGTGTACGTGTATATGAACTTGCACGAGAAAATAGATATGCATGTGCTAAATCTTAATGCTCATTTTTGAATTTCCAGTGTATAAAATATCATTATGTATATTATGTATACCATGTGGAGTTCATGTGTCAACATTGTCTTTTCATATGTATAAGATGTTTTTGTTGTTGTCGTTCTTCGTTACCACATTGTATTGTTAGATGTCCGTTTGTTGTGAAACAAAAAATGAATAAATAAAAAAAGCTAAAAAACAGATATGCATGATACAAGATAGTTGAATCGAAATCATATATTTTCTTTGCGTATTTCTATTTTAATCCTTTTTTCTATATATACATGTGTGGATAATTAAGAGACCTTTACAAACAGTCCAGTGTAGTTAAAACCCATACAGTCACGAATCCTCGTGATCTCAGACGTCTGACTACTCGTACATTTGAAGAACACCCACCTTCAAGTCAAGACTTTATCTTCTCAGTTGTCATGAACTAGGTCGTGGCACTGACTGTAATCAACTAGTCTCGTTTTTTTCTTTTCTCTTCTTCTTCCTCTTCTTTTTGATTCTTTTTTCTTTTTTTTTCTTTTTTTTTTGTATTTCCTTCTTCTTTTCTCTCTTTTGTGGATCCTCGGATCCAGTCTGTCTGTTTCGTGCTTATTTGTGGAGTCCAACTCTGTGTGAAGCCACATCAGTAACAGCACGTAAGATCGTCAGAACTGTCATTAAGGCTGCTGCTTTTCAAGCTGATTCAGTAACAATTGAATCAGAAACTGGTTTATTTGGACACTGGCAGACGCTTTGATTCAGATCACGTATGTCTATTTTCAGAACTAATATAGGGTTTTCTTAGAATTCAGCTGGGTATGTACTTGATCTTTGTGAGGTTTGTGAACTCTACGAAAGAAAGAAAGTTTAAACATAATTACAGTTGTAAAATGGACTGAACCTTTCGACAATCGGTTAACTGTTGCGTCGGTTTCGAAGTATACCGACGTCGTCTTCAAAAGGAGTGTTGACTGTGTGTTTGGCACTATATATTTGTTGGACGAGTGGCGTTTACGTAACGTGAGAACGTGTCTGCAGATTGCAAGAAACTTCAAACCCAACTTCTCTGTTACGTGATGGTTGTCCTTTCTTGATTTCCAGTGCTTCTACTATTTTCGTCTTGAACTGTGACTTTCAGAGGCCAGATTTGTTTGAGTTTTTGTTCTTTCCCTGAACAATGGTGTTCAGCTTCTTTTCAGTATTCTCCCAGTTCTGTTAATGAGATCTTTGTGTTTTGACGTTCTTTACCTCTGGTACTTTGACTTCTGGAAATCTCTACCACGTATGCATTGTCACAATGATCACAAATCAGATGGTAAAGCACGTACTCATTTTTGTTATTGTCTGTTTTGTCCTTGGGAAATACCAACTGTGATCTGAGAAGGCTGAGAGGATTGTGATAGATCGTGATGTGGAATTTGTGGAAGAGCTTAACACGTCTTTCCGGCGTGCCCTGAATATAAGGAATGGGTTTGTGAGCGAATTTTCTTTTTTCTTCACGGAGTTCCAGGTACAATTTTGGAAGATGGATACTGAGAATCTAGTCCTCACGGTCATTGGCTTTGAACACTTCTTTTATGGTCTGTATTTCTGCTTCTGAGTTCTGTTTCCTTGTTGATTTTGTGAGCTCTGTGGGAAAAAGTTACTGACCATCCCCGTGGGGATGCCTTGGGTTATTTCAGTAGAAATAGTGTTCTTTGCTGGAGAGTTCCTTTTTTTCTGTCACTCTCCTCGTTTATGCCTTGTTTCTTTGTTTTCTGTCATTTCTTCCTATCATTTTCTGCCTTGCTGGCCCATTCATCTATATGTGTACAACAAAATCTTACGTACTTTCACTTAGGATTGATTACTGGGTACATATATTGAGTGCATGTTTTTTGGCTCTAGAGAAACGAGGTATGCGGAAGCAATTTTAGGTCATTTAGGTCCGTTTGTATATGTTTTGGTGTCCTTAATTATGTTTAGTTTTGTGTTCAGGTTTATGTTTTAAATCCCCTGTATAATAAATTGGACGGAGTGGTCAACGACGTGGGCATCTCTTTAGATTAGGTACGCGAGTGCATTGGTATGTGTACCTAATCTTCTTTTCCTTTTTCTTTTCCTGTTGAAGTTTTGTATATCTTTTCAAACGCTTACAGCCCTGACATGGCCCTACGCAGTCGGCTGGACTTTAAACAAAATAACAATAACATTTACTGACCTCTGAGCATCTGTGTTATAGATGGGCGTTTTGATCTGAAACTGAGGTTCTGATCTGTGTGAGTAGTTTTCTGTAGATGGTGAGTTCTAATATTGATCTGAAACTGAGATTCTGATCTGTGTGAGTAGTTTTCTGTAGATGGTGAGTTCTATCTCTTAAAGGACATGGTCCAGTGTGTCTATCAGAGCAAGATGTCCCTTCTCTATTTCAAAAGTGTCTGGGTGTATTGCATAGAACAAAGCCCTGGGAGAGATCAATACGTAAACCACTCGACAAGGTACTGACATCGCAAGGATCAAATCATTTTTATATTTCATGATGGAATGAGATATCGGTTAACACTGCCAAAAAATGCTGTCCTTTGAAGTGAAAGACGACAGGAGAAAGTTGTTATCATTAGTAGTGTACGTGGTGGACAACAGTTATAAGTGATATGTGAAACCACATCACCTACCCCGCCTTTGTGCTCACTTTTATAGCACATGTTAGTAACGTTTACCAAGAGGTGGTAAAGATATCTTAAAACGCAGCATAATATCATATTTTGGGGTAAATATATATTATATATATTATATATATATATATATATATATATATATATACATATATATATATATTATGTGTGTGTGTGTGTGTGTATATATATATATGTGTGTGTGTGTGTGTGTGTGTGTGTGTGTGTGTGTGTGCGTGTGCGTGTGCGTGTGCGTGCGTGCGTGTGTGTGTGTGTGTACAAAACAAAACAAAAAACATATTTCCTCCTTTGCATTGTAACTTAAGTTCATTCTTCCATATATCACGATACTTCTGATTATACATGAATATTAACGAAAGAAACAAAAGACAAAAAGCACAAGAGATGTAGCTCGAAACGAAGGATAAGCAAAACATGGGAAGATCCGTCTATATGAAGATGACAGATGAGGCAAAATGCTTTTTTAGCCCAGACAGGATTAATACACTTCTAGGATCAGAATCCGACACACAAAAGTCTATTTACAGGCACTAACTCAGTATTAGGAAAGGTCACGGAAAGTTCTCCGCTTTCTGACATCTCACGTACGCATACGCACGCACGCGCAGGTGCGCGCGCCTACACACACACACACCCCGTTATTGTATTAAAATGTACGTGTATGTTCAACTTTCTGTCTATGTTCATAAAAGTCACTGGATGTTCGTATAAATAGTAGATAATTCCTTTGTGCTAAATAGAAAACAGCAAAAACAGAAACAAAACCCCTAACAATATTGTATCAATATATTTCCTTGTCATAAACAACCTCATGCGCAACAAAGGCAAACACGGAATCCCAGTTTTTTCTGTTTTTTGTTTGTTTGTTTGTTTGTTTGTTTTTTTATCATGTATAAATGCCTCTGCAATTAGATAAAAAGCTGAGACAAGAGATGTCTATGGTGAAGTGGAAGGAATTCTTAAACATTCAATTACCATCATAAGGAAAGATCCTACACAATCATAAAACTATCTGCAACTCTCCTGACATTTGCCAGAGACAGACAGACAGAGAGAGAGAGAGAGAGACAGACAGACAGACAGACAGAGACAGAGACAGGCAGACAGACAGGAGGGGGGGGGGGGGGCAGGGGAGTTATACGGCTACGGAATCAGCCTCGTGGAGGAAAATTACTGAAAGCTTTTTTCAGAAGATAGATGGATACACATACGAAACTGTTTGTCTATATCTTGTCTACCATCTCAGGAAAGAAACAGCGTTTTGGCGGGCCAAACAGTCAAATTCCTGAGCTCAGTAGTAACTTCCATTTAATAACAACCATTTGTGTCTCTTTCGTGAAGATGACGTTCATGCAGCTTTACCTGTTTTTCGACTAAGATACTGTCTGCTCTTGGTTGCCATACACAGGTTTTCTGTTAGTCCTAAGCACAGTCACTTGATAAAAATCTCCCAACTAAAGATCAACAAATCAAGAAAACGACAGAAATGAGATAAACACAATACAGAGAAACAAAGAATAGCACTCACACCTTTATTGCAAGCGCATACACGAGGAAACATGGATTAAACTGGTTAGTACTGGATTGTGAAAATGCTGTTAAAAACAGAATGTCTAGATGAGAAACATTGTTACAGAAAGGTAGACACAAAAAAAGGGGTTGACAGGACACACACAACATGGCTTAAAACTGGTTAGTAATGGTTTGTGAAAACGTCTAGATGAGAAACATTGTTACAGAAAGATAGACACAAAAAGGGATTGACAGAACACACACAACATGGCTTAAATTGGTTAGTAACACTTTGAGAAAACGCTGTTGAAAACAGAACGTCTAGATGACAGACATTGTTACAGAAAGGTAGGCGCACAAAAGGGTTGACAGGACACACACAGCATGGCTTCAACTGGTTAATAACAAACTGTGTAAATGCTGTTCAAAACAGAACGTCTAGATGAGACACTGTTTCAGAAAGGCAGACACACACAAAAAGGGATTGAGAGGATACACACAACATGGCTTAAATTGGTTAGTAACAGTCTGCGAAATTGCTGTTCAAAACATGAGAACGTCTAGATAAGAGACACTGTTACAGAAAGGTAGACACACAAAAAAGGGACTGACAGGACACACACAACATGGCTTAAATTGGTTAATAACAGTCTGCGAAAATGCTGTTCAAAACAGAACGTCTAGATGAGAGACACTGTTACAGAAAGGTAGACACACAAAAAAGGGACTGACAGGACACACACAACATGGCTTAAATTGGTTAATAACAAACTGTGTAAATGCTGTTCAAAACAGAACGTCTAGATGAGAGATACTGTTTCAGAAAGATAGACACACAAAAAAAGGGATTGAGAGGATACACACAACATGGCTTAAATTGGTTAGTAACAGTCTGCGAAAATGCTGTTCAAAACAGCACGTCTAGATGAGAGACACTGTTACAGAAAGGTAGACACAAAACAAGGGTTGACAGACATTTAAATCAAGGTTAGAGTGTGTTTAAAGGTACCAGGAAAATGAAACAGTATCAACTGTATTGAAGGTTTTCAATACTGCTCACGAGACTACAACATAGCGGCCGATAAAACTGCCCAGTCCCTACAAAATCACAGGGATATATCAATTATATATTGCAGTCTTCCAGCCTTTTGTCCTCACAAGCTGTGATAATATCCAGATGTGTTCAACAGCTTATCGCACAGATCAAGGGAGTAGTATATGCATAAAACAACATCGCAGCATATAATTGTATTCAGGGGCCCTGGGCTTGCTTCGGTGTGCTTGCAAACACCAGATGTGATCTAAATCTCTCTCTCTCTCTCTCTCTCTCTCCTCTCTCTCTCTCTCTCTCTCTCTCTCTCTTTTTCTCTCTCTCTCTGTACTGTGTCAGGGATGTGGGTTGAGTATGTGTGTGTTTAACTCTTTGACTCCCGCACCTTATCCACCAGCATCTGTATTGTCAACCATGCTAGCAAATCAAAAACTTAACACTTTGACGTCCTCACCGCAGGTTGAGGGAGTCAAAGGGTTATGTGACTCCCTCATCCTATGGAGGAAGAGGAAGTCAAAGGGTTAAGTTTTTCCAGTGAGTGGACGGGTTGCGGGGTTCAAAAGGTTAAAGTATCTGTGTGCGCGCGCATGCTAAAGCTTGTGTGTGTGTGCGCGCGCGCGCGGGCGCCTCTGTGTATGTGCCTGTGTACGTGTCTGTGAGTTTCTGTGTGATTGCACGTATGTGCGTGCGTGAGTGAGACCGTGTGTGAAGAGAAAAAGAGAGAGATAGAGACAGACACAGACAGACAGAGGGAGAGAGAGAGAGAGAGAGACAGACAGACAGACAGACAGACGGTATGTTTGAGGGTGGAGTGATGTTTCTATGCATGTATGTCTGTGTTCCTCTACGTATGTCGTACGTACGTACGCAGTCGCTAATCGGCAGTTTATTCATACACGAAATTCATCTTTCGATCTACCAGAAAACGAAGGCACATATTTTTACACCGTCCCTGTAACACTAGCCGACTTTGAATTTAGTTTACAACAATCCGAAACCCGATACGAGTAGAACAGCAAAGAGCACACATATGATTTCACATAAGTGTCGGCAGCTGTTAGAAAAAAGGTCATGGCACTTACACACACACACACACCACACACACACACACACACACACACACACACACACACACACACACACACACATTTCCTGCATCAGAAATCTCTTAGGAAGTAGGTCATGTCTAAAAATATACACACCGTCTCCCCCCCCCCCCCCAACACACACACACCCGTGAACACTACTGGCCTGAATTTGAGAGGACCTGAATCATCTGTTGTCAGTAACTCGGTCATGACTAACAAGCCACATAAAATCAAACATTATTACAACTCGCACTTTAGCTTGGAGAGAGAGAGAGGGAGAGAGAGAGAGACACACACACACACAGAGAGACAGACAGAGAGAGAGAAAGACAGAGAGAGAAAGACAGAGAGAAAGAGACAGACAGAGACAGAAAAGAGACAGATAGAGAATGAGTGCAGACAGACAGACGGACAGAAAGAGACACAGAGAGAGAGACAGAGATAGAGAGACAGTCAGTCAGACAGAGACAGAAAAGAGACAGATAGAGAATGAGTGAGTGCGAGAGAGAGAGAGAGAGACAGACAGACAGACAGAGGGAGAGAAAGAGAGAGAGACAGAGCTATAGACAGATGCAGAAAGAGACAGAGAGAGACAGACGCAGGAAGAGACAGAGAGACAGATGCAGAGAGAGAGAGACACACACACACACACAGACAAACAGACAGACAGACAGACAGACAGACAGATAGAGCGAGAGAGAGAGAGAGAATGAGGAACAAGAACACAGGTATATTTTCGAGTCATAAGCAAGATTCGAAAACGTTTCCTTTACATACAGGTCTTGCCCATGGAGTACACAAGTACACTAACAGTACACTATAATCAGAGAGAACCTGTGTCTATCTCAATAAGAATAATCGACAACAGCGTAAAGACGTGTCAGTGAAAACAGAGAGAGACAGAGAGAGAAAGAGAGAGAGACCGAGAGAGATATACAGAGACAGAGAGAGACAGAAGTGAGTTAGAGAGACAGACAGAGAGACAGGCAGAGACAGAGAGAAAGAAAGAGAGACAGACAGACAGACATAGCAAGAACAGGTTTATTTTCGAGACGTAAGCACTCTGCTATATTCTTACATCCAGTTCTTACTCCTGGAGGGTTTACACTACTACAAGTACACTCTAACCTCAAACAGAATCCACATCTATATCGATACAAATAAACTGCAAAAGCATAAAGACATCAAAACAATACAAACTGGAGTATATGTAGTAGTGAGAGAGACACAGACTGAACGGAGACAGACAGGGGCAAAAAAATGAGACGGACGGAGAGAGAGGGGAGAGAGAGAGAGAGAAAGACAGACAGACAGTCAGAGACACAGATAGACAGTCAGAGACACAGACAGACAGACAGAGACAGAGAAAACGAAAGAGAGAAAGGGAGAGATAAAGACAAACAGACAGACAGACAAGGACACAGACAGAGACAGAGAGAACGAAAGAGAGGGAGGGGGAGATAAAGAGAGAGAGAGAGAGAGAGAGAGAGAGAAGAGACACAAGCAGACGGGGACAGACAGACAGACAAGACAAACAGACACAGATAGAGAGACAGGCAGACGGATACAGAGATAATGACGATGATCAAGATCATGGTGATGATGATGTGACTGACAGCAGTGATGATCATCAGACTCACCAACAGCGTTTCTTGACAGACATGGACACACTGTCAGTATGCCCTTTTAACAATTCCACCTGTCCCAACACCGACTGGCTAAACATGTAGGCCCAAATGATTAAAATCGGTTACATCCATTCCCTTGACACAGACAGTTAAAATGACACACAGCTGGAGCCGTACAGTTCCTTTAACAGATGGTGGCAACAAACTCACGTGATGTCAACGACATGACGCACATGAGTATGGAGCAGTCTAACCCAACGAGTGTTCATGTTAATATGATACTTCACGAGCCAAATCTACACACACAATACACACGCAAACACAAACACACGCAAGCACGCAGAGAGAGAGAGAGAGAGAGAGAGAGAGAGAAGAAGACAGACAGACAGACAGACAGACAGACAGACAGACTGAGACAGACACAGACAGAGAGACAGACACACACAAAAACACATACACACACACACACGCACGTACACATACACAGCCACACACATACACACAAGACGTGTACACTCACGCAACCGACACAAACAAACAAACAAACACACACACACACACACACACACACACACACACACACACACACACACACACACACACACACACACACACACACACATACACACACACACATTTTGTTTTCAACATCGCAGACGCAATATAAACACCCACTGTCCTTACATTTTGCTGGGCATTAACACACAATTAACAAATGTTCGAGATTAAAAAGGCCAATGACTGATAAAAGAATACAGTAAAAGAAGTCGTGGTTTCCTGTCATTTTAGCAAAGTGGTGAAACTAGTTTAGATAAAGGTTAACTGATTTCAATCATAAATACCGAGTCCTCGTCCACCTCACCCGCCACTCCCTTTCATGGTATTGCTTGAGTATTCCTTGTGCTGTTCGCCGGGCAACACTACTAAAAACCTAATGGAATAAGCATGTCAAAGCATCCATTGTTATTGGTATTGGCGTTTAAAGCCCAGCCGACTGCGTAGAGCCATGTCAGGGCTATAAACGTGTCAAAACATACAAAACTTCCAACAGGAAAAAAAAAAAAAAAAATTAAGTACACGTATCAATGTGTTCGCGCGCATAATCTAAGGACATGCCCCTGGCGTCGACCACTCCGTCCAATTTATCACACAGGGGAGATTTAAAAAATATACCTGAATACAAATGTAAGCATACCTAAGGACACCAACACATAAATGAAAACGGGCATAAGTTACCTAAAACTGCTTCCGCATATTATCTCACCTCCCTACAGCCAAAAATGCACTTAATACATGTACCCAATTATCAATCCTAAGAAAAACTACGTAAGACTTTATCGAAGGCATACAGGTGAGTGGACCAGCAAGGAAGAAAATGATAGGAAGAAATGACAGAAAGCAAAGGTACAAGGCAGAAACAAAGAGAGTGACAGAAAAGAGGACATATCTAGCACAGAATTTCCAGAAGGCGCGGATACTATTCATACTGAAAGAACACCCGGCATCTCCTTCGGGACCAAAGCATCCATCTCTTGAACCTACTTACCTCACTTAAGGTACAAAACAAAAATCAAAACGGCACAAAAACAAAAACAAAGTGGAAAGAACGAGTTCCAGTGTTACAGCTAAACAGAATCAACCAGAAACGATTCATCAGAATTGAATGTTTTGTTCCAGGCTGTATTACTTCCTTCCTCAACAAGAACGACAACCCAGACTGTATCACTTCCTGTCACAACAAGAACGACAACCCAGACTGTATTACTTCCTTTCACAATAAGAACGACAACCCAGACTGTATCACTTCCTTTCACAACAAGAACGACAATCCAGACTGTATTACTTCCTTTCACAACAAGAACGACAATCCAGACTGTATCATTTTCTTTCACAACAAGAACGACAACCCAGACTGTATTACTTCCTTTCACAACAAGAACGACAATCCAGACTGTATTACTGCCTTTCACAACAAAATCCTCAATCCAGTTTGTATTACTGCCTTTCACAACAAAAACCTCAATCCAGTTTGTATTACTGCCTTTCACAACAAAAACCTCAATCCAGTTTGTATTATTTCCTTTCACAACAAAAACGACAATCCAGACTGTATTACTGCCTTTCACAACAAAAACTCAATCCAGTTTGTATTATTTCCTTTCACAACAAAAACGACAATCCAGACTGTATTACTGCATTTCACAACAAGAACGACAATCCAGACTGTATTACTGCATTTCACAACAAGAACGACAATCCAGACTGTATTACTTCCTTTCACAACAAGAACGACAATCCAGACTGTATTACTTCCTTTCACAACAAGAACGACAATCCAGACTGTATTACTGCATTTCACAACAAGAACAACAATAAAGACTGTATTACTGCATTTCACAACAAGAACGACAATCCAGACTGTATCATTTCCTTTCACAACAAGAACGACAATCCAGACTGTATTATTTCCTTTCACAACAAGAACGACAATCCAGACTGTATCACTGCCTTTCACAACAAGAACAACAACCCAGACTGTATCACTTCCTTTCACAACAAGAACGACAACCCAGACTGTATTATTTCCTTTCACAACAAGAACGACAATCCAGACTGTATTACTGCCTTTCACATTAAGAACGACAATCCAGACTGTATTACTGCCTTTCACAACAAGAACGACGATCCAGACTGTATTACTTCCTTTCACAACAAGAACGACAATCCAGACTGTATTACTTCCTTTCACAACAAGAACGACAATCCAGACTGTATTACTACCTTTCACATTAAGAACGACAATCCAGACTGTATTACTGCCTTTCACAACAAGAACGACAATCCAGACTGTATTACTTCCTTTCATAACAAGAACGACAATCCAGACTGTATTACTTCCTTTCACAACAAGAACGACAATCCAGACTGTTACTTCCTTTCACAACAAGAACGACAATCCAGACTGTATTACTGCCTTTCATAACAAGAACGACAATCCAGACTGTATTACTTCCTTTCACAACAAGAACGACAATACAGACTGTATTACTGCCTTTCACAACAAGAACGACAATCCAGACTGTTACTTCCTTTCACAACGAGAACGACGATCCAGACTGTATTACTGCCTTTCACAACAAGAACGACAATCCAGACTGTTACTTCCTTTCACATTAAGAACGACAATCCAGACTGTATTACTGCCTTTCACAACAAGAACGACAATCCAGACTGTATTACTTCCTTTCACAACAAGAACGACAATCCAGACTGTATTACTGCCTTTCACAACAAGAACGACAATCCAGACTGTTACTTCCTTTCACAACGAGAACGACGATCCAGACTGTATTACTGCCTTTCACAACAAGAACGACAATCCAGACTGTATTACTGCCTTTCACAACAAGAACGACAATCCAGACTGTTACTTCCTTTCACAACGAGAAAGACAAAATCACAACTGTTCTGACCACCGATCTCACGGTACCTGGCAGGAACTGTGAAAAAACAACAACAACGTTCATCGCCAGTTAAGGCTTGACCACGTGGATGGGAAGCGAAAGAAGAGGATGATTACATATTAATGAACTGATCATCCGGTGACTGTGATAATTTTTTTTTCTCTGCTGTAAAACATACGAGATTGTCTTGAAGGAGGCAGACACAAGAAGATTAATAAAGAAGATTAGGAAAAGACAAGCAACATTTATAGGACATATTAGCATGAGGAATGGAGAATTAGAATACCTGGTCACAACAGGAAAACTGGAGAGAAAGAGAACACCGGGTAGACCCTGGGAGAAAATAATTATTGGACGGACTTGCAGGGTGGCTGAGGACAGAGAGGGTGGAAGACGTACTTGCATCGAAAGGGGATAGATTCGTGTTGAGGGCCATGATCGCCAACGCCATGTGGCAGGGCACATGATGATGAAAACGAACTATCGAAGATGTAAGATGGATCTGATGTGATCTTTTAACCCCGATAACAAACACTTATCACATCGGAGGTAATAGTCAAGGTGGAAGTGTGTGTTTGGTCCTTGCCTGGCCACCTACGCCTGCCCCAGTAAAGGGTGAAGACTTTTACGATTTATTTGCAGAAGAGGTCCTGATTACATGGACGGCAATGGCAATAGCATCGGAGTTCCCGTAAATGTTTAATCTTGTATACTGTGTGGAAATAGTCCAAGTGCCTCATACATTTTCGGAATTTTCGTTTTTATTTCACAAATGAACAGGCGATAGTCAAAGGGGTAAATATTGGACTTCCTATCGAAAGTTTGGGTTCGATTCTGAACGGGTACCTTCCGCCAGGTGGGTAAAAGGTAGAGATTTGTCCCATCTCTCAGGTCAACATGTGTGCAGACCTGTTGCTGCCTAAACCCTCTTAATTGGGATTTTATTCACGATGAGTTCATCGAACTCGGGCAGTTCCATATGTGCTCAATCTGCCATGTTACCATGCAGACCTGCGCAAAATCCAACCCGCGGTCAAGGTCTTAAATCTGAAACGTGCAGTTCTCTGTAACGTGCAGTCAAAAGACACACAGCAGTTTTTTCTTCTCCAAAGAACAGATGGTGACTGGTATAGCTTGTCCTTCAGACATTGCCAAAGCTGAAAGGCATATCACGTTAGTTGAAGTACTCAAAAAAGTCCATGAAATGTAACGGCCCGCATACATCTCAATACTAAACTGGTACAGTCAGTTGTGTACTTGATTTTCTTTTTTTTCCCAGTTGCAGTATTGTGTATGTTCTGAAACACGTTATAGCCCTGATATGATTCTACCCAGTCGGCTGGGCTTTAAACAAAAATAAGTTCATTGTTAATCAGTTTTATTCAAAACTGGAGGACAGGTAGAGCAGAGCCTGTCATTCACGACAGGGTCTCAGGTCTGAGATCGCCTCTGTGGACAACCATTGTAGTTATGTTGGTCTGACTGGAGACAAGGGGGAAATCTGTACTCTCTCTCTCTCTCTCTCTCTCTCTCTCTCTCTCTCTCTCTCTCTCTCTCTCTCTCTCTCCTCCTCCTCCTCCTCCTCCTCCTGCTTTTTCAGGAGTTTGCAGTCTGTTCAAAATGGATGCATCGAACTTGAATGAACCCGTATACGCTCCATCCAACTTATCCAGCAACTCTGGCAAACTCCATGAGCCTCACAGAACCCTATGCGCTAGCGAGGTCTTGAACTGGGGACAGAGGGGAGAGGGACCTAGGAAACACCAAACAGACACCACCAGAGTGACAGAAACATTAAGACGAACCAGCGAGCAGGCCAGTTTTTACATGCTGCGAGCTGGGATTGAACTCGAGATATCAGATCACGAGTCCACACGCCTCTGTCAAAAGAATCACCCAGCCCGGGCACCAGACAGTGGTATTGATGTTAGTATTAGAAGGTCACTTCCATCACTCCTGCAGACAAGAACCGAGCCTGGCGTTCACAGTGGCGTCAGGTCACTCAATCTAGAGCACCCTGCACGAAGTAACCTGTACAGTTAGTTAATCCTTTACGTCAAGCGCACGAGCTCAGCAAATGCACGAGGCTCACTGGGTCACAATGACCTCTCTAAGCCCCCGATCAAGAACTTTTTTCGCCATTGTGCACTTGTAACTTGTCACGGTGTGCTGCCCCTGAACCATTAGTACGTTCATTCGGTGATTGCAGACCCAGTGTGAACTCTCTGGCCTGATGTGTGGTGGTAAGAAAAAGCTTAACTATATGCATTTCATTCACAAAGTCAGAAAGACGCGATGTGTGTGTGTGGGGGGGGGGGGGCAGGTGGGAGTGGGGAATGGGGCTCTACATTGTATATTGGTGCAAGGTGTACTTAGCATGCCATTTGGGATTTTGTTTCTGCTCTGTGTGTGTGTGTGTGTGTGTGTGTGTGTGTGCGTGCGTGCGTGCGTGCGTGCGTGCGTGCGTGCGTGCGTGCGTGCGTGCGTGTGTGTGTGTGTGTGCATGTACGTGTGTGTATGCACGTTCTAACTTTTGTTATCTTTTCGTCCCCAATCTCCAAATGAACGGCTCTGTTTTTAGTCATTTTCTTCTTTTATTTTACGCCTCTGAAGTGTCCATAATTCATTTGATGGTTGTAAAGACAATAAAAAGAGTAAGTCTGGTAGTCTGAGTCTGAGTCTAGTCTCTCTCTCTCTCTCTCTACTCTCTCTCTCTCTCTCCTCTCTCTCTCTCTCTACACACACAGGTATGTATCATGTGTGTGTATAAATAAATAAATATATCTGCATACATCAAGTACATAATGCATCCATCCATAATTTATACAGACAGACATGTATACATACAGACATACACGAACAAAGAAACAAATATATAAATAACAATTTTTTTTCATTTATTCAGACTTTCTCGAATGCATGAATGCATGTTGTGTTGCTCTTACTGTGCAGGCGGTAACAATGTTGCCGCACCGTCTGCATACACTGTCTTTGATCGGTGTGCATGCTGGCTGTTTTCGTGTTTCAGTAAGCCACGAGACATTGCCATAACTTAGTAAATCTGTATCGTGCATATCTGATGTTCTGCGAGCATACACATACACAAAGCGGGTTCAGGCACTAGCTAGGTCTCCACACGTGTTGACCTGCGAGATCGGACAAATCTCCACTCCGTACCCATCAGGCGAGAGGTATCCAGGCAGGATCGAACAGACCTTCTGACCGGAAGTTCGACGTCTTACCCACTTAACCACCGCGCCCCTCGTGTTACAACTGTGATTTGTACAAGCATGACAGTGTGTCAAGAGACCCCTTTGACTTTCGCAGCCTGTCTACCAGCATGTTGTTTTGTCATCCACACTAGCAAAGCAAAAACTGAATCCTGGAACACAAGGTATCAAGCTTATATTCAGTTCTTCAACTGAGCATTAAGAATGGACAAGCGAAAGTTTCTTATGTACTACAGCTACATCTCCAAGAAATGGTCTCACACAAGGAAATAAGAGGGAAGCAGGGAGAATTTTAAATATTAACTAAGTAACATAACGCTTGAGAGTCACGGAGTTATCTCCCATGAATAAAAGACTGTGTCAATCTTGAACATGAGACCAATATATTGTATGAATTTCTGTCCTCCCTCGTGGTTGTGAGTGGGTGTAGCTGCAGGGTATAGGGGGCAGTCTTGGGCATTCCTTTTTTGAGGAATGTTCTCAGCTTGCAATTATGTGCCTTGTGGCTGCGTCTATGTTAGCTGAATGGGTAGCGCAAACTGTGTTGGAGTTGAAAAATTCTACGCGGGAGATAACTCCGTGACTCTCAAGAGTTATGTTGCTTAGTCTCACACAAGCTTTTAATATGCAAGCATTACATGCACTAAAAATCATAGGATGAAAATGGAATGGGACTTGCCTTATATGCCAAACAATGAGTCCACACCAGCAAAAAGACTAAATCGTAGTGACTGCCAGCCTTCATCCACACAGGAACAAGAAACACACGAGAATAGAATTCTTATTCTTACTGTTTAATTCTTTGATTCCTGCACCCAATCCACTAACTTCCTGAAGGAGGCTGGTGGACAAGGTGAGGGAGTCAAAGGGTGAAGTTTTTGCAGTTGATGGATAAGGTGCAAGAGTCAAAGGGTTAAAGAAGTCAACAATGACTTGTGAAAAGGCGCACAAAGAGAGCACAATTGACTGAGATTATTACAGGACAGTAGACAGCGAATGGGTTGACAGGCAGGTACGTTAATCGATATGATTCCCTGCGGTCATGTGTGTGTGTGTGTGTGTGTGTGTGTGTGTGTGTGTGTGTGGTGTGTGTGTGTGTGTGTGTGTGAGAGAGAGAGAGAGAGAGAGTGGTGTGTGTGTGAGTGGTGTGTGTGTGTGTGTGTGTGTGAGTGTGTGTGTGTGTGCGTCGTCTGTGTGTGTGTGTATCTCAGTGTGTGTGTGTGTGGTGTGTGTGTGTGTGAGTGTGTGTGTGTTGTGTTGTGTACGTGTGCGTGCGTGCGTGCGTGCGTGCGTGCGTGCGTGCTGCGTGCGTGCGTGTGTGTGTGAACAAAACGTTTTAACACAAAGCTGTTCATCGATCATACCAGTGAGGTGACAGTGATAACAAAGGTGCTCAGATTACTCGGGCTGATGACAAACACCACCACTTTGAAATCAACTGTCTGAAAAACGTGGCTATTTCTTCATTTTGCACGTCGTGCCACACATGCCTTCCTTTGTTTGCTTTCAACACGTGTGTTTATAAATGAGGCTCGTAGTATTTAAATAATCGTCAGGCTTGAATAGAGACAGTCATGAGCAGAAATGAAGCTCAAACGAACAGCACGCAATCTCGATAATAGATGCAATTTTACGAACAATGCACACGTCAGTAGTTGATGAATCAAATTCCCTTTTTTTTTTGATTCATCAATTATTGACGTGTGTATTGTTTCTATAATTGCATCTATTGTTGATGATTCAAATTCGCCTGTTTTCTCTTTAAACGCATGGCCAAATCAAGAGACAATTCAGATTTTCATGACACAGTCACAATAACTGATCAAGGCTAAAAACTTGCTGGTCAGGCTACGCTCATGTTATTCATTTCAGTACCTTAGTAGCATATGTGGACAAATGCCACCACCAATACAGCAATATTTGTTTCAAAAGACAACACACACACACACACACACATACACACACACACACTTACATACATTCATGAACACACTCAATCACGCTCAAACATACACACGTCCACACACACTCGGTCGCCTTCCCCCCATCCACGCTCGCTCTCTCTCTCTTTTCTCTCTCTCTCCTCTCTCTCTCTCTCTCTCTCTCTCTCTCGCTCGCTTACACTCACACACATACACACAAATGTTCATACACATTCACAAACTCGTAAATTAAAGAAGAAACGGAATGATAATACTGAAAATGTTAAAAAATATATGAAAAAACAAATAAAGATGACAAACTAAAACGAGAATGAATGAACATAAATGAAAAAATAGAAATAGGAGAAAAAGAAGAAAAAATAAGCTAATTAGAAGAAAACAATGGAGAAAAGCAGCCTCAACAACATCAACAGCACGACAATAACATCAACAACAATAAACAATGAAAACTGAAATGTACAAACAAAACAAAAGCAAACAAGTATTTCGATCTACCCACTGACCTAAATAACAAAAAAATGTGACCGACTTCTGTTCAACATGGATCGTCCAGTGCAGACGATATAACCGCTTCTCTCCAAACCCAAAAATAAATAAATAAATACATAAATAAACAAATAAAGAGACAAAGAAATCTGTACTTACTTCTAGCGTCCGCTCGCACCAGGAGGTGTCGCGGTTTTCCATCCGAAAATATAAATTTTCAAAATCACCAAAAGATTTTATACTGGTGTATTTCGGATCAGTCCTGCAGTCACTTTCTCGGACCACTTTAACCTGTTTTTGTCTCTCTTTCTCTTTGACAAAGTGAGGAACTAAATTCAGAGAGAGACAAAGCAGAATGTGTAAGTTTTGTGACGACTATGCCTTAGGCGATGGCTTTATTTTCGAATTTCCCAAATTCCATAATGAACGACTGAAATTTATTCCACAAAAATATCTGTCAGTTAAATCAATGCTCTCGTTGTGCAGCTCCAATTCTGGAAAGAAAACCGATCAACTGAAATAAGCAAAATTCATCAAATGTTCTAAAACTGTATGGTAATATTCTGACCATTTGAGTATCCTGTCAGATGACATTTTTAGATATATCTTCTATTGGACTGTTATAAATTCTTTCTGCTTAACGTTATCTGTAGATTCCATTGCATTTTCGTTTACTTTGCTGCCATTCTCCAAGCCCCAATTGGGGTTAAAGCATAATTATATTAAACACTGAAACACTAAAACATATATATGTGGATGTTACTATTCAGCTATGTATGGATAGATTCTCACCAGAGTCAGAGCATAGGCAGTACTGGATTCGTCCAGGATTCAAAGTGCATTCGCCACAATGCTTATAACAAGGTACACTGACACTGATCGCACTCCCTTATAATCATTTCTGGTTTTGGAACAAACAGGCAAATCAGATATCTTGATAGGTTTGGTGCGACATGGTGTCATCTGTGTTGGAAAGTGTGAAAGGAAATTACCCATTATCATGGTCGCAGCTAATGGACAGTGAAAGTGTCTTTAGCAGGGAGCTGGCTCAGGTAGGGTTTTACACATCTATCTATATCTATTTAATTATATATTTCATTACGTATTTACCTATTTGCTTATCTATTTGTTCGTGTATGATATTCTTAAGCTATAGTTTGCTTTTATCTTAACAGGCACTCGAAAAAATGAATGTTTCGCTAAATGTTTTTTTTCCAATTCTCTCGCTCTCTCTCTCTCTCTCTCTCTCTCTTTTTTTTTTTTTTCTTTTTTTTCTCGTCTCTTCTCTCTCTCTCTCATTCACCACTCTCCTCCTTTCCTCCTCCTCCTCTCTTTCATTTCTTCTCTCACGTTCTGTTGTTTTGTTGTTTTCCCCCCAAATCTAAGGCCCTGGAAAAATAATTCAGTTAGTATTGTTTAAATACAGAGCTAATATTGTTTAAAATTTTGATAGAGGGTTCACATTCTGGTCACACAAGCGATGAACAGGCAAATACAAAACATATGCAATCTCCATGAAATCAAAAAATACATGAACAATGCATCTCTGTAATCCAGCCCTTTGCTTCCCACCAGCCAATGATGTTATCCCAAAGTGTTCATAGGTTATCATCTGTATCAAGGGAGTAGCCCATGCATAAAATAACATCGCGGCATTTGATTGTATTTGAGATCTGTATGCTGGTTTCGATGTGTTCGAAAACACGACTCTCTCTCTCTCTCTCTCTCTCTCTCTCTCTCCCTCTCTCTCTCTCTCTCCCTCTCCACTCCTCTCCTTTTCTTCTCTTTTCTTCTCTTCTCCTCTCTCTCTTTCTCTCTCTCTCCCTCTCCCCTCTCCTCCTCTCCACTCCTCTCCTTTTCTTCTCTTTTCTTCTCTTCTCCTCTCTCTCTCTCTCTCTCTCTCTCTTTTTAGCTGAGAGTTCATGTATTTGTGCACAAAATGCTATCTTCAACTATTTCATTTTATTGATTTTCATATGCTTTTGTACATTATTTAGATTATGTTTACTGTCGTTGTTTTGAATTATATTAAACTGGCCGATTGTCCTTTGTTTTATTCTTCTTTGTGTGTGTTCGTTCGTTGCTTGATTTAATGTCTTTTCACTATAAGTGATATTAGACGGTTTTGTGTTCGTTCGTTCTTTAATTTAACGTCTTTTCACTATAAGTGATATTAGACGGGGGAGGGGGGGGGAGGGGAAATTATTTTAAAAAAAAAAAAAAAAAAAAAAAGTGAACAAAATAAAATGTAGAACGATAGTTGGACGGGTTGGATTTGGACAGAGGGAAGACAGAGGAAAAAGACATTAGCAGGTGGGGGAACAGTAAAATGGAACGAGAACTTAACACTAACAATTAACTTCAATAACGTGAAGGGAAATTGTAACACTAAAATACAAACCGAATAAAGTTAAAGTAATGCATTAACAGGACTGTGAACTAATGATTCTGAAATTCTAACTAACAACGTTTGATCTGATGTAATTTTCTGGAAATGATTTTCAGAATACTTTTCTTGAGTAAACATTTTCGGTAAAAAAGAACGTAGCATTTTGCAGTAAAATAAACAGTGAAACAGTGTGAACTGTTCGCCGCAAATACACTTGACATTTTTACAATATTTTGTTCTCAATGCGTTTAGCTGAATACGAAAACAAACAGCAACAATCGATCTCAAATGATACATAGAAGAATACTGCAATTTTTTACATACATTTTGAACGGTAAGTTTTATCATTTGTTGTGACACAAACTGTTCATCTGAATGTTCAAGAAATCGAGTCCATGAGGCTGATTCGAGCAAGTTGCAAGCTTCTTTTACGGAGGTATGAACATGTAATTCTATAGCATTATCAGCATTCTGGGCGCCTTGCTTAGCTGCTCTGTCAACTACTTCGTTGCCGTGAAGACCAACATGAGAAGGCACCCAGCATAAACTGATATCTGTACCTTTGACCCTTAAACGATGTATAAGATGATTTGCCTCAGTAATTAAATCAGGTCTTGTGTCGGCATTAAAAGACCGTAAGGCATATAATACAGATTTTGAGTCAACAAAGAGAACTACTTTGAAAGACATGGTTTTAAGATTTACTAGATAATGCAATGCTTGATTAATAGCGACTAATTCCGCTGTAAAGATCGATAAGTTTGCCCCAACGAAAAATGACTTTTTTATCTTAAATTTTGGAACATAAAAAGCTGCTCCAGCACATTTATTTTCTAAGACTGATCCATCGGTAAAAATGTGAAGATGGGTACGGTATTTTTCATCGATGTGTTCTCTTGCTGTGGATATCGAAATGTTGACGTTTTCAGATTTCTTAGCGTCTGTATAATCAATATCAAAAGAGGCTTTTTGCATTTCACATGTAGGGATAGGCGTTGTTGATGGTGTCTCAGCTATTTCATCCATATTTATGTTAGACTGTTTGACCAAGTCAGATATGTAAGTTGAAACAGTCATTTGTGATGAAATGCTTTTTGCTCGCTTTGGAAAGTCAACATCAGACCTGATTTTAATTTCCTTACTCACAAAATTGTCCGTTTGTGAAGTAGTTCTAACTGCAAATTTTGCTGTCGCTAGCTCACGATAGTTGTTCAGAGGCAGAATTCCAGCAACTTTGTACGTTTCCAGATTAGAGGCATGAGTAGGGACACCTAGAGCAATTTTAATACTTTTGCAGTCTAAGCTTTGTATCTTCTTTAATAAATATTTTGGTGCACTGAAAAACACTTCTTGCGCATAGGATAATTTAGATCGTACAAGTGCTGTTGACAGATGAATTAGTATGTTCGTATCCATTCCCCAAGGTAATCGGCTTATTATCTTTAGAAAATTTAGGGCTTTTCTTGCTTTTGTTGAAATATAATCAAAATGGACATTCCAGTTTAATTTCGATGTCATAAAGACTCCCAGAAATTTTACAACCTGTTTGTAATGTAACACTTCACCAAGCAATCTGAAAGTAGGCAAGTTACTTAAAGTACCACCAGAATTAAATAGCATCATGTTAGTTTTTTCCGCTGACAACGACAGACCATTTTCTAACATATAGTTTCCAAGATTATCAAGATCAGATTGATACAATTTCCTAATGTAATTCTGTGCTCTCTGTGGAGTTGTCTTTTTTAAAGTAATATTCATCCAAATACATATATCATCAGCATACTGTGCCAAAACAACACGATTTGAGAGTGCTTTAGGAAGATCCTGTATAAGGATATTAAATAAAAGCGGTGCTATCACTGAACCTTGTGGAATTCCCATATCAAGATGTCGTGAAGTAGAATAACTAGTTCCCACTCTTGCCTGAATAGTTCTATTGGCTAAAAAAGACTTAATGTAATCATACATATTGCCAGATAAACCAATAGATTTCAGCTTGTACAATAAACGCGTATGCCAAACTTGATCGTAAGCTTTTTTCACATCAAAAAATGTAGCTAAAAGACTTTTTCTGCGGGCAAACTCTTTCTTGATGTGAGTGGTAAGTTTAACCAGGTGCTCAACTGTAGATCTCCCTTTTCTAAAACCAGCCTGATTTACTGGAATAACGTTATTTTTATCACAGTAATGTACAAGTCTGTTTAATACCAATTTTTCCAATAGTTTGCTCGTATGGGACGTTAAAGCAATAGGTCTGTAACTGTTTTTATTGTTTTTAGGCTTTCCTGCTTTTAATACTGGTATAACAACAGACGTTTGCCATAATTGTGGTATAGTTCCACCAGCCCAGCATTTCTGAAAAATTTTGTGTAAAAAAATAATACAGTTTTCTGGAAGATGTTTAATCATTTCAGTTGAAACTGCATCAACACCTACCGAACTCCTTTTGTTGCGCAGAGACAAGATAGTGTTTTTTAACTCTTCTAAGGTGATTGGAGAATTAAACCAGAGATCATTTTGAGGTATTGGATCAGTGTAGATAGGGTTGTTAGCTGCCATTTCCCTGTAGTGTTTGCAGGTAGGAGTCAAACCATCTACTTTACTATTTTGGGCAAAAAGTTCCACAAAAGTTTCAGCTTTGTCCATGTCGGAAAGAAATTTGTGACTTGTATCAATCATTATTGGACACCTAGGTAAGTTGGCTCCATTTTTCATTTGATTCATTTTTGTCCATACTTTATGGAAATCCTTGAAATCTGAAATTTCTTTTGTGCAGTATGATGCCCAGTAATTTTTCTTTGCTTCAGCGATGATTTTATTACACTGGGTGTTAGCTTTTTTCATTTCCATATGATCTTCAGGTTTCCTGCTTTTGATGTAGATTTTGTATTTCTCTTTTTTATACTGAACTGCTTGCTCACATACCTCCGTCCACCAAACATTACCCAAACGGTTATTAGACTTAAAAGTTTTGAGTTTCGGGATGGAAAGGTCTGCAGCAGCTAGAACTGACTCCTGGAATTTAGAAAACATAACGTCTACATTTTCACTTTCATAATGTGTGAAATCTCGAATAGAAAGAACAGTCTGAAACAAGGACCAATCAGCGCGTGTATAATTATATTTTGGTATAATATCAGGAATGCTGTCTTTCATCCTGATGTTTTCGTTAGTTAGTGTTATGAGGATAGGTAAGTGATCACTTCCTAAAGTATCTCTGTGAGTGTCCCAGGTTTTGTGTGTGTGTGTGTGTGTGTGCGTGTGTGTGTGTGTGTGTGTGTGTGTGTGTGTGTGTGTGTGTGTGTGTGTGTGTGTGTGTGTGTGTGTGTGTGTGTTTGTGTTTGTGTGTGTATGTGTGTGTGTGTGTGTGTGCGTGCGTGCGCGCGAGTGTGTTGTTTCCAAAGATGAACGCACTGTGTCATTAAACCGATCTCATTCTTTTGCTAACTTTGAATACATCATGAGAATGATATTTTGAAAGATAGAAATCAAAATTATGTATTTGAGTGATGGTATGGTGGTTTATGTGTCTACATAGGAGGCAGAGATTTTGGGTTCGATCTACACAATCTGATTAGTAGTAGGCCTCCCTCGGTCATGGCTGACCGTGGACAAAGTACATCCGTTCTAATGTCTAGATGGGCTGTCTGCTTGGTCCAAGCAGCGTCGCCTGTGACTGTACAGACCAATGCGAGAGAGGCAGTCTCTGTCGCAGCGGTCGCATGTCTATGCTGATGCTGGTCTGTTGGCTGTCATCCCTTTTCTGCGAACACGCTTTTCTGCTGCAGCAGCTGACAGTTTGCATGCAGACAGTTTGTCTGATATTGTTTTAATAACTAGAATAAAAGAGTCTGAGACTGTACTAACGAGTAATTGAACTTAAAAATGAGATAGTTCTGATATCGAAACTAAAAGCAGTCTCAGATTTTTTTGGACTAGTAACTACACTCAAACCAGACTGAGACTATTCTAGTATCTGCACTGAAAACACTGTGAGTCTTCTAACAAGTAATCATCATCATCAAGTGCCCTGCCGCATGGCGTTGGCGATCAATGGCCCTCCATATGTATCTATCCCTTGTTGCCGCAACCACATCTTCCACCCTCTCTATCCTCAGCACCCTACAAGTCCGTCCAATATTTTCTCTGCCATTCAATTTAACCAGCAAAACTCTGTCGGACACAGCCCAGTTTCCTTAACTGCTTTGGATTTGTCCCTGTCAGTTATGATGCCTACTCCTCTTTCGTGTGTGTTTCCACCAGAGTATATTACTGTGATATTTTCGTGCCTGCCCCCTTCCATCTCACTTCCCCTTGTCCTCAAATACTAATGTTAAGCTTTCTCATCTCCATTTTGACATTCTCTAATTTTCCCTTTTGCAGTAATGTCCTCACATTCCATGTTGCGATTTTGGTTGTTTTTTTGTTTGTTTGTTTGTTTGTTTGTTCTTATTTTAGATTGATCGCAGTAGCTTGCTTACAGTCTGGTGTCACTGCGCAGCATGAGGGTCCATGCCGGACGAAGGTGCTCCATATGAGCCCCTATTTACGTCGTTATCCTCATTTTTCTTGTTCTGTCTGGCCATGATTATACTTCGGAAAGTACGATGGTGGTTTCCCGTTGCCTTCCATCGGTTAGTATACGGTCTCTCCGCCAGTCTTCGTCGTTCCCACGACAACCTACAAAGCAGTAGGGGTGATTTTTTTAGGGTTTACTCCCTTAGCCTTATTCTCTCCCGAGATGACCATAAGGCAGTGGTGCTATTTACCTATATACCTATAGCTGGGGGTCTGGTTCGTGGGCACCAGGGCATATCCACACGCCGGTGGGCCTGCGTGCCGCACGTCTGGGGGCCAGACCTCCTCCGAATCCCTCGAGTTTTAGCCCGAGTCCGTGAGGTCCTCAGTTACCACATGTAGCCACGAGGAGGCATAACGTAGGGCTTTGCTGATGGAGAGGCTATGTACTGACAGAGAGAGACTTAAGCATTCTGCTCTCCTTTTCGCATTGCTGCAAGCAGCAGTGCTAACCAGCGGTGCAGGCTGAAAGTGAGAGGTGACAAGCACGCGAGTCACTAGCCAACACACTAGACGCATCACATCAGCCCTTTGACTGCACTGAAAACTGTCCGTCAGTCTTGTAACTGACTGAAAACAGTCTGACAGTCTTGTAACTGTACTGAAAACAGTCTGACAGTCTTGTAACTGGTAACTGCACTGAAAATAGTCTGACAGTCTTGTAACTGGTAACTGCACTGAAAACAGTCTGCAGTCTTGTAACTGGTACTGCACTGAAACAGTCTGACAGTCTTGTAACTGTAACTGCACTGAAAACAATCTGACAGTTTGTAACTGGTAACTGCACTGAAAACAGTCTGACAGTTTTGTAACTGGTAACTGCACTGAAACAGCTGACAGTCTTTGTAACTGGTAACTGCACTGAAAACAGTCTGAAAAGTTTAGTAACTGGTGAACTGTACTGAAAACAATCTGGACTCTGTAATGGTAACTGCAATGAAAACAATCTGACAGTTTTGTAACGTGACTGCACTGAAAACAATCTGACATCTTGTAACTGGTAACTGCACTGAAAACAGTCTGACAGTCTTGTAACTGGTAACTGCACTGAAAACAGTCTGACAGTCTTGTAACTGGTAACTGCACTGAAAAAGTCTGACAGTCTTGTAACTGGTAACTGCACTGAATGTCTGACAGTCTTGTAACTGGTAACTGCAATGAAAAACAGTCGACAGTCTTTGTAACTGGTAAATGCACTGAAAACAGTCTGACATTTGTAACTGGTAAATGCACTGAAACAGTCTGACATTTTGTAACTGGTAACTGCACTGAAAACACTGACAGTTTTGTAACTGGTAACTGCACTGAAACAGTTCGAAAGTTTGTAACTGGTAAACTGCACTGAAAACAACAATCTGTATGAACTTCTCTGATAACTGGTAACTGCAACTGAAAACAGTCTGACAGTTTGTAACTGGTGACTGCAGTCTGAAAACAATCTGAGACTCCTTTAACTGGTAACTGCACTGAAAACAGTCTGACAGTCTTGTAACTGGTAAATGCACTGAAGACAGTCTGACATCTTGTAACTGGTAACTGCAATGAAAAAGTCTGACAGTCTTGTAACTGGTAACTGCACTGAAAAAGTCGACAGTCTTGTAACTGGTAACTGCACTGAAAACAGTCCTGACAGTCTTGTAACTGGTAAATGCACTGAAAACAGTCTGACAGTCTTGTAACTGGTAACTGCACTGAAAACAGTCTGACAGTCTTGTAACTGGTAACTGCACTGAAAACAGTCTGACAGTCTTGTAACTGGCAAATGCACTGAAGACAGTTGACAGTCTTGTAACTGGTAAATGCACTGAAGACAGTCTGACATCTTGTAACTGGTAAATGCACTGAAGACAGTCTGACAGTCTTGTAACTGGTAACTGCACTGAAAACAATATGACAGTTGTGTAACTGGTCAGTGCACTGAAGACAGTCTTGTAACTGGTAACTGCACTAAAAACGGAAAAAAAGAAATCCTAAAAAGGTCAATGCAACATAAAAAAATATTTTAAAAAACACTGATGACAGACTGAAGTTCTATGGACACTGTGAGCGTTGTACACATTAAAGAATCTATGATTATGCCATGGTTCTTGGCTAAATAAAAAAAATATGGTCTAGCTTCAAAGGTAAGAAAACATTACATTGTGAGAAGAAAGAAAACAGATTTTGTACTTTGACGATGCGTTCTTCTGGTACAGAATGGCTAAACCATTAAACACAAAAATTCTCCGAGATAATGCAGTACAATGAAATCCGGTCTGGTCTCATCTGACCTGACTTGACCTAACTTGACCTGACGTCACATGACGCAACACGACCTGACGTGACGTGACGAAACATGACCTGACGTGACGTAACATGACGTAACATGACCTGACGTGACGTAACATGACGTAACATGACGATAGGATAGATACGACATAACGCGATGCAACATAACATAACATAACATAACATAACATATCATAACATATCATATCATATCATATCATATATCATATCATATCATATCATATCATATCATATCATATCATATCTCATATCATATCTTATCATATCATATCATATCATATCTCATATCATATCATATCATATCATATCATGTCAGATCATATATCATATCATATCAATCATATCAGATCATAATCAGATCATATCATATCATATCATATATCATATCATATCATATCATATGTATAGTATAGTATAGTATAGTATAGTATAGTATAGTATAGTATAGTATAGTATAGTATAGTATAGTATAGTATAGTATAGTATAGTATAGTATAGTACTAGGTAGTACGGTACGGTACGGTACGGTACGGTACGGTACGGTACGGTACGGTACGGTACGGTACAGTGTACAGTAATACAGTACTAGTACAGTAAGTACAGTATAGTAATATAAGCATAGCATAGCATAGATAGATAGTATAGTATAGAGTATAACAGAACAGAATAGAATAGAATATGACACAACACTACACGATTAATTTAACATAACGTAACGTAACATGACGTCACGTGAAATAACTAACATAACATTTCCACTGAGGAGTGAGGTCTGCTTGCTTTGCGGCTCGAGTTCTCCGTGCTCAACTGAAAAGTCTGATTATCTGTAATGCGCATTGAATTCAAGTTTGGAGAATTGACCTATACAAGAAGTAGTGTTATGATAAAATACAGTAAGATAAAAAAAATATTTCATGACAAGGTAAAATATGACACAATAGGACACCATACAATATGACACGACTCAATCCAATCATAATACAATACACTACTATACAATTCGATACACAGCAATTCAATACAAGGTAAAAGACAATGATAATTTGCGCATGCCAAAAGTCATGTCAAAATCGGTTCAGCCAATAAAGCGATCGCCTTGTTAGATACATATCTGCATAATGACGATTGTGACAGAGGCCATTGACAGTATCAATGGACGTTTTTAGATTGCTATCTACACGATTACCATTGTGATACGTTGCTTTGGCAACATCAGTTATATGTTTCCAATATAGTTCTGCTTTATATACTTTGCTGTGTATGTGATGGTTGTGAGACATGTGTGTGTGTGTGTGTGTGTGTGTGTGTGTGTGTGTGTGTGTGTGTGTGTGTGTGTGTGTGTGTGTGTGTGTATGTGTGTGTGCGCGCGCGCGCGTGCGTGATACAGATGCAGTGAGAGGGAAAGAGAAAGAGAGAGACAGAGAGAAGGAGACAGAGGTAGACAGACAAAGAACGGATGGACGTTGTTCAAATGGAATTCTCGCACACATAAAAGCTCCACCCAAATCCGCAAGCAATCACCTGGTAGACTCCTTGAGCCTGCGCAAAATCCTATGCACTGGGAAGTTTTTGAAATGAGGATGGATACGGCCTGTATGAATCACTGACACCAATGGAATGTTATATGAGCAAACGAATAGACCAGTTTCATTATCTTGTGGGCTGGAACTGAACTCGAGACATTGAATGCTAAGTTCATGATTCTCCAAACAGGCCCGCCAGCTGGCTTTAAAATGATACATTTGATACGAGAGAGAGAGACAGACAGAGAGAGAGAGAGAGACAGAAAGTAAAAGAGAGAGACAGACACAGACAGACAGAGAGTCAGACAGACAGACAGACACAGACAGAAAGAGATGTGGGGAGAGAAAGGGAGAGAGGGGCAGGGAGTAAGGAAGAGAGACAGGGATGGACGAAGACAGGGAGGGAGGAAGAGAGAGGGAGGGAGGAAGAGAGAGGGAGGGGGAAGAGAGAGAGAAGAGAGAGGGAGGGAGACAGGCAAGGCGGGAGGCATGGAGAGCAAAACACGGCCATGGGGAAGAAGAGGGAGACACGAGAGAGAGGGAGAGAGACGGAAAAAGAGGGGGAGAGAGGGGGAAGACAGTGTGAGAATCAGAGAGAGAAAGAGAGACAGACAGAGAGCGAGGGACAGGCAGATACAGACAGGCAGAGACAGAAAGACAGAGACAGAGAGACAGAGAGAGAGACAGAGAGAGAGAGAGAGGTCAGAGTGAAGACTTTTTCAAGAGATCGAGGGAAAGAAATAGGAAATGCAAAATGGTTTAGTCAGTATAGGCCTAGGCCCTTTATTGAAAGGGATGACATATTTGAAACAAAACAATACACTGTGCATACAAAACATGTCGCTCTCAGCAAGAAAGGCATTCCAAAGCATTCATGTAGACTTATTAAACGCTGTAATGTAGCCGTACAGAGTATTTCTTTTTTACGGGAAACCACCGTCGTACATTTCAAAGTTCACCATGGCAACAGGAAAGCTGGCAGGAAAGAGAACACCAGGTAGACCCAGGGAGAAAATATTGGACGGACTTGCAGGGTGGTTGAAGACAGAGAGTGTGGGAGATGAACTTGCATCAACAAGGGATAGATTCATGTGGAGGGCCATGATCGCCAACGCCATGCGGCAGGGCACATGATGATGACGACACAGTATTTTTAATGTTTCGTAACCATACGTGGAAAGATTAATGGTCTCGTTTCGTCGTAAAACAGAGAGAGAGAGAGAGAGACTGAGATTGAGACAGAGAGCCAGAGACAGAGATCCAGACACAGAGAGAAAGAGAGAGAAAGAGAGAGACAAAGAAAGAGAGAGAGAGACAAAGAAATAGAGACAGAGAGAAAGATACAGACAGAGAGAGACAAAGAGAAAGACAGAAAGACAGGCAGACAGAAATCAGAAAAAGAAAGAAAGAAAGAGACAGAGAGAAAGCAGAGAAACTTCTGGCAAGTAATTAACCCATTTACAACCAGCCCCAGTCAACAGGACGTGCAAGGTGAACAAGGTTTATGAGCTAGCTGTGAGGTGACTGGCATAGAAACAGGAGGAGCTGAAAGGATCAGGCAGGCTGGGGGTGGATAAAATACACATTGTTCTGCCAGTGCCTGTCATCGCTGGGACTGCAAATGGACCTCTTTGATTTTTTGGCCCACATCCAGTATTCATCATTGTCCTGCAGAATCAAATGATTCTGTGCTAGACTGAAGCTGTTTCTACTGTTGAAGTTTTTGGTGTGCTAATCACTATTTTTGCTCTCTCTCTCTCTCTCTCTCTCTCTCTCTCTCTCTCTCTCTCTCGCTCTCTCTCTCTCTCTCTCTCTCGCGCGTGTCTATATATATATATATATATAATATATATATATATATATATATATATATATATATATATATATATATATTATATATACAGGGTGTTTCAAAAAGAATACGCCAAAATCATCACGTGATGTGTCAAAAACGAAAAAAATTACAAACCTCTAGCATGAACACATGTGTTGTATATACATTCAAGTTTCATTTCATGTTTTATAAGTGCTCAATGTGGCCACCACCGGCAGCGCGGACAACATCAAGCCGATATGAGAATTCCTCCCAAACGCGCCTCAGCATGTCACGGTCCACCGTGTTGATTGCAGCTGTTATTCGATCTTTCAAGTCATCGATACTTGCTGGAAGTGGTGGAACATAAACTTGGTCTTTAACATACCCCCACAAGAAAAAGTCACACACAGTGAGGTCCGGGGATCTGGCAGGCCAAGCAAAGAGAGCAAGGTCTTTAGCACCTCTCCTCCCAATCCATCGCTGAGGCACGTTTTCATTCAGATAAGCTCTAACCCCGAGATGCCAATGGGGTGGTGCTCCATCTTGCTGAAAAATGAAGTCATTCGAATCTGCTTGCAGTAAAGTGAATAGCCAGTTTTGGAGCATTTCGAGATAGGTTTGTCCTGTAACGGTGTTTCCTTCAAAGAAAAAGGGACCATAGACCTTGTCTTGAGACACAGCACAGAAGACGTTCACTTTAGGGGAATCTCTTTCATGCTCAACAGTTTCATGTGGGTGATCTGTTCCCCAAATGCGCACATTGTGACGATTGACTGTGCCGCTCAAATGGAAAGTCGCTTCGTCACTAAAAACTAAACGTGAAAAGAGAGTTTCATCACCTTCCTCCATCTCCAGCATTGACTCACAGAATGTCCTCCGCATCACCTTGTCATCATTAGTAAGTGCTTGGACGAGGCTTAGTTTGTATGGTTTCATGTGTAATCGTCTCTTTAACACACGCCAGACAGTGGTATGAGGGATGGCAAGCTGAAGACTTGCTCGACGTACGGACTTACGTGGGCTGCTCTCAAATGCATCATGAATCCTCTCCACTTGCTCCTCTGTAACACGTGGTCTTCCAGGACTCTTTCCTTTGCACAGACACCCACTCTCTTTAAACTGTCTAACCCACCGTCGAATGCTCTCACGATGGGGCGGATCAATGCCGAATTCTGTTCTGAAAGCACGTTGCACCGTGACAATGGCGTTTGTTTTCGCGAACTCAAGCACGCAAAACGCCTTCTGCTGAGGAGTCGCCATTTTGATTGATCTTCCCACAATTCAGCTGCACCGGAAGTTATACTAACGACAGCGGTGAAACTGATACCCAATCAAACTTTGATAACTACTCTATCAAATAACCACTGATTCAGTCCACTACAATGCTATAGACCTGAAAAAACTGCGTAATGATTTTGGCGTATTCTTTTTGAAACACCCTGTATATATATATATATATATATATATATATATATATATGTGTGTGTGTGTGTGTGTGTGTGTGTGTGTGTGTGTGTGTGTGTGTGTGTGTGTGTGTGTGTGTGTGTGTGTGTGTGTGTGGTGTGTGTGTGTGTGTAGAGCAGCAACGAAAGTGTTACAATTCGGCCTGTTTTGGACCAGTTTCTGTGTGTTTCAAGGTTTTAAGGCCTATCATTATTGCTTTGTGTGTGTGTGTGTGTGTGTGTGTGTGTGTGTGTGTGTGTGTGTGTGTGTGTGTGTGTGTTGTTGTGTGTGTGTGTGTGTGTGTGTGTGTGTGTGTGTGTCTGTGTCTGTGTGTGTCTGTGTGTTGTGTGTGTCTGTGTGTGTCTGTGTGTGTGCGTGTGTGCGTGTGTGTGTGTGTGTGTGTGTGTGTGTGTGTGTGTGTGTGTGTGTGTGTGTCTGTGTCTGTGTGTGTCTGTGTGTGTATACGCACTCGAAACAAAGTATTCAATATAAAAGAAATTCTGAAAATGGTAAGTATGTTTGTTTACTACATCCTTTCTATTTTTTGTTGTTGTTTTTTCGAAATTTTTGTTGTTGTTTTTTTGTTCATCATTTCTGTAACTGACCTTTAAAATCAGCCTGTATTGGTCACATTCAAGCAGTCACGATTCCCTGAGATCGTAGACGTCTGTGTAAATGGGATGGTGAACTCTCACCTTCCAGTAGTCAACACATTTCCTTCATCAGTGTCATGGACTTGGGTCTGCCCACAAATCCCGCTCATTGGAGTTAAAACAAAATCTCTTTTTTCTCTCCCTTTGTCTTCTTCCTCTCTTCTTTACGTTCTACTTCATTTCTGAAGTCTCCGTTTTCCTGTCTTTCTGTCCTTATTTTTTCCTTCTTTTTTTTTTAGCGCTCTCATTTCTCTCGGATGCATTATGCACGTTGATTTTGCCCACACTATGCAGGAGGTATGTTGCCGCGCAGTCTGCATACTCCTTCTTCAATGGGCGTGCATGCTGGGTGTTTTCGTGGTTCTTTAAGTCACCGGACGCTGACACGACTTACAAAATCTTTAATGTGCGTGAAAACTGCAACTTATTGTATTTCATCTAATTAAAATTTTATAGTAAATTTCGTTCAGAAGCTATAGCTCAGGACTTTAATCAGTTGTGTGATCAACCTTTTTAAAGCTTGTTTTCTCAATTTTTTTTCGTCGATTTTCGCAGTAGGTAGATCAAATTGGCATCATTATATACTGTGGAGTCTCTACTTTTTTCTGGTATGCACAACTGAAAATGTGCAAAATGTAACATGGATGATTTTGTGGAGAACGATTTCTCCTGTGCTGACGTGATTTATGCTTTAAGATCGAACCACATCAGATGAAAGTATCGCTTGTTTGTCGTTTTATTTGTTCTTGTATACACGTATATACATACATAATATGTATGTATGCATGTATTATGTATGTATGTGTGTATGTATGTATGTATGTATGTATGTATGTATGTATGTATGTGTATAAAATATCGTTTGTTTTGTTTTGTTTATATATATATATATATATGTATATGTTATATATATATTATAAATATACATATATATATATATACATATATGTATATATATACATACATATATACATACACACACACATATATATATATACATATACATATATATACAAATACATAAAACAAACAAAACAACAAACAATATATACTTTCATCTGACGTTGTTCAGATTTAAAGCATAAATCATGTCAGCATAGGAAAAGATTTTCTTTTCTTTTCTTTTTTTCTTTTCTTTTTTGATGCTGTGTAAGCTGCCAAAAATGGATGACAAGCAGAATACTGAGATCACATGTATATGTATTATATGAAGATGAAAGATGAAGCAAAAAACTATTTCAGCCCAGACAGGTTTAGTACAGTTCTACTGTCAGAACCAGACACACAAATGACTATCTACGGGTACTAACTCAGTACTAGGAAAGGTCACGGAAAATTCTCCGCTTTCTAAAATGACAAGCGAGCACACACACACGCGCGCAAGCACGCACGCGCACCGCACTCACATACACATTGACTCGCTTATACAATTACAAAGAGATACAGACAGACAGACAGACAGGCAGACAGACAGACAGACAGACAGAGATAGAGAGAGAGAGAGAAAAAAAAAGAGAGATGTAAACTTACACGCACACATACACAGAGAGAAAAAGAGACACAGAGACACGGGGAAAGAGAGAGAGACAGACAGACAGACAGAGACACACAGAGAGACAGACAGACAGACACAGAGCCAGGCTGATGGACAGAAAGACAGAAAGAAAGACAGACACACAGAGTTCAAAGACCTCATTTAAAACGTACTGTCAATAAGAATTTCTCTCGCGATCATTTTAGTCAGTTTACACACGACATCCACACAACGTAACCTCTCTTGTCCGGCTCTCTCTGTCCTTTGTAGTCATATTCTGGGAGAGGCTAGTTCACAAAGTTCAAAGACCCGGGCTGACATACAACTACACTTAATAAGAACAATTTCTCACGCGAAATCATCACATTCTGTTTACATACGTGATGTCCACACAATATAAACTCTCTTTTCTGACTCTCTCTGTCCCTGGTTGTCATACTCTGGGAAATACTACATTTAACCTTTAGACTCCTGCACCCTGCCCAACTGCATCCTGCATAGCCAACCATGCAGGAAGCTGGTGGATAGAGTGATGGAATCAAAGAGTGAAGGTTTTGCTGTTGATAGATAGGGTTCGGGAGTCAAATGGTTAATATACTAGCGGGGTGACCGTGTCCAACAAGGCGGGTGGCAGGTAGCGGATGACTTTCAGATATAGCTGCGAAGTAAGCCAAGCTTGCCTTGACAACTAAGCTGTCCCAGACCAAATGGCAATGGTCTCTGTCAGATCGGGGGTGAGGGTAGCACATGGCAAAGCCACACCCAGAAAATACCCGAAAATAACCCTATGTGCCTACGAAGAAACCATTGGGTGGACTAGGGCGGCGTATAACCCTAGTCCCCTGTGCTCACAGGACGAACATTGTCATACGGAAAGGTTCCTCAGGGTCAGTCATAAATATGGTCAACACCTACAACTCTCTCACTAAAAAATGAGACTAAAACAAAGAAAAGCAAATAAAACAAACAAGTAAGAAAGCAAATATGTAAACACACAGCAAATAAACAAAGAAACAAACAAGCAAAATACAAAGAAACAAACAAGCAAATAAACAGAGCAACAAACAAGCAAAGAGACAGAGAAACGGACAAGCAAATGAACACAGAAACAAATGATCAAGCGAAAACAAACCAGAAAAAAAGCCAGAAGAATCTACAGCATTCTCACTGTTGTCACTACTAACCCGCGACAAGAAGTAACGAATTGAAAAAGCACAGTGTTTTTTTTTCCTGTTTCTCGGATGCCGGTGAAAGATCACTGACCTGGTTACAATCTGAACTGACTGGGTTCTGTGTCCTGGACTCCATCCTCTGTTTTGACTGTTTGATGTTTTCTTTCTACACAGTTCTCAAAGATGGACAAGATGAGTTAGTCTTTTTCTGTTTGGGTTTATTGTTGTTTTTGTCGTCGTCGTTGTTGTTGCTGTGATATATACTTGTTGTCATCGGCTTCATTGTTATTGTTTGTCCTACAAGGTTAGGAACTCAATACTCAGACTGAGTCTTTTCTACCATTTATATAACACAGAATGAGTCATTTCTCGTGCCAAATGAAGAACTCAGAACGATGTGTTTGTCCTACCATCTAAAAAAAACTCAAAATGCGCTGCTCGCCCTATCAGCTGACGAACTCAGAAATTAGAATGAGCCGTTAGTACTAAAGTTGAAAACCTCAGAAAAACTCAGAACTCAGAATGAGCTGATGACTTTCTAGATGGATGACAGGGACAGGAGAAGCCAGCTGGGTTGGTGGAAAGGTGACATGAGAGATGGGTATTAGAGAGAAACAGACACAGAGACAGACGCTCGCAGAGACAGACACACAGAGACACGGATACACAGAGAAACACACCAAGCAAACAGACTGACACAAAAGGGGGATCGACAAATTATGAGACAGGGGGTATAAAAAATAAAGGAAAAAGAGAAGAACAACAATAGTACCCTCTACTGACGGGACGGGTCTGCAGTTTAGCTATAACTATTGCTTACATATGTTATAGCATACACGTTTAGTAGACAAGAAAACATAAGCATCACTGCACGTGCAGCCTCACCTTTCTCCCAATCTGTGCCAGTGGATCTCTTAACATTGAGGTCATGTTCCGAGTGCGTTCGCCCTCTCCCTTTCTACCGATCAAATGGAAGGGCGAGGAGATAGTCTTTCTAAGATAAACGACTTGTTCGAGACGACAAGAAGAAGAAAAATACCCGTTTTTTCTGGTTACCTTGTTGGCAAAGAGAGAAGATGAACTGGGTGTTTTGGGGATTGAGAAGTCATGAGGTATGTAATTATTCATACATCAGTCTGCTCTCTGCCAGGCAGCCATATAACGACTCTCTCTCTCTCTCTGATTTTCTCATCCCTCCCTCCCCCCCCCCCTCTCTCTCTCTCTCTCTCCGTCTGGTTCTGGTACGTTTAGTAGATATGGCTGAAATATGAAAGCGTACACAAAGTTTCCTCCCAAAACAATGTAATTTTTGATTCAAGACGTAGTCTAAAGTATGCGTGCGTTATGTGTGTATGGGAGTGCTCTCTCTCTCTCTCTCTCTCTCTCTCTTCTCTCTCTCTCTCTCTCTCTCTCTGTGCGTGCTGGTGTGTGTGTGTGTGTGTGTGTGTGTGTGCGCGCGCGCGCGCCGCGCGGTGTGTGTGTGTGTGTGTGTGTGTGTGTGTGTGTGTGTGTGTGTGTGTGTGGCGCGCGCGCGCGTGTGTACGACAAAAATAATCAACCCAAACAGAAGATTAACCCATCTGCCCCATCTTTCAGAACTGTGTACAGAGAAAAAATCAAGCAAACAAAAGTGTACAAAGGATGTAGTGCAGGACACAGAACCCAACAAGTTCAGACTGTAACCAGGTCAGTGATCTTTCCCTGGTGTTACTGAGACAAAAAAAAAAAAGCTTGCTTTCGATCCGTTACTTCTTGTCGCCGGACACACAGCAACAATGACAAAGAATACTAACAACAAGAAAGTAGTATTAATAATACAACTGCTTTGTGTTAGGGAATTGCAGAAGCCAAACGGTACAGCATCTGTCTAGCAAGCAGACGTTACAGTTTTGATTCCAGATTTACGCAGATATTTTCCTTCCCCTCTGCAAGACTTTAAGCACCGCTTCTGGTCTAAAAATTAAATCTACGTCCTAAGCGCTGAAATTATGATTTGTGGGTTTATTACTTTATAGAACCACACTTCAACAGATAAGGAAAAGTATCCGTAGATTATTATTGCCACTGTTGTCTACAGCCCAGCTGACTGCATAGAGCCATATCAGGGCTACAACTGTTTGAAAACATACAAAACTTCAACAGGAAAAAAAAAAAAGAAAAGAAAATTAAGTGCACACATCAATACGGTACGCATTTATGCACATTATCTAAGGACATGCCCCTGGCGTTGACCATCCCGTCCAAGTTATCACACAGGGGATTTAAAAAAAAACACACCTGAATACAAATTTAAGCATACCTAAGGATACCAAACATATATAAAAACGGGCTTAAATTACCTAAAATTGCTTCCACATATCTCACCTCCCTTGAGCCAAAAATGAAATCAATATTTGTACCCAATTATCAATCCTACGAAAAAGTACATGAGACTTTATCGAACACATACAGGTAAATGGAACAGAAAGGCAGAATGACAGGAAGAATTAGCAGAAAGCAAAGTAGGAAGAAAGAAACAAAAAGAGTGACAGAAAAGAGAAAAATTTCTAGCACAGAATTTCCAGAAGGTGGGGGATACTATGTATACTAAAAGAGCCCCCGGCATCCCCACGGGGGAAGTATCCGTAAATGAAGTTCCAATAACCCCTAAATGCGTGACGAGATCGGCATATTACTTGAACAAGACTGAAGGTCACGTCATCTGTGATTCAGATTTGTTGACTTCTGTGGCGAATTACAGTACAACCATTAGACAAGAACCCAGAACAAGTCAGTTTTTATGCTGGCCACACCAGCATCTGAAAACGAAACACAAAAGTCATCTGTAAGAATGTTTGTTGATTGACTAAGACCCACAATATCTAACCCAGTCGCCGTGCTGCACTGATTAACGCAACTGACGAACGACTGCAGGTGTCTGTATCTTTGGGGCCTGGTTGACGCCAGGACACACTAATAATGGAAACATAGATATATATAGCCCTATTACACAGTCTACATCCAAAATTGAAGAGATCATGACTGTCATCCCCATCGTCAAGCATCATCATAGCAGTACGAAAAAGCCTCCCAGTGAAACGGCGCGGAAATGGGACAGCAGAAAAATGAGCAAACAACCAAACAAATTGCTGTGGCTTTTGTAGCAACTGATGGGAAGCAGCAGCATTTAGAAAGACGAGTGATATAAAATTTATAAACAAATCTATCATGAGTCGGCGCAACGCTGTGCTCTGTCTGTCTGTCTGTCTGTCTGTCTGTCTGTCTGTCTGTCTGTCTGTCTGTCTGTCTGTCTCTCTCTCTCTCTCTCTCTCCTCTCTCTCTCTCTCTCTCTCTTTCTTTCTTTCTCAGTGCATATTTCGCCATGTCTTAACCAGTAAAATGGCAGGGAAGTTGTACATTTCTTTTTTCAATGCGTTTCTGATTTTAGTATTCGTTTCAAACATAATATATTCTTGCAGTGGCCTCACCACTTAGTCTTTTCCATACTGACAGCAGATGATGACGCCTGTTATAAAATGTAAATTCTTTTTCAAATAAATCATCTCTGCAGAAGCACTGCACTATTTCATAATTAATAAACTAAGGTTTCTACGAATACTAAGAACACATTTCATGTCACTGCCTCTGGGTAATGTGTGTATGAGTGGATGTAGGTGTGCATGCGTACATGGGTTGTGCGTAGGCAAACTAAGGAGTTTTTAACTGCATTAGAATACGTAATGGATATGATCAGCTAAATAAGCAGCATGACCACTGCTTAACTGATGATCAGGGCTTAAAACAGGAGGAGGAAAAAACCACTGAAACTAGGGGGGTCCGGGGGCAAATCAGGGGCCATAACTTGCGCGCCGTTGCTATGAACGCTTGCAAGCTGATCACAGATGCCTTGCTCCTTTTTTTTTTTTTTTTAACAAACCGAAATCGCGGAATTCCGCCCAGACGCGGAACGTTTTAAGCCCTGAATGATCGGTGTGACCATCATGTTTTGGTCAACGTAACTTAGTTTTCAATGTTTCAATGTTTATTTTCGTTTATTTTGAAATCGTCCGCCTGTCTTGTTCAGGCTTAATGCTTAGAAAGGCATCAAATCATCAAAGTCTCTCTCTCTCTCTCTCTCTCTCTCTCTCTCTCTCTCTCTCTCTCTGACTGACACATACAGACACAGATATACGTCTCACACACCAGACTCACAGGTGCACCCGCCACCCCCCACCACCACACCCACACACACACACACGTAGTGCACTCTGTCCATCCATATCTCCCATTAAAAACACCGAAGGGACGAGCGGAAAGGAAGGAATGGGAACAAAATGGCAGTAGTCACAAAACCAAAACGCCTGAAACATTTCTGCTGAAATGACGTAAACTGTACTTTTATTTGAATAGCTGTGTCTGGTGTTTTGCTAAAAATGCAGGTGTCTGTAGTGTTCGGATAGATGTCCTGCTGTTTTCTGGGTCAGTCATGTGCCTTGCATGTAGCACGATCTTCTATTTGCTAAGTTAGGAGTTACTTTGGTATTCCGGTTTAACTAACAGTTACAATGAACTGATTCCTCAAGATGTTAA
>CM060309.1:28496424-28503924 GCA_030674185.1 Monoplex corrugatus
AAATGATTGCAGGTAACACAGCCTTGTCGTAGTTTTGAAAAGCCTCACTCACGAGCGCGATAGTCAAGGGGATATAGGACGTCGGGCTTCTTCCTGTCGGAAAATTGGGGATCGATCCTGCCTGGGTACCACTAGGCTGGAAGGTACAAGAAGAGATTTTTCCAGAAAAGGGTAGAGGTGTTTTTGATCTCCTAAATCAACATATCTCAAACCTGTAAATGCCTAAACCCCCTTCGTGTGAATACGGAGACAGAACATTAAACATTCACATTAAAGAAATTTTGTAAGTCATGTCAATGCCGGCGCGGCAGCTTTTGGAAACAGGAAAACACCCAGCTTGCACACCCACCACAGACGGAGCACGCAGACTGTGCAGCAACAAATCGTCTGCACCGTGTGGGCCAAATAACGTGCACATACGCATCCAAGAAAAATCGGACGCAAAATTGTGTTTTTTTCAAAAAGGGAAAGAAAACAAAAGTCTCACAATCCGTCTTTGTCTTGGCATCTTTGTTTACTTCTACCCCTTCTGCCCCTCTCCCTGCTCATTTTTTTTTCTCAAAGGAATGTTCATCACAGAGGAGGGAGAAGAGGGAAGCACGAGGGATGCTGCAACAGCCAGCACTCTCCGACGAAATCTGTCTTCTGTCCCTCATAACTATGCCATCACAAGATGGCTGATGGCTCTCGCAAATAAAACTGGACTCAAGATCTGATGCCTCAAGTTCCATCCCAGATCGCAACATAAAAACTGACCTGTTCGCTGCCAATCTCAACACTCCAATCATTCTGAATGTGTTACTAGAGTGCATCATAAGCCCTGTTTGTTCCACTCCAGATAACAGACGGCAGATAGGATGCAGCGCATATGGATTTGTCCGAGTGCGATGAATCCCTCTTGAGTAAACCCCAAATTACATTCAGGCCTTGGTTCCTGATGAGGCGTGTTGAAGAGAAAATACAGACACAACATTTTCCTTACCACATGAATCAGTCATAACTGTATCAACTCTACAAGTGTTCGTGATACTATACAGTCGTGTCTCTATGTCCGCCTGCCTCCGTCTTACTTTCCAGGCTTCACTTTAATTAATATCGTCTGAGATACGGTATCGTGTTGAAGAAACCGTGGAGTGGCTATGTGTGTATCGCACAAAGTAGTGTACAAGCTCGTGTTCATATGTGAGCGTATGCGCGCGCGCGCACGTGTGCGTGTGTATGTCAGACTCCTTCATATTGTCAAAAAAAAAAAAACGTTGTGTGCACACCACAGGAAATTAAAAAGAAAAGAAGAAAAGAAACGAAACCAGACTGATTCATGCTCGCGTGTGTATGTGTGCGCGCGCGTGTGTGCATGTACTTTTGCCCGTGTGTGTGTGTGTGTGTGTGTGTGTGTGTGTGTGTGTGTGTGTGTGTGTGTGTGTGTGTGTGTGTGTGTGTGTGTGCGTGTGTGTGTGTGTGTGTGTGTCTGTATCTGTGTGATGTGTGCACGTGTGCATGCGTGTGTGCATACGCGTGCGTGTCTAACTCGACACAAACCTCGCTCATCTGTCAAATTGTTCAGTGCTGTCATACACAGAGACAGACAAGTAAAAAGGAAAAATGTAACTAATGACACACAGTTAAGATGTCAAAGAAGATGAGCTGGCGCTAAGAACGCAGATCACAAGGCGTGGACGGCGAGTGATGGATGGATGGTGCATGTAAAGGATTGCTCCCTTATCAGACCAGTATATGGAATATTTCTTCATCGTGTAAGTAGCTGTCAATCCCGTTTAGTCCAAACCTAACAGAACCGCGAGAAAAAAAAGAGATAACACACACACACATACACATACGCACGGACGCACACATCTATGTACGTACGTACACACACACACACACGCAGAAATAGTGGCTAGACAGACAGACAGACAGACAGATAGATAGATAGAATTAGATAGAAAGATAGATAGATAGATAGATAGAAAGAAAGCTAGGCAGACAGACAGAGACAGATAGACAGACATGATAAAAGATGGTTTACATTCATGGATTGACCCACATAATAAAAGATGGTTTACATTCATGGATTGACCCACATAATAAAAGATGGTTTACATTCATGGCTTCACTCACAAAATACAAGATGGTTTACATTGATGGCCTGACCCACATGTTAAAAGATGGTTTAATTTCATGGCTTCATCATTTATGTAACAAAGGTCCAAATAGTCTACATGCGTACAACGATTTGGACCAAAATCAAAGTGATTAAATTATAAATGACAGATAAAATCTCATTTAAAATTTTTGCTATTCACAGGGCAATGCAGATGTTTTACTTTTCAAAGTCACTATGACCTTGACGAAGCAAGTTACTCTTACTGTTATTTTTGTTTAAAGCCTAGCCGACTGCATAGAGCCATATCAGGGCTATAAGTGTTTTAAAAACGCAATACTTCAACAGGAAAAAAAATAAGAAAATTACGTACACTTATCAATCCATTCACGCACATAATCTAAGGACATGCCCCTGCCGTTGATCAATTCGTCCAATTTATCGCACTGGGGATTTAAAAAAACATACCTGAATACAAATTTAAACATAACTAAGGACACTAAAACATTTATAAAAACCAGCTTAAATTTCCTAAAATTACTTTCGCATATATCCTTTCCCTAGAGCCGAAAATGCATTCAGTACATGTACCCAATTATCAATCCTAAGAGGAAGTACGTAAGATTTTATCGAACACATACAGGTGAATGGACCAGCAAGGCAGAAAATGATAGGAAGAAATGACAGAAAGCAAAGGGAGAAGAAATAAACAAAGAGAGTGACGGAAAAGAGGGCATTTCTAGCACATAATTTCCAGAAGGTGGGGATACTATTTATACTAAAGCCCCTGGCATCCCGACGGAGGTTTTGAAGAAGCATCAATCGAAATTAAACCTGACATGGAGCGAGTACAACTGTAGATTGTGAAAGCAGAATTTCAATAATATGAAAGCGCAGTTCACACACCATAAGGAAAAGAGTGCTAATCATGGGCACTATTTTTGGCCAGGGTGATCTTGACATTAGCACCATGAATCATAAGAGAAAGTACGTAAGACTTTATCGAATACATACAAGTGAATGGACCAGCAAGGCAGAAAATGATAGGAAGAAATGACAGAAAGCAAAGGAGGAAGAAAGAAAACATACAAACTTATGCACTTGTGACTCCTCAGCTGGCAATACCTCTGATCCAGACTTCATCAAGATCTGATCATAACCAGCTGAGAAATGTTTACCAACACAACTAGATAATGTACACACACACACACACACACACACACACACACACACACACACACACACACACACACACACACACACACACACACACACACACACGCACGCACGCACGCACACACACACACACTCACACACACACACACCTCCTTTTCTGATCAATATTACATATTTCCTTTTTAAGCAACTGCAGGAGCAACAACAACAATAATGTAAACCCATGCAAGGAACTGACTTGACATTCGTTCTTTACACTCTGTGTGTGTGTGTGTGTGTGTGTGTGTGTGTGTGTGTGTGTGTGTGTGTGTGTGTGTGTGTGTGCGTCCGTGTGTGCGTCCGTGTGTGCGTCCATGTGTGTGTGTATGTGTGTGTGTGTATGTCTGTATGTGTGTGTGTGTGTGTGTGTGTGTGTGTGTGTGTGTGTGTGTGTGTGTGTGTGTGTGTGTGTGTGTGTGTATGTCTGTGTGTGTGTGTAAGAAAGCAACAGAACTGGAGAAGACGAGCCAGCCGCCGACATCACGCAATGATAAAACTAATGAAAAAGGCTGGATGACAGTCTCCTCAAAGTGTGGTGGTAGGTAACATTAGCAAAGCTGGCAACACAAGCCCCCTCCCCCCACCTCTTTCATCCATCTCCCGCCAAGCGCCTGACTCTCTCGCTGCTGCCTATCCCTCACACAGACAGGCTGTGTCCAGCCCTGAATGGCAGTTCTCATTACTACAAGCACAACTCGACCAAGCCTCCTGTTTTCTGACCCATCACTCGTTTGCATAATCAAGACCTTGACAAAGAGAAAACGCCTTCAAAATGCACAGTTCTGTCAATTCCCGAATTGGCAATTTCATTCCACTTTAGCTCTCTTTCCTGACACCATCACATGTCGAATGTAACTGCACTTCGTGATTGTGGTTTTCATGAATAAGAGTATGACACAGAGGTATCAAAAGTTCTTCACGAACTAATTTCTTCTCCTCTCAAAGCTGCGTTGAGAACTGCACTATAACATGTTTCCTTGATGAATAGCAACAAACTCTTAAGTCGAACACAGACAAACAACTGATGCCTGGCAACACTATTTATCAATTTGAAGTGGTTTGATGTAAAACTGCAAATATTGTTGTGCTGATATTTTCTTTCCAAACCTCTGACAGTCAGTCAATCAGTCTGTCTGTCTGTGTCTGTGTTTGTGTCTGTGCATGTGTATGTGTGTGTGTGTGTGTGTGTGTGTGTGTGTGTGTGTGTGTGTGTGTGTGTGTGTGTGTGTGTGTGTGTGTGAACGCGCTTGTGTATGTGTGCTTGTGTGTGTGCATAGGTGGGAGTAGGCAACTCAGGGATAATCTAGAATAAGGATCGAAGTGTTCAGTCTTGTCACAGGGAGAAAGGATATTAAAAATTCATGTAAATGAAAAACTTCACGCACACAAAACGCTGACTGCTGTCAGACAGCAATGCTGTCTACCATAAAGACAGGAAGGAAGGATGGAGGTTGATGAAGAAGACAAATGACGAAGTAAGGATAGTGACAGGTGTGATGTAGCACAGAAATGTCTTCCCCATAACAGACGTTCAGCCTTTTTTGTGTGTCTTGTGTGTATAAGCAATATGCCTGCTCACATCAAATCTAATAAATGTGTATGTGGAACCTCACGCCTACGTCAAAAGGGTCCACCACATAGCTATCAGTCACATGGGAAAGACAAAGACTGAAAAGTTGTCAAAAGCACTGGACGATGTTTCGGCCCCAACTGGCTCTTACCAAGCTGAGTGTCCTGTGGGCTCACTGGGAAGCTGGGACCACGCAGTCAAGTTTCATGCACTTCATGCATTCGTCACTGACGGCGTTTGTCAAATTTTCCGACCTTCACTGCAGGTGTCTGCATCACCTGGTGCCATTCGATGCCATGATATGTTATGACAGTAAGGGATGATCGTAGTTGTGTCACAGTGACAATCCAGAATAGAACTCCACAGCATAATGATTATCATCACCGTCGTCATGCATCATTACACTATTGTGAACACTTGTTCCAAGACTCTTTAGTCAATAAAGTGGGACAGGAAACGGAAGAGCAGATAAAACCACAAAATCATGAAAAACTAAATGACCTAGAATGCGAACAGCTCCAATGAGATATTTGTTTTTCTATTTTCAAACAGGTTAAAACTGTCTAATTAGTTTTGTGTAGACTGTTTTATTGGTGGTTAAGGTAGACATGACAAATGTAGTCTTAGCATGTAAGAGAAGGATGCTTTGTTCTGGTTAAGACTTTTTTACTTTGAGTGTGCTCAGCAATAATTTGGGTGACTCGTTGGGCAGGTATAAGGTCTTATGCACCGGTGAGGTCTAGAAATGAAAAGAAAGGAAAGGATTCAGACCCTAGACTCACTAAGCTGACATTACAAGAATAATCCACATCTTAACATGGGTTTTAACAGGCAAGTGTTTTTAGGTAACTGAATGATTCCATGGCTATAGAAGCAATCTAGCGAGCAAGATTATTGACACAAAAAAAAGTGACAAGGAGCAAGAAAGAAAGAAACTATGAGAACAAAAAAACAACAAGCTATGCCAGGGATGGACCTGCTGTGAGGCCCTTCACAGTACATGAATGTAAGATAGAAACAAAACTTGAAGAGAAGAGCCAGACCCCGACACCCTGACAAAAATTAATGAATGAGGCTGGATGCCAGTCATCTCACCTCAAAGTGTGGTAAAGCTGGCAACACAAGCCCCCCTCATCCATCTCCCGCCAACCGCCTAATTCCTTTGTTGTTCCCTATCCCTCACCCAGACAGGCTGTGTCCAGCGCTGAATGGCAGTTCTCATTACTACAAGCACAACTCGACCAAGCCTCCTGTTTTCTGGCCCGTCACTCTTTCTGCATAATCATGACTCAGAAGAGAAAATGCCTGCCTTCCAAAATGCACAATTCTGTCCAATCTTGATTGTCAGTTTCTTTCTACTTTCCTGACACCGTCACATGTCTGATGTAACTGCTCTACCCATTGTGATTATCACAAATGTGCGTATGGCACAGAATTGTCAAAAAATATTCACGAAATGAGTTCTCCTCTGCTGAAGTAATGTTTAGACATATATTGATGATGTGTTGTCCTGGATGAACAGTAAAAAATTCAAGCTGAACATAAAATAGGACTGTGCCTGTCTGCATATTTCTCGAATTGGACAGACTGGCAATAAGTGTTCAAATATTAGTGACACTGATATTTCTTTGCAAACCTCTGTGAAATACCTCAGGGTCAACATGTCTCTGTGTGTGTGTGTGTGTGTGTGTGTGTGTGTGTGTGAGAGAGAGAGAGAGAGAGTGTGTGTGTGTGTGTGTGTGTGTGTGTGTGTGTGTGTGAATGTGTGTATGTGTGTGAGTGTGTGTGTATGTGTGTGTGTGTCTATCTGTGGATGTGTGCGTACGTGCGTGCGTGCGTGCGTGCATGCGTGCGTGCGTGCGTGAGTGGGTATGTGGGTGGGGGGACCAACTCAGATATTGTAGAATAAGGTTCAAAGTGTTGATAAAGTTCTGAGTGTTCATTCTTCATTTCTTGTCAAAAGAAGAAAGGATATAATAATGAATTGATGAATATGAGAAACATCACGCACACAAAATATTTACTCTGACAGAAAGCAATTATGTCTGCCTTTAGGATAGATAGCGAGAGATGGAAGGGATGAAGAAGACAAATGAGGACGTAAGGATGGTGAAAGAGTGGTGTGGCATAGGATTCTTCCCCATAACTGACTTTCAACCTTTTTTTTTCTTTTGTCTTGTGCTAACTAGACGACATACCTGCTGACATAAAATCTAATAACCATGTGTTTAAAAACACCATGCCCACGTCAAAAGGATCCAGCACACGGCTATCAGTCAGGCAGGCAAGGTAGAGACTGCAAAGGCGTGTGTTTGAATACTGTCACTGCTGTCAAAATTATTATGGGATATTTTTATGCCCCTACCAGCTTCTATCCAGACCAGCTTCTATCCAGAGTTAAGCGTGCTAAGGGCTCACTGTGAAGAATGGCACTACACACATTAATCTTACCCACTTTAAATATGTCAGTGAGGGTATTTGTCAACTTTCATGCCTGGCATCACACGTGTTTGCTGCATTTGTTTGTCCTCCTTGACACCAGGATATATTATGCGTAGTAGTAATAGTAGCAGCAGCAGCAGCAGCAGCAGTAGTAGTAGTAGTAGTAGTAGTA
>CM060309.1:28508924-28523924 GCA_030674185.1 Monoplex corrugatus
ACGCATGGGAAGCAAGATAGACATGTTGTTTGACTCCATCAGGCAACTTTAATGTTTGACTGTTCTGAACCTGATTCTGACAAGTGTCTCCACTGGTTAAAACGAATAGGCAAGGTTATCCGAGAAAGTTATTGTCATTTTTGTTTTAAGCCACGCAGACTGTTTACACTTTATCTGGGCTATAACCGTTTCAAAACATACAAAAATACTTCCACAAGAACAAAGGAAAAGAAAATTAAGTGCATATATCAATGCGTTCGCACACATAACCGCAGGAGATGCCCCTGGAGTTTACCACTCCGTCTAATTTATCACACAGAGGATTTAAAAATATACCTAAATACAAATTTAAACATAACTAAGGACATCAAAACATATCTAAAATGGGTCTAAATTACCTAAAATTGCTTCCGCATATTTCATTTCCCTAGAACCAAAAATGCACTCAATATGTGCCCAACTATCAATCCCAAGATTAAAGTATTAAGACTTTATCGAGCACGTACAGGTGAATGGACCGGCAAGGCAGACAACAATAGGAAGAAATGACAGAAAGCAAAGGAACAAGGCAGAAACAAAGATAATGATAGAACAGAGGTCATTTCTAGCACAGAATTTCCAGAAGGTGGGGATACTATTTATACTGAAAGATCCCCCGGAATCCCTACGGGGGGATCCGAGAAAGTGTGGGACTGCCACATCCATCTGCTATGGGTATTAGGATATTACACTGCACATACAGCAGACAAAGGGGAAACGAGAGTGCACGTGCAGCTTGCCTGTCTCTCCATCTGTGCTTCCAGATTTCTCAACATCTTATAGGTCACTGGGCGGGCGGGTCTATCCTCTCTCTTTTTAGCAACAAACAAAACGGTGAGGAGATAAAATTTCCTTGATAAACGTCTGCGGTAAAGAGCACAACAATTTTTTAGCAGTCAAACAGAAGGGTGAGGGGATAGGGTTTCCGAGATAAACATCTGCGGGAGACAGAACAAAAACAAACAAACAAACACCACATGCACTGCTTGGCTCCCGTGTCAGAGAAGAATGTACCGGGTGCTCTGGAAATTAATATATAAGGAAGAGTGCTCTCTGTAGAGGGGCCACATCAGCATTTAACAAACCAATGACACTCAAAATGCATCATTCGAAAATGTCGATGGGGAAGGATACTCTACAAAACAGATCCTCCTAAAATCGTATTATCACCAGATAAATCCAAAACGAAGATGTATTACTCTTACGCAAAATGTTTTCCTGTTCTTTCTTTGAAATTAACAATTTTCTTACACGTACTTGGTTTAGCGTCAGTACGTATTTTACAAGAGAAAGGAGATCAGAAGGAGGGAGGGTTAGTAATGCCAGACCTGGCTTACTACTTCCTGTCACAGAACAGTGATGTAGTAGTGGAACAGTACTCATCTAGCAAATCACAAGTCTCTACGAGGGAGCCGTCAGCCATATTAACAATTTTCCTTTTTGGATTTTGCACTGATGTGCTGGGGTATGTATCCTGTTGTCTGTACTGCACTGACGTATAAATATCGCAATGTTTACATTGTTTGTAAAATACAACAAGCATTCTCTGACATGTATATCTCCGCTATATAAATGCAATTATTATTGTTATTATTAATACCGTTGATCCTTTGTTGCTTCTTTACATTTGCTGAAATGTATGTAATATTACTTTCAAAATTTAAGTATGTAAATATCAACAAATTTTAAAACGTTCACAATAGACATTTTCTCTTTTCCATAAAATTGAAATAATTGAATTCCGTCATTCTTATATGCACATGGCATTCACCTCCTTGATCTCCATATACAATTCTTTCCAGCTCAAAACTTTCGATTGTGAAAAAGCATGTATATACACTACTCATTCATCTGTAATACCACACTTACCTCTACCAATACTAGATGTACCACCAACCTATTTTCCCCATATGTGTACTTGTGCTGACAGGAACTGTGTCCTGCATATCTACCCCATTTCAACAAGGGTTAGACAGTCGGGAGTTCATTCTGCTGAAGAATAATCCAATATCTGGTTCTGCATATTTCTGGACTTTATTCATGAGCGAACTAATGTACACATATGAGCTAGTGCATGTGCCTGCATATGCATTTGCACGTGCATGTGTGTGTGTGTGGAGTGTGTGCGCATGTCGTGTATGTGTATGTGTATGTGTGTGTGTGAGAGAGAGAGAGAGAGAGAAAGAGAGAAAGACTGTGTGTGTATGTGTGTCTGTGTCTGTGTGCACGCGCATGCGTGTGTGTATGTGTATGTGTTTTCCAAGTCACAGCTATTACATCTTAACCATTAGATCTTCAGACCTGTTATAAGCAATGAGGACAAAAAGACACCAAATGCAGGCAGACATTAGAGATCCCTGCAAAGCGGAAGAATGGGAAATAAGGTGACAAGATGTGAAAGTGAGGATGATACGAGAGAGAAATGGCACGCATGAACCGTCACCACACCAGATCTGCACCTCAGCATATTTTTTTTTGGTGCCACTAGATCCTCGGTCTGCTTAACATAAACTTACAACTACTGTGTGCCAAAGAGTATTCATGTCAAATGGACCTGGACTACAACTGTCAATCAGACAGAAAATCTAAATACGTGGAGTAACAGAAGCCCGTGGATAGATTTTCTTCATGTTTACACAGTTGAATAGCATGGCACTGATTCTGACTTGCTTACGTGATGGGTTAAAGTTGCTGATGCTGTTTAACTGTGCAAAACAGGAATTCTTTCCTCACAAAAGTTGTCCTGGTGATGAGGTGGCTACTTACATTTTGCCCAAACTATGTAGTATAAATTATCACTGGCTTAATGGGTGACATATTGTCTGCCAACCTCAGCGACCGTGTCAACCTTCGACGTGGACAAGGCAGAACCCTGACTCTGAAGGCTGATGTTACGAATGATCTTGACCTGCTCGGCGTTTCCCCAGCAATTGTCATGAACATGAACAGCATCCAATTTTCACAACTGATTGGTTCGCTCTAATTTGCTGAGCGTTAAATATATATATATATATATACTGGCTTAATAAAAGTGATATCAACGACAACGGCAGCAGCTTCAGATCTCAACAACATTTACAACAAGAGCAAACAGCAACAACTGCAATGGAAGTGGAATTTGTTCGAGGACTTCATTTCACTCACACTGTCATACATTCATTATCTGCTCCACTTACCTGACAAACACCTCCAACTTGGCGCAAACCCAATGTGCTGATACAACCTGGAAATGAAATGTAATATCAAATACTATCATGATGCCACTAGAATTATTAACATATTAATATGAACGTTTTAATATATCGATTGATCGACTGATTGATTGATTGATTGATTTTATAATCCAATGGTAAAGACAACGACAAATACATTAGTGTTTACCCAGCGTTCCATATCTGCCATTGTTAAACCATCGTTAAAAATCTATTTCATATTCAACGATTAACTCAAAGAGTAATAAATTACATTAATAATGGAATGATTACCTACGTAATTATGGCGTTTAAAATACGATAGAACATTAAAAGATTACACCAAAAGACAAGAAAAATGCAAGTTTACACTAAATCTTTGCAGACTATTACAAACATTTCACCCATTCCCCATCAACTGTCTGCCTCATCCCTTCCTCTCTCTCTCTCACACACACGCTGTGTCCAACCCACCCCCCGCCCCCGAATGGTAGTTCTACCAAAATAACTCATCACTCATCCTATTTCCTGGCCCATCAATGTTTTGCAAGATAACGACCTTCAAAATGTTGTGTTTCTATCAAACACGCGTGTGTTTGTCCAGTCCTGAATGGCAGTGTCCTCCTTCAGTCTGACAAGACAAACCTCTTTTTCTTCCAGTAAATGGATAACTGTGACAATGAAAACTAGATATTTCCGTCATGTCGAAAGTACACCGGGCTTCCACTCGGACGGTCCTCGGTTTGATCTGCCCAGACACCTCCATTTGATGGGTAAAGGGTGGAGATTGTCCCAGTCTACTTTGTCAATATGTAAGCAGATCTGCCAATGCTTAAACCCCCTTCGCGTTTGTTTACGCATGCAGAATATCAAATATGCACGTGAAAGATCTTAGTGGCTGGCTGATGGAAACATGAAAGCTCCCAGCATATACTCCCACCGAAAATGAAGTATGCAAACTGTACAGCAAAATACCGCCTGCACAATGTAGGCAAAACAACACGAATCGAAGAAATTTACGAACACTAAAAATGTTTTCAAAGGGCAATATTCTATCCTACAGCAGTGTCATTACTACGAAAATGGAAATATTCTGCTATAGGTAGGTAGTCAGTAAGTTAGCTGAACATTAAATTCTTTCCTGTTGTAAAAATACCAAATTGGAATGTGTCTATGAGGAACATTTATGCCATCTTCTGCACAGCAAGCTCAGATACGATGACGGCGTTAAACATTTTTATAACACATTAACGGGCTCTGGAACAGACTGTTTTTTCTGAAAGTTTACGTTCTAACGTTCAAGCCATATACATCCTCTGATTCATCTTTGTGTCGTCGTGCAGTGACAACACGTTTTGTGAAGAAACAACTGTTAATTACAAACAATGTCTAGACTATTTAGTCAGTCAATATATGTTTCTCTGACACTCCATCACTGATCCATTTTCGCTTTTATAGACAAGACACTTGCTTATGAAACTGTGGTGGATTCCTTATCATAAATTATATCGTAGACATTTTCTTTAGATGATAGGGAATTCATTATATGCACAGATGATAGTGAATGAATGATATGCACAGATGATAGTAAATGAAAGATATGTCTCCTGTTACTTTGTGGCCCATCGAGCTAATTCGCTTATGTACATGAGTGCCTGTGTACGTGCGTGTGTGCGAGTGCGTTTGAAGGCGCCTGAGTGTGTGTGTGTGTGTGTGTGTGTGTGTGTGTGTGTGTGTGTGTGTGTGTGTGTGTGTGTGTGTGTGTGTGTGTGTGTGTGTGTGTGTGTGTGTGTGTGTGTGTGTGTGTGTGTGTGTGTGTATGTGTGTGTGTGTGTGTGTGTGAAACACGTCACAGCCAAGAAACATACCAGTAAACAAGCAGTCATTTAACTTGATGCCGGACGACATCTACAACTACAACCTTCATCTGTCGTGTTCTTTAAAACGAATACGGGACAAAATATGAGAAACACTAGAGCTTACCGCGTAATACGCAATAAACACTCGTTTACTGAGCAAACTATGTCAATAGTAAACAACCAACCAACCAACGATCTAAAACCAGCAAACCATGCAACATCCAACTATCAACGCAAACATCAATCAACCAACTAAGAAACCAATCACCCACCCATCCAACCAACCGAATAACCAAGCTCCAATCTAACCAAGTTGCCGACAACCAGCCAGTTAACAAAACTGAATGATCAACCCACCAAAGAAACAAACTGAAAGACAGTATTAGCTTGAAGTACAGTGTGTCTTTTTTTTTAAAAAGTGCTTTTCACTTCTTTTTTTTTTAAAAAAAGAAAGAGAAGTCGACTGTATTCATTTTGACAACCACGTTGCCGATCTAACCACTAGACTGAGTCTTGGCGCATTTTAATTACTGTTATTAACGGATGTACACTTTGAAAACTGGGGAGAGAAGGGAAGAGGGAAGAGAGCCAAGTATAAGAGAAGGGAAGAGGAGGCGGGGTGGCTGAAGTGGGTAGCCAGGGTGGTTGTTTTGAACACGACAAGGTAAGGCGGAGAAAGCAGGTTAGTGAAGTCAAGTCAGACACGTTAAGGATTCGACATCGTCGCCATTTGACGGGGCGGGGAGGGGGAGGAGGGAGAAAGAGCAGATAATCTCGTCTATTCGGTTTTGTTCCTTGGAAAGCGACAACATCTAAATCAGTGTGTGTCAGATCATCTAGGCACTTCCTTTTTCGTAATAATGGGTTATTTCATTATAACTGAAAGAGGTTTTTCCAAGCAATGAAAAGTCGCTGAGAACGATGCAGCTTGTGCTTGGTTGAAAGGGGGCAATGACAGTAATTATACAGCGACAAGGATGTCATTTTCTTGTGCAAACTCGTACATATGAAAATGACACACATGCACGCTCACGCGTACATACACACACACACGCGAGCGCGCGCGCGCACAACACACACACACACACACACACACACACACACACACACACACACAGAGAGACACGTGCAAGAGCAAGCACAAGTTTGCACATGTATGTGCGCGGGCGCGCGCGCTTGTGTGTGTGTGTATGTGTACGTGCGTTCGCGTGTGTGTGTGTGTGTGTGTGTGTGTGTGTGTGTGTGTGTGTGTGTGTGTGTGCGCGTGTGTGTGTGCGTGTGTGCGTGCGCGTATGTGCGCGTGCGTGAGAGAGAGAGAGAGAGAGAGAGGTGTGTGTGTGTGTGTGTGTGTGTGTGTGTGTGTGTGTGGTGTGTGTGTGTGTGTGTGTGTGTGTGCTCCAAACGAACTTGAAAATCCGGATTTCACTTTTAAATGAAGCTTTCAAGGTGCAGTGATCAATAATAATAACAACAACAACAACAACAAGAATGAGAAAGAGAGAGAGAGCGAATTTAAATGACTTAGGCCAACAGCTCCTATCAGATTATCGGAGAGGGGTGAAAGGGGCTGGGGTGGGAGAGAGAAACTGAAGACAAAATTGTCATTTCATGATAATATTATTAAAAAATGGAAATATGCGTACAACAACTAGACATTCTGAGGTCATAATGTCCTCTTTATAACCGTCATATACACTTAGTGCGTGTAATCGTCCTCGTAGCAATTTTCTGAATCTGACAGCGCAGTCTGTCAAACTTCACCGAGCACAGAATGTACTTAGTTCCCTTGTCTCCAAAACCACTTCGCCACGTGAAATGTTTTAAGTGTACCATTGCAACGTGAGGTCCACTACCGTAATAGGATAGTGACAGACGGACCCCACAGTAAACAAGAGGGAAGGAAATGCAGAAACCAGGGAAATTCTATCAGTCACAGTCTGCTTCAGAAACGGCTACATCGCAGTAATGGAGTACGACAAGAACGCTCCTGGATGTACCAAGTCTCTATTGAGTTCCACGACACGTTAAGCCAAGTTGCGCGGTGCTTTCGGGGGAATTCCTACGTTTGTTTTACTAAGTTAAACTTTTTCTTCGCAAAGTTGTCCAATGTTTTCACGAAACTGTACAATTCTGCGGTACGTTGTATGAAATTTGGAGAAGAATCACTGTGTCATCAGGAAGTGGTAAGATTTCGTAGGCCTGTTACATTCTGCAGTGTCACCAAGAAACTATACGATGATATAACATTACATGGTTAACCTTTTGCCCCATTCTCCGCCTGTCCTCCTCCTCCTTACGGTTTGCATGTGCTTTGTACCCTGGAGTATTGGTTGTTCTTGGGTGATTGTTTTGGTGAACGATGAGAGTGCGCACTTCGGTTTGATTCTTGCATCAAGATCAGACGACTTATAAAAGTCATCATCATCACCATCATCATCACCATACCATACCATACCATACCATACCATACCATACCATACCATACCATACCATACCATACCATACCGCTGCAGACTGGTTTAGGCTATTCAGCCTTTAGTCTGGTCTTTTGCACGAAAAAAAAAAAAAAACTTGGGTTATTCATACAGTTGAAAAACTTCTTGCGTGGGTATTGATGGCGCAATCGTCTGAAAGTCTACCTAATCAGATACATGCGGTCTGCCCAGTGGCGATCCAGACTGGCCTTGAAGCTGTCAAGAGACGGTGCGTTGACCACTTTTTCTGGGAGCGCGTTCCAGGGATTCACCACTCGATAGAAGAAAAAGTGCTGGCGCAGTGAACTATTGCAATTCCCTTTCTCGAGTTTTAGACTGTGCCCACGGGTCTGCTTAGCACTGTTTTCCAGGACAAGAGGACTCTTCACGTTGTACAACTCGTGTGTGAACTTATAGGTTTCGATCATGTCGCCCCTATCCCTTCGGTACTGCATGCTGGGTATCTTCATTCTGGCAAGTCGCTCTTCATAGGGATAGTCAACCAAACCAGGAACCAACTTTGTTATACTTTGTTTCAAATAGTACCAACCACACTGACTCATTCAATGCACTGACTATCCCAAACATATATTAATCTAAAGTTAAGCTAAGTTTGAAGACCTCTTTTTTTGTTTTGACAATCTCTGAGGACTAAAAATTCAGCGTGGTTTGGACATAAAAGTTGATTGGAAACACTCGATAAAGGTTTCGACTAAACATATGTAAATAAAAGCGTGAAATGTATTACACACAGCTTACTCCCTAGGCCTTTACCGTTTTGAACTGATCGTCTGCTACGCCTGTAGCAGACTCAACGCTGATGACCACCATCTGTTTGGTTGTATTTCAACTATTTGTAGCGTATATCTGAATAGCGCCACAATCTTTTAGAAACATCATTTTAGTTAAACTTACACAAAGTAGTTTATAATCTCTTAAATATTTTTTGTAAATTTTAACTTAAACATTTTAGAAAGTTTTAAGGACCCTACACATACTCATGATAATGTGTGTTTTGCTCTGCTGCTTGATTACTGAATCAGTTTCACAGATACTTACGAACTAAGTTGTGTCAAAGATGCCAAACGAGAATTTAGGTCCGTTCACATTACGACAAAGAACAAGTAGACATTACGCAAACGAAATGCCGTAAAGATGGCAAACACCCTACCAATCTCATTGGGAAAGCGTAGCAGACGACAGAATCAAGAATCATGATGGCGGTAAATAATGTCATCGTCCGAAAACCAAAACTGAGCCAATCATCTATCTGCAAGAGTGTCCGTTTAGCCCAACTGCATGCAAATTTTGTTTTTTAAAGTCGGAGTCTTCAACCGTAATGTATTAAGACAACGTACATTCCATGCAGATTAGCTGGCGCTGTGGTCTTGACATGTGGTGTTCTGAATTCACTTCCAGTCTGCGAAATAACAACTGGTGAGTTCGCTGCCTAACTTGGACTAATGCTGCAATCATTCTGATGATGGTGTCAGCTTTGGTCTTTCACGGGTTCCTTTCCCTTCCCTTCCCATTTTAATTCAAGACCTTGCCAGCGCATTAGTTTTATGCAAGCTTAAGGAATTACTGGCAGATCTGGATGGAACGCATTTAGAATTGTCGGAGTGCGATGAGTCCTTGAAACTTCTTGAACAAACTCCAAACTCTACATTTCTTTTAACAAAAGAGAAGGGTGGCACACAACTCAAATACTCAACACTTACCTGTTCGTTGCTTGAACAAACTCCATAATCAACGGTAGTTATCTCCTTACTCCCATCATTGCATTTCTAGGTCGTCAGAACGACTCCGACCTCAGGAAACCACTTCCATTATTCACTGGTCTATCGACATCACACATACTGTCATCACCATTCTCGCCAAGTTCATTTGACTAAATGGGTTCTAAGTTTGCAACCACTATGAACACGTTTTTCACGTGATTTGTGCGCATTTTCTCGTCTACTCTGTTCAGTTTAGAAACTGGTTCTCCGACAGTGTCAAAAGTCACGCGTTCATAAAATTGTAGATTTTTCAGACATACAGTTTTGTGGGGAAAATTTCTTCACGCAGTTCGAAAAGGGCCGGCCTATGTATTGTTTTGTGTCAACGAGGCCTTTCTCGATCGGATCGTAGAAGAATTATATTGTCGTTGATGATGAGATGATCAGTACATCAAATATGCCTTCTTTGTGCTATCTGTGGGTACTTCAGGTAGTCTTCTCCAACGAACATGTTTTTTTCCCCCTCTATCACTGTCACTTAGTTTCCTCTTCGCCTTCGGGATGGGCTGCTTTATGTTTGAACAAAATGAAGCAGACGATGATGGGGAAGTTGGCGTCTCTTCCCAGTTCAGGGGGTCACAAAGTAGATTCTGAACTTGTCTTCACGGTGGTCCCATGTTTCATGGTCAGACTCTGTTGTCAGTCCAGTAATTATGATGTTCCCCATCTTTGATCTTCCTTCGAGCCCGTCAATTTTTTTTTTTAGGCCTCCGCCACTCTGTCTGTCACTTGTGTGTGTTTTCCTATCGCAGTTTCTCGTTCTCCTGACGCGTTTCCTCGACTTCAGTCGTCAGACACGTCAACTCGTCACGCATACCCGACACGAAGTCCCCACATGTGTCGGAACTGCCAGTAGAGGCGCCCAATCTCAGTGTCAAGTCCTGTTTCAGTTTGGTCAGCAAATGACATGTCCGTCAAAGACGGGTTTTCTTCTCCAGCTTTCGACGGCTTGTTGTCTGTGGATACACTGCAATTGCTGACATTAATTTTAAGGCGTGTCTGTTTCGGTCTGCTCTTGTCATGTCTGGGGTTCCATTCCACATCTCCTGACCTGTGAAACAGCGTTGGCCGAGTTTCACACACGGTGCTGCTTTTTTTTTTTTTTAAAGTAACGCGCACCTTACACAAAACATAAAGGTCGCCTGTATCAAGGCAAAAGTCCCACATACGACCCTGAAATGTAACGGACAGCCAGGCACAGTCGGTAGCAAGGTACTTGTACAAACATTAAGAACTGAAATGTCCCTGGATAGGGTAACCTAGCTCGCAGAATGAGCTGCCGTGCGCTTGGTCAGTTTCTGTCTTCCATGAACATGGTTCAGTCTCCAGTGAGCCAGACAACGACAATGACCTTTGCTTTTTCGCGGTAATTTCTTTTTATAAAAGCTGGTTTCATTTCATTAAATTGCCATCTACATATACATATATTTCTTCATAACTGCAAACACAAAATACAGAAATGAAGAAAAAAAATCAAATGCATAGCACACAAGTAAATCAAACAGCAAAGTGTGCTGTCTCTGGAGCCCAGTTTTCTAGCCCAAGTTGTCAGCTCTTTCTAGTGACTCTTTGTTGACTTGAGGCCTTAAAATGCATGCCTCCAATTCAGTCCATGTTGTTTGATCTGTGTGCATTCTTGGTTCACTCAATGTTCTCTGATGGGTTTTTAGCATATTTGCTTTATATTTATTGATATGAATATTTCGATTGATGTCTTTGTCTGTCACAATGGATTTACCGTGTTAAATCCAGGTTGCTCTCACCGGCGAGATCACATCGCCGCAGAGTAGTGCCACACTTTTCTTTTTTCTTTATGCATGTATGTTTGTTTACCTATCAAAGCGGATTTTTCTACCGAATTTGGCCAGGGACAACTTCTTAGTTGCCATAAGGTCTTTAACTTGCGTTGAATATGTGCTGCACACGGGACTTCGGTTTATTGTCTCGTCCGAAAAATTAGCACCTTGACCACCAGTTAAAATCTAGCAGATCGGGATTGGGGGGATCCCTCCTGTCTGACCCTTAAAATGAAAACGTGGAATTCTCGCGTCCTGGAAGAATTCTGTAACTACTACGCCACACACACCGCAAAATTAGCAGCACTTCTTCAAAACTTTGTGTCTGTTACAGGGAACAAAAGGTCTTACGTAACTACTGTGGCGATCATTTTAATCAAAGGAAATCGTTTCATATCGACTGCAAAAATGTTTGTCTGTCCGTATGTCTGTCTGCCTGTTTGCATGTCTGTCTGTAACACAAAATATGTCAGATAGATTTTCTTGACTGTTTCTGGGCGTATCTTTACCAAAGTTGGTTCAAAGATCTAAAAGAGTCACAAATGCATACATTGCCTAAATTTTGTCTGAAATCAACACGCTTTTAGGGAGATGTATGAACATCACTTTCTCAAAATCTTTTGAAGATATTCAAATTCTTTTTTCACTGTTGTGACAGTCTGCCATTATCCTTGTTTCCTGTTAAGTCTGTTACATCTGATGCTACTTTTTGAGAGGTATAAAATACAGATTTTCTGTCATAAGTTTTCACAGAAAATGAAAGTAGCTTGACCATCTTTGTTGCTGTTGTTGTAATTGTTGTTGTAATTGTTGTTGTTGTCGTTGTCGTCGTCGTTGTTGTTGTTATTGTTGTTGTTGTGCATATAAAGACACTTGTGAACTTTGTTTTGCGACAGACTGTCTTATGTATCAAAAGGAAAACATATTTCTTCACTGTTGATGCTCTGAGGTTATCTATTTTCAGCTGAATTATTTATCTTAAGTTGGACGAGTCAGCAGTATAGGCAAACTGGGCCACAGCAGTGACCCAAGAGAGTTGTTGGATGGAAATATATTTACTGGTTCTGAAAGCAGTACCCTATCCCTACTCTCCGGCAAGTATAAAAAATTCAAACTAAATGCAAGAAACCCCCAGTGGTAGGTCGAAAAATCTCTATTTTATTCAGTAAAGAAGCAGGGGAAGGATGAATGCAAACTATGCAGTGTTCGTTATAAAACTGTTACATGTATATTTTTAAAATGGTATAGTGTATACCATAAATACAGTATAAACCGTGTTATGAAAACTGTATAGTGTTATTATAAACTTACAAGAACTGCATAGTGTCTAATACAAAGCTATATAGTGTATAATAATTATAGAACTGAACAGTGTATATTACAAAACTGTAGTGTGTATGTTATGAAAATTGTATGGTATATATTATAAACACTGTATTGTATATATTACAAATTGTATAGTGTCTGTTGTAAAACCTGTATATTGTATATATCCTAAACTGTACAGTGTATGTACTAAAAGCTGTACATTGTATAATGTAAAAATTGCATAGTGTATATTGTAAAAATTGTATACCGTATATTGTAAAATCTGTGTAGTGTATATTGTAAAAACTGTGTAGTGTATATTGTAGAAACTGTGTAGTGTATATTGTAGAAACTGTGTAGTGTATATTGTAGAAACTGTGTAGTGTATATTGTAAAAACAGTGTAGTGAATATTGTAAAATCTCTGTAGTGTATATTGTAAAAACTGTGTAGTGTATGTTGTAGAAACTGTGTAGTGTATAAACTGTGTAGTGTATGTTGTAGAAACTGTTTAGTGTATAATGTAAAAACTGTGTAGTGTATATTGTAAAAATTGTATACCGTATATTGTAAAATCTGTGTAGTGAATATTGCAAAAACTGTGTAGTGTATTGTAAACTCTGTGTAGTGTACATTATGAAAATTGTATAGTATATATTGTAGAAACTATACTGTATAATGAAAAAACTGTGTAGTGTATATTGAAAAAAACTGTGTAGTGTACATTATAAAAGTTGTTTAGGGTATATTATAAAAACTGTGTACTGTATTGTAAAAACTGTATATTGTGTATTGTAAAATCTCTATATTATATATTGTAAAATTTGTGTAGTGTATATTGTAAAATCTGTGTAGTGTGTATTGTAAAAATTGTACAGTGTATGTAATAGAAATTGTATAGTGTATATTGTAAAAACCGTGTGGTGTATATTGTAAAAACTGTATGGTATATATTTTAAAATCTGTGTAGTGCACATTGTAAAGACTGTATAGTATCATTACAGAAACTGTATAATGTATATTATAAAAAAAAAACTGTGTAGTTTGCATTGTAAAGGAAAAGTGTATATAGTATACCATAAAAACTGTATAGGGTATGTCATAAAAACTGTGTAGTGTATGTCATAGAAACACTGTAGTGTATGTATTAAAACTGTATAGCATATACCAAAAAATCTGTATAGTGTATATTATGAATATTGTATAGAGTACATTATGAAAACTGTATAGAATATATTGTATAAACTATACAGTATATATTACAAAATCTGTACAGCATGTAGTATCACAACTGTATAGAAACTGTACGGGATACATTATAAATGTATATTATAAAAACGATATGGTGCATGTCATAAAAACCGAACAGTGTATATTACATAAATGTATTTTGTATATTAAAGATACTTATTACAAAACTGTATAGAGTATGTCATAGAAACAATACAATGTATATTATGGAACTGTACATTGTATTTATAAAAAGTGTTTAGTGTTTATCTTAATACTGTATTAGTAGGTATTACATAAAGTGCATACCGTTTTTCATAAAGCTGTGGTGTATTTGAATAAAAAGTACATGGTGTATGTTATAAAAAGTGTATGGTGTATATCATGAAATAGTACAGTGCGTGTTACAAAATGTATATAGTTTATGGTGTACATCATAAAACTATAGTCTATGCAGCAAAATCTGTATATCATAAAAACTACAGTGCATATCATAAAAAATATATAGAGTATATTATTAAAACTGTTCATTTTATTTTATTAAAACCATACAATGTGTGTCATGAAAACTGTAAAGTGTATATTATCAAACAGTAAATGTATATTATAAAGCTGTGTACTATTGGTTATAAAAACTATAGTGTAATACAGTATAAAACTGTAAAATGTATAAAAACTAAACTATAGTGCGTACTACAAAAACTGTAATTAGTGTATATTATTACAACTATAGCTTATCTTCTCACCTCATCAGAAGCAGCCTAAAGCCATCCTTTCACTTGCAAACGAGACTGAATTCAGGATGAAAACCTCAACCTCCAAATCCACTCTATGAAAGGCAAAGCCAGTCATCAATACCCAAGCTGTGTACCCCGCAGTGTTACAAAGGGATTAGACAGCTGCCTCACTCTTATTCAATCTCCCATTTCTCCGCCATTCATGCGAAACATTTCTGTTAGTAGTTTATCCTTTGAAAACATCCTCCTCCTCAATTAAGGTGACTGGGATCTCTCTCTCTCTCTCTCTCTCTCTCTCTCTCTCTCTCTCTCTCTCTCTCTCTCTCTCTTCTCTCCTCTCTCTCTTTGTCTCTATCTCTCTATCTCTTTGATCTCTTTTATCTTCCCCATCTCTTGTTTATCTCTCTCTCCTCTTTCTCTCCCTCTCTCTCTTTTTTTTCTCTCTCTCTCTCTCTTCTCTCTCCCTCTCTCTCTCTCTCTTCTCCTCTCTCTTCTTCTTCTCTCCCTCTCTCTCTTTCTCCTTCTTCCTCCTCTCTCCTTCCTCTCTCCTCTTTCCTCCCTCCCTCTCTCTCCTCCTTCCTTCTCT
>CM060309.1:28528924-28563924 GCA_030674185.1 Monoplex corrugatus
AGTACACGTTCACAAAAAAGTTTTAGAAACGGGTGGCACTGCACTGCGGCGACCTGCTCTATCCAGTGAGAGCAGCATGGATTTTACATGGTAAATCCATTGAGACAAAAAACTAAATAAATAAATAGATAAATAAATAGGTGAATACAATAAGTCTGCTGTTGTGGTTGTGCTCCAGTCTGATTGTTTCCAAAAGTCTAGGCTATGTAAAAATGTATAGAAAGATGATGTTTCAACAGAGTCTCTTCTGTTCTGTGGAGCGGTGTCTTCTAAAAGTCTAAACAAGAGGAACAAATAAAAGAAAGTGTAGAACACAGACTCATCACACAATCTCAATCCATAACAGAACCTAGTACCATCATCACCGTCAGTGCCATTATCATGACTCATCACATCACACTGTGCGAAACTGAAAAGTCCCAGACTGTATGGCCTTTTAAGTAACCCTGTTGTCATGGGATCCTCAGTTTCAATACGTTTCGAGATGGAAGACAAGGGTGTTAGACAAAAACTGCTTAGGAAAAGGAAATAGAAGCAAGAGAAATGAATAAGCGCACGCACACACACACACACACACACACACACACACACACACACACACACACACACACACACACACACACACACACACACACACACACACACACACACACGAGATATATGTATATATATATATATATATACATATATATATACATACACATACACATACACACACACACACACACACACACACACACACACACACACACACACACACACACACACACACACACACACACACACACACACAAACACACACTTACATACTTACAAAAATCAAACAATCACAAACACACTCATTCACACAGTCACACTCATACACGCACAAGCCCACAGACAAATAATCATATCCTTATTCTCTCTCTGTCTCAAAACACACTTATTGACATTCACACAATCACAGCCATAGATACACACGCCCACACCACAGACAAATGCTCAGACCCTCACTCTCCCCGTGTCTAAACACATAAATAACACACACACACACACACACACACACACACACACACGCACACACACACACACACACAAACGACACACACACACACACACACACACACACACACACACACGAGAGAGAGAGAGAGAGAAGAGAGAGAGAGAGCGGGGAAGAGAGAGAGAGAGAAAAAGAGAGAGATACAGAGAATATAGGAAGAAGGACTGCAATCTTAAACAGAAGGAATGCCAGGACTTCAAACCCAAACAGAAGAACGAAGATTGACTACGCCAATGGGGTCACTTCCATAACAGTCTGGCCTGTGCTAAACTAGTAACAGCCTGACCTGTGCTAAACTAGTAACAGTCTGGCTTGTGCTAAACTAGTAACAGTCTGACCTGTGCTAAACTAGTAACAGCCTGACCTGTGCTAAACTAGTAACAGTCTGGCTTGTGCTAAACTAGTAACAGTCTGGCTTGTGCTAAACTAGTAACAGTCTGGCCTGTGCTAAACTAGTAACAGTCTGGCTTGTGCTAAACTAGTAACAGTCTGGCTTGTGCTAAACTAGTAACAGTCTGGCTTGTGCTAAACTAGTAACAGTCTGGCTTGTGCTAAACTAGTAACAGTCTGGCTTGTGCTAAACTAGTAACAGTCTGGCCTGTGCTAAACTAGTAACAGTCTGGCTTGTGCTAAACTAGTAACAGTCTGGCCTGTGCTAAACTAGCAACAGCCTGACCTGTGCTAAACTAGTAACAGTCTGGCTTGTGCTAAACTAGTAACAGTCTGACCTGTGCTAAACTAGTAACAGTCTGGCTTGTGCTAAACTAGTAACAGCCTGGCTTGTGCTAAACTAGTAACAGTCTGGCCTGTGCTAAACTAGTAACAGCCTGGCTTGTGCTAAACTAGTAACAGTCTGGCCTGTGCTAAACTAGTAACAGCCTGGCTTGTGCTAAAATAGTAACAGCCTGGCTGATTGTGCTAAACTAGTAACAGTCTGGTTTGTGCTAAACTAGTAAAAGCCTGGCCTGTGCTAAACTAATAACAATCTGCCTGTGCTAAACTAGTAACAGCCTGACCTGTGCTAAACTAGTAACAGCCTGGCCTGTGCTAAAACTAGTAACAGCAGGCTTGTGCTAACACTAGTAACAGACCTGGCCTGTGCTAAACTATAACAGCCTGACACTGTGCTAAACTAGTAACACCCTGCATGTGCTAAACTAGCTAACACAGCCGGAAACTGTGCTAAACAGTAACAGCCTGACCTGTGCTAAAACAGTAACAGTAACAAGATACAGCTGATGCAAACTAGTAAACAGTCTGGCTGTGCTAAACTAGTAACAGCTGGCTTGTGCTAAACTAGTAACAGCCTGGCCTGTGAACATAACAGCCTGACTGTGCTAAACTAGAACAGTCTGGCTTGTGCTAAACTAGTAACAGTCTGGCTGTGCTAAACTAGTAACAGTCTGACCTGTGCTAAACATTGTATGTCTAAACTAGTAACAGCTGGCTTGTGCTAAACTAGTAACAGTCTGACCTGTGCTAAACTAGTAACAGTCTGGCTTGTGCTAAACTAGTAACAGTCCTGGCTTGTGCTAAACTAGTAACAGTCTGGCTTGTGCTAAACTAGTAACAGTCTGGCTTGTGCTAAACTAGTAACAGTCTGGCTTGTGCTAAACTAGTAACAGCTGGCTTGTGCTAAACTAGTAACACTGGCTTGTGCTAAAACTAGTAACAGTCTGTCTGTGCTAAACTAGTAACAGCTGGCCTGTGCTAAACTAGTAACAGCCTGGCCTGTGCTAAACTAGTAACAGCCTGTCTCTGTGCTAAACTAGTAACAGCCTGGCCTGTGCTAAACTAGTAACAGTCTGGCTTGTGCTAAACTAGTAACAGCTGGCTTGTGCTAAACTAGTAACAGTCTGCCTGTGCTAAACTAGTAACAGTCTGGCTTGTGCTAAACTAGTAACAGTCTGGCCTGTGCTAAACTAGTAACAGTCCTGGACCTGTGCTAAACTAGTAACAGCCTGGCTTGTGCTAACTATAACATCTGGCTTCTAAACTAGACCCTGACCTGTGCTAAACTAGTAACAGCCCTGGCTTGTGCTAAACTAGTAACAGCGGTTTGTGCTAAACTAGTAACAGCCTGGCTTGTGCTAAACTAGTAACAGCTGCTGTGCTAAACTAGTAACAGTCCTGGCTTGTGCTAAACTAGTAACAGTCTGGCTTGTGCTAAACTAGTAACAGCTGACCTGTGCTAAACTAGTAACAGTCTGGCTTGTGCTAAACTAGTAACAGCCTGGCTGTGCTAAACTAGTAACAGTCTGCCTGTGCTAAACTAGTAACAGCTGGCTTGTGCTAAACTAGTAACAGTCTGCCTGTGCTAAACTAGTAACAGCCTGGCTTGTGCTAAACTAGTAACAGCCTGCTGTGCTAAACTAGTAACAGTCTGGTTGTGCTAAACTAGTAAAGCCTGGCTTGTGCTAAACTATAACAACCTGGCCTGTGCTAAACTAGTAACAGCCTGCCTGTGCTAAACTAGTAACAGCTGGCTGTGCTAAACTAGTAACAGTCTGGCTATAGTGCTTAAACTAGTAACAGCTGACCTGTGCTAAACTAGTAACAGCTGGCTTGTGCTAAACTAGTAACAGCCTGGCTTGTGCTAAACTAGTAACAGTCTGGCTTGTGCTAAACTAGTAACAGCCTGGCTTGTGCTAAACTAGTAACAGTCTGGCTTGTGCTAAACTAGTAACAGCCTGGCTTGTGCTAAACTAGTAACAGCCTGGCTTGTGCTAAACTAGTAACAGTCTGGTTGTGCTAAACTAGAAACAGCCTGGCCTGTGCTAAACTAGTAACACGCTGTGCTGTGTAAAACTAGTAACATGCCTGCCTGTGCTAAACTAGTAACAGCCTGGCTGTGCTAAACTAGTAACAGTCTGGCTTGTGCTAAACTAGTAACAGCCTGGCTTGTGCTAAACTAGTAACAGCCTGACCTGTGCTAAAACTTTGTGTAACAGTAACTGTCTGCTGTGCTAAACTAGTAACAGCTGACCTGTGCTAAACATACCGCTTGCTAACTAGTAACACCTGATCCTGTGCTAAACTAGTAACAGTCTGGCTTGTGCTAAACTAGTAACAGCCTGGACTTGTGCTAAACTAGTAACAGTCCTGGCTTGTGCTAAACTAGTAACAGCCTGGCTTGTGCTAAACTAGTAACAGCCTGCCTTGTGCTAAACTAGTAACAGCTGACTGTGCTAAACTAGTAACAGTCTGGCTGTGCTAAACTAGTAACAGTCTGGCTTGTGCTAAACTAGTAACAGTCTGACCTGTGCAAAACTAGTAACAGTCTGGCTTGTGCTAAACTAGTAACAGCCTGGCTTGTGCTAAACTAGTAACAGTCTGGCCTGTGCTAAACTAGTAACAGCCTGGCTTGTGCTAAACTAGTAACAGTCTGGCCTGTGCTAAACTAAGTAACAGCCTGGCTTGTGCTAAACTAGTAACAGCCTGGCCTGTGCTAAACTAGTAACAGCCTGGCCTGTGCTAAACTAGTAACAGCCTGACCTGTGCTAAACTAGTAACAGCCTGGCTTGTGCTAAACTAGTAACAGCCTGACCTGTGCTAAACTAGTAACAGCCTGTCCTGTGCTAAACTAGTAACAGTCTGGCTTGTGCTAAACTAGTAACAGCCTGGCTTGTGCTAAACTAGTAACAGCCTGTCCTGTGCTAAACTAGTAACAGTCTGGTCTGTGCTAAAGTAGTAACAGCCTGGCCTGTGCTAAACTAGTAACAGTCTCGCCTGTGTTAAACTAGTAACAGCCTGTCCTGTGCTAAACTAGTAACAGCCTGTCCTGTGCTAAACTAGTAACAGCCTGTCCTGTGCTAAACTAGTAACACCCTGTCCTGTGTTAAACTAGTAACAGCCTGACCTGTGCTAAACTAGTAACAGCCTGTCCTGTGCTAAACTAGTAACAGTCTGGTCTGTGCTAAACTAGTAACAGCCTGTCCTGTGCTAAACTAGTAACAGCCTGACCTGTGCTAATACGAACGGAGACCTAAAAACACCCCAAATGTGAATATACATGATCAAGACTTCAACAAATCTGAACAGAAAAGTTCAGTTTTTTTTTCCAGATGAATTCATCGCGCCGGGACAATTGTCTGTATACTCCACACATTTGTAGCAACAATAGTGTGGCAGACTCCTTGAGTTTACGTAAAATCCTCTGCGCTGGCAAGGCCTTTAAATCGGGAAGAGATGGGAAAGGGAGGGAGGAAAACGGGAAATATGAAACACTAGGCTGACACCACAGTGATAGGTAGAGAGTATTAAGATAGTCAGTGAACTGGCCAGTTTTCATCTTGCAAACTGGGATTGAACTCGAAACATTAGATTTGGAACCCATGACACTATCAACTTAACCATCCAGCCCACAGTTAAAAAATGAAACAAAACAAACAACCCCCCCCCCCCCCACACACACACACAAATACACGCACACAAAAAAGAAAAATAAAGAAAAGAAACTATGAATGAACTACGTTAATTGTATTGCCCGTCTCACTATCCCGGCCCATTTCAGGGATGGCGTGTGTGTGTGTGTGTGTGTGTGTGTGTGTGTGTGTGTGTGTGTGTTGTGTGTGTGTGTGTGTGTGTGTGCGTGCGTGCGTGCGTGTGTGTGCGTGCGTGCGTGTGTGCGTGCGTGTGTGTGTGTGTGTGCGTGTGTGTGTGTCTGTTTCAGCGCTTAGATTTGATTTTATCCAGATTTTGCGCTATATAAATATTGTAATTATTATTATTAATTATTATGTGTGTGTGTGTGTGTGTGTTTGAATGTGTGTTTGAATGTGCGCTTGCGCATGTGTTCATACGTATGTGTGTGAGTGTGTGTGTGTGTGTGTGTGTGTGTGCGTGTGTGTGTGTGTGTGTGTGTGCATATATGAGTGTGTGCGTGTGCGTATGCGTATGTTTGTGAATATATGTGTGAGTGCGTGCGTGCGTGCGTGCGCGCGCGGGCGCGTGTGTGTACGCATGTGCGCGCGCGTGTGAATGACTTCGAACCTGAACACCAGAAGAAAAAGAAAAAAATAAAGAAGAGGAGAGAGGAGAAGAAGAAACATACAACATCGTTCGGCACGTGAGCCCTGAGGAAGACTGTAGAGCAGAGAACAGGAAGCAGCAGAAGTTAAACGAATGAAGCCTTGTGTCTGGGGGCCCGGTCAGAATCGATAGCACATTTAATGAATGAAACCCGGTCTGTCCTCCCTGGCTTGCCAGGCTACAAAATAGAACCGTGAAGGACCGCACTGACCATTGCTCTTTTTTCATTAGTGGACTTGATGAGTGGACTTACTATCCATTTCCACCACAACGACGGCTGTGATGACAATCACGACGACGAAATGTACTATAAAATGAAAAAAAAAAAGTAAATGAACAGCCGATCAAAAACAAACAAACAAAGAAACAAACAAACAAAGAAACAAACAAACACACAAACAAACAAATGAAAGAAAGAACGAACGAACAACAAAAACAAACAATAAAAACCAACCAACAAACAAACAAAGCAACCAACCAGTCAACCAACCAACAAACAAACAAACAAGTAAACAAACAAACAAACAAACAAACAAACAAACAAACGACGACAAAGAAACATATCAAGCAATAAAGAATACATATTGATGAAATCATAAGATAATTAAATCAGTGATTTAAAAGCATTTAATGAAGTGACAAATCAATCATCATTTATTTAATCGATTAATCAGAAATCGGGAACCAATCAATCAAACACAATCAATCAATCAATTAACAAACAACCCGTTAATTATTAAATAAATTAATAAATCTCAATCGACCCTATTTATTAAATCAAGCAATCAATCGATCAATCAATCAATCGATCAATCAATCAATCAAGCAAGCAAGCAAGCAAGCAAGCAAGCAAGCAAGCAAGCAAGCAAAGGAATCTGAGACTCAAAACTCATTTGTGTCATTACCTCAATTGATTATTTCACATGTCTTCATATCATGCATCTGGAGGATCGGCAATATGTGTGTGTGTGTGTGTGTGTGTGTGTGTGTGTGTGTGTGTGTGTGTGTGTGTGTGTGTGTGTGTGTGTGTGTGGTGCGTGTGTGTGTGTGTGTTTTGAAGTGTGTGTGTGTGTGTTTATGTGTGTGTGTATGTGTGTGTGTGTGTGTGCGTGTGTGTGTATGTGTGTGTATGTGTGTGTGTGTGTGCGTGAGCGCGCGTATATGTGTGATGTTTGTGTGTGTGTATGTATATGAACGTGTTGTGCTGGAGAAGCAGGTATTTTTTTATGATAGAAATATGAAGTAGATTTGTTATTATACGTCCTTCTTGGTGCTTCCCCAACACTGTATATATGAAGTTTGTCTGTTTTAATCATGCCGGTATAGGTAGGGGTTGACATGTGCTTGACCACTACTGCCTCTTACCTGGAAATCTCATCATTCTAGGTGACATCAATGTCCACTATGACAACACTCACCGTTATGACACAAGACATATCATCAACTCTCTGTCCAATCACAATATGACTCAACACATTTCTGAACCAACCCATCAAAAAGGTCACATTCTTGACTGGATCATTTCACGTGATCACCACAATTCAGCTACTAACAACTGCTTAGTTCTTTCTACCCGTCTAACTTCAGCCCTTCCATCTGACCACTCTGCAATTCTCTGTTCTCTTGACATTTCTCCTCCTTCCCATACCACGCGCACAGTGACTCGACGCAATCTCAAATCTATCGACCTCTCCACATTTTCATCTGATGCCTCCCGTCTCCTTTCTGAAAAGTCACATAACCTTGCCGATGAATTCTATACTACTCTCCACCATCTTCTGGACACTCATGCTCCAGCCACAACCCGTCTTTTACCTGACCGCCCCCCTACCCCCTGGCTCACTCATGAGATAGCCTGTGCAAAACGTGCCCGCCGCAGAGCAGAGCGCCGGTGGCGCAAATCCAAACTCACTGTACACAGGCAACTTTTCCAAGCCTCTAAAACAAAAGTATCCACCCTCATTGCATCTGCAAAAACAAGCTATTTCCAAACCAAAATCCTGAATGCCTCTTCTTCAAAAGAACTCTTTACAACCATGAATCATCTCCTTGGCACACGAAAAGACTTACCTCTCCCAACAAAACATACAAATGAAGAACTCCCATCTGTATTCTCTAAGTATTTCACCACCAAAATACAAACTCTTCGTGACAGGCTTGACAGGACACCCTGTCAACCATGCCCACCTGACCCTTCCTTCTCTGGCACACCTCTCACTACTTTTACCCCAGTCTCACAAGAAGAAATTTTCAACACAATCAGATCCATGTCGTTCAAAACCTGCGAACTGGATCCTCTTCCAGGTTCTCTCTACTCCGATTGTCTCCCTACTCTCCTCCCATTCATCACTGACATCATCAACACTTCTTTTCAAACTGGAACTGTCCCAGATTCTTTCAAGTCTGCTATTGTTCACCCTCTCCTCAAGAAACACAATTTAGACCCAAATGAACTGAAAAATTACAGGCCTATCTCTAATCTCTCTTTCTTGTCAAAACTCCTTGAAAAGGTCGTCCTCAACCAGCTGAACTCTCACCTGTCTGCCAACAATCTCCTCAATCCTTTCCAGTCAGCCTACCGCCAGTGCCATAGCACTGAAACTGCCCTACTACACATTCTCAACAATCTCCTCCTTGCAACTGATACTGGCAAAGTCTCTCTCCTCACACTCCTTGATCTGTCTGCAGCCTTCGATACCATTGACCATGGTATTCTCCTTTCTAGACTTCATCATACTTTTGGCATCTCTGACATTGCTCTCTCCTTTTTCACTTCGTATTTATCAAACAGAAAACAAACTGTTCTCATCAATGGCACTTACTCTCAACCTGCATACCTGACCTGTGGTGTTCCACAAGGATCTGTCCTTGGCCCTGTTCTTTTCACTCTTTATACCTCCCCCCTGTCCACCATCATCAACTCCCACTCTATAAAACACCACTTCTATGCTGATGACACCCAACTTCAAGATAGTGACTCACCTGATAATATACAGCGCCTGTTGACTCGCACCACTGAGTGTTACTCGGACATTAAGAACTGGATGACACACAATAGACTTCAGCTTAATGACGACAAGACAGAAGCTATCCTCATTGGCACCCATCAGAAACTTTCCCAGCTGCCTCCTCTTTCTCTCCCATTATGTAACACATCAGTCCCAATTTCTGATTCAGCTAAAAACCTTGGTGTCTGCATTGACTCTACCCTGTCCATGAACAACTTTGTTTCTCAAACTGCCAGATCTTGCTACTATCATCTCCATCGTATAAGCCTGATCAGGAAGTATCTCTCTGTCGAAACAACTGCAAAACTCGTTCTCTCCTTCATAATGTCTCGCATTGACTATTGCAATTCACTCCTGTCTGGTCTTCCTGCCTCCACCATTCACATCCTACAGCGCATTCAAAACAATGCTGTACGCCTTGTACTCAAAAAGAAAAAAGCTGACCACATATCTCCTCTCCTGGCACAACTTCACTGGCTCCCTGTATCAAAGCGCATACAGTACAAACTAGACACCATGTGCTACAAAAGCCTCAATAACGCAGCCCCCGATTACCTGTCAAGCCTACTTGAGATCTATGTTCCCTCACGTACCCTCCGCTCTGCCTCCGATCCTCTGACTTTTCGCTTTCCACGCACTAAGCTCAATACCTATGGTCCACGAGCCTTCTCTGTTTCTGGTCCACTCTCCTGGAACAAACTTCCTCTCTCAGTCCGTCAGCAACCTACTTTTGTCTCCTTCAAGTCCGCTCTCAAAACTCACCTTTTCTCCTCTGCATAAAATCCTAACCTCACTGCAGCCTGTCTCCGCTCGGAGGGGAATCACTTTGTTTTAATATATAATTGTATATGATGTGCTCTCTGTGGTTTTCCATTGGTTTTATTCTTGCTTTTATTGCTTTTATTCTTTTCTCCCCATTTGTGGCCATGCATGTGTGTGTGTGTGTGTGTTTGTGTGTGTGTGTGTGTGTGTGTGTGTCGCGTGTGTGTGCGTGCGTGCGTGTGTGCGTGTGTGTCTTTTCGGCGCTTGGATTTGATTTTGTCGAGATTTGCGCTATATAAATATTGTAATTATTATGTATGCATGTGCGTACGTATGTATGTATGTAGGTATGTATGTATACGCTTAGATTTATGTATGTATGTATGTATGCATGTATACGCTCAGCTTAGATTTATGTATGTAAGTATGTAAGCATGTATGTATGCATGTATACGCTCATATGTATGTAGGTATGTATGCATGTATACGCTCAGCGCTTAGATTTGATTTTATCAAGATTTTGCGCTATATAAATAAAATATATTATTATTATTATTATTAGTATATAAATATCCACCTTTGCCTTTCATGCTTTGTGAAGCTCTTAGGACTCTTTTTCAGTGGAGGCGCTGTAAAAGTAGTGATTATCATCATCATTATATCATTATCTATTCATCTATTTATTGACTTTACTGGTTTTGCATGTACATGTTGAGGTGCTTAATTAGCCTTTCTTGAATAAGAGCAGACACAAGAAGATCAAGGAAGATTAGGAAAAGACAGGCAACATTTACCGGCCATTTTTATGAGGAATGGGAATTGGAGCACCTGGTCACAACAGGAAAGCTGAAGGGAAAGAGAGCACCAGATAGACCCAGGGAAAAATATTGGACGGATTTGCAGGGTGGCTGAGGACAGAAAGTGTGAACGATTTGCTTGCGGCAACAAGGGACAGACACATATGGAGGGCCATGATTGCCAACGCCATGTGGCAAGGCACTTGATGATGATGATGATGTGTTCCATTTAAAATGTTTCTGAGTCGATATGTATGGCTGGTGAGCTGAATCAAACAGAATATACTGTTGAGATACGTTCTATGAACATACCGCAAAGAACATTTTTTTGACAGGCTATCCTTTCAGCAACTTTAACATTGAACCAACCACTCAACTAACCGATCAATCAACAATGTAATATACGTATACATGTATATATATATATATATATATACATACACACACACACACACACACACACACACACACACACACACATATATATATATATGTGTGTGTGTGTGTGTGTGTGTGTGTGGTGTGTGTGTACAGATATATGTATGTATACACACAAATGTCCTCATGCTAAATAACAGAAAACGGCACAGCTTTGAGACAGCACACATGATTTAACTGATCTTATTTGTAGCAAAGATAACGAGAACAAATTGAAATAGATGGTCAAGGCTTCATTCCATCATACGAAATAAGAATACACGTGCAAGTGTACAAGCACACATAGACTATGCACATACGCATGGTAGTAAGTGCACACACACACACACACACACACACACACAGCCTTTCCATGTATTTCTGTCACTAGTAAAGTACTTTACAGCAGAGATGTGTAAATGAGTGTAGTGTGTACACGTGTGCGTGCACGTGCGTGCGTGCGCGCGCGTGCACTTAATGCGTATGTTTGTTTTCTTCACGTGAAAAAAAGGGAGATTTTTTTTATAGTGCTTGAAAGTCTGTTTAAATTCCTTGCACCGGTACGTTTTTCACGTGTTTCTCGCTAATTTAACAGCATGAATATTTATGACTCGTACCCGGATGTAACAACAGTCAAGTTTTTTCAACCTTGTTCAGCACGTAATGGCGACTCAACCAGAAGCGACTTTGTTGCTCACCATGAGTTTGGGGCTTCCGAAGACAGGGAAAGAAAGAAACTCCAACGTCCGCTCGTGTCCGAAGCTCGTACAGCAGGAATTGCCCTCAGTACGAGTGTCGTCAGTTTTCTGCGGCTATGGAAGGGTCACCGGGGTCGACGTTGGAGTGTGCGCGGCTGACCTGGTTTCGGCGCTTCAGTCCGGTGAGTACATTCGTACAGTGTTTTCTTTCTTTTTTTTTTCTTCAGTTGCCCTCTTGACATCTTCGTAGCGTTCCGATTTTGTTGGATGCGTGTAGATCACGTTCTTTTATTCAAATTGAGCGAGCGGTATGTTACTGCACAGTCTCCATACTCGGTTTTAAGTTGGCGTTCGTGCTAGGTCTTGCATGTTTCAGATACTACAGCCGTACAGGTTGAGAGGTTAGTACAGACGTGTCATTAGCTACCGGACATTCACATTTTCATGACTGACAAGATCTTTAAGTTTAACTGGCATTATGGTTAGGTAACTCTGCGCGCGTATGTTGACGAAGGGTGTTCAGCCCCTACACAAGCTGACCTGGGAGATAGTGAAGATCTTCATGTTCACCCACAAGGTGGGATGTAACCAGGTGGGATCAAATCGTACTCGGTTTGAAAGTATGACACCTTACCACTTGATGGTCAAGTACATGTCGTACAAAGTACAGTGCTGGAAGAGGTAATGGTGCAGTTTCGAAGTCTGAGAGATTTGCGTAGAGATCGACGCAATCAGTACTGTTATTCTTATTGTTTAAAGCCCAGCTGGAGGAAGAGAGGTAATGGTGCTGTTTCAGTGTCTGAGAGATTTGTGTACATACGACACAGTCAGTACTGTTATTCTGATTTTAATTGTTTGAAGCCCAGCCGACTGCACAGAGCCATATCAGGGCTTTAACCATGTCAAAAGTACACATTTAGCTTGGGGGGGGGGGGGGGGCTGTAAAAGAAAAGTAAATACACATACCAATGCATGGGCGCACATAATATGGCTTTGACCACTCCGTCCACTTTATCACAGGTGGATGTTTTTCAAAAACCAACATAAAATCAAAACATAAGTAAGGACTCAAAAGCTTACGTAAAATGGCCAGAATTGCCTGAAATTGATCCTGCAAGCACATTTCATTAGAGTCAAACAAGGTCAATATGTGTACCCAGTTATCAGTCCTAAGAGGAAATATGTAAGTCTTTATTGAACACATACAGGTGAATGGACCAGTAAGGCACAAAATGATGGGAAGAGATGACAGAAAGCAAAAGAGGAGGGCAGAAACAAAGAATGACAGACAATAGGAAATTTCTAGTACAGAATTTCCAGAAGGTGGGAGTATTAGTTATACTGAAGAGTGCCTGGCATCACCACGGTGGGAAAAATCAGTCGTAGATGAACCTTACGCCTACCCCCAGCACTCATCCCTTGGATAAGGTTTTTCGTGAATAGAATGTCAAACCGCCAGGGTGAGGGTTGCAGATATGGGTAGGTTTTGAATTAGGGCTAGGTATAAACGGATACAACAAATTACGATGCTTTATAAAAGAAAGAATTACGATGATTTAAAAAAGAAACAATTACGATGATTTATAAAAGAAAGAATTACGATGATTTATAAAAGAAAGAATTACGATGATTTAAAAAAGACAGAAAGAATCGTTCATGACGTTAGTGATAATGTACGTTGATGACACCAGATGAAACATGATACGAAAGACATAAAATGATGTAATTAACCGAGATGTTTGAGAGAGAACAATGTAGACACATACGCATAGACGTACACACACGCACACTCGCGCACGTGCACACACATATATACACACAAACGCACACAACATAAATACACGCCTTTTAAAAAAAAAAAACCAGCTGTTAGATAATAGCACAAAAGCCAACGTGCATGTAACTACATGCAAAAATCAGCTATTTCACTTACGTGATATTACAAACATTACTTTAATTTGCCACATTACCCCAACATGTATTCACGAATACACACAGGCAAATGTATATTTTAGCAGAAGTCAACAATGTCTGCAACAAACCATACACACGAAAGGAAAAGGAAATGTGAAATGAAGCCGAGATGGCATTGAGAAGAGTTTCTACTTTTTTGTTTTGATCTTTCAGGCTTTTCGTTGTATATCTATCTATCTATCTATCTATCTATCTATCTATCTATCTATCTATCTATAATGTACATGCACATAACGTACATGCATACATACATACCTGCATTCATGCATGTATCTGTATAATCAGTACAGTGCATGGTTCCTCGTCAGTGACGTCGGTTATAATAGCTCCAAATTAACGTGGACTTGCATTTGCGTGACCGTTTTGTATAATTTAAAATTTCGTTGAGGGTCTGGTCGGGGGGTTGTGGGGCAGGAAGAACCGGACTTGTGTCTATATACAAACTGACCTGAAACACACAGACTGGCTTTATCTCGTGACATGGCCATGGACTCATATTTTGCTGTTGGCATTTTTTTTTAAGCGTTCTGATTTTTTTCGGATGCGTGTATGCACGTTGGTTTGCTCACACTGTGCAGGCGATATGTTGCTGCACAGTCTGCATATTCCGCCATCGGTGGGCTTGCATGTTGGGTGTTTTCGTTTGCAGTAAGTCACCGGACACATGCACGCTTGATATTCTGTGTACGTGTACACACGAGTGGGAGTTTAGGCACTGACATGTCTGCAGTCATGTTGATCTGGGAGATTGGAAAAATCTCCACCCTTTACCCACCAGGCGGGAGGTACCCAGGTAGGATGGAACCCTAGATCTTCGTATTAGAAATCTGACATCTTACCCATTTGACTACCCGCGATCGTCATATCGAGTTTAGTACTAGCCCACAGCATGAAAACTGGCCATATCGCTGTTCATCTTGATGTTCCTGTCGTTCTGGTGGTATATAACGGTACATAGGCCCTTTCTCCTTCTTTTCTTTCCCCATTTCAAGACATTGTCAGCCCACAAAATGTTTCGCCGGCTGAAGGATTCTGCCAGACCGTTACCGGCAAATCTGGGTGGGGCTTATCGGGAATTATGCTCATGACCAAAATTCGAACTTTGTTGAAACGATGTTTGATGGAAATGGGAAAGTAATCGCTGTAAAATCACGAGATAGTTACAGTTTTAGGCTGAATATTCCACGACACTAGTCATGCAAGACAGCAACGAGGCAAACTGAAGGGAAGGAGAGAAGAGAACGTTTCGGAGATGTACAGTAAAGTTTGACCCCCCCCCCCCAAAAAAAAAAAAACACACCAAAAAACAAACAACAAAAACACCATTATAAATGGGTAGGTAAAATAAGGCAGTAGTTGAAAACCGCAAATATAACTACCATAATAAATACATACATGAACAGACTAAAAACATGAAAAAACATCCAAGCTACCAATCAGCCAACCAACAACAACAACCAAAAATGAAATCAGAAAACAAAAGCCATCGGTACCTTCCATGGAAACGAATGAATCCCTCTCCATGCGCGCGCGCGTACACACACACACACACACACACACACACACACACACACACACACACACACACACACACACACACACACACCACACACACACACTCTCTCTCTCTCTCCCTCTCTGTCTCCCTCTCTCTTTCTCTCACCCTCTCTCACTCACACTCACACTTGCTCTCTGTCTCTTCTCTGTCCCCCCTCACACTCTCAAAGAAAAGGAAAACAAGATGGTTGCTATAATTTTATATCCCCCGCTTCCCCCCACTTGCCCCCCACCCCCACCCCGTGCTCCCAGTCACCCTAATATCATCGTCATATAGCTACAAAGCTTGTTCTTACAGGATGTCATGATTTGTCATAGAAAGTTAACTTTCCACGTATACAGTTACCATCACTGAAGAGCCGAAGACTGAAAGATGATCTTATTCAGTTATCTGAAACTATAACTGAGTAGTTTCTGTTAAGCGTGCTTGCATGTGTGTGTGTGTGTGTGTGTGTGTGTGTGTGTGTGTGTGTGTGTGTGTGTGTGTGTGTGTGTGTGTGTGTGTGTGTGTGTGTGTGTCAAACGGATAGGCTACCTGTGTACATGAACACTTACATGCCGTACATGGCCATACATACACAACATACACACACAGAGATCCACATAAACCACACATTGTTTCACTATTACATCACTTGCATTACACGGATCTATTCTAATACCAATGCATATATACAAGTATTCACACGCACACACGCGCGCACGCGCGCACGCACACACACACACACACACACACACACACACACACACACACGCACACAAAGCAAACATCACACGGGTTGGGGGAATATTTACTTGTAAAGGAACACTATTTTGTTGACAATAACGACAATAGTCTGTCAACACTCAGTTGATTAAGTCTGTTAATCGCTGAATCGGTGCTATTATTCAGCGTATTAATGACCCATTCAGTAGTTTATCATTTTAATCAGCCAGTTAATTTGCTAATCATTGAATCAGTTAAATCTGAATGTAAAATAAACCATGTCATATTCAAACGGAATTGTATAGTTCAGTCATTTCAAATGTTATTTTGTCCTGGGTTGGTTTGTGGAGTTTTTTTTTCAAGTGGTATCCCACTTTTAGTAGTTTCCTATAAGCAAAGAGTGATGGACTGCATTTCTCCATTATGCAACAGTAGATGAATAACTTTGCAAGTAAAATGATGAAATCAAATGTATTATCGCTTCTAATTTTTTTTAGTCTTCTCCAAATAGTACAGCTTTTTTGTAGGTAAAAATTAAACTGCAAGTACGTTTGTCTTTAAATAGTTCAAATCCCCCCCCCCCCCCCCCCATCAAATCCTCCAACTTTCCACATGGCCAGAGTATTATTCAGTACTCTCTGCCCAGCGTTTATTCTCATTTCTTTTAAAACAGTGATGGTTGGAATAATGCTATGTTCAACTCCCAATCAGCCATCTTATTTTCGTATCTTTTGTATGTTGTATCTCTAGGAAACAGGCTTCCCAGGGTATTTAATATGGTAATTTTGGCTTCCATTTTCTGCAGCACTTTGGTTTCCACATCTTCGATCAGTGTTTTGCACTACTCTTGATTTCCTCTTGTTACAGAGTGTATTTTGTTTAAAGCTACCTTTGCGTTACCGCTTGTATCAAGAATCTTGATTTATGAATGTTTTGATTGCAATAACAAAACCGGAATAGGACATAGTCTTTATATTTCACTATGGATTCTTCACAAGTCATTGTTTCCCCTGTCAAAAGAAGTCGGAGAGCCTAGGTCGAAATCATCTTAACGGAAGGCCGGTAAAATGGGCATACACAAGGATCAGATTTAGTGCTGAATGTTCTGTTTTTGCGGTGTCTTTTTAAAAAATTTTTTTAAGAACTCACGAATTTGTCGCGGAGGCATTTAGGAGGAATATGGTTTGGAAGGATGATTTAATATTGCAATCATCATCAACCTGATCACTCGATTGATCGTCGTCTCTGTAAAAACAGGGGGCTAGTGATTTTATTACGTGGGTATTTCTTTGTGGCGTGAGGAATCAAATTGACCGAGTTCCTCTGTTGGTTGTGTAGTTATTTTTCTATGGACAGCCACATGACATTTTCGCCAACATCTTTCAGCTGGACGCTGCTTTTGTTTTGTTTTGGTGCATTAAGTGTTGTTAGGGCCGTGGCTGTCTCGTCAGGTGATGCTTGTGTTGGACATCAGGTGTGTCATTGTGAGTGGGTGTAGTCCCGTGAGATAACCACTGTCGTTGACATGGGAATCGGTGGAAATCACATCTACGTTTTGTTCAGCGTTTATTTTATCAGCGGCAAAGGGTAATATCGTTGAGATGACAAGATCCGAAGTCCATTTTGACACACTTTTATTTTCGAACGTCTTTATGAGTTTCCATTTTAACCTACACTGTTTTAAATATACGATACAGACAATATAACATGGTTTATTACCAAAAACTGACAATAGAATCAATCCTGACAGACCACTGACCTTGTTTATGAATAAAATGACATAAGGGCGAACCATGATAGACCTGTGATGTTAGGGCGAACCTGATTGATCACTATATAGAAGCGAGAAAGAACATATTTGAACTGTGAGATAACCAAAACACCACACATGTCAAGTGACTTGGGATTAAGTTTTTAAAAAGTTTTTTCCTTTCAATAGTTAAAAGATAATAACTTACTTACTTAGGATAACATATTCGTATGTTTTTCTTTTGTAGAGACATCACCAGTGTTGTTCATATGAGCTTCAGCTCTGTTTTATCAGATACAGCTTCAGCTCTGTTTTATCAAATACAGCTTCAGCTCTGTTTTATCAGATACAGCTTCAGCTCTGTTTTATCAAATACAGCTTCAGCTCTGTTTTATCAGATACAGCTTCAGCTGTTTTATCAGATACAGCTTCAGCTCTGTTTTATCAGATACAGCTTCTGCTGTTTTATCAGATACAGCTTCAGCTCTGTTTTATCAGATACAGCTTCAGCTCTGTTTTATCAGATACAGCTTCAGCTCTGTTTTATCAGATACAAAGTTCTCCAAGAAATGATCGTTACTATTGACTTGTGAATCTTTTTTTTACTTTCATTTTTATTTTATCAGCGGAAATGCGCTTTCCTTTTCTTGGAAATTGACGTGTGTGTGGTGTGTGTGTGTGTGTGTGTGTGTGTGTGTGTGTGTGTGTGTGTGTGTGTGTGTGTGTGTGTGTGTGTGTGTTTGTGTGTGTGTGTGTGTGTGTGTGTGTTGTGTGTGTGTGTGTGTGTGTGTGTGTGTGGTATGCGTGTGTGTATGCGTGTGTGTGTGTATGCGTGTGTGTGTGTGTGTGTGTGTGCGCACGCGCACACATGCACATGTGCTTGTGTGTGTGTAAGTGCGCGTGAGAATGTAGTTGATGAGAGAGAGAGAGAGAGAGAGAGAGAGAGAGAGAGAGTGAGTGTGTGTGTGTGTGTGTGTGTGTGTGTGTGTGTGTGTGTGTGTGTGTGTGTTAAAGAGTGCGTGTGTGTGTGGGTAAGGGTATACGTGTGCGTGCGTGTGTGCGTGTATGTTGTTGGTAAGAATACGTGGATATATGCATGCGTATGTAGAGATTAGTTTTTTTTTCATTCATCGTTTATTTTTATCCATTTACTTTTTTTCATAAAGATAGACGGCCAATAAACTGTGTGTGTGTGTGTGTGTGTGTGTGTGTGTGTGTGTGTGTGTGTGTGTGCGCGTGTGCGTGTGTGTGTGCGTGTGTGTGTGTGTGTGGTTATAAATGAGTGTGCATGTGTTAGAGTGAGCATGCACGTGTGTGTGTGTGTGTGTGTGGTGTGTGTGTGTGTGTGTGTGTGTGTGTGTGTGTGCGTGTGCGTGTGTGTGGAAGGGTGGATGTTCATTGTGTGTCCAATGAGAAGACGTGGAATTATGGTCTTGTTTTTATGAAAAGTAATTTTCCTTCTTTACTGTTGTAAGTGTAAGTCGACATGCTGTTAGCTTCCAATGTCCCTTTTGACAACAAATTTAGTAGAAAAAATATTTAAACCCTGAGATAACCACGACACCACCACTGTCGTTAACATGGAATTATTTTGTTTTAGAATTACAGTGAGGTAGTCACTGTCTGTTACATGGGATTAGTGGTTATCTTACATTTATATACATTTATTCTAGTTGCCATGACATCGCCATATATATTCAGTTTTACCACGCAGTGGGCAAAATCTAGTTGGTATGGGATTAAAGTTTGCTAGTATGTAAAGGGAGTGTGTGTTTGTGCGTGTGCGTATGCGTGTGTGTGTGTGTGTGTGTGTGTGTGTGTGTGTGTGTGTGTGTGTGTGTGTGTAAGCGTGTGCGTGTGCATGTGTGTTGTGTGTGTGTGTATGTGTGTGATGAGATGACTTGGGTGAATGGTCTTATTTGTGAAACAAGGTTTTCTTTTCCTCAGTGTTATTTCATAGTTCTACAATCACACGCTGCCTTTAGACTGTTTTTTGTAGTATACCTTTTCTTCTCTTTGGGGATAATCACTTGAGATTAATATTTTTGGTATAGATATATCGTCAGTGTGGTCCACATGTGATGCAGATCTATTTTACCATGAATGGAAAAGTCGCTATGAACTAACCATTGCTGTTGACGTGCGACTTGTGTTCCGTGTATATATATATCTGTTGTTGTTTTATGAAAGGAATGTAATTTTGTTAACATGGGAAGTGAAGTTATAAAGTGCGTGTGCGTGTGTGTGCGGGCGTGCGTGTGTATGTGTACGTGTACGTGTATGTGTATGTGTGTGTGTGTGTGTGTGTGTGTGTGTGTGTGTGTGTGTGTGTGTTTCCAGATCTGTTTCTATGAAGCAAGTTTTTTTTTCGCCTTGTTTCCCATTCAGCAGATTGGATTGACCTGACGTTAGTATCCATTGTCTGTTTGGAAAATAAAACATTGTTTAATAGTAGGAAATTTTGTTAATTTTCAAAATGGATGCTGGCTACTAACAACATGTCAATAAAACAGTGAATCATGACCGTCCACTATAGGGAAGAAAGGAAGGACAGATTTGAACCTTAACACAACCACTACACCACCGCTATGGTTAACATGGGGATTGAGTTTTTCTTTCCCCTTGAAATGACCATAGGTTCAGTGACTGACATGGGATTAGTATTTTCATTGTTTGCATTTGCATATTTTTGACATAGAGATCAGCAGTGTGGTCCACGTGAGAATTAGCACTGAATGATCATGTGTAAAAGTCGCCATGTAAAAACCATTGGTGTTGACAGTCGATTGTCTGTCACAGGGGATTAAAAGTTATCTTCTAAAGTCAATGACCGACTTGAGATTAGTATTTTCATTGTTTGCATTTGCAGTTTTTTTTACATAAACAGATCATCAATGTGGTCTACATGTGGTTTAGTTTTGTGTTATATAAGAAAGTCACTATGAAATAACCATCGGTGTTGACAGGCAACTGAGTGTTTTCTTTTATGTACTTTTTCTTAATTGAACAGTATATTTGTTGAATGTGAAGGGGGAGGGAGAGAGAGAGAGAAGAGGGGGAGAGAGAGAGAGAGAGGGGAGAGAGAGAGAGAGAGAGAGAGAGAGAGATTGTGTATGTGCGCGTGCGTGCATGCATGTATGTGGTTAAGTGTGTGCATATGTGTTAGCGCGTGCATGTGCGTTACATACGCACATGTTAAGAGTGAATGAGTTTAAGCGGACGCGCGCGCGCTCGTGAATGTGTGTGTGTGTGTATGCCCCTGTGCGTGTATGGTTGCTAAGAATGTGTGTGTACGTCCGTGCGTGTGTGTGGCTGGATGGGTCGGTGTTTCGGGTTATAACCGTAATGAACACGGAATGAACGTCAAGATTTGAGTAAACATCTTTTTTATTATTAAGTTAGTTATTTTACTTTTCTCCCGATTGTCATTGACTTGAAATTAAGATCCAGAGTCAGATTTGTGTGTGCGTGGGCGTGTGTTTCTTTGTTTTTCTTTTAACGTATGTCTGATAATGGTTTCCAATGTGTGTCAGTGCTTGTGTGCAAGTGCTTGTGTTTGTGTGTGCGAACATGCACGCGCGTACATACTGTGTGTGGTTGTGTGTGTGTGTGTGTGTGTGTGCGTGTGTGTGCGTGTGTGCGTGTGTTTGTGTGTGTGTGTGTGTTCCCAGAGATGGAAGTCGGGTTATGATCTGTTTTTATGAAACAAGTTTTTTTCCTCCTCGTTGTTTTCCATTGATGAGATTGAATTGACCTGACGTTAGTATCCACTGTCCGTTTTGAAAATTAAACATTGTTTAATACTAAAACATTCTTGTTTATTGTCAAAGTGGATGCTGGATACTAACACCATGTGAATAAAACAGTGGACTGAATCATGACTGTCCACTATAGGGCAGAATGAGAGGACAGATTTGAATCTTTGCCACTGTCATTCTGAGTTTTCTTCACCATTTAAACTACCATAGGATCAGTGATTTGATATGGAATTAATGTTTTCGTTATTTCCGTATTACATTTTTTTAATTCTTTGTTTCTTTTGTGTATGTCTTTTTCTTTTATTTTTCTTTTTTTTTTTTACACAAAGATCACCAGTGTGGTCCACATGTGCTTTGTTGCTGATTTATCATGTGTAAAAGTCGCTATGAAATAACCATTGGTGTTGACAGGCGACAGTGTGCTTCACAAAGGATTAAGAGCTATCTTCTTTCCCCTTTAATTTGAATTGTCATGAAATCAGTGACTGACATGGGATAAATATTTTCATTGTTTCCATGTTATTTCTTTTTTTTCCCTCCTTTTTTTTACATAAACAGTGTGGTCCACATGTGATTTACCACTGATTTATCATGTGTAAAAGTCGCTGTGAAATAAACATTGGTGTTGACAGGCAACTGTGTTTCACAGGGCATCAAGACTTTATCTTGTTCCCCCTTTAAATTGCCGTATGATCAGTGACTGACATGGAATTAGTATTTTCATTATTTTCATGCTAATTTTCCTTTTCCTTTTTGTTGACATAAACAGATCACTAGTGTGGTCCACATGTGATTTAGCTGTGTGATAATCATTGTTGTTGAAAGGCGACTGTTTCTTTTTTAAAATTTTATTATCTGTGTGTTTCCTATTATGTTCTCCCCCCCCCCCCCCCTGTAGTTGTAAAGTATTTTGTTGAATGTGGGAGGGGAGAGAGAGAGAGAGAGAGAGAGAGAGAGAGAGAGACAATGACAATGACAATGACAATGACAATGATGCTTTATTTTTCAACGGTAAAAGCTATTGGCTAGAAGCCATTTTTCAAACTTGCCGTTGCTATTCTATACACATGACATTTGTTTACAGTAACAAATACAGCTTAAGGAAAATACATGTTGAATACTAAAATTAAGATACAATGAAATCAACAAACGTACAGTCACCACTTAGAGATAGGTAGATAGATAGATAGATAGATAGAGAGATAGAGAGATAGAGAGATAGAGAGATAGAGAGAGAGAGGTAGATAGTATAGACAGATAGATAGACAGATGAGCAGGTAGATAATGATAAGTAAATAAAGAAAGAAAGATAATGTTGATAGTGATATTAATAAAAATAAGACGAAGAAGAGGAAGAAGAAGAAGGAAGAGGAGGAGGAGGAGAGGAAAACACAGTAAACAAAATAGTAATAAGATAAAACAAAATAAAATGAAATAGAGGGAGAAGAAACATTACATGTGACAAATTTATAGAAGATAAATCAAGCGTCAAATAGACTAATGTTCTTACAATTAAATCAAAGAAGATGAAATCAATTTTCTGATTACACACAAAAAATATTAACACTGTTACAAACAACAATTACCACTACTACCACTACTACTACTACTACTACTGCTACTAAACCCAAAGATAATAAATGGAGGTAGAAAAAAGAGCAGTTCAGAAGGATGATTAGAGGGAAAAAAAAAAAAAAAAAAAAAAAAAAAAAAAAAGGGGGGGGGGGGGGGGTAGCAAACATTGGGTCGATTGAAGGCATAAACACATAAAATTCTACAGGAGACAGAAAATCAACAGATGATATGAAGTCAAATAGACAAATGTATAGATAGATAAATAAAGTAAATGTTACTTTCGACAATAGGAAATTACAGTAATGATAAACGCATATGTAGGCTATAATAGAAATATCATACATGTGTAAACAAATCAATAATTCATGTAATAAGACATAAATAAATCAAGAATAGTAACCATAATCAAGCGCCGTTTTTCTTGATAGGAGAAGAGAGATACAAGCATGATACGGATAACAGTTGGAGAAAAGTGACAAATACAGACAGCAGATAAGAGCCAACCAAACAAACAGACAATATGGCTAACAGATAAGATGGGCAAGCAAGCAAAGCAAAAAACAAACAAACAAACAAAATGAACAAAGGCAATGAGAAATAAAGAAGAAGCAAGACAGAATCAAACACGTCATAGAGTCATCAACAAATCATCGTATATAATACAGAAATAAATACTGGTTGGCAGTTTGAACTGTTAAAATATCAATAATGTTAAAGAGAGAAAAAAAGAAAAAAACAAAACAAAAAAAAAAAACAAAAAAAAACACGAATTATCATTGTGCATACACACACACACACACACACACACACACACACACACACACACACACACACACACACACACACACACACACACACACACACACACACACACACACACACATACACACACACACACATTGACTAGATTAGATGTCATAGGTTGAAAGGCAGCTGACGTTATTGTTGCTAACTGAGGTAATCTACGATACTGACGTAAGGTATTTAAATAAAGTAACTTTGAAGGAAGAGAGTGATTGAGTGTTTGTGATATTTGGGGGGAGGGTGTTCCATAGTTGTGCACCAGAAAACGATAAACTATTTTTATATATGTCAATTCTTGGACGGATAATTTTGAATTGATTTTGTCTTGAGTTTGAGTATGATCGCACATTCTGATTAAACAAATTGAGAAGATATTGCGGAACATTCCTTTTTGATACTTTAAACATTGTGATACCTTTATTGAACATTAAGTGTGACTTTAGAGGGAGGATTCCTAACTGTTTAAGTTTTTCATCTGTTGTTAAAGTGGGATCTGGCATGATAAGTTTTGCTGCCCTCCTATGTAAGGTGTTCAATTTTTTTAGATGAACTTCACATGAGCTATCCCACAGTGTAGAGGCATAATCTATGTGCGATTTAATATGAGCATTATAAAATAATTGGCGTGTGTTTGTATCTGTTAGATATCTTAATTTGGACAGAATAAATAAGTTCTTGGAGATAATCCTGCATAAATAATCAATGTGGTTTTGCCAGGTAAGATTATGATCAATGAGAACTCCCAGTAGACGGTGTTCAGGTATTTGTGCAATAGAATTACCTCTCAAAGACAGATTGAGTGACAGAGGGCCAAGCTGCCGTTTTTGGCGTGTGCATATAACCATACATTCAGTTTTCGTAGGGTTCAAAGCCATGGCGTTTTTAGCACACCAATCAGAAATTTCATTTAGGCTCTTTTGTAAACGTGTGTTTACAGTCGCTATGCTTGTGTCTTGTGTATGGATTGTTCCGTCATCAGCGAACATATCACAGTGAACTGTGGGATCAGATATATGAAGTGGTAAGTCATTTATGAATACAGAAAACAGAATGGGTCCTAAGATTGATCCTTGAGGAACGCCACATTTCACATGACCCTCGGATGAATATGATCCATTAAGATGTACTTTTTGTTTGCGTTCATGAAAGTAGGAATTGAAAAATGAAACTGTTGAGTCGTTGGCAAGGTACGTTCGTAATTTAGCTAGTAAGATATCATGATCAACGAGATCAAAAGCCTTTTTAAAGTCTAGAAATACTGCTCCAGTTAATTTGCAGTCATTCATGGCTAATAACCAGGTGTCAGCAAGCCGTGTTAGGGCTGTATGACAAGAGTGGTTCTGACGGAAACCAGATTGCAGTGGGTGAAGAATACTTTTGGTTTCCAGGTAGTCTGAAAGATGTTTATGGATATGTTTTTCTAAAGGCTTTGACAGGACAGAGAGAAGAGAAATTGGCCTGTAATTATTTATTTGTGAAAGATCTTTTGTTTTTGGTAAGGGTACAACTTTGGCCTGTTTTAGAGCTCTGGGGAATACGTTGTTTTTTATGCTGATGTTGTAAATATATGTAAGTGGTTCCGTGATGTAGGGCAGAGACAGTTTTAGTATTTTGGGACTGATTTCATCTGGTCCTGATGATTTTTTATTATTCATTTTATTTATATACATTCCAGTTTCATGGACTGCTATACTGGGAATACTAAATGAACTTGTATTATTGGTCCTCTCTTTGCAAAAGTTAATCAGATTTTCAGAGGGGACATATTGATCACAGTTAGAAATAGGACGGGTTAGTAGTTCTGATACTGACAGAAAATGATCATTGAATTTGTTTGCTGTGAAACTGAGAGGCGTGCCTGGGAGCTTTTTCCCACTTCCCTTAATAACTAAGTTCATTGCTCTCCATAGTGATGATACATCTTTATTGTTTTTTACCAGTCGATCAAAGAGAGACTTCTTGGCTTGACGGACCATTGATTTTACCTTATTACGCATCGTTTTGTATTCAATGAAGCGTTTTTCTTTCTTGAGTTTATCTCGTAATGACATCGCATTGATAATGTCTGTTGACAGCCATGGGGGCATTGTTGGATGCTTTACTCTTTTCCGTCGTAGTGGGGCATGTTTATTTAGGACAGTCGTGAACAAGTTGTACCAAATGTCTAGGGCTTCGTTAGGATTACTAGTACTAAACACACTACTGAACTCTACTCTACCAAGATCAGAGAGGAATGCATCCTCATCAAAGTGTTTGAATGATCTATATGTTATACATGTATGATTATTCTTTTTTATTTTTTGAACTTTGGCTGACCAGGTGCAGTTTACAGGTTGATGATCACTTATGCTTAAATCATCTACAGCTGCATTAATTATTGCCTCTGGTTTGTTTGTATAGATATGATCTAAGAGTGTTTCTGATGTTGCTGTGATTCTTGTTGGATCTTTGATTAATTGTTTTAGGCCAACCAGGGTGGTCGTTGACTGCCATGCGGGTTGTGGAGTGAGTAGGTCAAAATTAAAGTCACCTAACATTAGAATGTCTGTATGTCGTTGACACAATTTGTCCATCATCTTTAGAAAGTGGTCATGCCATTCGTATGTGCTCCTGGGATTTCTATATAAAATACCGATAAGTAAAGGTGGAGTTGTTGCAGAAGGCTTTAGCTCCACCCAGATACATTCAACTTCTTTGGTTTCTAAGTCATAACGTCTGTTGGTTATTTGTTGAATATCTCGGTGGATGTAAAGCGCAACTCCAGTTTCTCCATGGCATGAGGGATCTCGCCTGATTACAGAATAGTCTGGGATTGCTATAGCTTCATCTGTAATATGAGATGCTAGTCGTGTCTCGGTCACACCGTACAAATGGTAATAATTTTGTTTGTGTAGGAACACGCACAGGTCTGATACTTTGTTTTGGAGATGATAGACATTAACATGACCAACACGCAGAGAGAGAGAGAGAGAGAGAGAGAGAGAGAGAGAGAGAGAGTGTGTGTGTGTGTGTGTGTGTGTGTATGTGTGACCCCCATGAGATGACATGGGATCTGTTTTTAGGAAACAATTTTTTCTCTTGTTACTTTTCATTGAGGAGATTGAATTGACATGACGTTAGTATCCACAGTCCGTTTTGAAAATTAAACATTGTTTAATAGTAAGACATTTTGTTTATTGTCAAAGTGGATGCTGGTTACTAACAGCATGTCAATAAAGCAATTAATCATGACTGTGCACTATAGGGAAGAAAGAAATGACAGATTTGAACCTCTACATAACCACTACGCTATGTCATTCACAGGGCATTCAGTGAATGACATGGGATGAATATTTTCACTAGTTCCGTTTTATTGTCTTTGATTCTTTTTCTTTTGTCTATTTCTTTTTCTTTTCTTTTTTCCAGTTTGTTTTTACATACAGATCGTCAATGTGGTGCACATTTGATTTATCATGTGTAAAAGTCGCTGAGAAATAACCTTTGATGTTGACAGGCGACAGTGTGTTTCACAGGGGATTAAGAGTTATCTTCTTCCCTATGAATTGTCATGAAATCAGTACTTGACATGGGATAAATATTTTCAGTTCTTTCAATGTTGCATTTTTCATTGTTTTTCTTTTAAAATTCTTTTTACATGAACAGATCACCAGTGTGGTGTACAAATGATTCAGATGTGTGTTACCATGTACAAAAGTCGCTATGGAATAACCATTGGTGTTGACGGGCGACTGTGTTTTATTTTCTTTTTTTTTCTCCTAATTGAAAAATACTTTTCTTGAGTGTGTGGGTATGTAACGGAGAGGGAGGAGAGAGAGAGAGAGAGAGAGAGAGAGAGAGAGAGAGAGAGAGAGAGAGAGGAGAGAGAGAGAGTGTATGTGTGTGCTCCTGAGAGAGAGAGAGAGTGTGTGTGTGTGCGTGTGTTTTGGGGGGGGGGGTGCTCATGCACGCATGTATATGTACGAACGTGTATTTGTAAGTGTGCATGCGTGAGTGTATGCATGAATGTGGTTGTTGCCTGTGTGTGTGTGTGTGTGTGTGTGTGTGTGTGTGTGTGTGTGTGTGTGTGTGTGTGTGTGTGTGTGTTTGTGTGTGTGTGTGTGTGATAGAGAGGGAGAGAGAGAGAGAGAGAGAGAGAGAGAGAAAGAGAGAGAGAGAGATTGTGTGTGTTTTGGTAAGATAAAAGGAAGATGAGGTCTTGGTTTTATTAAACAAAGTTATGTGTTTTTTATCGATGTGAATTTATTATTATTGTTAAAATTCGTTGTCAAAATGGTCGTTGTAGACTAACAGCATGGCAGTAGAATGAAGTAGACAGTCCACTACAGAAAAGAAGAAAGGACAGGTTATGGTCCACATTGATTTATTTTGTTATAAGTAAAAGTCGCCATGAAATAACCATTGCTGTTGACGTGGCATTGTTTTCCTGTATTTTAATTTTTTTTTATTCGTTTAATTTTTATTGTAGAAATGGAATGTTGGGAGCGGTGTGTGTGTGTGTGTGTGTGTGTGTGTGTGTTGCGTGTGTGCGTGTGTGCGTGTGTCCGTGCGTGCGTGTGTGTGTATGTGTTTATATATTTGTTTGCGTGTGTGTGTGTGTGTGTGTGTGTGTGTGTGTGTGTGTGTGTGTGTGTGTGTGTGTGTGTGTGCGTGACCCCCATGAGATGACATGGGATCTGTTTTTAGGAAACATTTTTTTCTCTTGTTACTTTGCATTGAGGAGGTTGAATTGACATGACGTTAATATCCACAGTCCGTTTTGAAAATTAAACATTATTTAATAGTAAGACTTAATTTATTGTCAAAGTGGATACTGGCTACTAACAGCATGTCAATAAAGCAATTAATTATGACTGTCCACTATAGGAAAGAAAGAAAGGACAGATTTGAACCTTAATATGACCACTACACTATCTATGTCATTCACAGGGCATTTAGAGATTTTCTTCCCCTTTTAAATTGCCATAGAGTCAGTGAATGACATGGGATAAGTATTTTCACTAGTTCTGTTTTATTGTCTTTGATTTTTTCTTTTGTCTATTTGTTTTTCTTTTCGTTTTTCCAGTTTGTTTTTACATACAGATCCTCAATGTGGTGCACATGTGATTTATCATGTGTAAAAGTCGCTGTGAAATAACCTTTGATGTTGACAGGCGACAGTGTGTTTCACAGGGGATTAAGAGTTATCTTTTCCCTATGAATTGTCATGAAATCAATACCTGATATAGGATAAATATTTTCATTATTTTCATGCTTTTTTTTTTTTTAATGTAATTTAATTTTTTTTTGCATGAAACAGATCACTAGTGATGGTGTACAAGTTATTCAGCTGTATGTTACCATATACAAATGTCGCTATGAAATAAGTATTGGTGTTGACAGGTGACTGTGCGTTTTATTATGTTTTTTTTCTTTTTACTAATTGAAAAATACTTTTCTTGAGTGCGAGTGTGTCTGGGTGTGTCTGGGAGAGAGGGGGGGGGGATAGAGAGAGAGAGAGAGAGAGTGTGTGTGTGTGTGTGCTAGTGAGAGTATGCTTGTGTGTGTGTGTGTGTGTGTGTGTGTGTGTGTGTGTGTGTGTGTGTGGTGTGGTGTGGTGTGTGTGTGTGGTGCACGTGCACGCATGTATATGTACGAGCGTGTAGTTGGTAAGTGTGCGTGTGTGAGTTTATGCATGTATGTGGTTTTTACCTTTGTCTGTGTGTGTGCATGTGTGTGTGTGCGTGCGTTCGTGCGTGTGTGCGTGCGTGTGTGTGTGTGTTTGTGTGTGTGTGAGTGAGAGAGAGAGTGAGTGTGTATGCGCATGAAGGAAAGAGAGAGAGAGAGAGAGAGAGAGAGAGAGAGAGGAGGGGGAGGGAGTGGGTGGGTGCGTGCGTGCGTGCGTGTGCGTGCATACGTGTGTGCATGTATATGTTCAAACTTGTAGTTGGTAAATTTACGTGTGTGTGCGTGCGTGGTGTATGCATGGATGTGTTGTTAAGTGTGTGTGTGTGTTTAGAGAGAGAGAAAGAGAGAGAGTGTGTATGCGCATGAGAGAGAGAAAGAGGGAGTGGGTGGATGGGTGGGTGGGTGCGTGCGTGCGTGTGCGTGCACACGTGTGTGCATGTATATGTAAGTGTACGTGTGTGTGTGCGTGCATGAGTATGCATGTATGTGGTTAGGTGTATGTGTGTGTGTGTGTGTGTGTGTGCGCGTGCGCGCGCGTGTGTATGTGTGTGTGTGTGTTTGTGTGTGTGTGTATGTGTTTATATGTTTGCGTGTGTGTGTGTGTGTGTGTGTGTGTGTGTGTGTGTGTGTGTGTGTGTGTGTGTGTGTGTGTGTGTGTGTTGTGTGTGTGTGTTGTGTGTGTGACCCCTATGAGATGATATGGGATCTGTTTTTATGAAACAATTCTTTCTCTTGTTACTTTCCATGAAGGAATTTGAATTGACATGACGTTAGTATCCACTGTCCGGTTTGAAAATTAAACATTGTTAAAATTGAAAGTTATTTTGTCTATTGTCAAAGTGGATACTGGATACTAACAGCATATCAATAAAACAGTAGAGTGTGTCATGACTCTCCGCTGCGGGGAAGAATGAAAGGACAGATTTGAACCTGAAGAGAACCATTAAACTACCTCTGTCATTCACAGGGCTTTCAAGCTGTCCACTTTAAATTGGCATAGATCAGTGACTGACATGGGATTAATATTTTCATAATTTGCATTTTCATTTTTTTTCTTCCTTTTTTTTTTTTTTTTTTTTTTTCCGTAGAAATCACCAGTGTGGACCACATGTGATGTAGTACTGATTTATCATGTGTAAAAGTCGCTATGAAATGACCATTGGTGTTGACAGGCGACAGTGTTTCACAGAGAATTAAGAGTATTTTTCTGTCCTCTTTAAATTGCCATATGATTAGTGTCTGGCATGGAATTAGTATTTTCATTATTTTCTTTTTTTTTGGACAAAAACAGATCACCAGTGTGATCCACGTGAGTTTTGAATCTGTTATGTACAAAGTCGCCATGAAATAACCATTGCTGTTGACGTGCGACTGTTTTCCTTTATTTTTTTGTATTCGTTTTAATTTTGTTGTGGAAAAGGAATGTTGTATGAAATCTAATATTGACATGGGAGCAATGTGTGTGTGTGTCATGACTCTCCGCTGTAGGGAAGAAAGAAAGGACAGATTTGAACCTGAAGAGAACCACTTAACTACCTCTGTCATTCACAGAGCTGTTCAATTCAAATTGCCATATGATCAGTGACTGACATGAGATTAATATTTTCATGATTTGCACTTTCATTGTCTTTTTTTCTTCTTCCTGTTTTGTTTTTGTTCCTTTTTGTTTTTTGACATAGAGATCACCAGTGTGGACCACATGTGATTTACTTCTGATAAATCCTGTGTAAAAGTCGCTATGAAATAACCATTGGTGTTGACAGGCGACAGTGCGTTTCACAGAGAATTAAGTTTTTTTTGTCCTCTTTAAATTGCCATATGATCAATGTCTGACATTGAATTAGTATTTTCTTTTTTTTTTCTTTTTCTTTTTCTTTTTTTTTTTTTTTGGACAAAAGCAGATCACTAGTGTGATCCACGTGAGTTTTAAACCTGCTCTGTACAAAGTCGCTATGAAATAACTATTGCTGTTGATGTGCGACTGTTTTCCTTTATTTTTTTTATACGTTTTATTTTTATTGTAGAAATGGAATGTATAAAACTTAATATTGGCATGGAGTGATGTGTGTGTGTGTGTGTGTGTGTGTGTGTGTGTGTGTGTGTGTGTGTGTGTGTGTGTGTGTGTGTGTGGTGAGTGGAGAGAGATGAGAGAGGAGGAGAGAGAGAGAGAGAGAGGTGTGTGTGTGTGTGTGTGTGTGTGTGTGTGTGTGTGTGTGTGTGTGTGTGTGTGTGTGTGTGTGTGTGTGTCACCCTTGAGATGACATGGGATCTGTTTTTATGAAACAATTTTTTTTCCTCTTGTTACTTTCCATTGAGGATTTTGAATTGACATGACGTTAGTACCCACTGTCCGTTTTGAAAATTAAACATTGTTTAATAGTAAGACATTTTGCTTATTGTCAAAGTGGATGCTGGCTACTAACAGCATGTCAATGAAACAGTAGAGTGAATGATGGCGGTCCACTGTAAGGAAGAAAGAAAGGACAGATTTGAACTTGAAGATTACCAGTAGACTACATCTGTCATTTACAGGGAATTCAGTGCTCTCCACTTTAAATTGGCATGTGATTAGTGACTGACATGGGATTGATATTTTCATGATTTACATTTCGGTTTCTTTTTTTTCTCTTCCGTTTTGGTTTTGTTTTTGTCTCCCCCCCCCCCCCCCCCCCCACTTCTTTTTTTGGGTCATAGAGATCAACTGTGTGGACCATATGTGATTTACCTCTGATTTATCATATGTAAAAGTCGCTATGAAATAGCCATTGGTGTTGACGGACGGCAGTGTGTTTCACAAGTGATTAAAGTTTTTCCTTTCCTCTTTAAATTGCCATACGATCAGTTTCTGACATGGAATTAGTATTTTCATTACTTTCTTTTTTGTTGTTGTTGACAAAAACAGATCACTAGGTGTGATCCACGTGAGTTTTAAACCTGCAGTGTACAAAGTCGCCATGAAGTAACCATTGTTGTTGATGTGCGACTGTTTTCCTTTATTATTTTATACGTTTTATTTTTATTGTAGAAATGGAATGTATAAAATTTAATATTGACATGGGAGTGGTGTGTGTGTGTGTGTGTGTGTGTGTGTGTGTGTGTGTGTGTGTGTGTGTGTGTGTGTGTGTGTGTGTGTGTGTGTGTGTTGTTTAACAGGGGATCCAGAGTTTTTATTCCCATTTTAAATTGCAATAGGGTGGTTGAGTGACACATGAGTATTTGATATATTTGTGTTTTTACCTTTTTTTTCTTTTGTCTTTGTTTTTTAAATTTTTTTTTAACATAGAGATGACTGACCCGTGTGGTCCACATGAGCTTTAGACCGACCTGTTATGTACAAAAGTCGCTATGGTTGTTGACAGGCGACTGTGTTTCCGATTTTTTTTTTTTTCTTTTTTTAATTTTTTTAGGCGAAAAGTACTTTTGCTGAACACGAGAGAGAGAGAGAGAGAGAGAGAGAGAGAGAGAGAGAGAGAGAGGAGAGAGAGAGAGGAGGGCGTGCGTGCGTGCGTTCTGCGTGCGTGTGCGTGGTGCGTGCGTGCGTGTGTGTCTGTGTGTAGTTGGCAAGTTCGTGTGTGTGTGTGTTCTGTGTGTAGTTGGCAAGTTCGTGTGTGTGTGTCTGTGTGTAGTTGGCAAGTTCGTGTGTGTGCGTGCATGTATGTGGATGTAAAGAGTGTGTGCATGTGTATGAGCGTGTGGCCACGAGCATATGATTGGTAAGCGTGTGTATATGCGTGTGTGTGCATGTGCATATGTAGTTGTTAAAGAGTGAATGAATGCGCATGTGTGCGCGCTAGTGTACGTGTGTGTGCCCTGCGTGTGTTGGGTTGCTAGGAATGTGTTTGTGTGTGCGTCCGTGCGCATGTGTTTGGCTGGATGGGTGGGTGCTTTGTGATATAACTGTAATGAATGTGGCATGAACGTCAAGATTTTAGTAATCTGTTTTCTTCTTCTATTAAATTAATTATTCACTTTTTCCTGATTGCCATTGAATCGACTTGAAGTTGAGATCCTAAGTACGTTTTATGTGCGCGCATATTTTTTTTTACGTCTAGTCTCACGTGTATGTATGTGTGTTTTGTGTGTGCAAACATGCTCGCGCACACACACTTGTGTATGTGTGTGCGTGAGAGGAGAGAGAGAGAGAGAGAGAGAGAGAGAGTGTGTGTGTGTGTGTGTGTGTGTGTGTGTGTGAGTGAATGAGTGCACGTGCACATATATGTATGTGTATGTGTGTCTCATGAGATGGTGTGGGATTATATGATATGATATGAATTTTTTCTTGTATTATTTTCCATTCAGTACGTGACGTTAATATCCACTCCACTGTCCGTTTTGGAAATAAACAATTCTTTGATAGTAGGAAACTTTGCATATTGTCAAAGTGGATGTTGGATACTAACATCAGGTCAGTCAAATAGACAGTAGTGTGAATCATGCCTTTCCACTCTAGGGAAGAAAGGAAGAACAGATTTGAACCTTAAGATAACCACTACACCACCACTGTCTTTAACAGTTGATCAAGAGTTTCCCACTTTCAGATTGCCATAAGATTAGTGACTGACATGGGATTACTGTTTGCATTAAATGTATTTTCATTTTTTTTCTTTTTTGTTGTTGATTTTTCTTTTTCGTTTAACGTAAAGAGGTTATCAGTGTGGTCTACATGGAATTTACCTCTGTTATATCATGTATAAAAGTCGCTATGTAATAACCATTGATGTTGACATGCGACTGTGTTTCCTTTTGTGTTCTTGTTCTTTTTTATCAGTTGAAAAGTACTTTTCTTGAATGGGGAGGACAGAGAGAGAGAGAGAAAAAGAGAAAGAAAGAGAGAGAGAGAGAGAGAGAGAGAGAGAGAGAGTGTGTGTGTGTGTGTGTGGTGTGTGTGTGTGTATCCCAGATAAAATGACGTAAGATTATGATCTTTGTTTTATGAAACAAAGTTAAGTTTTTTGTTTGTGTTATTTTACAACTATAGGATTGGAGTGTGACCAGATTTTGGTCAAAACGGGAAAACTGTGTTTGTTGTCAAAATGGTCGTTGGACACTAACACCATGATAGTAGTAGCGTGAAGTCTGACTGTCCACTATAGGAAAGAAGAAAGGACAGATGATGGTCCCATTGTTTCAGCTCTTTTGTTTTATGTAAAAGTCGCCATGAAATAAGCATTGCTGTTGACGTGACGTGCGACTTCTTTTTTTTCCCCCATTAGTTTTATTTTTCATTATTGTATGAATGGAATGTTGTTTAAATGGAAAAGTATTCTTCTTGACACGGGAGCGGTGTGTGTGTGTGTGTTGTGTGTGTGTGTGTGTGTGTGTGTGTGTGTGTGTGTGTGTTGTGTGTGTGTGTGTGCGCGTGGCGCGTGCGCGTGCGCGTGCGCGTGTGTATTTCTGCGTGCGTGTGCGTCTGTCCATAAGATGACATGCGATTATATCTGTTTTATGAACAGCTTT
>CM060309.1:28566424-28571424 GCA_030674185.1 Monoplex corrugatus
GAAAATTTTTCAAACAAGGTTTTTAAAATGTTTTGGACATAAAGATCGAGAGCTGAAGTGATGCATATAGACGTATGCCACATTTCGCGAATGTAAAGTCGGAAAAAGCATCTTTGAAAGGGGATTTTTTGTTCCTTGCTTTCTTTGAGAATGGTGATATTATTACTGCAAATGTTTCTCTTACCACAGATGTAGTTTTTTTTGTTTTGTTGTTTTGTGATGTTGTTGTGTTTGTTGTGCGGGTTGGTACGCTGCGCGTGATCTATTTAGCGTACAAGTGGTTGTCCTAAGATGACTACATATATTGTTTTAAAAGCTTTTCTATGTTTATTCATTGGAGATGAATATATGAGAAAAATGTCGTTTGAAAATAAACATGTGAAAAGTAAACTAGTTAGTCAAAAAAACAAAACAAATCAAAACAAATGAATCATATGCCCGATAGAAGAAAGAAAAGATTTGAACGTGAACGCCACGACCAATGTTGTCATTAAAAAGGGATTAAATGAGTTTCACCCTATAAACTCATAGGATCAGTGGCTGCAGGGATACATATTTTCATGTTTTGATCTTCCTTTGTTCTCGGGACATTAATGTTTTCTATATCGTTTTTCTCGTCCTCTCCCTCGACATAATGAGCCCCCAGTGGTGGACTGTGCTCAAGCTCTGGGTTATATTGTATAAAGGATGTATTATTGGTTTTGACCTGCGCTGTTCCTTTTGTGTTTTGTTTTAATCGTAATTAAATTTTGAATGTGAATGCAGGGGGTGGGTGGTAATAAAAATGGGAGTACTGAGAGAAATCGATTGATTGATTGAGTGGAGACGGAGTAGGATTCGATGGTGTATACCGTGCACACGTACATGGTGTGGGTTTATCCCTTGCTGTGATTACTGGGTGTGGTGTGTGTGGGTGTCGTTGCTGCTGCAGCGTAATCGGTTGTGTGTGTTGTGCAATGTGCCATACGATCATTAGCGGATTTGGGTGGAGCGCAGATGGAGCTGTCCGAGTGTGATGAATTTTCTTTGAAAACTTCAGTTCCGATTCTAGTTGTTTGCATGTGGCTGTTTGACGTTTGAAGCAGGTTCTACGTTGCTCATCTTGGAATTGTTCAATAAAGGATGAACAACCATACGACTGGATTTGTTCTGAATTGGTTGCAGTTCCTTTTTTTTCCGTCGTGTTCCTATTGTTGTCTTGTTTATGATAACGATCTCGGTGACTTGCCGTTTCTTTTTCTTGTTTTTTTTTCGTTTGTTTTTTTCTTTTTCCTTTTTTCCTTTTTTGTTGTTGTTGTTGCTTTGCTTGTTTCTTTCAATTTTCATTCTTGATATGATCATGAATGAAAAACAATTCTAGCATTAATGAACACCGAAGCACAAATCAAAATCGAGCAACACAGTTTTCGGCATCCTGTTGTGTTATGCTTTCACGTCTGGGGATGATCTTGGTAAAATAAATAAAACAAAGAAAGAAAAAAAAACAAACAAACAAGCAATCAAACAATCAGTCAAGCAAATATATTTTCAAACAATACATACCTCACAACCTGCTGTTCTTCTAAACACAGAATAACAAGCTCCAGGTGAAGGTAACGTGCCAGAGTCAGATGGCTGTCTCCGTGGTCCCTAATTTAAATGGGCAGTGAAAGTGTAAACTGTCCAGTCACATAGTTGATCATAGCCCTGATACGGCTCTACGCAGTCGGCTGGGCTTTAGACGACAATAACAATACGATAGTTGATCACAGGTTTGATACAAACCACCTGTTTCCAGGTACACGCTTGGAGATCGTTAGGTAAACGTTACCGACATTTGGTGATGATAGCCATCTGGATACGGAAATGGGTGGATATTAAATGGTCTGGTGTTCAGTAGTTCCCTGTACCATCATCACGTATAATCAGTACCGAGTCATTAGCATTACCTAACGTGTGTTAAGGTTGTTTTGAACAGTAAACTTTGTTCATGACAGTACCGTGAGTACTCTTGCAAAACACCCCGTGGGTTCTTTCAGTATAAATAGTATCCCCACCTTCTGGAAATTCTGTGCTAGAAATTTCGTCTTTTCTGTCACTCACTTTGTTTCTTTCCTCCTTTGCTTTCTGTCATTTCTTCCTATCATTTTCTGCCTTGCTAGTCAAGTCACCTGTATGTGTTAGATGAAGTCTTACGCATTTCCTCTTAAGATTGATAATTCAGTACACGTAGTAAGTGCATTTTTGGCTGTAGGAAAGTGAGATCGGCGGAAGCAATTTTAGGTAATGTACGCCCGTTTTTATATGTTTAATTGTCCTAGGTTATGTTTAAATTTGTATCCAGGTGTTTTTTAAAGTCTCCTGTGCGATAGATTGGACAGAGTGGTCAACGCTAGGGACATCTGCCTAGATTATGTGCACAAATGCATTGATATGTGTACTTTTGGATTGTAATCGATCCTAGTTTTAACCCTAGCCCTTCCCCAAACCCTCAACTTTGGGATCGTGTTTCTCCGTGAACGAATTCTCGAGGTACGGTTAAATTTGTTTTACTGGACGTAGAGAACTTCAGCCGTTTACGTACTTTGTCTTGGTGTTGATAGGAAGAAATGACGGAAAACAAAGGAGGAAGAAAGAAACAGAGAGTGACAGAAAAGAGGAAATTTCTAGCGCAGAATTTCCAGAAGGTGGGGATACTATTTATACTGAAAGAGTTCCCGGCATCCCCACGGGGGGGGGGGGGGGGGGGGGGATCTGGCTAGGCGCAATTACATTATCTGACAGTGTTGCAGCAGACATCCCCTATGAGTGACTGTAACAATAAACATGTCTGTCCTCTATCTGTAAAACTGCCACATATACATGTCGAAGCTTCGATTGGTTAGAAATTGTGTTATTTTACGGTATTTGAATTTTTAAAGCTACGTGATTAAATTTTTTATTTTTGCTGTAGTTTAGGAAAAACACCACCAACAAGAAGAAGCGAAGATCGGTTTGCAGAAGTCAGTGATATTATTATCATTTGTGCAGCGCCAACACTCCACGAGAGAAGCATGCCTGTTGTACTTTACACACCAGGCACACACAGGCGCGCGTGCTCATGCACGCACATTTATAAGCACTATAATGTGTGTGCGGACATACACACGTGCACGTGCGTACACACCTAAGCAGGCAAGCGCACGAACGTACGTACGAAACCGTCGTGTGTTAATGTGTTTGCCTACGTGTTTTTTTTTCCCGTTTTTTTTTTTTTTTTTTTTTTTTTACCGCGCTTTGCGTTTCTGAATCCGTCCGCTCATACGCTTTTCAAGCCTTTAATTTTGAGAAAGCTTAGAAAGACACAAAATTTAAAGTTTTCGCCAAAATATCAAAGGTTTTATCAACATTTTAAAGTTGAATTAAATTTTCATGAACTTCAAGGGGAAACGTAGTTTCTTTGAATACATTCGGGTGGGGGTGGGGGTGGGGGGGGGGGGGTTATAAATGATTAAAACCAATGATAAATGGTTCAAGATCGGAGGTCACCTTGAACGTGGTGACAAATAAAGAAAGATGAAGACCTCGATCGCTTATTAGAAATGTTTAAATGTCAAACTACTGCTGATTTTGATTTTATTCTTGCACAACATCAGAACGTGTCTTTCATGAGATACACACAGATAAAACCACATAGATGTGGAGGACTCTGAATTGATTTCCGTTTGATTTTTACGTCTAAAGATTTTTTAGATTTGATTTGATTTTCTGAGGGAACCAAAAGGGGAAAAAAAAAAAAAAAAAAAAAAAAAACACGCACATACACGCGCGCCCGCCCGCACACACACACACACTCGCTCGCACGCACACACGCACACACAGACATACACACACTCAAGCGCGCGCACACACACACATGTAAACACACACACGCATGTAAACATACACACGCACGATAGCAGAGAAGTGTATTTGTTTCTTGTCACATGTTTCTGTGTAACATTCAAATTACTCTTGCCAGTGAGAGTGGATCGCCACAGTACCGTGTCACTCACCTTTTGCCTGAAGTAATTGTTGACTAACGTGAGCTTTTGACACAATTTAGGCAGGGGTAGTTGTTTGAAAGGTCATGGAGGTTCTGTTACTTAGGCTTACGACGTTACTTGATGGCATACAGATTTCCAGTAGTAGCGCAAGGAGAGTGCGTGTCTACAGAATAAATAGTAGGCTAACCCCTTCTAATTTGAGGCGAAGGTCGGGCAGCCGTTTTTTTCATTTCCCTGCTCCATCGTCCTCACCGTTCCTGTTTCACGACCACCATGCAGTTCATTTCAGCTCTCCTACACACCTTCAGATCGACCAAACTTGAGATAATGATAACAGGCCATGAAAAGCCATTGAATCTGGGACAGCGCTATGGTAATGAAAAACGGTAATGCTAGGCTCGCTCTAGTGATAAGTCTTTGCCTTACTTTTCGGAGTGAGACTGCGTGACAGGACTGTACAGGGGGGGGGGTGCAAAAGTAGGTATACAGTTATGGAAAAAAAAAAAAACACGTACAATACTCATTGCATTTATTATACAAACAAATGAATATTGCATATACATGAATAACAAGCACAGCCTTAATCCCTCAGATACTCAAACTGCTTGCCGTCGGTATTCACACACTCCTCTAATGGAGAGCGGAATTAAGCATTATAATAATGATGTGATACTTACTGTATACCTACTTTTGCACCCCCCTGTATTTTACGCTTTCTTTTATAATATATCCCAACGTGGTTACACTAAAGTTTTATACAACATTTTTATGTCATTCCTCTTCTTCTCTCTCTGCACTAGTTGCCGGTTTTGAACAGAATTGAATATAAGCACGATATATTGTGTTACACATCTGTTCATCAGTCTTCCTCATCATTCCTCCTTTGCGACAACATCGATATTTATGCATCAGCTCGTATCTTGTGCTCAGCTTCAGATGCACTTTCCCTTCAGGTTCATCATCATCATCGTCATCATCATTATCATCATTATCATC
>CM060309.1:28576424-28621424 GCA_030674185.1 Monoplex corrugatus
ATGCTCGCAACGTAATTAAATTTCATTTGATATCTTTTATATCCTCTGTAATTAAACCTCTCCTGCTTTTGAGTTTTCCTCCAGTTTGTTGTATTTGATGCTTTTTAGTTTCACAGATTGAAAGTTTTAATATCAGTTTGAAAACTTGATGTAGTGATTATGTCAAGGTGCACTTGTTTCTAAACCACGAATGTCATGGCATTTCAGTCAAGGAAACAATTATGACTCCGCCTGCGCTAACACCTTGCCCTCTTCGCATGACAATGTGCGCCACCAACGCACACGGCTGCGCTCAGAATAATCTTGGAAGGTCCTTGAAACTTCAAACAGTCACGCAACTTTCGAAGGATAGATATTTTCATTTTCCAGGAATAGACTTTTTGATGTAATAGACAGCCTCATTTGGCTATGAGCCGTGCTTCCTTGTCTGCCTGTACAGGTTTTCCACCTCTGAAGATTGCCACAAGTGATAAGCGTTGTCATGTAGCCTGTCCATTGGGTATTAATCTACACCTGTATATGTTCTGTTATTATTTTTTATTCTCATTCTCTGTATCTCTTCTGTCTCTGTATCTGTCTGTCTCTCTCTTTTTTTTCTTTTTCTTTCTCTTTCTCTCTCTTTCTCGCTGTTTCTCTGGCTGTCTGTCTGTCTCTCTCTGTGTCCTCTGTCTGTCTCTTTCTCTGTCTGTCTTTGTCTCTGTCTCTCTGTGTCCTCTGTCTGTCTGTCTCTCCCCCTCCTCTCTCTCTCTTCTGTCTGTCTCTCTGTCTCTCTCTGTCTGTGTACCTCCCTCTCTCTCTCGCTTCTCTGTCTCACTCTGTCTGTCTTTGTCTCTCTCTCTCAATCTCTCTCTCTCTCTCAATCTCTCTCTCTCTCTCCCTCCTCTGTCTGTCTGGTGTCTCTGGTCTCTGTCTCTCTCTGTTTCTGTGTCTGTCTGTCTGTCTCTCTGTCTCTCTGTCTCTCTCTGTCTCTCTGTCTCTCTGTCTCCCTGTAATTCGCCCACTCACACGGAGAAAGTTTATTTCCTACATACTGATACTACATTCGAAGAAACGAGTTCAAAAATTATTACATGGTTCAGGAAAATTGATTATATGCGTTAAGAACTCGTTGCTCTAAACACAATATAATGAATGTAAATGACATGTTAATTAAACATGAATTGCAAACACGGAGTTGCAGATGACTATTATTGGCTGCAACTGAGAAAACAATCTGGTTCCTGAAATCAGTAAGCTATTACTGGTACATTCATATCCCCGTTTATGCTCACGATCATGTCAAATCATGTAACCGATATATGAAATCGTGAGCTTTTCATTTTTGTCTCGTCACACCGCAGCTAACCTGTGTCTGGCCGTCTTGTTTCAGGCTGTGATTCAAACAGAGGAGTTCTGAGTACTGAACCTTAAGCACAAGCACACACACACACACACACACCACACACACACACACACACACACACACACACACACACACACACACACACACACACACACACACACACACACACACACACACACACACACACACACACACACACACACACACACACACACACACCACACACACACACACACACCACACACACACACACACCCCACACACACACACACACACCACACACACCAACACACACACACACACACACACACACACACACACACACACACACACACACACACGAACACGAACGAACGAACGAATGCACAAAGAAAACACACGCTTTATTTGCTTAGTTTCTCCCTCACACACGCAGAGGAGAGAGAGATTTAATCATTGTGTGGAAAAGTGCCCCCAGATGCTGGATGCACATAACGAAACTACACGTCCATGTAAATGATCATTACGCTGTATAAATAGTATCGCCACCTTCTGGAAATTCTGTGCGAGGAATTTCCTCTTTTCTGTAACTTTAAAAAAAAAAAAAATTCTTTCCTCCTTTGCTTCCTGTCATCTCTTCCTATCTTTTTCTGCCTTGCTGGTCCATTCGTTGTATGTGTTCTATAAAGCGGTTACATACTTTCTCTTAGGATAATTGGGTTTATGTATTGACTACGTGTTTGGGTGTAAGGAAATGTGCTGTGGATGAGCAATATTAGATGATTTAAGCCATTTTTATGAACGCTTTAGTGTCATTAGTTTTGTTCACATTTGTATTCAGGTTTGTTTTTTGAAATCCTGTGGTGATAAATTGGACGAAATGTTCAACACCAGGAGCATATTCTTAGATTCTGTGCGCGCATGCATTGATATGTGTGGTTAATTTTCTTTTCCAGATTTTTTTTTCCAGCTAGATATATTGTGTACGTGTTGAAATGGCTACTACACCTACAGTCCGGCTGTGTGGAGCCATATCAAAGGTGTACACAACAATAAAAATGGCAATAATAATCGCCATTACTATCACCACCACCATCATCATCGTTGGCATCGTCGTCGTCGTCGTCATCATCATCATCGTCTCATCACCATCACCATCATCATCATCATCATCATCATCATCATCATCATCATCATCATCATCATCATCACAATAACATTGTCCAAGAACAGTCGTGACTAGAGACAAGGTAAAGTGCAATAGGACGAAAAAGTCACAGACAGGAGTCCAAAATGGTGAAGAAGGCCAGTGCCCCTGGGGACAGACAGACAGACACAGACAGACAGTGGTCAGAAGACCCCTTACAGGGCCCACTAAACACTGGGCTGGTCGATAGCGGCAATCAATCACAGTCAACTTTTTCCTTGGTCGTGAAACACGACGGACGTCTTTTCTTCCCCTGACGCGTACTCCGCTTTTCCTGGAGAAAAACGACATCTGGCTTCCAGCAGCTCTCAGATAGTGGTTGTTTAAGCAGACTGTGAAATAAGAGTTCCGTCTTGTCCTTAGAACCACAGACGCTGTGTTAACGGTTATCTGTAAAAATATGTGGCTCTACTAGTCGGCTGGGCTATAAGCACGAAGAACTTGACTTAACCCTATCTTTAAAAATGGTCGTTTTGGACGTAGGAAAAAAAAAGATCATCCAATGCACAAGAGAGTTAAAACAAGTTAAAACGTTTTTATTGAAGGTAGACGGTTGGCTTGAGATAAAAACTGTATTAAATTAAAACACTGTAAACATTCAGGGTCATATTAACCTGAGGATCTCCCGTGGGTATGCCGGGGGCTCTCTCAGTTTAAATAGTATCTCCACCTTCTGGAAATTCTGTGCTAGAAATTTCCTCTTCTCTGTCACTCGCTGTGTTTCTGCCTCGTTCCTTTGCTTTGTCATTTCTTCTTATTTTCTGCTTTGCTGGTCCATTCACCTGTATATGTTCGATAAAGTTTTACGTACCTTTTCTTTGGATTTCTCATTGGGTACATGTATTAAGTGCATTTTTGGCTGTAAGGAGGTGAGATATGTGGAAGCAGTTTTAGGTATTTTATGCCTGTTTCATATATGTTTTGGTGTCCTTAGGTATGCTTAATTTGTATTCAGGTTTTTTTTAATCCATGTGCGATACTGTAGCGAGTGTGAATTGGTGAAGCAGTATGTGTACTTAATTTTCTTTTCTTTTTTTTTCCTGTTGAAGTTTGTATGTTTTGAAGCGGTTATAGCGCTGATATGGCTCTACGCAGAGGCTGGGCTTTAAACAATTATAACATAACACACACACACAATTAGCCTGAGGACACAGATGACCATTGGCTTTCATTGAGGATATAGCAGGGGGTCGGAGAGTTAGAGACAGCAACCCAAAGTGGTGAAGGCGGTCAGCGTCCCAGTGGGTACACACAGCGGTCAGTCGACTCCTAGCAGGGCTCACTGGTCGATGGCGGCAATCAATCACAGTCAGCTTCTTCCTTGATCTTGGAACACGGCGGATATACACTATTTTCTAGCGCTTACTCTGTTAAGTGTTTCCTCGGAGGAAAAGAATGACCTCTTGCTTCCAGCAGCTCTCAGACGGTGCTTAGGTTACTGCGGAGTGGAAAAGCATAATCTCCTTCCCGGTTCATTCTTTGTCTTTTTTCTTTGCACTTGGGGAGTTTTGCTCTCTCTCTCTCTTTTTTATTTTTTCTTCATTTTTTTAGTTTGGTTATGTTTGGGGTTTTTCGTTGTTTTGAGTCCGTGTTCATTTTCATTTAATGTCTATCCACATAATGTGATATTAGACTGTCTCTGCCTATCTGTTTATCTCCTCTTCTCTGTGTCTCCATTTTATGTTTTCTCTTTTCTCAAAGACCCCAACTGTCCTTATACGTGTGGAACTGTTTACATCTTTTATGTCTCATCTGTGGCTTCTTCTCCCCCCCCCCATCCCCCACCCCCCAAATGTTTTGTCCTCTTTTCCAACTCATTTGCCTATTTCTTTGCAGCTTTTTCGATGTAATATTTGCACTGAACGTGGGGCGATGGTTACCTAGTTATTAACTGTCACCTGATAGGAAATTAACATGTGATAACACTCATTGTGGGCAAACTACAGGAACAATGAGCGTGTATGCGGTTTTATCAGGGGGAAAAAAACAAACTAGCAGTAATAAAATGTTGTCAGTTGTATGCGTAATTGGTAATCCGTTTGCAAGGCTCAGACGTGCGGAGGTGGAGCGGTGGCCTAGTGGTTAAAAAATCCTGGACACGGATAGCGGAAGTCCTGATTCCAGTCATGGATTGTTCAGTTTTTTTTCACACCCTGTATTTTTAGACCTTGTTTAGGTGGTAGGTAGGTAGGTAGGTAGGTAGGTAGGTAGGTAGTAGGTAGTAGGTAGGTAGGTAGAGGTAGGTAGGTAGGTAGGTAGGTAGGTTGGTTGAGAATGAGACAATGAAACAGAGTCCTGTGTGCAGCATGCACTTGGCGTTCATAAAGCAACTCACGGTGACAAAAAGGTTGTAGTATCTGGCAAATTTTCATATGTGCATTTCACTGGTAGGGTAAACAATGCGCACGCTCACGATCGCACATGCGCGCACACACACACACACACACACACACACACACACACACACACACACACACACACACACACACACACACACACACACACACACACACACACACAAGAGAGGAGAGAGAGAGAGAGAGAGAGAGAGAGAGAGAGAGAGAGAGAGAGAGAGAGAGAGAACAGAGAGAGATTGGCTGAATACTTAGGCTAAAGCAAACACGAACAAGAAGGTTGCCGTATGTGGAATTCACACTGGTGGGTAAACAATGGAAGCATACACGCGCACGCGCCCCGCGACCACACACACACACACAACACACACAACACACACAACACACACACACACACAACACACACACAACACACACACACACACACACACACACACACACACACACACACACACACACAACACACACAACACAACACACAACACTCACAACACCACAACACACACAACACACACAACACACACAACACACACAAAACACACACACACACACACACACACACACACACACACACACACACACACACACACACACACACAACATTACTTTCGGGATAGCATTCATCGAAAACAGACACACAACACACACACACACACACACACACACACACACACACACACACACACACACACACACACACACACACACACACACACACACACACACAAACACTCACACTCACACACTCACACTCACACACTCAAACACTCACACTCACACACTCACACACACACAACACACACACACACACACACACACACACACACACACAACACACACACACACACACACACACACACACACACACACACACACCACACACACAAATATAGTCATTATAGTCGTTATAATCATTACTAAATTCATGTCATGTTTTCACGTCCTGATAGGGTCTCTGGCTACCCCTGTCCCATATGGGGACTTTTCAGTATAAATAGTACCCCTACCTTTTGGAAATTCTGTGCAATAAATTTCCTCTTTCCAGTCATTCTCTTTTTCATTCTTCCTCCTTTGCTCTTTGTCATTTCTTCCTCTCATCCTCAGCCTTGCTGGTCCGTTGGCCTGGATGTGTTCGATAAAAAGTCAAAAAGTCTTACATACTTTTTCTTAGGATTGATAATTGGGTGCATATGTTCAATGTATTTCTGGCTGTAGGGAAATGAGATATGCGGAAGCGATTTTAGGAAATTTATGTCCGTTTTCATGTATGGTTTGGTTTCCTCAGTTCTGCTGAAGTTTGTATTCAGGTATGTTTTGTAAATCTCCTGTGCTATAAATTGGACGGATGGTCAACGCCAGGGGCGTGTCCTTAGATTATGTGCACGAATGCATTGATTGTGTACTTATTTTCTTTTCCTGCTTTTTTTTTTATAGCTAGATACTGTGTATGTTTTGAAACGGTTATAACCCTGATATGGTTCTACGCAGTCGCTGGGCTTTAAACAACAATGATAATAAAGGTCTCTGACCTACTTTTCCTGTCCACACACTTAATTGCCCTTGCCTTAACAGTGTGTGTGTGCACGCGCGCGGGCGCATTTTTGGTACACAAATGCATGCATGCACCCACCGCGCACTTAGGTCAGTGTCATTTATTGAAAGAAAAGACAGAAGAAAACTGTTGACTTACCTGGTGTCTTGCGTCCCAGCTGCTTGAGAGTTAGTTAGCTAGACAAACATCGTCTCCTTTCACACCCGTTTTCCAGGAATGTGTTCATGACAGGAAACATGTTTCACAAAACTAGTTTATACGCTGAGAAATATCTTTCAAGAAACTAGTCTCCGAGATCCGGTCTAAAACAGAACATGCAGGATGAATGAAAGGTTGAAGCGCAGTCGCCATCGTTATTTTAGATCCCTCTGTCACATGGCATGATGATATGGCGTAAGGCATAAGGAATCGTAACCACGGCGCTGTGACACCACGTTGAGCAAATTAAAAACCGAAACTACTACTCGACGTAGAGTGTTTATTGACAAACTGTACAGAAGTCGGGGAATTTCAGCCTTCAAGAGTGATCGATGTAGCGGGCGAGCAGATGAGCAAAACGGCGAAAGGAATCAATCGATGGCAGATCAATAACTTGCAGACTCCTTTTCTCTCCTTCTTTGTTCATCTCGTCTTCAGCACACTGACAGTGGTCTCTGAAACCGACAGTGCAATATGGCAGTTTGTATTGATGGATAGGGACTGATGATAGCTTCGGATGACTTGATGAAAGTTGAACAATAAGAAAATAAAAAAAAAACTGCTTTCGTTGTGAAACTATTACCACTACAACAACAACAACAGCTTAGATTTAACCCTTTGACTCCCATACCCTGTCCATTAGCACCCTGCAGTGTCAACCACGCTAGCAAAAAAAAAAAAAAAAAAAAAAAAGCCTTAACCCTTTGACTCACTCACCCTATACGTCAGCTTCTTACATAACCCTTTGATTTCCTCACAATATCCATCAGCTTCCTGCAGAAAGTACTGAAAGTACTACTACCACCACTACAACTAAGATTTGAACAATATGGTAATATGGTCAATATGGTCACTCATCCCCCCCTCTGTAGCCTGTCTCCGCTCGGAGTGGAATCACATTGTAATATATATTTGTATATAATATGCTCTTATAATTTTCCATTGCTTTTATTCTTTTTCCCCATTTATAGCCATGTGTGAGTGTGTGTGTGCGTGTGTGTGCGCGCGTGCGTATGTGTATGTTCAGCGCTTAGATTTGATTTTATCAAGATTTTGCGCTATATAAATATGTGTAATCATTATTATTATTATTACTTCTACTTACTTTACAGTTACACTATTGACATGGAAGGCAGCCCCTGAGTCTCCTCTCCTGCTGCGTTTACTGCTTCCATTTGTATCACGTTAACAGTCCCATGTCAAAGCATGCTTACTTAGGTGTGTGTGTGTGTGTGTGTGTGTGTGTGTGTGTGTGTGTGTGTGTGTGTGTGTGTGTGTGTGTGTGTGTGTGTGTGTGAGAGAGATTACCGGGTGCATATATTCATGCAACATGGTCTGGTCGGACACATCTATTATTGCCATATACACATAGTTCATCAAGACTAAAAACAGATAACAGCATGAAATCAGAAACAGGTAATAGTACCAGTAGTCCAGAAAGATCACATAGACTTAATATATGATATGAATATATAAAGTCTTTCATGCACAAACACACCTGGAGCAAGCGCACACACGTGCACGAGCATGCACATATGCACACACAAACCCGGGCGCGCGCGCGGGCGTGCACACACCCACACACACCCACACACCCAGAGAGAGGGAAGGGAGGGAGGGGAGATAGAGAAAGAGAGGGGGGGGGGGGAAATTCATTTCGCGTGTTATGGTACGTCAGTGTGAATACTTTAAGTGTTTGTTTCGTATACTTTCGGAAGACAATAAGTTCTCTGTTGGTGATAATCAAATTTACTTGAGGGGACTAAGGCGGCCAACGCCATGTTCGTCTGATAGAGATGATCATGTAGACTTTTGCATCATGATATTGCGTGGTACCATGACTTGTTTGAAGGCGCCTGTAGATCTGGTACCTGTGACTTCCGCGCTCTAGGTTGTTTTATTCCCCTCTTGCTCAGGGCCAAAAGACCACCCCTGTGAGCGCGGGCATCTGGGGCTTTAGGCGGCCCATATCCGGCTGATGGTTCAGCCATAGGACATACAGGGTATTCTCAAGGTGTGGCCTTGCTGTGTGTCTCCCCGCCCCGTTCATAGAAACCATTGCCTGGGTCTGCTTGTTCGTCCAAGCAAGCTTGCCTTATTTTGCAACTGACCTCCATATTTAACCCTTCGACTCCCCCATCTTATCCACCAACGGCAAAAACTTAACACTTTGACTCCTCACCCTATCCACCAGCTTCCTGACTTAACTCTTTGACTCCCTCACTGTCCAACCAGCTTCCTGACTTAACCCTTTGACTCCCTCACTCTGTCCAACCAGCTTCCTGACTTAACCCTTTGACTCCCTCACTCTGTCCAACCAGCTTCCTGACTTAACCCTTTGACTCCCTCACCCCATCCACCAGCTTCCTGACTTAACCCTTTGACTCCCTCACTCTGTCCAACCAGCTTCCTGACTTAACCTTTGACTCCCTCACTCTGTCCAACCAGCTTCCTGACTTAACCCTTTGACTCCTTCACTCTGTCCAGCCAGCTTCCTGCAGGACGTGAGGGAGTCAGAGGTTAAGTTTTTGCTTGGATTGCATGGTTGGCAATGCAGGATGCTGGTGAACAGGGTGCGGGAGGCAAAGGGTCAAAGGCCATCCGCAGTCCGTCACCTGCGACCCTTTCCCCGTGGGGATGCCAGGCGCTCTTTCACTCTAAATAGTATCCACCTTCTGTTCTAGAAGTTTCCTCTTTTCTATCACTCGCTTTGTTTTTGCCTTGTTCCTTTGCTTTTTGTCATTTCTTGCTTCATTTTCTGCTTTGCTTGTCCATTCACTTGTATGTGTTCGATAAAGTTTTACGTACTTTTTCTTAGGATTAAGAATTGGGCACATGTATTAAGTGCATTTGTGGCTCTAGGGAGGTGAGATACGCAGGAAGCAATTTTGGGTAACTTATGTCCGTTTTTATATGTTTCGGTGTCCTTAGTTATGTTTGAATTTGTATTCAAGTGTGCTTTTTAAATCCCTAGCGTGATAAATTGGACGGAGTGGTCAACGCCAGGGGCATGTCCTTAGATTATGTGCGCGAATGCATTGATAAGTGTACTTGATTTTCTTCTTCTTTTTTTTTCTTTGTTGGAGTTTTGAAGAGGTCGTAGCCCTGATATGGCTCTACGCAGTCAGCTGGGCTTTAAACAACAACAACACTAATATCAACCAAAGGACGTAACTCTTGAGAGTCACGTAGGAATTATCTCCCATATTGCAGAACTACTCAAATCCAACTCAGTTTGCGCTACCCATTCAGCTAGCATAGAAGCAGATACAAAGCACAAAAACCGTAAGCTCAGAACACTCCTCAAGAAAAGGAGCGCCCAAGCCTACTTTTATACTCTGCAACTACCCTACACACAACTATGAGAGAGGAGAGAAATAATACAATATATTGGTCTTATGTTCAAGATTGACATAGTCTTTTCTTCTTGAACTGACCAAACACACACACATAGACAAGACAGAACATATACACAATTGCTTTCAAGGCATATAGGTAATACCAAAGAAATAAGAGGGAAGCAGGGAGAATTTTTCATAATATCAACCGAAGGACATAACTCTTGAGAGTCACGTAGGAATTATCTCCCATGTTGTGCAACTTCTCAAATCTAACATAGTTTGTGCTACCCATTCAGCTTAGCATAGAAGCAGATACAAAGCACAAAACCCGTAAGCTCAGAACACTCCTCAAAAAAAGGAGCGCCCAAGCCTACCTTTGTGCTCTGCAACTACCCTACACACAACTATGAGAGAGGAGAGAAATATATACAATAACACTAACCTACGACCCGATGGGTTGGGAATGGTCGCATCATTACCGAGTCGGAGATTGCCTTTGGAGATAGCTTTTTCCGAGATATCAACAGATGTTTCTTAACACTTGCGTCGTAGTGAGCTAACTGGCAAGAGACGGGTGGCGTACCAAGACAAGGAAGAGAACGGCGCCTTGACAAGGGCACAACAGGCCACACAACACGTTGGGTGCTTTGCTAAGGGTTTTGCTCCCTAATTCTCCCCCCTTTTAACGAAGCTCGTAAACAACTTGGTGAAACACGGCGCCAGTCACTCAAAGAGCCGCTCGTTTTCCATCTTCAGCTATATCAAGACCTCCCACGTTTTTGAGCTTGGCTGAAAAATTGATCAAATAATAACAGCTCGCGCCGTCAATCTATATGCACAGTCTCACGTTATGAAGATGGTGCCTGTGTTTAAGGTTTTTGAAATTATATTTCACCGAATTTTCGAGATACCTCCCATTATCAGAGCGCTAGTCAGGCGCCGATACATAGGTAACCTGTTCATAATGAGAAGGTGCATAACGGAATTTATGTTGAAAGACTATGTAAGGGCATAGTTATTCCCCTGTCCCCCTGTGTTTGATCTACATTGTAGATTTGTTTAACACCAAACCATCTACTAGTTATTCACTGATTGTCCATTATGGCGCTGACAGAGAGGGTAGCAACGAAGATTCTCCACTCCTGTCTATTCAAGGTCAATCTGCTCTATGGAACCCCAGTGGTGTTTCAGGGCCTCGAGGTCTCCTAGATCTAGTTTTCGTCCAGACCATCTGTGAATTGCTGCAAACGGGTACTGACGCCATGATATGTTGATTTTTGACACATATAAACACATTAACACAAAGATTGATCCTGTTCTAGACACAGGGACGCCAAATTTAAACTTAAACTCTCTCTTTGTCCGTCTGTCAGTCTGTGTCTGTCTCTTTCTCTCTCTCTCTTCCTCTGTCTCTCTCTCTTCCTCTCTCCTTTCTATTCCCTCCCGCCCCTTCCTTCCTCCATTTCCTCCTTGTGTCTCTTAAGTATTTCTTCTGTACCTTTCCCTTATGTTTCCTTTTCCCTTTCTTTCTTCCCTTTCCCATCATTATCTGTCTGTCTGCTTGTCTGTCTCACTACCGTTCATTTATTATCTCTCTCTCTCTCTCTCTCACACACACACACACACACACACACACACACACACACACACACACACCACACACACACACACACACACACACACACACACACACACACACCGCACACCCACACACACACGCACACCTCTCTTTTCTTGTTTTCTTTTTTTCTTTTTCTTTCTTTTTTTTTCTCTCAAAAAAATCGAGATTAAAAAGTTCTAGTTCTAATCAATTTGTGAGATATTCTGGGTGCGTCGCTGACAGGGAAATTGAAGAGGAAAGAGCAAAGGAACAAGTGATGTGGTAACCAAACCTAATTCATCCTCTGGCCACGTGAAAAATGGGAAAGAGGTTAAATTCCTGGAGACAGTCTGAAAGCATTAACGACGGCCAGACTCCCACCCCACCCACCCCTCTGGCTCTCTCTCTCTCTCTCCCCTTGTTAACCGTGCGCCACCTTCGGGCAATATCTTCCACGACATGACTTTATGTTTAAGGTCACGTTCCCTATTCTTCTTAGTCATTCAGTCTTTCAGTCTCCTTTCCTTTTCTTCATCTCTCTGGCTTTCTGTTTCTCTGTCAGCTTACAAAACGCATAAGCCAATGAAGTCCAAGTCTCTGTCTGTCTCTCTCCGTCTCTGTCTCTGTCTCTCTGTCTCGCTGTCTCTGTCTCTCTGTTCTATATATATTACATATATATATATATATACATATATATACATATATATATATATATATATATATTTGTGTGTGTGTGTGTGTGTGTGTGTGTGTGTGTGTGTGTGTGTGTGTGGTGTGACCTGCCAGCACGAAATCAGTCTTAACTAGCATTTTGAGATATACATATCACTGGAATGTGTGCATTCTGCTGATTATTTTGGTATTGTATAAAGCTTGTACTCAAAAAATGTAGAAGTTATGTATGTTTAAAGTCATTCGTTGTATGACGGCCATTTTGAGAAAACGACCTCTAAAGTTTTTATGTACTCTCCTGCACATTTTCCTTAAATTTCTTTAATTGGTGGCTTTGACCGAGTTTGTTTCTAATTTTAGCTGTCATTATCTGAAAGGTGCACCAAAGAGCTTTCTGTCTGTATATTACATGTGGGAGTACTGTACAGGTTACGGTTTATAATAAGAGACAAAAATAGGTAGGTCTACTTTTGGTAGGAAATTGCGTTTTTTTCTGCTGCGATCAGAGCATTAAAATACCATTTTAAATTGATTAATAATATTTTTTTCAAAAAAATTTTTTTTTTTATGTGGGGGATAGATTAGAGTCTACAAAAATCAATTTTGAGAAAAAGTCAAAACACCCAGATAGACCCTCAGTCACCTTTTCAGCTCTTAGTGCTGTTCAGCTGTCTGCGAGTTAAGACTGATTTCGTGGTGGGAGGTCACACACACACACACACACACACACACACACACACACACCACACACACACATACACACACATACACAACACACACACACACACACACACACACACACACACACACACACACACACACACACACACCACACACATATATATATATATATGTTAACGAATCCGTATATGTACGGTGGCCCTTCATCTACTCGTGTTAATTCTAAGAATTCTGAATTATAGCTTATGGTCTCGGATGTTACTGAATGTGGTTTTCCTCTTTCATATATGGTTCTCCCATCCCAAAGCATTCGCCTGTGTATGTGGCCTTCAGGAATAGCGTCTTTCATTCATTCTGCTGCCAGGGATGTTGGGAGCTAGTTAATATGAATAGTATCTCCACCTTCTGGAAAGTCAGTTTTAGAAATTATTTTCTCTCACGATCTTTGTTTCTGCCTTGTTCTTACGTTTTCCATAATCTCTTCCTTTCTCATTTTCTGTCTTGCTGGTCCATTTACCTGTATATTTCCATAAAGCCCTGTATACATTCGTGTTAGTAATAATCAGAAGCATATTTCAGCAACATTTTTAGCGCTAGAAAATGTGAACTGCTTAGTGCCGAATTTGGATCCTGTAGGACAGTTTTTATTTATGTTTTTGTGTACTTAAAAATTCCCCTGGTGATAAATTTGACCCAGGGCATATTCTTTGTTTGCGTAAATGTACTGACGTATTCTTAATTTTCTTTTCCAGGTTTTTGTTTTTTTTGTCCAGGGTCAGCGATGTGTTTAGATGTGTTTTGTTTGAAATGTTTATAGTCCTGATATGGCTCTGAGCAGTTGTCTTGGCTTTAAAGTCTGATGACGATGATAGTAACACATACACACACACACACGCACACGCACACGCACGCACGCACGCACGCACTCTCTCTCTCTCTCTCTCTCACCGATCACTGAAGGATACAAGAAACGACAGATCTGTGCACTGATTGAATGATTTGTTTGTCTGGTAGCCAGTTATTGTTAAAATTGACAGTTGGATGAATGATATAGATGTGGTTAATGACAATATTTTTGGCTGACCAGTTTTAAGGAATATGGACTAGAATACAAATGAAATGACTACTGAAAATGCAAAGATGAATATATCCTAGCTGATGTGACGGTAAACGATAGAAGGGGACAATGTGACAGAGTTCACTGCAGTTTGATTGTAGAACTTGTATAAAAGCATCAGAAAACCCGAACCCCTCTCCTCCCCTCACCTTCCCTTCCCCCATTTGGCCTAAAGCCGATGTGCAGTAAATATTATCTGAGTTCTGAGTTTTATCTCTCTCTCTCTCTCTCTCGCTTACGAGCAAGCACACTCACACACAGACGCACGCACGCACGCACGCACGCACGCGCACACACACACACACACACACACACACACACACAGTACAAAGCCTGTTCGCATACACACTCGGCACATGGATTCAAAGCAGGCAAACGCACATACACTTGCGCGAGGCATGCAAGCAGATGGCTGAAACATAGACAAATAATATATAAAGTTACATCCAGCCAGTCACTCAAATGCACAGTGGAGGGAGGGGGTGGGGATGGAGGGAGGAGAGAATAAGGTGAGACTAATAGCACTGTGTAAAAAGAAGTCTATTCAAAGAGGGTTAGAACCGCAAGCGAAGGTATCTGAAGGAAGTGATTTCTGTTATTTTGGAGAGTTTCACGAGGGGACTCCTTTGGCCGATGAAGAATAATTTGAGCGTTCCTAAAGTTGAGACATTCTAAATCATCTTGACGCTCAGAGATAGGAAATAACCTGAGTGGGACTGTCCCATGAGAAGTGACTGCATAAGACTGTTTCTCTTTTCCAGAGGGTTAGTTCTCTCCAGTGATCACGGAATCAGACAGGAATAGCACTGAGTCGTGAAATATATACGAAGAAAGTCTTGAAATTCCAAGAGTTGCTCTGGGGTTACAGTGCGGTACACACCATGATAAAGAAGGCAAAGTCTTGGTGCTATAAACTGTTGGTCCAATTGCTTTACGAAGTGTTCACACTCCAGTTTCGTAATACTGACAGTTGGACATTTCCAACATTTTTTTTTTTTACCAGGGCCCATGAGATGAAGAAGACAAAGATCATTTCTTCTTTGACACATTCACACCGTTTATTCAGACGTTATGGGTCCCAGCTGTGGTTCACATGTTTTTAGAAATATATAAGATGTATTTATGATTAAACGGTATAAATTATCTGTGTCTGTCAACGTCGCCAGTCTGTCCCCACCCCCTCCTATTTTTTGTTTTTGTATTTTTTTCGAATGCATCGAAGCACCTGAAATTGGATAAGGAGAACTGCTAGTCATGCATGTGAGAAGAAAATGAATGCGTCCAGAGAGAGAGAGAGAGAGAGAGAGAGAGAGAGAGAGAGAGAGAGAGAGAGAGAGAGAGAGAGAGAGAGAGAGAGAGAGAGAGAGAAACGAAACGAAACGAAAATTTTATTCAAAAGGCCTTGGCCACATTTGAAGGGGGAAACATAATCATAATTATATCAACACACAAGCTCAATTCTATTGATTTACAAATGTATCTCGAAATTTAAATGCCTTGTATAAATAAATAGCAAACTGCTTTACTACAGATTCGTCTTTGGATGAGAGTAACATTACCAATCTAAACAAACATGGTCGTCTAAAAAAATTAATAGGTATAAATTTCGCTCTGAACTGAATCAAATTTTGACAAACCAAGGCAAAATGTAGTTCATCATCAACATCCATACCACAAAGGGGACATAATAAATCATTTTCAGCAACTTTCCTGTGATAAAAGTGATGTTTCTTCAAATCAGAAATTCCAAATCTAAACTTGGTCATAACCCTCTTAATATGCCTGTCTATTGGTAATGACAAATACAGTGGGAAGCAATGCGATGGATTAATCAAACGGTACATACTGTATCTATTACTGTCCTCCATATTTGAATGCCAGTTTTGCCATTGGTTGTCAATTAATCTATCACGAAGAGAGCGTAAAAACACACCTTTACTTCCAACACCCTGATTAATCCAAGCATAACCAAATCCATTTTCAAATAACATCCGTCTGACTGTTGATACCCAGTTTGCCTTTCCTCTTTCATCTAATAAGCAAAGCATGTTATAAGCCTTTTTGGGTAACCTAGATCGGTTCATTTGAGTTAGTTTTATCCAATAGCGAATGCATCTAACTGCTGAAAGAATATGCAAGGGATATCTGTTAGTCTCAGCATAAACAAGATTATTTGGTGTTCTTAAAGATACTCCCAGAAACTTGTTGAGCGCAAATAAATGTATTTTTTCACAATGCGTAACTGCAGCATCTAGACCCCATATTTCTGCACCATACAATATTATCGGTTGGATTTGAGAATCAAAAAGTTTAATAAACAAGTGGAAAGAGCTATTGTTTAACCTCCTCAAATTCTGCATAATATATAATAAACCTCTTTTACCCTTATCTGCAATATCTTTACAGGCAAAAGTGAAACTTAGACGAGTCGAAAAATAAATACCTAAATATTTGTACACATTAACAACAGACATCATAACACCACTGAAAAACCATCTTTCCCTTGCAGCTAGATATCCACCTTTTCTGAAGACAATGATGTTGCTTTTAGACATATTAACTTTTAACTGAAGCCGAGAAGCAGATCTGTCTAAGCTATCCAACTGTCGTTGAAGACCTATCACTGTTTCCGCTAATAGCACAATGTCGTCTGCAAAAAGCAAAGTAAATAATTCTAAAGCATCATTCAAAAAACAGGCTCCATGACGACCGTTTTCAGTAACTTCTCTAGTAACCTCATTAATGAATAAAGAAAATAAAATAGGACTACATACATCCCCTTGCTTCACACCAGCTGTACAGTTGATACAATCAGACAAAGCACTTCCACATCTCGCTCTTGCCTTAACACTTTCATACATACTCATAACACATTTAAACAGTTTTCCATTAACGCCATTTTTTAACAAAATAGGCTATAATAAACTTCTGTTGATTGAATCAAAGGCTTTCTCAAAATCAATAAAGGCAACATAAAGTTTGCGATTTAATGTAAATTGCTTCTGAACAAGTGCCATCAGTGTAAACATATGATCTATAGTAGAATAATCTCTCTTGAAACCAGCCTGAAATTCCTCAGTTATATTATTTGCCTCGACCCATTTTTGCAGTCTACTGTTAATTATTGTGCTATACACTTTACTGGTTATGTCACAAATAGATATGCCTCTATAGTTATTAGGATCATTAACATTACCTTTTTTATAGAGAGGAATAACAATGGATTCGGACCAGTTCTTTGGGAAGATGCCGTTATCAAACAAAAAGTTATAGAATGTCACTAGAAAACCAACAACATGATCGCATCCAACAGCATTTTTCAACAATTCACCGATGACTCCATCTAGACCAGCTGATTTGCCATTTTTTAATTTTCTTAGAGCTACTAGTACCTCATGTGTGGAGATTGGTTCATTTAAATGCTGTATTTCTTCATTCGCTTCATTTTCTATTTCTTCTAAATTATCAACATTATTCGAAGCATCTTTCTGCAGCAAGTCTTTGAAATGCCTAAACCATGTTTCAATACATACTGTATTTCTAGGCTGTTTTCTTTTCGAAGAAATCATACTGATGGTGCTCCAAAAGCCTTTCTGGTCATTCATTGAGTTTACTAGCTTGTCTATCAAAGCCATATTGTACTGCTCTTCCTTAAACTTTTTAAACTTATTGTATTCACGTCTTGCACGGCAATAATTATATCTATCATTTGCAAGTACAGTGCGTCTAAAAATCTGCAATGAATTTCGAACTTTCTTCTTTAGAGTAACACATTCCTTGTCAAACCAGGGATTCGCTTTTTTACGCCTACCAATAATAACACTTTTTTTCATACACTGAGCTGCGTCTTTTATACAAGAATTAAACAATTCTAGAGCAACATTTATATCAGAGTACACCATGTCTCTAGCTGTCTCTAGTCTTTGGTTTAGTTCCCCTGATCTTAAGTTATGAGTGTATGTTCCTTGAAAATCTTCATCCCAAACAAACTTATCTAATGAATGCGAAAAATCCTCTTTTTGTTCCAATACGCAGTTGCTATCTTTCATGTGAAGCCTAAACTCTACAGGCATGTGGGTGGATTCTATCCGATCTGCAACGTTAAGATGACAACAATCAGCTATCCTGCTATATAAATCACAAGACATGATAAAATAATCATTAACACTGCACCCAGAATCAGAAATAAACGTGTAACGTCCATGAGAATCCCCATGGCACTCACCATTTAAAACATGTAGATCAAAAACACTGCACATGTTCAGTAATAGTTTGCCATAATTATTTAGTTTGTCATCCTCAGAGTGCCTATTTGTATACACTGGCTGACTGTTCAATCCCAAGACAGAATCATTATCATGATCTTTACATACATGGGAAATATTTGCGATTCTACTATTCAGGTCTCCACATATCAAAATGAAAACATCATCAGACTCAATCAAAAAGTCACACAGAAAATCTTCTAGCAAAGAAATGCCATTATCACAATCAAAAAATGAATAATAAGGAGAACCCTCTGGAGGACGATACGTGCATACAAACAACACATCTTTCTCTGTACCAAACAAAAATTTGTTTATAAGAAAAACACACGTGTTATGAACATTGGTTTCAATTTCCTTTACATATTTACATAGATTTCTTTTAATAAGACACACAACACCTCCAGATCGTCTCCCCTGCATAGACAACTTCTGAGCAGGTTTATAGAACATTTCAAAATCAGTGAAGCAATTGTTATGAAAAGTATCAAGAAATGTTTCAAAAATGCAAACAAGATCAAATGATTGAATGTAATTAACAAATTCATTGTTATGTAACTTTGACAATAAGCCATCAACATTCCAACTAAGAAATGAAAAGGAGCAATATATAATACTTTGTACAAGGGACTGAACCCCATGATCAACCACACTGTCAGTGTCACTCCTAACATTTGCCACACTTGGCCTATCTAAGCATGTTTGGCTTGACACATAGCCAGGTGAAGCGACCACCAAGTTAGCAACATCGAGTGCGCTGCCAACATAGTTTGCACGTGAAGGTGACGGTTCACTATAACTGTCGACCTGAACCGGGAAAACCGGTGCTAGGGCAATTTGTCTACCCTCAGCAAAAACTGTCACAGGCCGGCCACACCCCTATCTTAATTCTACCAGATTATTCTTATCATCTAAATAGTACTTCTTGCCATCAACAATCAAATGATCATGTACAAGCATTGCTCTTTTGCCCTCTTCACGAGCCTTTTTAAGATATGGTGTTAACAGTTTCCTGACATTTCTTACTCTCACAGTAAAGTCTTCACTAATGAATAGGGTTGTTCCTTGCAGCTTCTTTCTGGCTTTCAGGATGGCTTGTTTTTGTTTATAGAATGTGCAGCATGCCATAACTGGAGAGTCCATTTTTGAATTTATGCGATGCACTCTCTCAAATCGGATGTCATCAGACATCTCTAGCTTAGTGATAATGTCTTTCAGCATGCCTTCACACTGATCACTGGTTTCATTTTCCTGTCTTATCATACCGTGGATGACGATGTTGTTTCTCCTGGAACGTCCCTGCAGGTCGTCCACTCTCCTGGCCAGGTCTTGGTTCTCCCTCCTCAGGCTCTGCACCTCCTCCTTCAGCTGCCCCACCTCCCCTGCAGCTTTGTGTACTGATCACGCAACATGATCACTTCAGCTTTCACGTCGTCCATTTTCTTATACATATCATCACGTATATCGTCCATCTTCTGGTTCAGTGAAACGTTCATGGAAGTTAATGTGGTCATAATGTCTACCAAAGATGGATTTTGGGACATACCTTGGGGCGTGAAGTCTTGGGGTGATCGAGCCGGAGAAGAAGTACTACTATTCTTCTGAGTGTAGCTTTGCATCCTGGTTTGTCTTGTATTGGTGGTTTTGCTGCTTTTATCACTGTCTACTGGGCCGGGGTGGGGGTGAACGTCTCCTGCTCGTTGCAATAGGTCGCAAAAAACAAATTGAACGAGGAGCAAACCTACTGTGACACCGGCTTGCATGTTACGAAGTATCAATGTCCGTGTAAACACTTTGTTTTTCATTCTCCGATACATATAATTTACGTATACGGACAAGAAACTGCCACATTTCGCCCTGAAATCGATGCCCTCCGCTGGCATGGCTCTCCACACTGCAGTCCGCAAAAATTAGGGATCCAATATGGTGCAACAACTCGTAGTATGCAGAAATTCGGCCAACCGCGCAGACACCGACCATCACTCTCAAGCCGCCATCTTGTTCCCCTCGAGAGAGAGAGAGAGAGAGAGAGAGAGAGAGAGAGGGCGGGGGGCGAAAGATTAAGACAAATAGGCAGGCAGATAAAAACTTGAACCTAATTTCTTTCTGTATAACATGAAGATACGCGAGTATAAACAAAGCAAAAACAAACAAACAAACAAACAAACAAATAAACAAACTAGCAAACAAACAAACAAAACATCAAGCGATCGTGAAGAAAATAGAAATTGTCAAACAATGTGAAATCATCTGTCCTGTATCCCACTTGTTTAGACGTCGTGTCATATTTGAAGCCCTCTCATGGGAGAAAACATTTTTCCCGTGGTGATGCTGAGGGTTCTTTCAGGATAGTTATATCCATACTTTTTGGAAATTCTGTGCCAGAAATTTCTTTGTTTACGTTATTCTCATAGTTTTTGCCTTATTCTTTTCATTTCTGTCATTTCTTCATATCATTTTCTGCCTTGCTGGTCCATTCCCGTATGTATTCTCTTAAGCTTAGATACTTTCTCTTGGGAATGACACTTGCGTACATGTATTAACTGCGTTTCTGGCTCTAAGGAAGTGTAATGTGTAGAAGCAGTTTTAGTTAACTAGGCCAATTTTTAGTATATGTTTTAATGTCCTTAAATATGTTTTACGATTGAAATCATGTGTTTATTTTTTGGGACCCCTTGTGATAGATTGGGCGAAATAAAGAACACCTTGTACATTGTGAAATGGTTATAGTCCTGATATGGTTCTGTGCGGTCGGCTGGGCTTTAAACAACAATGAATAAATAAATAAATAAATTAATAATAATAATATTAATAATGACAGTAATATTAACGATAATAATAATAGATAAATAGATAGGTAGAAGAAGAATGGTTATAGGAAACGTATCATCATGAACATAAACGAATAACAGACGTGACTTGAAGCTGCACAGATCAGCACTTTTGATTTCTTCGCAACGATTCGAGGGCTTGACCCGACTTAACAGGAACGGCTTTCATTGGCTGGCGCTGTTCTATTTTTCAGACTGGGAATCAACGTGTCTATAGCAGCGACTCTCACAGGACACACATATTGGGCCAATGAAGCATAATCTGGGCTTACGTAAAGGTCAGACCTTCCAAATCCACTTGACGCACAGACAGATGAAATATCGTGATTGGGACTGACTCCTGGAATTAATACCCTTTTCCCAGAGAGTTATGTTCCATTCGTGATCACAAGTCGGACGGATATAGCACAAAGCCATGAAATATATACAGAGAAAGACTTTGAAATGGGATTTTCTGCGGCCTTGATTAGGAGCAAAGCATTAGAAGACATGTTGATCGCGTTACCGTTGGCTGGTTTGTTTCTAACGCTTTTTGCAAGGTCCAGAGGAAAAAGAAGAGAGAGAGAAAGACAGAGGCAGAGTGAAATAAACAGACGATCGATCGATCGACGCAAAAGAGAGAAAAAAAGGGGGAGGGAGGTGGATGGATGGAGGGAGGGGTAGAGAGAGGGAGGGATTAGAGAAACTTTAAAATGAATGTCATGACTGGTGTGATTTTGTATCTCTTTGTCTCTGTTCTGTCTGTGTCTTGTCCCTCCCTCACTCCTCCCTCTCCCCTCCCTCGTTCGTTGTGTGCTTCCTTGTTTCCCCCCAGACCTAGTAAATTCACGCGCATGTAAACATCAATAGACATGTGCGCTTACGTGCACGCGCCACACACACACACACACACACACACACACACACACACACACACACACACACACACACACACACACACACACACACACACACACACACACACACACACCACACACAACCATCTTGATTGTGTTTTCCTATCATGCTAGTAAACATGTGATAAGGAAGTGTGCCGGATGCTTTGTAACCATGTAAAAGGTGTCTGTGTGATCGAGAAGAGCGGAAAACGGATCACAGAAGGACGGGTAGACAAACAGATAGTGACAGAATCAGACAGAGACACAGACAGAAATACACACAAGAGACGAGGCCAACATTGGTCTGTCTGATTAGTCTCCATTAGGAACTTCAATCAACAAATGATGATGATGATGATGGTAATAATAATAATAATAATATTATTATTATAACAACGACAACAATAATAATAATAATAATAATGATAATAATAATGCTAATAACGAAGACAAACCACAACAATAATCATAATAATGATAATAATTATAATAATGATGACGACGATAATGTTAAAAGTAATAAGAAAACCCAGATAATAATGACAGTAGACATGGTTACCCAATACTGTTGGGGTGTTTTGCCACAATAGTCATAATTACCCAAGACTGTTGGAGAGTTTACCAAAGCACAAAGTTTGGCCAGCTACTTTGCTGTGGAGAATCCAGACATGAAGCAGCAGCAGGCAGTGAAAGCAACGTCAGGGGCCATAATCAGGCTTAATCAAAAAAGAGCCCCCCCCCCCTCCCCCACTGTGGCCATTTGCCAATCGAATTTTGGGAGTTGAAAGTTCACAGAGATCCAGAGAAGTGAACAAGGAAGGGCTCTCAGAAAGTCTGGATGGCGCTGATGTTGTCGGCATCATCGATCTATCTTTGATTCCCAGGAAACCAGGCATGAAACATTGATCTTCCGTATATTTCAGGCCAAAAGGTTAAAGGAAATGAAGAGGATGCGTGACAGCGGTGGAGATGGGACAGTGGAGGTATACTGGAACATGTTGACAGAATGAAATGATGCATTAGCAGGTAGGTGATGGTGTATCTTGTTTAGAGGAGAGCAAGTGTATTGGATCTTCTTGTGATAGCATCTTTCAACAGTTTGTCACAGCTGACAGATACAGGGCAGGACAGGCAAATGTGGTTTGTAGTGGCTTTCAGTGGATGGCCATGGTAGCAATCTTTTTTTTTTTTAATCATGTGGATGTATACTCTGTCTGGCTTGATACGGAGTGACTCCTAATATTGGAAAGTGGGTTATACGTATATTTGATCAAAATGGGCACTACTGAACTCCACGGAAATGACCCAGCAGCACGGTAGTACTTTGGGGGTTAGGAGGGTGTACAGATGTCTTTGAAAAAAAATGTGCAGAAGGACTGGAACTAGTAGACAGAACCATCTTTTTTTTATACACGCTCCGACCTTAAAAGAGATTCTCCAATCTGTTCCTGGAAACTTAAGGAAACGGTGTTATGTAGGTTACACATGGGTCACACATTTTTATGTTCACTCATGACCTTTTACAAAAATGAAGAAACACCATGACAGATACCGTGTGACAGCCACTGGGCACCAAACACCTTACTGAAATACTTGCACTTGCACGATGTGAGACATAAGCACTATACGGAAGACTCCTTGGGTAACCTCTTCAGCGCGGTTTATCTGGATGCAATTTTCAACTTTTTACAAGAGATGTGTTGATTTCATTGTATCTGATTATAAAAGTATGGGAAATATTTTGAAATGCATTTTAGACTTGATAATCATGGCCTTGGTTTTAAAAAAAAAACTTGTCTTTTGGATTAAAATTGGAGTTATTTTAAACGTGGTGTTAGCGCTGATATGGTTCTAGTAGTCGGCTGCCATATGAACTTAAACTTGAGTTGGCGGGGGAAGGGAGGGGGTCAGGTTGGAGACAGGTTAAGAGGATTTTTTTGCCGGGGTTGGTATGATAGTTATTTGATGATGGCTGATTTTACTGATTGTACACTGTTTCACTGAAGCTGTCTCCTGATCATATTTTTTCTTTAAAACTTGGTTTTTGGCCATTTCAAACCCCCTTTTAAAAAAATTTTTTTTTTACTCGTAATGGCAGCAAGACTCAAATAGTAGTTCACAGTCTGGGCGCTCTAAGATGTTTCAGAACAGCTGTACTGACATCAGGGCAGATAGAAAACGGTTTCTATTCTTTCGTATTTCAGATGTATCAGACAACATTTCACGACATGAAAGAAGAATGATGTGCTTTTTGAGAACACAACTGTCGGAACATCTGCCGTGTGTGCACTTAGGATTGTCTCGTTGACTGGTTTTGTTTTTGTTTCCATGGAAGTATGTAAGCACAGGCACAGATTTCTGACATTCTGATGCAGATGTACATAAGCATGTTCTCGTACGCATGCACGCATGCACGGACGCACACACACACACACACACTTACACATACACACTTAAATACACACACAGACTTACACTCACACACACACAGACTTACACTCGCACACACACACACACACACACACACACACACACACACACACACACACACACACACACATACACATACACACACACACCAACACACACATCATCACTCACTCACTCACTCACTCACTCACTCACTCACTCACTCACTCACTCACTCACTCACTCACTCACCACTCACTCACACTCACACTCACCACCACACACCCTTACACACACACGTAACGCGCGCGCGCGCACACCACACACACACACACACACCATATACAACACACACTCGCACACACACACCCCCACACGCACTCTCTTACAGACACACACGCACGACACGCACGCACGCACCACGCACGCACGCACGCACGTCCCCACTCAATCGCTCGCGTGTATTCCACTTTTCAAAACGATTAAATGGACTGAATTACTTTCTCTATTTTTTTTATTTTTGTCGTATCTTCCACACCTGTCTTACTTTTTTCTCCCTTTAGCCAAAGTAACAGCAACAACAGTCAAGTAAACAAATGGGCTTAGTCTGCTCCAAACGTCTGTACAAATAGAAGTAAGTGCCGTTGGTTCTTGCGTTTAATTGTCCTTTTGCAGTAAAAGAAACTATACATCTGATTAAAACTGAACAGGAATTACATCTGATTAAAACTGAACACGAATTACATCTGATTAAAACTTAACAGGAAGCACCATCATTATCAAACTTAGTTGTTGTTGTTTTATTCTTCCATTTTTGTTAGAAAAAGAAACCTACGAATGCATTGATATGTGTACTTAATTTTCTTTTCCTTTCTGTTTTTTTTTCTTGTTGAATTATTGTGTATGTTTTGAACTGGTTATAGCCCTGATATGGCTCTAGGCAGCCGGCTGGGCTTTAAACAGCAATAGCAATAACAATAACAAAAGCAATAGAAATAACAATAACAATAACAGTGACTACAGAAACATCTCTACACTAACTGTGCATCAGTAGAGAGGAAGGAAATGACAGCACCTATGTATAGCCATGAAGTTGCTGTGTTTTGTTTTGTGTTTCTGGGCCGTTAACACTGAGAAATCATGGACTGAACGAATCGTAGGCTTTTAAGTTGAAACTTGAATGTTCTTGCCTGAAGTTGGACAATTGATTCATTTCTTTGTATATTCTTTTCAAAGTAAGGCTGTTGAGGTGGAGGCACGATTTTTTGTTTTTGTCGGTCGGTCGGTCGGTCGGTCGGTCAGTCAGTAAATGAGAGAGAGAGAGAGAGTGAGTGTGTGTGCGTGTGCACGCGCGCGCGCGCGTGTGTATGTGTGTGTGTGTGTGTGTCTGTCTGTCTGTCTGTCCCTGCGTGCCGTCTGTGGGCGCTTCCAGTGTAAATAGTATCCCCATCTTCTGGAAAATGTGCTTGAAATGTCCTCTTTTCTGTCACTCTCTTTGTTCTTGCTCTTCCTTAGTTTCGTGATACATAGTTTCTGACATTAACGTGTGTAAAACTGGTCATAGTCAGTAAGTACTACTTTGGTTTCAGTTAAAAAAGAGATTTCATTCAGTTTCCTTTTTTTCATGTCTTTGTTTGGAGAGGTGTGGTTATAGAGGTTAGGCCCTAATTTAAAAAAACAAAACAAACAACAACAAAAAACGAGATGATTGTTTACTTCTTTATCTGTTTTTAAAAAAATAACGAAACACATTTTTAGTTGTTTTAAGAAACGAGGAATTGAAACAATTGTATTTCCCACTGCTGTGACCTGATAACGCTGAAATCAGAAAAGAAATAGATGAATACATTGTAAAAATATTGAAATGTAATACAACACGCACGCACGCACGCACGCACGCACGCACGCACGTACGCACGCATGCACGCACGCACGCACGCATGCATAGACCGACCGACAGACAGACAGAAACACACTCTGACTATCTGTCTGACTAACTAACTAACTAACTAACTAACTAACTAACTAACTAACTAACTAACTAACTTACTTAACTAACTACACATGGTAACATCAGTACCGCTAACCCAAAAACTCCGAAAAAGCAACAAACCGCAGTATATTTCTGTGTACATTGACTTCACAGCTACGTATGTAATTAACACAAAATATTCAAACAATGAGAAGATACAAATGTAATTAAGGATTTTCCCCCCAATATTTTGATATGTGGATAACCTTTTTGAGATCGAAAAATGTACCTGGCAGCAAGTGATAATTCTTGTCTCATGCATTCCTTTTTTCTCCGTTATATCCTTTTTTTCCGTTATATCCTTTTTTTGTCATCCATCCATTTGGAAAAAAATGTAAGCTTGTTATTCAGCACATAAGTGATGTTTTCTTCTTGCAACGAATGAGGTAGACAAGGCATTTCACCCTCTGTTCTGACTTCAGTCATTCTTGTGTTGGCACTCAGCATCTCTTTTGAGTGAAAGGTCCCTCTCTATTGTCTGCCACGAATAGAGTTCACCTCAGTAAGCCAGAGCAGCTGAATGTTATTGATATGATTATGATGTCTTTTGGGTTCTGTTGTTTGATGATAATGATGATGATGATGATGACGATGATGATGACGATGATGATGATGATGACGATGATATAATGATGGTTACCTTTTTTCTTTTGTTTTTTTGTCGCAATGCCATTCTTATTTATGAGAACAGCACATAAAGAAACAATCCTAAAATGGAGAATATCGGTATGATTTGAAAATATTGAATTTATGAAGCATGCGCGCGCACACACACACGGACGGACGGACAGACAGACAGACAGACACGCAGGCACGCACGCACGTATGAGTGTCATTGTCATCTTGCAAAATTGAGTCAAAAGTCATAGACATAGACATAAGAACGCAGCTATGAACTGAAAAATGAACGTATTCGTAATGAATAGACTGTGGGAATGAAGTTTAGTTTCGGATCCAACACTTATATCAATAACTCAAAATCACTACCGAAGTACTGCGCTTTGGTTATTACACGATGCTTGTACAGTTCTGTAAAAATCATATCGCGTTCCTACTTTGTGCTGATCAGTTTTCAGTTTAAAAAAAGAAAGAACTCTGTAAATAGCTTCACATTACTACTGACAGAATGATAAATTGATTTTAGCTAGCACAGACATACAGACACAAGGGGATACTCCATTCTAGACGTAGAGACACCAACGGTCAATCTTCATAAGCAGGATCTCTCTCTGTGTCTCCGTCTGTCTGTCTGTCTGTCTCTCTCTCTCACATACAGGTGCAACACACACAGACGTGTACAAACACACACGCTGATGTATGCGCGTACACACACACACACACACACACACACACACACACACACACACACACACACACACAGACACGACCACCAACCCGCCCCCCCACTACACACACACACCACACCACACACATACACGCGCGTAAAGACCGTCTTTTCTGTGACATAAAAAAAGCTTCGATGATCAGTTTGTGAGATATTCTGGTTGCGTTGCTACCATGGAAATTGAAGAGGGAAGAGGAGGGGGACAACTGATGTAACAAAACCTAATTCATCCTCTGGTCACGTGAAAAATGGGAAGGAGACGGTCTGTAAGCATCACGGCACTTTTCTTCCTCCTTTTCTTAAACTCCTCTCTCACACTCCCCATTCTCAGAAAAACATTTCTGGCAACAGACCTTCCTGTTTGAAGTCGCGTATTTTCAGCTTTGTCTCTCAGTCTGTTCATCTCCTTTCCTTGTTGATGATTTGCCGTCTCTCTTTCCGTCAGTTAATGATGCGTATAAGCAAGAGAGTCTTAGCTGTCTCTCTTGGTGAGTCTCCTTGAAGAGTCTTGTGGCAGTCATTAAAGATCACTTGTATGTACATATGTTTGTATGTTTGTGGATGAAATTAGACTGACTAAATGTGATTTATTTTTAGTGTATGAATATGATCGAATTTCATGGTATGAATATGATCAGCTTTCTAGGTATAATATGATCAAATTTCAAAATGAGAATATAATCATCAATTTTCAAGATATAAATAGGATCAATTTTGAAGGTATGAACATGGTCTGTTTTTAGGGTTTATATGTAATCAGTTTTCAAAATGTAGATACGCTTAGTTTTCAAGATAGAAATATGATCAGCTTTTAAGATCATGATAACGTAAAAGCAGTAACTGTGTTTCTTTGCGGGGATGCCGAGGGCTCTTTCAGTATGGACAGTATCCCCACCTTCTGAAAATTCTGTGCTAGAAATTTCCTCTTTTATGTCACGCTGTTTGTTTCTGCCTTGTTCTTTTGCTTTCTGTCATTTCTTGCTATCATTTTCTGCCTTTGGTGATCCATTCATCTGTATGTGTTTGATAAAGTATGTACTTTCTTTCAGGATTGTTTATTGTGTACATGTATAAAGTGCATTTTTGGCTTTAGGGACGTGAGATACACGGAAGCAGTTTTAGGTAATTTTATGCCCGTTTTTATGTATGTTTTGATGTCCTTAGGTATACTTAAATTTGTATTTATGTGTTTTTTAAATTCCTTGTGCGATAAATTGGACGGAATGGTTAACGCTGTGTGCATGTTCTTAGATCTTGTGTGTGAGTGTATGTGTAATTAATTTTCTTTTTTTTTCTCTCCTCCTGTTGAAGTTTTGTGTTTTGAACAGTTATAGCCCTAAGATGGCTCTAGGCAGTCGGCTGGGCTTTGAACAACAATAACAACAATGAACAGTAAGAATAATAAATTAAAATAGGTCTTCGGAGAGTTATCAGTAGTTTATTGACACATTTATGTAAAGTGTAACAAAACAGTGAAAGAGGTGAACACGCACGTCTGAATATATTTTGGCTCCTTGTTGGCAAACTGTTGAAAACGTTTCAGTCATAAAGCAGTTTATTAGTATGGTGAGACGATTCTAAACACCTGAAAAGGGAAAAAAGCATATAGCGGTTATTATTACTATTTGAACGTACATTGTTGTTTTTCAACAGTTTCAAGTACAAGCATAAAAGAGAAATAACATTCAAAAATGTATACTGTTAACTAATGAAAAGAAATATATAAGACACAAACATGACATGATTAACCTAAGGGATTAAGAACGTTAAGTAAAAGACATTTATTGGCTGGGGTTGCTTGCTATTCATAGTGGGAAACAGTATTCATTTGAACATCATCTGGGGGTTACATAAAGGCCAGACCTTCCGATTCCTCCCGACGCACAGAAGAATGAAGTAATCTGATCGGGATTCTTGAAGATAATGCACTTTTCCTCTATTTCCCTTTCCTGATTACGAGTCGGACGAAAATAGCTTAGGGTCGTGAAATATATATGAAGAAAAGCTTTAAAGAGGTTATCAGAGATCTTAATGTGAAGGCAACCAACACCAGATATCCACATCTTGATAGGACTGTTACAGAGGTGGGAAGTGTTCGTCCACTTGTGTTACCCAAATTGCCCTTTTAGTTTCGTGGTGATGAAAGCTTTATATCATCAACGTTTCTGCAAGATCCACGGCAAGGAGGTAAATTAAAACCATAGTTATTCCGTGCCATCCCTCCTGATGCAATTTTCCAGTTTTTACAAGATATCAATATATTTCACCTGGTATGATTTTATGGCTGTTTTTCTTTAATTGCATTTTAAACTTGCAAGGTTAGCGGTGGGCATGGTTTTCAACTGTTGTCTTTTATCTTAACCGGGTTGTCGTTTTTGACGAGGTGTTAGCCCTGATATGGCTCTAGTAGTCGGCTGGGTTATAAGCAATACGAACGTAATTACATACTTAGTTATTCCATGGCTGTTGTTCTTACCAGCGCTTCACTTTTATTCAGACATAAGAGGCACCATTTGTGGTGGTCATCTTTTACGGAAAATTATTTAAAAAAAAAACAACTTAATAAGACAGTATAATGTAGCAGCATGTCGCTCCATCCCTAAACTGTCCATTTTTCAGTCTTCAAGCCCCCGATGCTGTACAAAGAAATGTGCTGGTGATGTATGTGAGAGGGATATGAGCAAGACAGACGAAGGGAAGGAGGAGAGAGACAAAGATAGAGACGGGCAGACAGAAAGAGATAAAGACATAGAAGGGCAGACAGAAAGAGTCAAAGACAGAGAAGGGCAGACAGAAAGAGACAAAGATAGAGACGGGCAGACAGAAAGAGATAAAGACATAGAAGGGCAGACAGAAAGAGTCAAAGACATAGAAGGGCAGACAGAAAGAGACAAAGACGGAGAAGGGCAGACAGAAAGAGATAAAGACAGAGAAGGGCAGACAGAAAGAGACAAAGACATAGAAGGGCAGACAGAAAGAGACAAAGACAGAGAAGGGCAGACAGAAAGAGTCAAAGACATAGAAGGGCAGACAGAAAGAGACAAAGACGGAGAAGGGCAGACAGAAAGAGACAATGACAGAGAAGGGCAGACAGAAATAGACAAAGACAGAGAAGGGCAGACAGAAAGAGACAAAGACATAGAAGGGCAAACAGAAAGAGACAAAGACAGAGAAGGGCAAACAGAAAGAGACAAAGACATAGAAGGGCAGACAGAAAGAGACAAAGACAGAGAAGGGCAGACAGAAAGAGACAAAGACATAGAAGGGCAGACAGAAAGAGACAAAGACATAGAAGGGCAGACAGAAAGAAACAAAGACATAGAAGGGCAGACAGAAAGAGACAAAGACAGAGAAGGACAGACAGAAAGAGACAAAGACAGAGAAGGGCAGACAGAAAGAGACAAAGACAGAGAAGGGCAGACAGAAAGAAACAAAGACATAGAAGGGCAGACAGAAATAGACAAAGACAGAGAAGGGCAGACAGAAAGAGACAAAGACATAGAAGGGCAGACAGAAAGAGACAAAGACAGAGAAGGGCAGACAGAAAGAGTCAAAGACATAGAAGGGCAGACAGAAAGAGACAAAGACGGAGAAGGGCAGACAGAAAGAGACAATGACAGAAGGGCAGACAGGAAGACAAAGACAGAGAAGGGCAGACAGAAAGAGACAAGACTAGAAGGCAAACAGAAGAGACAAAGACAGAAGGGCAAACAGAAGAGACAAAGACATAGAAGGGCAGACAGAAAGAGACAAAGACAGAGAAGGGCAGACAGAAAGAGACAAAGACATAGAAGGGCAGACAGAAAGAGACAAAGACATAGAAGGGCAGACAGAAAGAAACAAAGACATAGAAGGGCAGACAGAAAGAGACAAAGACAGAGAAGGAAGACAGAAAGAGACAAAGACAGAGAAGGGCAGACAGAAAGAGACAAAGACAGAGAAGGGCAGACAGAAAGAAACAAAGACATAGAAGGGCAGACAGAAATAGACAAAGACAGAGAAGGGCAGACAGAAAGAGACAAAGACATAGAAGGGCAGACAGAAATAGACAAAGACAGAAGGACAGACAGAAAAAGACGGACACAGAGAAGGGCAGACAGAAAGAGACAAAGACAGAGAAGGGCAGACAGAAAGAGACAGACAGAGGACAGACAGAAAGAGACAAAGACATAGAAGGGCAGACAGAAATAGACAAAGACAAAGAAGGACAGACAGAAAAAGACTGACACAGAGAAGGGCAAACAGAAAGAGACAAAGACAGAGAAGGGCAGACAGAAAGAGATAAAGACAGAGAAGGGCAGACAGAAAGAGACAAAGACATAGAAGGGCAGACAGAAAGAGACAAAGACAGAAGGGCAGACAGAAAGAGACAAAGACAGAGAAGGGCAGACAGAAAAAGACAAAGACAGAGAAGGGCAGACAGAAATAGACAAAGACATAGAAGGGCAGACAGAAATAGACAAAGACATAGAAGGGCAGACAGAAATAGACAAAGACATAGAAGGGCAGACAGAAAGAGACAAAGACAGAGAAGGGCAGACAGAAAGAGACAAAGACAAGAGAAGGGCAGACAGAAATAGACAAAGACATAGAAGGGCAGACAGGAAATAGACAAAGACATAGAAGGGCAGACAGAAATAGACAGACAGAGAAGGGCAGACAGAAAGTGACAAAGACATAGAAGGGCAGACAGAAAGAGACAAAGACATAGAAGGGCAGACAGAAATAGACAAAGACATAGAAGGGCAGACAGAAAGAGACAAAGACATAGAAGGGCAGACAGAAAGAGACTGACACAGAGACAGACCGGCGACAGAAAGAGACATACAAAGACAGAGATGGGCAGACAGAAACAAATAGACAGATACAAAGACAGACGGGTAGACAGAAAGAGACATACAGGGACAGAGACGGGCAGACAGAGACAGACACAGGGACAGAGACGGGCAGACAGAGACAGACACAGGGACAGAGACAGGCAGACAGAAAGAGACGGACAGACACAGAGACAGAGACGGGCAGACAGAAAGAAACACATAGAGACAGAGACGGGTAGACAGACACAGAGACAGGGACAGAGACAGGCAGACAGAAAGAGACAGACACAGGGACAGAGACGGGCAGACATACAGGGACAGACGGGCAGACTGAGACAGACATACAGGGACAGACAGGCAGACAGACATAGGGACAGAGACGGGCAGACAGACATACATACAGGGACACAGAGGGGCAGACAGAGACAGACATACAGGGACAGAGACGGGCAGACAGAGATACAGAGACAGAGACGGGCAGAGAGAAAGAGAGAGACACAGGGACAAAGACGGGCAGAGAGAAAGAGAGAGACACAGGGGCAGAGATGGGCAGACAGAGACAGACATAAGACAGACAGCGAGAGGGCAGAGCAGAAAAGATACAGAGACAGAGACGGGCAGAGAGAAAGAGACAGACACAGGGACAAAGACGGGCAGAGAGAAAGAGACAGACACAGGGACAGAGACGGGCAGAGAGAAAGAGACACAGGGACAGAGACGGGCAGAGAGAAAGAGAAACAGGGACAGAGACGGGCAGACAGACAGATAAAAGGACAGAGACGGGCAGAGAGAGATAATATAGAGACAGACGGGCAGACAGAAAGACACGGACAGAGACAGGGACAGAGATGGGCAGACAGATACAGACAGATCCAGGGACAGAGACGGGCAGACAGAAAGAGACAGATAGATCCAGGGACAGAGACAGGCAGACAGAAAGAGACAGATAGATCGAGGGACAGAGACGGGCAGACAGAAAGAGACATATAGATCCAGGGACAGAGACGGGCAGACAGATACAGAGACAGAGAATGGCAGACAGAAAGAGACAGATCCAGGGACACAGACGGGCAGACAGAGACAGATAGATCCAGGGACAGAGACGGGCAGACAGATACAGAGACAGAGAATGGCAGACAGAAAGAGACAGATCCAGGGACAGAGACGGGCAGACAGAAAGAGACAGATAGATCCAGGGACAGAGACGGGCGGACAGAAAGAGACAGATAGATCCAGGAACAGAGACGGGCAGACAGATGCAGACAGAGATTGGCAGACAGAAAGAGACAGAGATTGGCAGACAGAAAGAGACAGATACAGGGACAAAGAGACGGGCAGACTGAAAGAGACAGACAGCTGTACAGAAAAATTGAGATTGTTTTAGACATAAAGCCACAAGAGTGGCTAGAAAGAAAGAAAAAAGAAAAAAGAAAAAAACAAAACAACACAATTCATGACTACAGAAAGGACAGAAAAATACAGTGGTCAAATCATACTGAAACGTCTCCCTTTTTTTTTCAGGCGTTGAGAAGTTTCATATTTGAGGTCACCTCATGAGAAACAAACAATTTGTTGAGGTAAACATAAAAGAAAGAAAAGACTTGACAGTGCACGGATCAGCACTTTAAATTTATGCTCAACGATTCTTGGAACTTAGCGTGAAGAGCCTTTCTTTCCCAGCACTCTTCTATTACTCAGACTGGGGAAATCAATACGTCTTTGGCACGGACTACCTTGGGCCAATGAAGCATAATCTGGGCTTACCTAAAGGTCAGGACCTTCCAAATCCACTTGACGCACAGACAGATGAAATATCGTCAGTGTTACTGACTCGTGGAGTTAATGCCCTTTTCCAGGAGAGTTATTTCTCTCCCTTGATCACGAGTCGGTGGGATATTATAACACAAAGCCCAGAAATACGTGTGAAGAAAGGCTTTAAAAAGAGGGGTGTTTGCAACTATAGTAAAAAGTGGACTATGAGAAGAAACCGTGCTCGTGATGGCGTTATTACCAAAGGAAGTGTTTGCCTTTTTTTTTTTGTCAACAAAAACGTAACACTAGTGTATAATATTATCAGCTTGGCATTTTTAACAGTTTTGCAAGGTCCAGAGAAATTACAAGGAAAAGGAGAGAGAGAGAGAGAGAGAGAGAGAGAGAGAGAGAGAGAGAGAGAGAGAGAGAGAGAGAGAGTATGTCACAGAGATTCACACAAATTTCGACAGATTTTTTGGGGAGATGGGAAGGAGGGGGGGGGGGGGAGATATATATTTTGTCGACGTCTGTTCGTCCATGAGTCTGCTTGTCTGTGTCTCGTTTATTTGCGTACATGCGGCTGCGTCCTCATTGCTTATGGCTGAGATGGAGATAGTAAGTGAAAGAGCAAATGAATGAGACACAAATACAGTCACATACGTTCACACTAACTCTCAGTCACGCATATACACGCACGCACGCACGCACGCACGCACGCACGCGCGCACGGGCACACACACACACACACACACACACACACACACACACACACACACACACACACACACACACACACACACACACACCCCGTCTAATATCACTTATAGTGAAAAGACGTTAAATCAAGCAACGAACACACACACACACACACACACACACACACACACACACACACACACACACACACACACACACACACACACACACACACACACACACACGCACACACACACGGGGGAGAGCGAGAAGAGAGAGAGAGAGAGAGAGAGAGAGAGAGAGAGAGAGAGAGAGAGAGAGAGAGAGAGAGAGAGAGGTGGATTGTTTTGAATTTCTGAAATCGCCAAATACTGTCAAAATCAGAACGAAAACATTAACTTCTTTTTCCTTCCGTTTTGGGAAAAACTTTGGGAAGAAGCAAAGAAGCAGTAGGCACTGAGAGCATCTGAGGGCCATAGTAGACTTAATTAGAGAAGAGCTCATTTTTACCATTAGCTTATCGATTTTTGGAGTAAACGCATTAAACCTGGGAGAAGACAACAGTGGAGTCGAGTCTTGAAAAATCTTGAAGGGTCTCTATTGACAGTAATATAGATTTTTAGCTAGATTAACAGGAAACTAGGCATAAATTGTTGATCTCTTACAGATTCTAAGCCAAAAGTTAAAGGGAACGGAGAACATGGTTGACAGCAGGGAAGGGGGGTATTATTGTGTTGAAAAGATCGATTGCTGGCTTAAGAGGCATCAGTCTATCCTGTCAAGAAGAGAACAGTTATCAGGCAGTTGTCTAGCTTGTGACGACAGTATTCATCCGTTTGCTATAGCTGATAAATATAGAAACAAAGACTGTTATACACATCCATAGATATAGAGATAATAAGACAAAGGTGGGACTGATTAGCATTGTTGAAACACTGGCAGTCAGTCTGGACGGAGTGGTCAACATCAGGTGCATCTCCTTAGATTATGTGCGCGAATGTATTGGTATGTGTACTTACTTTTCTTTTCCTTGTTTTTGTCCTGTGGAAGTATTGTGTATGTTTTGAAACGGTTATAGCCCTGAAATGGCCGTACGCAGTCGGCTGGGCTTTCAACAAAAATAAGCAATGACAATACGATAGTTGCTGGAAAATTTGGAGCGCATAATTATGGATTTTTCTGCGTGCGATGAATCCGTTTTGAACAAACTCCTAAGTTCAGCCCTTTTCCAAGGAGTCATTTTCCTTTCGTATTGAAGAATCAGAAGGAAGTAGCAGAAAAACCATTTTATAGAGAAAGGCTTTAAGAGCTTTTCTGGGATCTGAAAGAGAAGCAAACCATTACGAGCCATCTATCACTCGATATTATTACAGCTGAGGGATTTACCTGTTCCTTTTTTGGTACCAAAAGTGTCATTGTAGTTTGTACTGACGGCAGCTGTTTCAGATCCATTGTGAAGTATATAGAAAAAGAAATGGAACGGATATAAGTAAGAGGAAAAGATGAAGAAGAAGAAAAGATGGTGATGATGACGATGATAAAGGTGAATATAAATTATTGAAAAGAGAAGGACGGGATATTCACACCGACAATTATATTGCCATATAGACTGATATGGAGAACCTAATGATTGTTTAAGTAATCCGTCAAATATCCATCCGTTCGTCCATCCGTCCGTCCGTCCGTCCGTCCGTCCGTCCGCGTCCGTCCGTCCGTCCGTCCGTCCGTCCGTTCATCCATCCATCCATCCATCCACATATGCATACATATTATACACATGTTATACACATGCATGGAAACGTTTTTATTCTAGATTCTATACATACACAAATACGCATACACATACACTGATTAATACACAAACACGCTCATTCACGATTCAGTTCTTTCCTTAGTTGTCTTCATGCAGCTGGTCACACTAACTCTGAAGTAGCTGGGGTTCTGCTTTGGGTTCTCGCCACTCTTGAGGATAGAGGAGAAGAGTTGCAAAATGGTTCAGACGTTCGCCTGCCAATAACTAAAACTCCAGATTCCAAGGTTCGCTCCCCATTGTGGCCTCAACTTTTCTCCTCAGTTTGACTGGAAAATCGAACTGAACGCTAGTCCTTCGGAAGGGGTCGAAAGGGGACCCGTGTGCCTTCTGGCGGAGCACGCTAAAGATCCCACGGCAGTTGAAAATCATGAAGAGCAGGGTATTGCCTGGCTGCCTTGGTATAAAACTTTGGAGAAATACGTTGATTTCCCAGGTCCCACCCCTTGAAGACCAATTAGCCTTCTTGCCTTTCTGAATTCTTGGTAAAATAAAAATGTGAATATTTGTATTTGAAGCGAGGGAGAGCGAATGGCCGCCGCCCTCGTGGTGCTGGCCTCGGGAAAAATTGAGGTTTCTGCCATCTCACTCCCCTACGACCCCAGGGTTATGGAACTTATCTAGGTAGGACCTCAGAACCTGGCCAGCTCGTGGGTTTATGTGCAGGCTAAAGGCTTGTGCCGTGATCATCCTGGATCTTCTCCATTACATGGCACCTGTGACGTTAGTGCATATGGAATTCATTCCGAGCACGGAGACGTCATCTTGAGAAACTGAAACTGAGGATAGTTACCATGGTTGCCCCTTTCCAGATTTGTGGTTGTGACGCTTCTTCCCAGCTGCTGCTGGAGGCTTGCATACTTCTTGATTGCAAAGATGGGTAAGCATCTTGTTGCCGATGCTGTCTGGACTACTTGCCATCAGCTTCTTCAGTGATAGCTTCAGTTCGTGGAGTGTAAGGGGTGGTTTCGTGGGTTCCACTGTGGTTCTGTTGATGGTCCTTTCTGTTCTTACTTTTTGCTCAGTTCTGAATGGAACGTTGCTTTCACATGCGTAGCTTTTAGCAGACTGATCATGAACTTTTTCCCCAGTCAGCATATTCCCATTTTCTTCAATGAAGACTGGGTCTGCCATACTTCTCATTTTACTAACTTCATTGGTACGCCTTCAGAATTTGTCTACCATCCTAAAATTTTAAAAAGCTTTTCTCTTTCAGTTCCTGCGTTTTGGTTTTAGCTTTTGATTTGAATAACTTGGCTGCTGCTTCTTGGACTGTTGTGCTTTTCTCCTTTTCGAATGGTTGGATTTTTGCTTCACTCCTTGCTAGTGACTGAGCAATCGCAAGTTCTGCAGTCAGTACTCTAGTATGGTTTGTACTGCTTCCGGACACCCCTTGGTATGGTTTCATGGATTGCTTTAAGAAGATTTCCTCTGAAATACTTCATCACCATGTTGATGTCTTTCATCTTGGACTGTGATGTCATGGATAGCTGTAAGAACCTTTCCTGGGAAATACTTCATCACCATGTTGATGTCTGTCTCTTGGACTGTGATGTCATGGATTGCTTTAAGACCATTTCCTCTGAAATACTTCATCACCATGTTGATGTCTGTCTCTTGGACTGTGATGTCATGGATTGCTTTAAGACCATTTCCTCTGAAATACTTCATCATCATGTTGATGTCTGTCTCTTGGACTGTGATGTCATGGATTGCTTTAAGAACATTTCCTCTGAAATACTTCATCACCATGTTGATGTCTATCTTGGACTGTGATGTCATTGATGGCTTTAAACACCTTTCGTCTGAAATACATTCATCACCATGTTGATGTCTCTATCTTGGACTGTGATGTCATTGATTGCTTTGAGAACATTTCCTCTGAAATACTTCATCACCATGTTGATGTCTGTCTCTTGGACTGTGATGTTATTGATTGCTTTAAGAACATTTCCTCTGAAATATTTGATCACCATGTTGTCTTTTATCTTGGACTGTGATGTCATTGATTGCTTTAAGACCATTTCCTCTGAAATATTTCATCACCATGTTGATGTTCTTTTTCATTATCTTGGACAGTGATGTCATGGATAGCTTTAAGAACATTTCCTGGGAAATACTTCATCATCATGTTGATGTCTCTATTTTGGACTGTGATGTCATTGATTGCTTCATGAATATTTCCTCTTGAAATACTTCATCATCGTGTTGATGTCTTTTATCTTGGACTGTGATGTCATTGATCGCTTTAAGAACCTTTCCACTGAAATACTTCATCACCATGTTGATGTCTATCTTGGACTGTGATGTCATTGATCGCTTTAAGAACCTTTCCTCTGAAATACTTCATCACCATGTTGATGTCTTTTCTCTTGAGTTCACTGATGCTGTGTGTATAAACAAGGACCAGCTTGCCTCATAGTTCCATCGTGGGGAGATAACCTTCTAAGCGTGACTTCATACCGAGGGTCAGACAGACCGGACGGTGGTGGCTTTCTCCTAGTTGTTCCTGTAACTTTTCTGGTGACATTTTTGTTCATGTTTTTGATGCAGACTGCAAGATCAGGGGTGAAAGTGGTGTGCCACTGCCCAGAATAGAACGTCATTGTTGTCACAAGTGTTAACATTTGAATATGTTTTTTAACCAGACTGACCATCGGTTTGTTTTTGTTGTTGTTGTAATTTTAGAATTCACCTTTACATGTTGATAGTGTCCTGTGTATCAGTTAAATAAAGCAGTGTTTGTACGTAACGTTTGCGCGCGCGCGCGCACGCACATACGCACACAACCAACACAGACACGCACGCACACGCACACGCACACGCACACACACACACACACACACACATACAAACACACGCACGCACGTACGCACGCGCGCGCGCACACACACACACTCACACACACACACACACACACACACATACAAACGCACGCACGTACGCACGCACGTACGCACGCACGCACGTACGCACGCGCGCGCGCACACACACACACACACATACAAACACACGCACGCACGTACGCACGCGCGCACGTGCGCGCGCGCGCACGCACACACACACACACACACACACACACACACACACACACACACACACACACACACACACACACACACACACACACAACACACACACACACACACACAGAGGAGGGAGTACGTCCGGATGATCTCTTTGTTCTTGATAAAGAAAGGAGAAAAACGGGGACAGGAACTAATTAAAACGCGTGCCATTGATTTGGTTTTTCCACTACCTCTCAACATTCCCCTTGGCTCTTTCATTCCTTCATGCCTTGAGGTTATTTGTGGACAATTTCCCATTGGCGACCTCAGTCAATCCTCACATGTCCTCGGATATGAAAGACTGGGTTTTGTGCTCAAAGCGATTATGTCAAGCCTTCTGGAACATGTTGAATAGTCTCTGAGCACCAAATGGGGAGTAAATTATTTTTTGGAGATAACATTGATTGCCGTTTGATCTTAGGATCTCCCTCCCTTCCCCCTCTCTCTCTTTCTCTCTCTCCCCCCTCTCTTGTCCCTCCCCCTGTCCGTCTCTCTCTGTATTTAGTAGTGGGGAAATGACTGTGAGAGTGGTTTGGAGAGACAGGGACAGAACAGAAAAAAAAATGAAAGAAAAATAGATGACGGGTCAGAGAAATCGACGAACAAAGAGATGATCATTGTGTGAACATTTCGATGACATTTATTGTTCGTATGTTTTAGATGAATGGACAGGTTTCATCGACAAAATATCACTAGAGAGGCATGCGTCCGCGCCGCGGAGAGAGAGAGAGAGAGAGAGAGAGAGAGAGAGAGAGAGAGAGAGAGAGAGAGAGAGAGAGAGAGAGAGAGAGAGAGAGAGAGAGGAGAGAGAGAAACTGAAAATGATTTATTGCCATTGACATTTTTGTCCTTGTGGCAAGGAGCATAAAACAAAGTCATTAAATTTTACGGCGACGTTTTCGTGAAATAAAGATTTATAAATATAGTCATGGCTGACATTACATCCATTTAAATTCTTTTTTTTTCCCAATGATGAAGAAAAAATTGAAGGAAAAAAGTTGAACAAAAAGTTGAACAAAAAGTTGAAGAAACAGATGCCACCCGACGTAATTAGTCATATAAGTAAGAGGAAGACCCAAATCCGGCAAATAAACATAAGAACAGTATAAAGTGATATCTTCACTGGAGATAAACTTACATTAATTTAAAAAGTTAAACAAAAAGTTAAAGAAACAGTTGACCACCCGACGTAATTAGTCATATACGTAAGAGGAAGACCCAAATCCGGCAAATAAACATAAGAACAGTTTAAAGTGATATCTTCACTGGAGATAAACTTACATTAATTTATTACCGTGTTGTTTTCTTTCTCCGACTTTCCCAAGCAAGGGCGATAAATTTCGCGAGGGATTTTTGATATTTTTCATCTTCAGTCATGAGTATTCTGGTAATGACCCTTAGAGAGAGAGAGAGAGAGAGAGAGAGAGAGAGAGAGAGAGAGAAGAGAGAGAGAGAGAGAGAGAGAGAGAGAGAGAGAGAGAATTTTCCTAGGTCAACCAGCAATGAACCTCCAAAGATAATTCACTCCTCATTTGATGCTCAGAGCCTATTCACCATTTTCCAAGACAATTTCAGTTTCAAAGTTTAATTTCTCAGATAACTCTTTACACTCTGATTTAATTCCATGTGCACTGACACTACTGATGCCATGTGCTGGGGTGTATACTACACCTTGGCCCACCCTACAACTCGTCCTTTATCATCATAGTGCTCTAGTAACTGAACCGATACGCCACATTTTCCAACACCCTTAGTTGCTTTGAGCGTAAAACCCAGTCTTTCAAAGAAGGGGTGGGGGTGGGGGAGAGAGAGAGAGAGACAGAGAGAGCCAGAGAGAGACAGAGAGAGACAGAGAGACAGAACGAGAGCATACATAAACCATTGACCTCGTAAAAACCAGGGCTCGTGTAGACAGTGCGTTTCGATTTGCAGAAACATTTTTTAACTGTTCAGATTGTTTCAATGTTACATGCATTCTCAGCAAAACACTCAAAACGATTTTAACATTTAGAATGTTTTTCAAGAATCGAAGCGTGTTTGTGCACCTGGGCCCCGACAAAATCGCCGTCGCATTTATGTTAAAAAATCACAGTGCTGAAAATCGATGTATGTATGTATTAGTCGATGTATGTATGTATTAGTAAGATGGAAGTGAAGGAACATGCTGTTCTACGCGTCGTAATTATCTCTTTATGCTGCACAACAACATCAGAATGAAAAAGCAATTTCATGCGCCATTCTGTTGTGTAACTTGATATTGCATTATGTACGAACTCACTCAATATAGAACCTGAGAGTCTTCCTTCTTGATTGCTGGGACTTGTACGATGTGAGACAAAAGCACTACACGGCGAACTCCGTAAAGAACCTCTTCCGAGACGTCCCTCCTGATGCAATTTTCCAGTTTTTACATGAGATTTATAGATTTTACCTGATATGATTTTACGGCAGTTTTTCTTTATTGGCATTTCAGATTTGCAAGGTTCACGGTGAGCATGGTTTTTAACTGTTGTCTTTTATCTTAACCGGGTTGTTGTTTTTGACGTGGTGTTAGCCCTGGTATGGCTCTGGTAGTCGGCTGGGCTATAAGCAATATAAATTGGACTGTTCAGAACCTGAGAGCTTGTTATAGTTATATTTATTTGCTATTTTTTTCATATAGTACTGCACATGGTATATTACTTGCAATAAAGAGCGTTAATCAACACCGGTCTGCCAGTTTACCTTTCCAAAGACAAGTGTTTTGCTCATTATGTGACTGATTAAAACTTCAAAAACGACAACAACAAGAACAGACAAGAGTGAAACAAACAAGCAGACAAACAAACAAACAAACAAACAAACAAACAAAAACCAAACAGTATTCACAAGAGACTGAAAAATGAATTGTTTGATCTGTTCCAGTTAACCCTTTCACTCCCGCACCCTGCCCACCAACTTTCTGCATTGTCAACCACGCTAGCACAGCGAAAGCATAACCCTTTGACTCCCTTACCCTGCCCACCAGCTTTTTGCATTTTCAACCACGCTAGCACAGCGAAAGCATAACCCTTTGACTCCCTTACCCTGCCCACCAGCTTTTTGCATTGTCAATCACGCTAGAACAGCGAAAGCATAACCCTTTGACTCACTCGCCCTATTCGCCAGCTTCCTGTAGGAATCTGGTGGATAGGGTGAGGGAGTCAAAAGGTTAAGTTTTTGCAGTGGTGGATAGGGTGCGGGAGTTTGCGGGCTAAACACTTTTTTATTTTATTTTACACAGATGTCCATTGTTAACTCTTGAAATTTGAATAGTGGGCCGATTTACAAAAGAATGGACTGTGTTTTTGTTTTTCTCCTTTCGTCTGTTGTAATATAACATTCATGTTATAAATCTTAATGCACCGTGATCCTAGTTCTTCTGTCAGTTGTAATACGTTATTCAAGCCTGGTCTCCAACTGCTTGATTGTTTTCTTGCGGTTCAGTCCGAATGGACGGTTTTCCGTTTTGCAGACTAAAAATACTGCTTTGTTTCGCTGTGTTCCATTTGTGTGACTGTCCCGTAGTTCATTCCAATGAATTCGTTAAACGGCTTGTTTTTCTCGAAATTCTTTACATTTAACTTGATTTGTGTATTTCATGTGCCAGTTTTGTTCTCAGAGCAGACACGACTAGATTGATGCAAAAAAAAAAAAAAAAAAAAAAGAGAGAGAGAGAGAGAGAGAGAGAGAGAGAGAGAGAGAGGAGAGAGTGCGTGTGTGTAAGTGGAGATGGGGAGGACGAGAGAGAGATTGGATTGGATTGGATTGTTTATTCATGTCATAGGCCATGGCCCGTTTTGAAGGGGGTACGTGAACAACATACAACATTTTTTCTTACATAATTGCAAGTAATACGTTCTAAGTGCTTATAGGCAACACATTGTGAATGATTACAACATAATTATGACTTAGTTCTAAAAGCGACAAAATAATGACCACTATTATGAAACGGCTATTTCTCAAAGTTTCAGAACAAGGAGAAATTGTGCACAACTTCAGGGTTTGTTTATGACATCAATAAACTAAGTTTAAATAAACAAGGCTGTCTGTAATACTTAGTCTTTATAAACTGTTCCCTCTTATATGATTAAGCACTTGACAGTCGAGAACAAATGTATTTCATTTTCTGCAGGTTTTTTTCCCCACAGAGGACATACCAGTTCACTATCAGTAAATGTTTTATGTCTGAAACAATCTGTAGCCAAATCAGAGAAACACACACACACACACACACACACACACACACACACACACACACACACACACACACACACACACACACACACACACACACACACACACACACACACACACACACACTCTGTCTCTCTCTCTCTGTCTCATTCTTTCTCTGTCTGTCTCTGTTTGCCTGTGTCTGCCTGTGTCTGCCTGTCTGTCTGTCTCTCCTTCCCTCATTCACTCGCTCACTCACTCACTCACTCACTCATTCATGCTCTCTCTGTACGAAAGTCGACACCACGAAAACAAACGCATTTTTTTCCACTATGCACAGAGCCATCATCAATAAAGCTCGTTTCTTTTCAAAAGCAGTTCCAATTTCACCAGTCTTTTTTTGCCGCCGCCTGCTTCCAGACAAAGACATGGCTGGAACAGACATCCCAGCACAATGGTTTCCAATTTCTAAGACAGTAGGGAAAACATGACAAAAAGACATCTTTTACTCGTAACTTCATTTAAAAAAAAAAGCAACTGGTAATTCACATTCTGGGCGCTCTGAGACATTTCCGAACTTCTGCACTGAAGTCGAGGCGAATGGAAAATGGCTTTTGTCTTTCGTGTTTTTAGTTTTTCAGACAGCGATTTCTCATCAGTAAATAAAAATGATGTGCTCTTTGTGAACAGAAATATTGGAACACCTACCATTACTGCTATGAGGATCGTCGCATTGACAGTTTTAGTTGTATTTCCATTGGGGTGAGGGTTGGGGGAAACAGAATTCTCAATGTTAAGTTTTTATTTTACTTTTTAGCATATGCGTGCTTTTAACATGCACGCAGGCACAGTGACACACA
>CM060309.1:28628924-28658924 GCA_030674185.1 Monoplex corrugatus
AACAGACACTTTTATCAAAGGGTGAAGGGTCTTAATTAATGACAAAATGGCTGCCTGTATAAATGTTGCATACAAATATAAATATAATGCACCAAAACAAACAGGCGTATGTCAATATATAAACTTTAGCAGATGTGCTTTTGCGGAGATGAGCTTAAATTGCGAAAGAAACTTGCTCGAAAAGGTTTGGCGTGTAGCCATGAGAAAGAAAAAGAGAGAGAGAGAAAAAAAAGAAGAAGAGAGAGAGAAAGAAAAAAAAGAAGAAGAAGAAGAGAGAGATAGAGAGAGAGAGAGAGAGAGAGAGAGAGAGGGAGGGAGGGAGGGAGGGAGGATGGGAGGACAAAAAGAGAGTTTGCTCGAGATATGGAGGTAAAGACACACACACCACACACACACACACACACACACACACACACACACACACACACACACACACACACACAGAGAGAGAGACAGACAGACAGTCAGACAGACAGACACAGATACACACACAGATACACACACAGACACACACACACACACACACACACACACACACAGACACACACACACACACACACACACACACACACACACACACACACACACACACACACACACACACCACAGCACAGGACCACACACAAGTTGCAAGAACCCACACAGATTCCACTAGAACCTCAATCAATGGATGCAGGGCAGATGGCGAGGGACGTACGTAGTGTTAGGCAGCATCCTGGACACCCCCACACATCACCCAATCAATCATCCGCTTCATCGGCTCATCGACCACGTAGACACATAGGCCGGCTTCACCGTACATAGGCATCGAGTCTGTGTATAGGCTTTCAGAGTTGCGGTCATTGGCTGTGGCGATGACAACAACGACAACAACGACAATGACGACGATAATAAACACGAAGAGATTTGATGATTTCATTTGTACAGCAGGAAAACCGATGTGGAATATGCTTTGCACATTACGTTTTAACAGATTATTATTAAATTCTACATTATTATTACACTAATCAGTATTTACAATGTGCTTACTCTGCATCGCTTCCTGTGATGTGAAACTTTTTTTTATTATTATGATAATAGTAATTAGCATTTACAATTTGCTTCATCGATAGTGCTTACTATGCTGTAGTTTTGTATTATGATGATAGGAATAACCTTCTTTATTAACAGTTCTACGCTTGGTTGTAGATATCTCTCTTCCCTGTTTTCTTTAATAAATCAAGTATGGTCTGCATACCTGTATCTATACGAGTTGGTCACTCTATACTGATTTTCTTTTAGGTTTGACTGAATGAAAGGGAAAATGATCTGGGATGACAGAGGTTGATTTGGGATTTCCTTGATTTGTGTAAGAACAGTGTTATAAAACCATGGGTGTATTTGTTTTGTTTTATTTCGCCTCCTAAATGTGTTTTTGAAGCTGTATTTTATACCCACTGTGATGAAAATGGCATTAAATTTCGTATTTAATCTAAAAATATGCTCATGTCAACATGAAGCTCGGTGTATGACCTTGATAATGACATCAGCAGTTTGTGGAAATTTCTACTCACGAAGTCATGAATCGGTTTCAAATGAGGGCGGTACAGCTGGCGGAAAATTCCTTATAAAGAGATCATTTACATATTAATGTGCCGAACTCCAGCCTCGTAAATGGGTCATGGAAATGGACCAGTCGGAATGCGTGTAGGCATTTCCGAATCTGGTTCGAAGCTGTTTGAAACCAGTTTCCGTTTAACCAAAAATAACAAAAAGAGAGCCGATGGTGTTGAAGAGAGCGTCAGTTTTGACAAGTTCCGTTGCAATTTTGATACGGGAATTTAAGCAGTCACTGTCTTCGATGAATCATGAACGTGGTCGGATATATGGGCAGCAGCTGAATCGTGAAGCTGCAGCAAAGAGATGGAAGAAATACAAAGAGGAGTCTTCTCCTGACCCGGAGGATTACAGGTGAGAACCAGTAACTACTTAGGCAATTTTGTAGTATTGATCCATTGCCTTAGGGGGATGGTGGGGGGGTTAGTTTAGCTTTCCAAAACCTTATTTTAATTTTATGATGGTAGCTTGAAAAGAGAATGGCAGCAGTGTTAATCGGAATAGAATTTATAAGTTTCAAGACTGACATTAGCGTTTCCAATTTGTTTTGATTCAGTTAAATGTGATAAATGGAGGTGGTGGATGTTGAGAAAAACTTGGTCACTCCTACCGCAATTCAGTTTAGTTCGAATTATGTAACAACCATTCTCAGACATCAGCATCAAGAAAAAGCCTTTGTTTATATGGTCGTTTCACAACACACACACACACACACACACACACACACACACACACACACACACACACACACACACACACACACACACACACACACACACACACACACACACACACTCTCTCTCTCTCTCTCTCTCTCTCTCTCACACTCACTCACTCACTCTTGCTATTATACTACACGAAATGAAGGGCGACCCTGGTGTTCTCTTGGCGGTTTTGTTAATAACATTGGCTGCAGGCAGTAAGGGATATTCTCTCTGACAGACGCAACTGATTCCTTTGACATTTTCTCCTTACTAAAGATGATAGCTCCTCTTTCATTCTCCTCCTCCTCCTCCTCCTCATCCTCCCCTCATCTTCCCGTCCCTTCCAACGTTTTATGTACATATTTGTCTGTTTCATCTACATGCACTTCAACATGCAAACTGTTATGTAATTTTTTTCACTGTACAGACGTGTGCATATAACAATTTTCATGATGAAAATATCCGATTTGATGAGTTTAATTTGCAACTATTTTGGCTGTTGTCGTAAATAGTTGCTTTCACAATTAAATGAATTTTGTTCCACATATTTCAGTGACTGATTCATGAACATCACAGTATTTCAGCCTTTTCACCAAAAGTGACCCGGAGATCCGAGTTACGTTCAAATGACATTAATTTACATGGATACAAAACTGCACTGCGATGTAGCAGAAGTACCACCGAAAAAAAAAACCCCAACATTCTTGCGTACATTCAAAAACAATTCTTGTTAGTGTTGAATTTTGATTGTTTATTATATCTGTTCATGTACATTTAGACCATTTCAAGATAGTTTCATAAAAGAGGGAATATGCTTAGATGGAAGAAAAGCAATTCTTCGGTGTTTGTATCTAATGTATAACGGGTAACCTAAACGTCCACGTTAAATCACGCCATTTGTGTCTAATGTATAACAGGTAACCTAAACGTCCACGTTAAATCACGCTATTTGTGTCTAATGTATAACAGGTAACCTAAAAGTCCACGTTAAATCACGCTATTTGTGTCTAATGTATAACAGGTAACCTAAAAGTCCACGTTAAATCACGCTATGTGGCATGGCCATAAAAAGAGCCAGACATCGATTCCAACCTTTACTTACTCCTTTGATCTTTTGATGAATGTAAACTGGTCAGGACACGTTCTTCGATGAAGATATCGGTGATCAGACAGCGATAAAACACACGGGTGAAGATGGGTTTGGTTGGATCAGTGTTGTGTTACGAGAGTGCTCTTCGGTATTGTATTGTTCACATATCCCTTCATAAGGGGCCACGTCCTAATATGAATAAACTATCTGAAGTCTGAAGTCTTCGTTATTAAAGCATTAACTCCTTCAAGACACTGCTGACTGAGGCTGCCTACTTCTGCCAGAAAAATGATGTTTTGACATTTTCAGCACAAAAATCAAAAGGCAGATGCCAAATGCCGGTCACAGGTAGTCCGAAAAGACTGGTAAATGGACGTAACTTATTTGGTGGGTTGGTTTATTTTTTACGTCGGCACGCACCTCGGGTGACATGGCCGACGGGGATAATCATCCCAGGGAAGTGGGTGAAGTGGGGCTTATCTAATCCTATGCTGACACACCAGCACAACAATGATGTTAAGATTGGACAGTGAGAAGGCCAGTTTTAACGTAGCGCACCCCGGGATTCGAACCCACAACCATTAGTATGCGAATCCGACGCTCAACCAAATGAGCTATTGAGGCCTGCACGTAAATTGTGGCCTTGATTCAGACATTATGGATATGGACAAATTTTAACTCGGTTTTCGCTGTTAGGACTATACGTGAAAGTGGCCTCTGAATGACACACTGCTGTGCGATTATCTCAGAATTCGTTCGCAGTGTGTTAATTTGTTTGTAATCCAGTCTCAGAATTAATCAGCAGGGTTAGCTTATTGATTGTGTGGACAATGGACATGGCTGTGTATTGTTTATATCTTGCTATCATACTACAGGCGCAAACAGTAGGGCGGGTTGTTTTGCTTGCATTAGTCATTGCAGGTCAGGAAGGCAGCTAACCTCAGAGCCCATTCATGACCCTCTCACTTGTATTGACCACTTTGTCAGTGACCCTACTGTCAACCCTGTTTTCTTGCGTGATGACCGTAATGGATGAGGTGCTGTCCAAAGTATGCATACCACGTGAATACGAGGGCTTCCCTTGATGTTCGAGAGAGAGAGAGAGAGAGAGAGAGAGAGAGAGAGAGAGAGAGAGAGAGAGAGAGAGAGAGAGAGAGAGAGAGAGAAAGAAACTGGAAACTGAAAATGGTTTACTGCCATTGACATTTTTGTCCTTGTGGCAAGGAGCATAAAACAAAGTCATTAAATTTTTCGGCGACGTTTTCTCGAAACAAAGATTTATAAATATAGTCATGGCTGACAATACATCCATTTGAATTTTTTCCCTAAAGATGAAGAAAAAAATTGAACGGAAAAAGTTGAACAAAATGTTGAACAAAAAGTTGAAGAAACAGTTGACCACCCAACGTAATTAGTCATATAGGTAAGAGGAAGACCCAAATCCGCCAAATAAACATAAGAACAGTATAAAGTGATATCTTCACTGAAAATAAACTTACATTAATTTAAAAAGTTGAACAAAAAGTTAAAGAAACAGTTAACCACCCGACATAATTAGTCATATAAGTAAGAGGAAGACCCAAATCCAGAAAAAAAAAAAAAAAAATAAAGTAACATCTTCACTGGAGATAAACGTACATTAATTTAAAAAGTTGAACAAAAAGTTGAAGAAACAGTTGACCACCCGACGTAATTAGTCATATAAGTAAGAGGAAGACCTAAATCCGGCAAATAAACATAAGAACAGTATAAAGTGATATCTTCACTGGAGATAAACTTACATTAATTTATTACTGAGTTGTTTTCTTTCTCCGACTTTCCCAAGCAAGGGCGATAAATTTCGCGAGGGATTTTTGATAGTTTTCATCTTCAGTCATGAGTATTCTGGTAATGACCCTTTGACTCGAAATGTCCTCATCAAAGATTATGCATTTTTGTCGTATACTTTCATATGACTTGCAAACAAACAAAAAATGCATTTCATCTTCTGTCTCTACATTACACATGGGACAAATAGAGTGTGCCGATGAATTTGAGTGAAACCATCTTGTTATTGCATTTAGCCCTAGGGCTCTTAGTCTAAAACGAGCAAGATTGCTTCTGTGCCATTTATTTGTTACGGCCTTTATATATTTTTTGGTTTGAAATATACTTTTAAAGGAAAGGAACTAATCATATTTCTCAGATTCTTCCATTTGAGCGTGCCAGTTTTGTTTGTAAGAATCAACTAGTCTATCCCTAAATTCTGAAATAAATCCTTGTTCATAACCAACTCCCTGGCACATCCACACAATACCAAATCCATGTGTGGTTAACATTTTCTTAACGAAATATGCCCAGTTTTGTTTACCCGAGTCTAATTGATTCAGTAACATCTCATATGCCTGCTCGCACAATCTTGACATTGGGAGCTGGGTTAATTTCAACCAATATTCAATACACTTCATTTGAGTTTTCAAAAACAAAGGATAACGGCCAGTTTCTCCATATAACATTTTATTAGATGAATGCAATAGTACCGAGAGGAAGCGTTTGATGGCAAATGTATGTACCTTTTCCATTTTATGATTGCTCGAAAACCCCCATATTTCTGAGCCATACGTTAAGATTGGTTCAATTTGTGAGTCGAAAAGTTTCCAAAGAATCGAGAAGTCAGTGCAGTTCAATTTTCTTAGAGAGAGAGAGAGAGAGAGAGAGAGAGAGAGAGAGAGAGAGAGAGAGAGAGAGAGTGAGTGTGTGTGTGTGTGTGTGTGTGTGTGAAGGGGGGGTGCCTGCGTGCGAGCGTGTGTGTGTGTGTGTGTGTGTGTGTGTGTGTGTGTGTGTGTGTGTGTGTGTGTGTTACGAAAGATTCATCGTCATCATCAGATGCCTTGCCATGCGCATGTCGTTGGCAATCATGGACTTCCATCTGTCTCTATCTCTTGTTACCTCAAGCATCTCTTCCTACGAAAGATTAGGTAGGATATACTTTTCTCTGACTTGACTATTACTGACAGCCTTGCTTGTTGAATCTGTGTTGTTGTTGTCGTTCACAAACACGGATATTGCGCCCAATTTCTCTTTGCTTTTTGTAAAGGGCAGGAACAGTAACATTTAGACAAATATAGTGTCATGAAATAGATCGTTAAACGAAAGATTCCATTTTGCCATTGTGTACGATTGCACTGCAGTATATCGTTAAACGAAAGATTCCATTTTTTGACATGTATACGATTGCACTGCAGTATATCGTTAAACGAAAGATTCCATTTTTTGACATGTATACGATTGCACTGCAGTAGATCGTTAAGTTAAAGATTCCGTTTTTTGGCATTGTGTACGATTGCAGTGCAGTAAATCGTTAAGTTAAAGATTCCGTTTTTTGGCATTGTGTACGATTGCACTGCAGTAGATCGTTAAGTTAAAGATTCCGTTTTTTGGCATTGTGTACGATTGCAGTGCAGTAAATCGTTAAGTTAAAGATTCCGTTTTTTGGCATTGTGTACGATTGCAGTGCAGTATATCGTTAAGTTAAAGATTCCGTTTTTTGGCATTGTGTACGATTGCAGTGCAGTAAATCGTTAAGTTAAAGATTCCGTTTTTTGGCATTGTGTACGATTGCACTGCAGTAGATCGTTAAATGAAAGATTCCATTTTTGCCATTGTGGACGATTGCACTGCAGTACAATGTCATACGAAAGATTCCATTGTTGCCATGCTGTACGATTGCGTTACAATAGATCGTTGTATGAAAGATTCCATTTTTGCCATTGTGTACCACGATTGCGTTGCGATAGATTGTTAAACGAAAGATTCCATTTTTGGCATTGCAATAGATCGTTAAATCAAAGATTCCATTTTAGCCATTGTGCACGATTGCATTGGATTGTACTATATATTGTTGATATACCCCTTCCTAAGGGACTATGGCTAACATCATGAATAACCTAACCTGAAGCGTACTCATCATAGACTTTTTCCTGATTCTTGTCTTCATCTGTATCTCTTACTGCATGCATGTGTGTTTGCGTGTACACACGTAAACACACATATGTATATAAGAACTCGTCCTGCCATGTAGACCTTCCAGAGTTCGCAGGTTCTAACAGAAAATCGTAACTACATTGATAACAAAACCTGTTATGTTGATTTTGGTGTGTCATCTGGATGGGCTGTCCTGGAGTCACATTTGAGCAGATTGAGCAGAATGTGAATGCTATCCTACGTAATAGCTTTGGAGTGTCAATCGGATGGGCTGTCCTTGAGTCACATTTGAGCAGATTGAGCAGAATGTGAATGCTATCCTACGTAATAGCTCAGGGATATTATAAAATTCGGTTGTTTTTTTTCTCGTTTCTTCCTTCCTTCCTTTCTTCATTATTTCTTTGTTTTTCCTTCATGACTTACTTCCTTTCTTCTTTCCATCTCTTTTTTTCTGCTTTGTTTTCATAATATGGTATCATGAATATACAACCTTGATAATGCTACTTTCTTCCCCCCCCCCCCCCCCTTTATTTGTTTAATTTGTAATTTGTTTCCATTTTTTCTTTTTTTCCCCTTTGTTTTCTTATTTGTCCCCTTCATTAATTGTACTGCTTGCGTATCCTGCTTCTTTGCCTTCTCGTTTTTGTTCTTGTGTACACGTAGTCTGAACCTGAAAATGGGCTGAACATGGAAAAAATATTGTAAGAATGAACGAAGAAACAGACAGACAGACAGACAGACAGACACGAAAAAAGGTACATTGGTTATACAGTTTCCGGTGAAAACTGATGGGCTGCCCAATTTTCAGAACGGCTTTTGTCAAAGTGGCTGATAGTTTCTTGCCGTTTAGGGGTAACTTTCGTCACCTACCTTGATAGTGTGTATAGTCATAAGGTCAAACGTTAAGAGCTGGACTCCAATATCTCTCTTTCTCTCTCTCTCTCTCTCTGTCTCTGTCTCTGTCTCTCTCTGTCTCTGTCTCCCTTTCTCTCTCTCTCTCTCTCTCTCTCTCTATCTATCTATCTATCTATCTATCTATCTATCTATCTATCTATCTATCTATATCTATCTATCTATCTATCTATCTCTATCTATCTATCTCTGAGCACACACGCGCTCGCTCTCTGTGTGCGCGTGTATGTGCGTGCGTGCGCGCACAAAAGAGAGAAAGAGAGACGCAGAGAATTGTCGTGTGAAATATGTCAAACTGCAATTCTGTAAAAGTGTTTTTTTTCTGCTTCAAGCTGTAGTTTTTTTGTTTTGTTTTCTTGACATATGAAATTGTAGGGTGAAAACCCCCTGTTCTGATGTACAAACTTTAAACAAGAGTACAGTTTATTGTGACGATCTGTGGTGCGCACAGACTGGTGGTAAACCTTAAGATAAAATCAAAAAGTGTTGATATTATATAACGTAAGGAACGTGTGTTTCGTTTCCGTTATCGTACAGTGTCTTACAAGTTGTGCGTTTCTATCAATATTTCATCATCATCGTCATCGTCATCGTCGTCATCATCATCATCATCATCATCATCGTCGTCGTCGTCGTCGTCATCGTCGTCGTCGTCACACCACCATCACCACCACCACCATTGTTCTTGTTGTTATTGTCGTGGTCGTCGTCGTCGTCATCATCATCATTATCATCATCATCATCATCGTTTTCTTCTTCTTAATGTTAATGTTCTGGAGGTGGTTGTTTTCTTCGTTATTGTTATTATTTCAAACAAAAGGGCAACTACACACGTAATGTCAGGAATGACTACTTTAGATAAATGAGGACGAAAACACCCAGGCTATGATTTTTCCAGATTCAGCTCTTTCCACAAATAACAATACAGTGTACAGGTGGCAAAGGGAGACCTAAGATTCATCCAACAACATTGACAAGCCTGTTTAACATTTATTCTCATCACGTACAAACAAGCTAAACAGTGGAAACGAAATGCCAGTAGTAGGAAAAACAGGAGCGAGGAAGAAGTAAAACCAGTCCCAAAACGTCTCTTTACCATACAGAGATCGTCTCGCCCACTTACACAGAAAAGTAAACTTATTACAAGATATCGATATAAATTCACATCCCCTGTTTTGGTTGGACTTAAATTGAATGTGCGCGTGCGTGTGTGTGCTCCAACCATCCTTCCCATTTTTTTTCCTTTCAGAGGGGATATGAACACACACACACACACACACACACACACACACACACACACACACACACACACACACACACACACACACACACACACACACACACACATACACACCACTCTCATAAAAACACGACACAAAATGCACACATTTGTTGTTGTTTATTCGTCTTCTTTTTCAAATTTCTAATGAGAATTTCCAGAAAGAGAGAAGACAAAGGCAGTAGTAAACAAATAAAAAAGAGCTGGGGAAATATGGGACTGGGCTGACAAAAGGATAATGGAGTTGGAATGAGTTTTACCACATCGACAGGACGAAAAGAGAGAGGGAAAAAGTCCATAATGATAGATGGAGCCTCGGTCTATATTTAGCTCTCTCTCCTTATCCCTACCCTCCGTCTCTCTCCTGATTGATTGACTGATTGATTGATTGATTGATTCATTGATTGATTCATTCATTTATTCATTCTTGAGGTTGTTATGGACAAATTTTTGGTGTTCTTTACTGATATTTTAACGTGTTCTTTCACTTGTGTTTATATCGTTCCAAATTAGTCAGACAAATTCTAGAAATGTTGATGCGAAATCTGTAATCTTTGATGTTTAAAGACGACGGGCTCTCTCTCTCTCTCTCTCTCTCTCTCTCTCTCTCACACACACACACACACACACACGCACACGTACGCACGCACGCATGCACGCACGCACGCACGCACGCACGCACGCAGGCACGCACGCACGCACGCACGCACTCAAGCACACAGACAGACAAACAGAGAAATTTCGATATCATTTTTAAGATTTCTTTGAAAATATAGTGTGAGTATAAAGAAAATATGTGCTGTTGCATAAGAGCAAAATTGTACAAGCGGATCTGGTTGTATCCTTTTTTTTTTGTTTTTTGTTTTTTTATTTATTTATTTTTAATCCTTATTGATTGGATATTTTGGCTGAATGTGAATGTTTTGAATGCTACCTGCCAGTAAACGTTATCGTTAGGACAGCCACAGACACAAACAGAAGCGAGAGACAGACGTAAAACCAAGCACAAAAAGATACAGACAGAACACAGATACACACAGAAAGAGAAACAAATAGACAAAACAAAACAAAACAAAACATACACACAAAAAGAGAAAGAAATGAACAAAACAAAACAGAAGATCAGCGAGTTACCTATTCCATCTGAAGCTTTGATTGCCTGCAAGACAGATAGTAAGTGACATGAATGATATACGTGTCATCCTCCACTCACCACACACACTATCCGGAATCCACCGAAAAAGGAAGAACGAAAGAGGAGGAGGAGGAGGAGAAGGAGGAGATCGGAAGGGAATGGATATATGGGAAGTTTGTGGACAAATTTAATTAAATTGTATCTGCATGTTTTGCTGTTGTTGTTGTTGTATGTTGTAATTCAATAACGGTTTCTGAATTTTTCTTCACAATCTACAGTGTCACTTGTTATATAAAACCAGAGGCAAATTTCCATTTTGAGGGAAAGACCAAATTCTGCACACAAAAATGGGAACGAAGAGAAACAAAAATAAACTGATGAAGGGGCAGTTTTAATGAAGTTTGAATTTTACGGTTGATGTCATGGGAATGCTGATCGCTGGTAAAAAACAAACACTCTAATCCTTTCATTTTGAAGATATGTATCACACAAGGGATACTGCTAATCTTTCTATTTTTCTGATTGATATCAGCCAACGCTGAAGGTAGATACGGTGTAAAGATGATTATGGACAACGCGCAAAGCATGATATGGGTTATCAGCGATTCCGCAAACGCATTGATAATTGTACTTGATTTTCTTTTCCTTTTTTTTTCCTGTTGAAATTTTGTGTATGTTTTGAAACGGTTATAGCTGTACGCAGTCGGTTGGTCTTTAAACAAGAATACGAATGACAACACAAAAAGTACATAGAACACAAAATGACCTTGTGTACAAGCACTTAATTTGAAAATTACCTTATCTTGTACAAGCAGAAGTCTACAAAAGTCCGGAGTTGTGAAATACTTTGCATAATGCAAGCCACGACCTGCAAGACCTAATAAAACACACACACACACACACACACACACACACACACACACACACGCGCGCGCGCGCGCACGCACACGCACACGCACACACGCACACGCACACACAGAGATTTCATGGGGGAGGTAAAAATCAAACCGAACGGTTACAAATCATACCCGGACGTGAATGAGAACTCTTGTCTTGGTGTCATCATCATCATCATCAGGTGCCCTGCCGCATGACGTTGGCGACCATGGACTTCCAACCATCTCTATCTCTCGTTGCCCCCAGCATCTCTCCCACCCTCCTCATCCCCAGCCACTCTGCAAGTCCGTCCAGCATTCTCTCCCTGGGTCTACCTGGTGCTCTTTCCCTCCAGCTTTCCCGTTGTGACCAGGTGCTCCAAATCCCCCTTCCTCATAAAATGGCCTATAAATGTTGCCTGTCTTTTCCTAATCTTCCTTATGAGTGATCTACTTGTGTCTGCCTCCACCAAGACTGTCTCGTTTGTTTTCTTTGCTGTCCATGGAACTCTCAACATTCTTCTGAGAAACCACATCTCGGCTGCCTCGATCCTGCTCTGGCTTTGCTTGCTGACTGTCCACGCCTCGCATCCGTACAACAGTATTGGTTCTATATAACATTCAAGGACTCTCATTCTGATGTAAATTGATAGGCATTTGTTGGTAAGAATGCTTGTCATCTTCTTGAATGCTGTTTTGGCTTGGCCGATTCTGCCAGCTATTTCCGATGTGCATCTGCCGTCTGATGAAAGGACCGTTCCCAGGTATTTGAACTTATTAACCTGTGTCAAGGTTGTGCCATTTGTTGTTATTTTGCATAAGGGGATTTCATGTTTTTTACTGATCACCATGACTTCAGTCTTCCTGCTGTTTAGTTCCAACCCCTTACCTTTGCTTTCTGTTTCTAGTATATTCCCTTTCATTTTCTGCAATTAGCACGTGTCTTGGTGTTGGCAGTGTAATTTGGCCAATTGTTAATCTAGTTAAGCCAACTAAGCAAGAAGAGAGAGTTTAATTGCGCTAGGGTCACTGCCCAGGCGGTCAATATGAGTCAGAGGATCATGTCAGGGACTGTGGAGTCAGCTCTGACTTATAGTAATGACCAGTGTTGGCATTGCTCGTACGGTGTGCGTGTCATCGAAGTAGACAAGACTGGCTGCTTGTTTGAGTGCACGTGATGAAAAGGCAAGCATTACCATGAGACAACCCCTCTCACTGTCCATAGCATGCTGGCTTTATCGGGTAGTTAAGAGGCCAACATACTATGGGAGGCCAACATACTATGGGATTAATGCTTTACGTGATAGTGACCACTCACACTGCTCAGTCGGTTCCAGCAAGCCTATGATCACACTGAGTTTTATGGCTCTCTTGGCGGTCACTGACTTCTCCTTTCAAGCAATTTTCTGACCACTTCACATGGAGGTCTTCGGGAAAAACATCAAAGGCTGTAATTGGAGCTTAGCTTTTGGGATGGCAGTGATATATTGTCTGATTGAACGTAGCCGTTCTGGTTTTCAATTGTACATTAGACACAAATGCCAAGAACTGTTTTTCCCATCCACTGGCATTTTCTCTGTGTGTGTTCTGATTTCGGAGATAAGGTCGGAAATGTACACGAATAAGTGTTTTATGAAGATTATGGTTCAGCACTAGCAGGCGTTTCCTTCCATTTACATAATTATACTGGCGCGATAATCAAGTGGGTGAACATTTGACATCCAGAAGGAAGGTCCTGGGTTTAATCCCGCTTGGATACCTCAGCGTGGTGGGTAAAGTGTGGGCATTTTCCTCATCTCCCAGGTCAGCATGGGTGCAGACCTGTCAGTGCCCAATCCCGCACCCTCGTGCGAATACGCATGCAGAATATCAAGTATGCTTGTTAAAGATCCTGTAAGTCGTGTCAGTGTCTAGTAGTTTATGGGAACGTGAAAACAACCAGGAAGCACGCCCACTGAGGGTGCAGATCGTATTGTAATGTAGTGGGGGTATTATTGGCTTGCCCATCAGCTTTAGTTTTCTGTACCCTACTAAAAAGTTGATTATGTGTAATACGCAGTGAATCGGAATGGGTTTGTATAAGAGGGCTGTACAAGAGTGATTTACAGTAGCGGAACATTGTATAACTTATACGTTAGATACATTATACATTTCTATATCCGTATACATACAGGTATAGTGCAGATTTCTTATTCACCTGTCATACAGGATTTTGGTTCTGTTATCTGCATGAGCGAATTGCTGAAGTCTGGAAACAAATTGCAATTATTGTAATTAGTATATTTTAACTCCACGGTCAAAATAAGTAAAATCATATGGGTTCATTATAAACATTGTAGTAGTAAATGTTCATCTGCTTGAGAAGAAAAACCACTGACAACATTAAAATCTGTATTAAAAACGCGTGAAACCGATTTTGAAAACGTAGACATTATCTAATGTAAAGAACAGGAAGAGGAGAAGGAGGGAGAGGGGAAGAAAGACAGAAATACTAATAGGTAATGTCAACACCAACAAGGAGCAAATGTCAAAGTAGCAAGTTATGTCTGCCAGAGAAGTACTGCTTACTGCCAAAGGCCAATGTTATTGATGATATCACAATGAGAGAACTGCAGTTGCCCCTCAAGTTGTGTCATTTTATGACATTGTGTGTGAATGTGTGTGTGTGTGTGTGTGTGTGTGTGTGTGTGTGTGTTTGTGTACACTTAATAAAAGAAAAGATAATGTAGACTAAAATCAGATTTACATCTTGAAATGCCTACAGTGTATTTCACTAAAACCAAGCAACCGCTACTTTAAGCTTTTTGTGTGTCTTTACTCTACCACGTAATTTCTAAAGAAAAATGTCCTGGTTGTCTATCAAACACAGGAGATGCACACAAATCCGTTCATATGCACCGTGAACTAAAGTTGATGGATGGCCCCGTTTACGTGATCAGACAGTGGATACACCTGATTAAGAACTCGATTCGATGTGGAACAGAGGCGGGGTGGTCACTGCCACAGTTTTCCTTCTCTCTGTTCGCTGCAGTGATGGTATCTGCACGTACAGTCTGTCACCAAGCATAGCGACTTGTTGCTGCTTCTTCCCAGGTGTCGTCATTGATATCAGCAGACCTCAGGTCATGTTTGCAGTTGTCCCTGTATCGCAGCACTGGGCGCCCTGTAGGCTGAGATCTTACAGAGTTCTCCTTGTAGGGGGGTTACATTTGCTCTGTACTTATCTATAACTTAGTTATAGCAAATGGGCAGAGGTTTAATCCTGGGTCTCTCCTGGGATGGTCATATAGAGTTCGTGAATGGTTAAAGAAAGTGGGCAGAGGTTTAACATTGGGTCTCGTCTCTAGTGGGGTGGTCAGAATGAGTCCGTGAGCGCTTAGATTTGATTTTTTTTAATCAAGGTTTTTTTGCGCTATATAAATATTGTAATTATTATTATGTAATTATTAATTCTAGTGGCACAAGTTTGACCTTGGGTCTTTCGTCGGGTGGTCAAAACGAATCTGTGAGTGGTTAAAGCAACTAGGTAGAGGTTTAACCTTGGATCTGTCGTTGGGGTGGTCAGAAGGAGCCCCTGTGAGTCATCTCCAGGGCTACAGGGTCAGCGTCCTTACTAAACGTAATGACCAATGTTGGCGTGTGTGATTGAAGTGGACGCAACCCGACTCCTCCTTTGTGCTGACAGCGAAATGGCCAGACCTCACCTTGAGACAGACAGTCCTCAGTGTCTGTAGCGTGCTGGGTCTGTTTGGCTTAGTTAAGTGGCCGGTGAAGGAGGAAATTAATGCTGTTAGTGACAATGATTCCTTCACGACTCTTATCACCACACACATTTCACGGCATTTTACGATTCGCTGACCTTTACACTGAAGAAAAGTGTGCGGAGTGATTCATTCTCTGGCGCAGGGTAAAATGATAAGTGTTGGTGCTGGCCCATTTTACGGCTGTGTTACATCGTCTGGTGTAACCGGCTGTGCTGCTTTGTCTGATGTAATATGTAGTCCGTTAAACTAATTCAAAAGCCTGAAATTGCACATAGGTTCACACAGAATCCATTCCACAGGTTTTTACTTGATGCTGATGCTTATTTATTGCTTTTATTTCGCGTCTTTTCATGTAACGTGATATTAGATGATATCAGTCACAGCATTGTGATGTCCGCCTTCAATCATGATAGCCTGTGAAAACAGTATTCAGTTCAAAGGTCACACTCATCTGCGTCACCTGTTTGCAAACACCGACACACAAGAGCAATATAGTGTTGAGCAGTGTTGGACAGTGACTCACCTGATAATATACAGCGCCTGTTGACTCGCACCACTGAGTGTTACTCGGACATTAAGAACTGGATGACACACAATAGACTTCAGCTTAATGACGACAAGACAGAAGCTATCCTCATTGGCACCCGTCAGAAACTTTCCCAGCTGCCTCCTCTTTCTCTCCCATTATGTAACACATCAGTCCCAATTTCTGATTCAGCTAAAAACCTTGGTGTCTGCATTGACTCTACCCTGTCCATGAACAACTTTGTTTCTCAAACTGCCAGATCCTGCTACTATCATCTCCATCGTACAAGCCTGATGAGGAAGTATCTCTCTGTCGAAACAACTGCAAAACTCGTTCTCTCCTTCATAATGTCTCGCATTGACTATTGCAATTCACTCCTGTCTGGTCTTCCTGCCTCCACCATTCACATCCTACAGCGCATTCAAAACAATGCTGTACGCCTTGTACTCAAAAAGAAAAAAGCTGACCACATATCTCCTCTCCTGGCACAACTTCACTGGCTCCCTGTATCAAAGCGCATACAGTTCAATCTAGACACCATGTGCTACAAAAGCCTCAATAACGCAGCCCCCGATTACCTGTCAAGCCTACTTGAGATCTATGTTCCCTCACGTACCCTCCGCTCTGCCTCCGATCCTCTGACTTTTCGCTTTCCACGCACTAAGCTCAATACCTATGGTCCACGAGCCTTCTCTGTTTCTGGTCCACTCTCCTGGAACAAACTTCCTCTCTCAGTCCGTCAGCAACCTACTTTTGCTTCCTTCAAGTCCGCTCTCAAAAGTCACCTTTTCTCATCTGCATAAAATCCTAACCTCACTCAACCCCCCTCTGCAGCCTGTCTCCGCTCGGAGGGGAATCACTTTGTTTTAATATATAATTGTATATGATGTGCTCTCGGTGGTTTTCCATTGGTTTTATTCTTGCTTTTATTGCTTTTATTCTTTCTCCCCATTTGTGGCCATGCGTGTGTGTGTGTGTGTGTGTGTGTGTGTGTGTGTGTGTGTGTGTGTGTGTGTGTGTGTGTGTGTGTGTGTGTGTGTGCGCGTGTGCGTGTGCGTGTGTGTGCGTGCGTGCGTGTATGCGTGTGTGTCTTTTCGGCGCTTGGATTTGATTTTGTCGAGATTTTGCGCTATATAAATATTGTAATTATTATGTATGCATGTGCGTACGTATGTATGTATGTATGTATACGCTTAGATTTATGTATGTATGTATGCATGTATACGCTCAGCTTAGATTTATGTATGTAAGTATGTATGCATGTATGTATGCATGTATACGCTCATATGTATGTAGGTATGTATGCATGTATACGCTCAGCGCTTAGATTTGATTTTATCAAGATTTTGCGCTATATAAATAAAATATATTATTATCATTATTATTATACTGCACAGTTTACAAAGGAGAAGGATGCTGTTATTAAAAGAAATGGACAGAGACTGTATAATGCGTCAACGTTTACCATCAGGATAAGTTCTTTACCATTTTCATCATTTTGTTTTCATTGCCAACAGTGCAGTGTTGTAGTTGTTATGGGATGCTAAGATGAATTGTCATTATTAGAAGTAGTAGAATTCAACTTTCTTATTGACCTTTTGAAATATTTACAATACGAGCCATATATATCAAACAACAAAATGTTACAAGAAAATTCCTTGGATGTAAACTAATATTTACAATAAACAAAATTGTTTTTTGTAAAATTATGGAAGTCACTCAGTGTATTGTGTTGTTTGGTGTGGATAATTATGAACTACCCTGCATAACAAAAAGAATACATAATAGGTAAATGACGACACGCGTTCACTGAGACAAATAACTACACACAGAATAAGTCTATGCCAATACATATCTTCCCCCCCCCCCCCCCAATCATTTTCTTGTGACATTGCGTTTTGGTTTGTGCAACATTGTGAATAGAAAAAGAAAAGGTAAGCTACAAGGTATGGCAATTGGGATAGAGAGAGAGAGAGAGAGAGAGAGAGAGAGAGAGAGAGAGAGAGAGAGGGAGGGGTGGGGGAGGAAAGGGGTGGGGAGAGACAGGCAACTCTGATAAGGAGCAAATGTCAAGGGAATCAGTTATGTCTGTCAAAGAAATACCGTATACTGCCGGAAGCAATTGTTCTTGACGAAACCCCAATGACAGAACTGGAGTTGGCCTTCAGTTGGCATCATAATTATAGCAGTGGTGTGTGTGTGAGAGAGAGAGAGAGAGAGATATGTCATATGGAATAGGTGGGGGTAAAGATAGCAAGAAAAAGGACATCACTACCAAGGTTTCTTTTTAGAAAGACGCCTATCTTTTTTTCAATTTCTTTCATATTTGTTGTATGCGTTCAGATGAAAGGATACATACAAATACAAAAACAAAAACAAAACAACAGCGGTAAACGTAATTTGCAATTTGTACTGTAGACTTACAGTTTTACTCATCAGCGAATCGGCTGGTCTTCAGTCCTTGATAGTACTACTGCTAATGGAGGAAAAATAACTATTTTTTTTATAATGAATGTACATGCACATTTCCACCAAACATCAATTCTGATTTGTCAACAGCCTACCTGTATATGCACCTATTCATATCTTTACGGGGTTAGTTCTTGCAGCAGCAGCAGCAGCAGCAGCAGCAGCAAGAACTAACCCCGTGAAGATATGAATAGGTGCATATACAGGTAGGCTGTTGACAAATCAGAATTGATGTTTTTCCCCCCTCATAATAATTGACAACGTGTGTGTGTGTGTGTGTGTGTGTGTGTGTGTGTGTGTGTGTGTGTGTGTGTGTGTGTGTGTGTGTGTGTGTGTGTGTTGAGTGAGAGAGAGATACGGTTATAGCCCAGATATACCTCTGAGCAATCAGTTAGACTGTAAGTGTGTGCACTGATGTGCAAAGATTTGGTCTCTGCAGTAAAGAGAATATCACCACAGTACACGGAAGTGGAGTTTTGAGCATCTTCTACTTCACACAGAAGCTGAACTTTATGAAACTGATAAATACATATTTAAAGGAAAATTTGGTATTACGGTCCCAAACAACTTGTGTAAGTAAATATTAGGTAAAACTGATAATTACATATTGAAGGGAAAATTTGGTATTACGATCCCAAAGAACTTATGTAAGTAGGTATTCGTTAAACTGATCAAATACATATTGAAGGAAAAATATGGTATTACGATCCCAAAGAACTTCTGTGTAAGTATTACGTTATACTGATCAATAAATACTGAAGGAAAAAGTTGGTGTTACGTTCCTACACAATTTTTGTTTTTACACGTATATAGAGAAAAGCTTTTTTGTAATGAATTTAGTACATGTTCAGAAAAAAGGCTTTGCTGTGAAGACAGAGGCAAGAATGTGACTACGATAACGATTATTACGTGAGTGAAAACATGTCGGCTGTCTTGAGTTTTCATTTTGAAGTGCGAGGCGACGAATAACAAAGTGATGTTATTGCAACGATATTTTACCCCGTTTAAGGTGTTGCACGTGTTCAAACTTTATATAAAAAGTTAACATATAACCCTTTGACTCCCGCACCCTATCCACCAACTGCAAAAACTGAACCCTTTGACCCCGTTATCCTATCCAGCTTCTTCACAGGAAGCTGGTGCATAGGGTGAGGGAGTCAAAGGGTTAAGCTTTTTGCTTTGTTAGCATGGTTGACAATGCAGGATGCTGGTGGACAGGGTGCGGGAGTCAAAGGGTTCTTCTTCTTCTTGTTCTCGATGAGAGAGAAAATGATTTCACTTCGACAAGTTGAAGCTGTCTGATTCTTTCTTGCAACAGACAGATTTAAAGCCTGTTTCTTTCTTAAGTTTTGGTAAGCGTACATCTAGTTTTAAGTTAACTTCTCACAGTATCCAAAGTTGACTGCAATTTTGTTACACTGGTAGATTTTTTGGCTGTGTATGTATGTATGTATGTATGTATGTATGTATGTATGTATGTATGTATGTATGTATGTATGTATGTATGTATGTGTGTGTGTGTGCGTGCGTGCGTGCGTGCGTGCGTGCGTGCGTACGTGCGTGTGTGTGTGTGTGTGTGTATGTCCCCGTCCGTCCGTCCATCTAATTTATCTTATCTCTGTCTCTATGTCTGTCTGTCTGTCTGTCTGTTTGTCTGCTCTCTCTCTCTCTCTACTACACACACACACACACACACACACACACACACACACACACACACACACACACACACACACACACACACACACACACACACACACAGGTATGTGTGTGTGGGGGGGGGGAGAGACAGACAGACAGAGAGAGAGAGAGAGAGGGGACGCATTCCAAAGATGTGTGCCAATGTCTAACGCAACGACTTTACCACCAGCGGGGAACTTTACAACGGCAAATACTCGCGTTAGAAACGAATACTTCGTTCTCTTTTAACGTATGTTTTTGTATAAAAGTACATTATAGAACAGCTTTGGCTGTTTTATTCTTATTCCTTCTTTTCTTTGTGTCCTTTTCCCCATGTTTCGTTTTCGTTTATATTTCTTCCTTTCTTTGTTTGTCTCCTTTTCACTTTTTCCTTTTTCTTCTTTTTTGTCACTTTTAATTTGTGTGCCTTTTCTTCTTTCTATTTCAAATATCTGTGTATTTATTATTGTTATTATTTTGCTTCTATTATTATTGTTATTATTTTGCTTCTATTTCTGTGCCTCATTTCGCTGCTTCTGTCTGTTTTTCTTTCTTTTATTTCTGTTTTCTTTCCCGCATGTTGTCTGATCTTCGAGAAAAAAACCTTAAAATACCATTAGAAAAGAAATGTAGAAACGATTTGAGAGAGAGAGAGAGAGAGAGAGGGGAGGGGGGGGGGCGAGGGAGGGAGAAAGGAAAGAAGGGAGGGTGGGGTAATGAAAAAAAAAATCAATGGACTGCCCACTTCACTCGATGACATGAAATAAGCCATTTTTTTTAAAACTCCTCCAAGTATCCCGTGTCATTTACTTTTGTTCTGTATTTCATCAAAGGTTAAGGAGAGAACATCTCTGAAATGTGTTTTTAAAGTTCCCTCTGTGTTTATGTGGGCGCGTGCGTGTTTGCGTGAGGCAGAGAGAGAGAGAGAGAGAGAGAGAGAGAGAGGAGGAGAGAGAGAGAGAGAGAGAGAGAGAGAGAGAGACACTTCTGAAAGTGCACACGACATAATACTGAACAAAAACAAAATGCTGGAGTGTCAAATGTCTTTCCTTTGACAGAGTAACTTTGAAAGAATATGTTTTTCTTACATTTGGAATAGTTATATGATATGCTTTAAAATGTGTTTCCATGACAAGTCACTATAAATCTAAGTCTGTAGGTATATTTAGTAAGTGAAATGTTACCATTCTTCATGGAATACAATGATACATACTGTAGGTATATTTAGTAAGTGAAATGTTACCATTCTTCATGGAATACAATGATATATACTGTTGAACAGAAAAATAAATGATATATGGTACGCTTAAATGGGGATGCCGGGAATTCTTTGTGTGTAATTAGTGCTCCCACTTTCTGGAAATTCCTTGCTTTGTTTCTGCCTTTCTCGTTGCTTCTGTCATCTGTTATGTTTTCTGCCGTGCTGGTCCATTCCTGTGTATATGTTCTATACAACCTTACATACTTTCTGTTCGGATTGACAAGTGGGTACATTTATTAATTGCTTTTTGTCTTTAGGAAATTTGATATGCAGAAGTAGTTTTATGTAATTTTAGGTAGTTTAGGCCATTTTAATGCGTACTTTGGTGTATTTAGTTGTGTTTATATATATATTTTTTTTTTGGTAAACCCTTCGTCATGAATTGGACGGAATGGTAAACACCAGAGGCATATCCTTGGAATTACGTGCATGAATGCACTGATGTGTATACTTCAGTTTCTTTCCTAGGTGTTTTCCTTTTCAGGATCAACGAGGTGTTGTTTGTGTTTTGATGTGGTTGTAATCCTGGAGTGGCTTTGCATAATCGGCTGGGCTGTGTACACCAGCAATGGTTTTTGATAGATGACATGGAAGTTTTAAGCTGGTTAGAGACTCACCACTCTTGCTGTTTTCTGGAAGACATATTTTATACGGTGACCAGGCCATCGTTTTTCTGTGTAGAATATTTTTCAGCCATAGTACCGGTAAGAGACCATAGCTAACCTTGCCTGTGGTTATCGCCTTGTTCGGGAATGGTTGGGGGAGTTTAGCTCCTTTCTTTTAGCCGCTTGAATCTTGCGATGGTTTTACACTTTTGCAAGCGTGTATGATAAACTGCTGTTCGTGCTTCCGTGCGCATGTGTGTCTGAGAGTGTGCTTGTGCGTGCTTGTGTGTAGTTGGGTACTATGTGCGTTCGTGGAGTGGGGAGAGGTATGGGGAGGAGGGAGTCAAACATTTCATGATTTCATTACCTTGATGTGAAACATTTTGTATTACGCGCGCGCGTGCGTGAAATAAATAGTTTTTGATAAATAAAATAGAATAGATTAGATTAGATTAGATTGGAATAAATACCCGGTAGATAAACACAAAAGGAAACAATCAGTAATGCTTCGCTGTCTTCCTTCAAGTCGAAGTTGAAGACATACCATTTTGTCCAGCAGTGATCTTCACTCTCGGTTCGTTTTCTCTTTCGTGCTACTAACCTCTTTTCCTCCCTTTCTAGGTTTGCAGATTTCTGTAACGTTGAGTTTTTGTCGTTGCCAACAGATGCTTTGGTGAATGACGAGAGTGTGAGCGCTTTGATGTGATTTGTATAGTAAGATTTTGCGCCATGTAAATGTCATTATTGTTCTAAAAGATCCGCAAGTAGCTTAGTCTTAGCAAAGACATCAGCATCATCAGTTGTTGAGATGGCGAGCTAACAATTCGATTATAGAAAGAAAGAAAAGCAAACAAACCAAGGAGCCAACCAACCAACCAACCCAACCAACCAACCAACCAACCAACCAACCAACAATTGTAAGAGCACGTATTCGGCCACTTCCAAACTCCAATGCTGTTTACAGACCCTAATACCTTCAAGAATTGCAAAGGTTAGTCCTAAGGTTCTTGTCTCCTTTGTACGCGCTGGCAAACACTAGCGTTACAACACAACAAACAAATGGGAAACCAAACACAGGGACAATAAAAAGCTGAACAGCAACCACGAAAAGGTCAAGCTAAACTGAAAATAGCTCACAAAAGAACAAAAAGTGTCAAGCTCTTAAACAGATATAAAGGGGGGGAAAGACATTAAAGACAGCACTATAGATTCACATCCCTTGTTTTGATTTAGTAGGCAGGCAGAGAGAGACAAGAGAGACCAAGAAAGAAGAGACAAAGACCGAGAAAGACAGAACAAAGTTTTCGCGCTGTCCACCGACAAATTGGAGTGTGGCATGCCACAAGGGATAGTGACCCTCTGTTTGATGGCACGATGGCGTGCGGAAGGACCGTGAAAAGGGCGATCACTGAGATAGCACACAGACCATACCGGCCTATAGTCGGCGTTGTTCAGTTTGACAGTGTTTGGTCTTGTTTGGTTTTCAGGTGGTCTGGTTAATGGTTGGAGTTGCTTTAGTGGTTGGGTGGGTAGTTTTGGTTAGTTCATTGGTCGCTTGATTGACTGATTGATTGAATGATTGACTGGTTGGTCGGTCGCTTGATTGGTCTATTTGGTTTTGGGGCTGGTTAGGTCATTGGTTGATTCTTTCGACAGGTGCCTGTTTTTGTTGTTTGTTTTCGTCGACGTTTGCCTGGTTATTTAGACAGAAAAGCAGATGGACGGACAAGGGGTGGTGAGGGGGGTGGGGTAGGGGGGAAGAGGTAAATGTACGTGTTACCTTTACCAGCTGCTATGGACTGTAGTTTGAAACACCCCCAGAGGAAGGTGACTTGTTCTGTTCTGTTTTGTTGAGTTTAAAGTCCTACCACTCTCAGGGAACATGAGGACTAAGTATATAAATGTTATACCAAAGAAATAAGAGGGAAGCAGGAGAATTTTTATAATATCAACCAAAAGACATAACTCTTGAGAGTCACGTAGAGGAGTGTTCTGAGCTTACGGTTTTTGTGCTTTGTATCTGCTTCTATGCTAGCTGAACGGGTAGCGCAAACTATGTTAGATTTGAGAAGTTCCACAACATGGGAGATAATTCCAATATAAATGTTGCTCAAAGACGCCTAAACCCTTTGACTCCAGCACCCTATCCACTGATTGCAGAAACTTAACCCTTTGACTCCAGCACCTATCCATTGATTGCAGAAACTTAACCCTTTGACTCCAGCACCCTATCCACTGATTGCAGAAACTTAACCCTTTGACTCCAGCACCCTATCCACTGATTGCAGAAACTCAACGCTTTGACTCCAGCACCCTATCCACTGATTGCAGAAACTTAACCCTTTGACTCCAGCACCCTATCCACTGATTGCAGAAACTTAACCCTTTGACTCCAGCACTCTATCCACTGATTGCAGGAACTTTACCCTTTGACTCCTTCATGCTGTGGTAGGAAGTCAGAGGGTTATGATTTTGTTTGCTATCATGGTGGACAGTGAAGGATGCTGGTGGACAGATTGCGGGAGTCAAAAGGTTAAAACAGTCGGTTCCACTGTGAAATACCGATGCTATTGTCGGAGTCTCTCTCCTTGTGGTGACCTTTTATTGTTTATATATGATGCCGTGAAAGAGGTGATTACCGACGTCGGTCTTACGGGCTTTAATGAAGTTTTGGCCTTGTTGATTTCATGTGGTTCGGGTAATGGTTGGTAAGGTAATTGGTTTGTTGATTGAATGCTTGCTCGTTTGATGATATGGCCGGTCGACTGATTAGTTGATCGGTTCGTTGGATGGTTGATTAGGTGCCTGGTTGCTTGTATTTGTACTTAGTTTCTGATTTTTCGTCAAGTTGTATTTACCATATGAAATTAGGGCTGCTGTCTCTGGGGAGAGTGTATTTCCGCAGTGCAGCCTGTCTCTGTCTATCTATCTGTCTGTCTGTCTGTGTCTCTGTCTCTGTCTATCTCTGTCTCTCTGTCTCTGTCTCTCTCTCTCTCACTCTCTCTCTCGTTACGTAGGCGTGTTTACTTGTGGAAACAGAAAATTTTCTTTTTGCCAGAAACAACTCCGTCTTGCCCTGAGATCTGTAACGCCATTGCTCGGTTGGTTATTTGTAATTGTTAGATACATCAGTTGACTAGTTGGTTATTTGGCCAGACACCCAGATGGCCAGACAGACAAACAGACAAAGAAAAGCACACAGAAATATAAATTTAGAATTTTCTTCGTGTTTATTGAAAAAAGATAATAGATTACAGACATTTCTTTGTATGTACATCATTCTGTTACATTGATCATTTATTGACATGTTTCATATCAGGAACTTAAAATTGTTTCTACCTTGTAATTGTTTTTGATGTATAGATCTATGTCAGATGTCAGGCTGGTATTTTCACTGTGCCATTGACTTTTCCTGATGAATGTACCTGGCTGTATGTGTGCCTATAGAATCTAATTATAGTTTATAGATTTACCCGATGCTGTTGTACTGGTTTGTGTCCATCGAAAAGTGACGCGCACACACACACACACGGACACACACACACACACACACACACGGACACACACAACACACACACACACGGACACACACACACGGACACACACACACACACACACACACACACACACGGACACACACACATACACACACACACACGCACGTACGCACGCACACGCATGCACGAACACACACCCGGGGCGCATCGTATAGATAGATGTGTAACAGTGACACTTATGTCCGGACAAAATTTTGCATTATACCCTTCTGAGGAAATCATGACATGATTTCATTTGTACATGTGTATAGGAAGTGCTTAGCAAATATTTATGGTAAAATGATTCTTTAATTAATGCTGTGTGCTGCAGCGATTGTTTTGCTGTGCTTTGTGGCGCAGGAGGCTGGTGATTTTCACTCACCTTTCCCCCTCAGTCCCTGGTACCAACTTACAGGATTAACTTAGCCCATACAGATGGAGCACTCTCATGCAATCTGGCTTTCCAACTAAGCACTTGAGTCCGATACTCATCAGAGGGATTTTGTGCCTCTGAGCAGTTCCTGCGTAGAGTTTAGCGTTAAGTGGCCATGCTAAGGAAGACTGAGGCCACACAGCGGAGTATCACCCGACTGGATCTTTGGATGTATCATTGCAGGAGATCTGTCAGACATTTCAGACATAGAAGATCTCTCAGACATTTAAAACAAGCGTATCAAAACCCCTGTACAAATTAAATGTCTAAAGCCGAGTTCGTGACTGGTGGCAGTGTGATTAGTTTGGGTTTGGGAACAGGAAGGGAGGGAGGGAACGAGAGAGACAGAGAGAGGGAGAGAGAGAGAGAGAGAGAGAGAGAGAGAGAGAGAGAGAGAGAGAGAGAGAGAGAGAAAGAGAGAGAGAGAGAGAGAGAGAGTGTGTGTGTGTGTGTGTGACAGAGACAGACAGACAGACAGAGACAGAGAGGAGAGAGACAGAGAGGAAGGGGGGAGGGGGAGAGAGGAGTAAGATGACGGTACCACGCGATTTCTGTCACTCGTAGCTATGTCGTGATCGTGCAGGAAGCTGACGTCCTTGTCTGGTTCCCTCCCTACCCTCCCTGGCACCATCCTACAGGATTAACTTTGATTCGACAAACCATGAGTAACAAAATTCAGACATGCCGTTTCATGTCTCTTCCTGTTCCCACGCCTACCAGATTCTTGGCACCGGGCACAATCTACTCCCTTATCTCTTGGCTCTTGCCCTGTGCCTTCTTCAGAACAGGGCTATACCGATATAGCATGGCCACTTCTCAAAATTGCAGAACTTATCTCACTTCCCTTTTGACATCACAGTTGCCTCCCCTCTCCCCTTTTCTTACTACTGCTCATGATGACATGGGCATTCCATCTCTTACCCACTGGACGAGGCGGCAGGGAAGTTTTTAGTCCCGTTTTTATTATCCATTGTTTGGTGTCTGTGATTTGTCTGTGACCGTGCGTTCGCGCTTGACAAAGGCTAGTTGGCCGAAAATTTGCGCTTGTTTTGTTTTGTGTTGTCTTGTTGGAGATGCGCTTACATTGATTTTCTTGTTCTTCTGGTTTGTGTTTGCTTGGGCGCAGGCAGTCACTCTTGTTTTGGATCTTGTAATATACCCCAAGACTGCGTTTTATCTGTATAAGTGTCTTGTACTAAGTCTTTTATTTACTACATTTTAAAATTGTTTTAGCCTTTTTTTATCCTCTTGCTTTTATCTCAGATTCTTACAGAATGTCACATTTTCCAACCTACTTACATTCCCGTCTTCTGTCTGGTTTCCGATCTCTTCCTCCTCCGCTTTTTTCACTCGCTGTATCCTATTCTAAAATCTGTTTCACCAAAACAAAAACAAACAGTCATTTATACTTTCTGCGTTGTTGCTTACGCAGAAACTTCTTCCCGAAAGGGTTTCAACTCAAACACACTCCTTCCGACAGTGAAAATAAAAAACTTTTGCAGGCCACTAAAAATATCCTTCTTAAAGCAAGCAAACAGATCATGAAAACCCACATAGTACACTTAGAACGCAAACTGTCCATCACCGACAAATCTCAGAAATACTTCAGTTCTGTAATCAGCAGAACACTAAACCCAACTCTCAGTCTCTTCATTAAAACCACCGTCATCAATTTCAATGCGTCACTACAAAAACACATGCAAACCATAAAAGACAAAAAATTGACCAACTTGAACAAGACTACAAACCCGTCTGCACCGTTCTTGACACCTATCAGCAACCCAGCCCCCTCTCCACCTTCCTCTAGCTCTGCACGTCACCCCCTTGTACATTGCATTCCTTCAAACTTACCACTCTCTGAGGCGGAAGTGTCAGCCCTTTCAAAGGGCCTCAAATTTGTCCCTTTAAAACCATCCGCCAGTAAATACCAAACTATCAATAGCTGCCAACGATTTTTTAGATCCCTACGTTGGATGGCAATACTGGGACATCCTCCCAAACAAAAATTGAATCCTGATGCTGACTTATTCACAAAACTTTTCCATAAGCCTTCTCATCGGGAACCTCCCCGCAACACCTTTCCCGAAGTTGAACATTACATCAACAAATGCCACCAAGAAATAGACTGTCTCAACATGCGACCCAAGAAACATTCCAACATCTCCAAAGAAGAAAGGGACGCACTACACTCCCTCAAAAACAGAGACGACATTGTCATCAAACCAGCAGACAAGGGGGGTGCAATTGTAGTCTGGGACAGACATCTGTATATCAAGGAAGCCCAGAAACAACTCCACCATCACGCCTTCTACAAAAAGTTGGACCAACCTGCCCACATGACCAATCATGCCAAGATATCCAAACTTATCAACAATCTCATAACCTCTAAGCAGCTGCCCCCCACTGCCAGACTACTCATCAAACAACTTCCAGTCCAATCACTTTTTTATTTACTTCCCAAAATACATAAAGCCAACAATCCTGGCCGTCCTATCGTGTCAGCTTGCAACTGCCCCACTGAAAACATTTCTCAGTTTCTTGACCACATTTTGCAACCTATAGTCCAGGCTTTGCCTACCTTCATCAAAGACACTAACCATACATTGGATCTGATTCAAATATTAAATGAAGACCACACCTTCAAACCCCAATACCTGTTCACTTTGGATGTGACCTCTCTGTACACCAGCATACCCCACTCCGACGGGTTAAAAGCTCTCCAACATTTTCTGGACAAACGACGTGACCAAACATTGTCCACTTCAACCCTTGTCCGACTTGCCGAACTGGTTCTCACCATGAACACATTTTCGTTCGGAGATGAGACGTTCTGGCAAGTTAGCGGAGTCGCCATGGGTACTAAGATGGGCCCCAGCTATGCCTGCTTATTCATGGGATATTTGGAGGAACATATCCTACAACAATACAAGAAACCCAAACCTGAATTATACAAAAGATACATAGACGATTGCATTGGCATGACATCCCTCGATCATGACCAACTTTTACAATTCATCCACTACGTTCAAACGTTTCACCCATCCATCAAGTTCACATATGAAATTTCAAACACATCCATAAGCTTCCTGGATATCGAAGTTTCCCTTCAATCTGAACAACTAGTCACTACAGTCCACTACAAACCTACAGATTCACATTCCTACCTGGACTACCAATCATCTCACACTTCCAACACCAGAAACAGCATTCCCTACTCGCAGTTCTTGAGACTACGACGCCTCTGCTCAGACGAAGACAATTTTCAGGACAAAGCAGTTGAAATGACTAGATTTTTCCTGCGCAGACATTACCCACCCGAGGTCATCAATGAAGCCCGGAAAAAAGTCAGCTCTGTCTCTCGGCCAAATGCCCTCCATTCAAAGCCCAAAGCTGTCACAGAGGATCGGCCAGTCCTCAGTCTAGTTTACCACCCGTCCGTGCACCTCATAAAAAGGATCATCTTGTCCAACTGGAACATTTTGCGATCCAGTCCCACTACAGGTGAAACCTTTGACAAGCGCCCTTTGCTCGTCTACAAGAGAGACACCAATCTCCGCGACTTGCTGGTGCATTCCAATCTCAGCAAACCAGTCAGCCAACCTCCAGGAACCTCTCCATGCAACAAACCTAAATGCAAGACTTGTCCTTTCTTGTGCTCAGCCACCACAGTCAAAGGCCCCAAATCTCATATGAGAATTACAAAACATTTCAACTGTCAAACTTATAACATTGTCTACTTGATCAGCTGCTCTAAATGTTCCCAATTGTATATTGGTGAAACTGGACGCACTCTTGACACACGTTTCAAAGAACACTTGGCTGATATCCGCCACCAAAGGGATAAAACTATCCCCAATCACTTCAACCAATCAGACCACTCAATCAATGACATCCGAGTGAAAGGTCTGTGGCTTCTACACAATAACAGCACCATAGACAGGAAAGACAGAGAATCCCACCTCATAAATAAACTTGGAACACGCAAACCACATGGTCTTAACGACAAACCATGAGTAACAAAATTCAGACATGCCGTTTCATGTCTCTTCCTGTTCCCACGCCTACCAGATTCTTGGCACCGGGCACAATCTACTCCCTTATCTCTTGGCTCTTGCCCTGTGCCTTCTTCAGAACAGGGCTATACCGATATAGCATGGCCACTTCTCAAAATT
>CM060309.1:28668924-28678924 GCA_030674185.1 Monoplex corrugatus
AGCTCTTGTCATCTTGTCTCAGTCCACAGCATCATCATAATCGTCTCCACCGTTATCAACATCAAATCATTGTAAAAATTCTCAGTTGCTGTGGCTATTCATATGGCGTGGAAAATTGGACATAAAAAGAACGTGCGTGCGTGCGTGTGCGTGTGCGTGTGTGTGTATATGTATACATATGTGTGTGTGTGTGTGTGTGTGTGTGTGTGGCCTTATAGATTGTATCTGAATGCAGAAAACCTGCGCAAATAGAATTATTTCTGTGCTAATTGGTGATCAGAAATAACCTGCCAATAACTGATTGATCTCACAACAGCCGTGGATACAATAATGGCATCACTGGTCTAAGGGAGTTCATTCGGTTCCGTGCCAAGTCATAATGATAGAATAGCTCTTGATTAGTAGTAGTAATATGGTGATGAAAACAATTCGATATGAAACATGTTCTTCCGGAGGAGATGCCTGGGGCTGTTTTAGTAAAAATAGTCTTCTCACCTTCTGTGCTAGAAATGTCTTCGTTTCTGTCGTTACTTGTGCTTTGTTCCTTGTTTTCTCTCATCTCGTCATTTTCTGCCTCGATAGTCCATTTACCCGTATAATTGTGTTCTATAAAGCCACACACTCTCTTTGAATTGATCATTGAGTACATAATTTATATTGAATGTCTTTTTGACTCTACAGCAGTGTGATGTGTGGAAGCAATTTCAGGAAGCAATTTCAGGCGATTAAAGTAAGATTTTATGTATTTCAGTGTCCTTATGTTTATAGTAGCGTTCAAAATTGTTTTTCTGAAACCCCCTGGTGATAATTTAGACAGAATGGTCAACGACAGGGCTTATCCTTTCTTTTGCAGTCTCTCTACCCCCCCCCCCCCCCCACGGTCAGCGAGGTGTTGTATTTTGATATAGGGATAGCTTTATATGGCTCAGTCGGTTTGGCTTTGAAGACTACTACTACTACTACTACTAGTATTAATAGTTGTAATAGTAGTTATAACAATAATGAGGACAATATAATAATAATAATAATAACAATGATAATAATAGTAATAATAATAATAATGATAAGAAGAAGAAGAAGAGATAGAAAAATAGATGAAGAAAAAAGAAGGTAATAAGATAATGATGATGATGAGGAAGAGCAAGACGAAGAGAAGGGGAAGGAAGAAAAGAAGGTAATAAGATACCGATGAATAGGAAGAGCAGGACGAAGAGAAGGGAAGGAAGAAAAGAAGGTAATAAGATACCGATGAATAGGAAGAGCAGGATGAAGAGAAGGGGAAGGAAGAAGAGAAGGTAATAAGATAATGATGATGAGGAAGAGCAGGATGAAGAGTAGGAAGAACAGAAGGTACTAAGGTAATGATGAGGAAGAGTAGGATGAAGAGTAGGAAGAACAGAAGGTATTAAGGTAATGATGATGAGGAAGAGTAGGATGAAGAGTAGAAAGAACAGAAGGTAATAAGATAATGATGATGAGGAAGAGCAGGATGAAGAGAAGAAGAAAGAAAAGGTAATGATGATGAAGATCACGATGAAGAGAAAAAGGAAGGAAATAAGGTGATAAGATAATGATGACGAGGAAGAACAGGATGAAGAGAAGGAGAAGGAAGAGGATACATTTTCAGTTTGGCTGTGACGGGGTCTGCAGTTGAGAGGTCAGGACAGCAGACTTCCAGTCGGGAGATGTGGGTTTGAACTGCTTCGTTACCGTCTTGTGGATGGCCAGGGGAGGTTTTCCCATTTCTCGGGTCAACATGTATACAGACCTGCAAGTGTCACAAACCCCTACGTGTGTTTTACCATACGGAACGTCAGAGTGTGTCAGTGTTCGGAGGTTTATGAAAACACGTACACACATGGCATGCACGTCCACCGAGGACAGGAGAATGCAGACTGTGCAGTAGTATAACGTCTGCACAGTGCAGGTCAAGCAACAAGCACACACTCATCCAAGAAAATATATAGATAAAAGAAAAAAAAATATATAGATAAAAGTTTGTATATTGAGGCGTTGTGCTCTGTATACAATTCCATATTGTCTTTTATCTTAACGGGTTGTCGTTCTTGACGTTGTTAGCCCTGATATGGCTGTAGTAGTCGGCTGGGATGTAACCAATATGAACAGAAGACTCACTTCTTGTGAGTTTTAATCCCCACATCCCCTCAACAGAAGAATGAAATAAAAAGGAAGAAAATCACATTTGTTTTCTTTTAAATTGGTGCAGGCTTCGGGTTTTTTTGTTTTTGTTTTGTTCATTGGTCTATAAACTAGTATACAGTTCAGATATTTAATTGGATGAATAATTTCTTAATAGCTTTTCTTATTCATTTAAATGATTCATTGACCGATTGATTGATTTGTTGTGTTTTAGTCCCATAATCCAAACAAAGATTTGTTCGCGTTTGTTTGTTTATTTGTTGTTGGAGTGTTTGATTTGTTATAAACATTTTTAGTTGTCCTGTTTTCCTTTTTGCTTCATCTAAAACATTATAAGTTGGACAAAGTATTAAACGGTTCATGTGTCTATCCTGCTAATCAAAGGAAAGAAAAACGACACAAACAGTATATAATGGCCAGCATTTCTAGAAGAAAGGGAAAGTGATGGATTGTTTGTGTGGGGCTGGTGGCCGGAATCAGTTATCGATTACCTATCTTATAGCAACGATTTGTGGGATGATATGCAGTGGCGCTGTCTAAAGGATTGCAGCTGTCGGACAGATGAGATGAAAACAAGAACAACAACGCCAGCAGCAGCAGCTACAACAACAGCAGCAACAGCACCACCAACAACGTTGAATAACAACATTATCAACAATAACATCATTTTCACTATTACTGGTCACTCTACTACTGCTTTTTTTTTTTTTTATTCATTTTTTTTTTTACACTGCGAATACTATTATCACTACTGCTATCATCAACAACAGTCATCAGTGGTAACTTCATTTTCGTCGTCATTGACATACTTTGTGGAGGTGCAGATTGGCTATTTGCTCAGTCTGGCACTGACTTAAACAAACACGAAATGGGCATGTGTCAGAACACACACACGCACACGCACACGCACACACACACACACACACACACACACACACACACACACACCACACACACACACGCACACACACACACGCACACACACACACTCACTTGCACACACGTGCTCTCTCTCGCGCACACACACACACACGCGCGCGCGCACACATACGCACACACACACACACAAACACACACACATACATGCACACACACACATACACAGAGAGAGAGAGGAGAGAGAGAGAGAGAGAGAGAGAGAGAGAGAGAGAGAGAGAGAGAGAGAGAGAGAGAGAGAGAGAGAGAGAGAGAGGACGGGAAAAAGGTGGCCACGAGAACATCCACGCGTAAAACTATGTGGCTAGAATTAATCTTCAGGGAAGATACTCACCTTCACTTGTATATTTGATTGAAGAGTATCAGAATGGTTCAGATATACGTCTGTTGGTGACTAAACTTCGAGATTCCAGGGTTCGTTTCCCGCTGAGGCTTCCACTGTTATGCTCAGTTTGTCTGGAAAAGCGAATTGAACGTCTAGTCCTTCGGCGGAAGGAGATGAAAATCGAGTCGCATCCGTATACCTTCTGGCCTGCGCACGTTAAAGATCCCAAGGCAGTTGAAAACCGTAAAGAGCAGGGCTTTCGCTTGGCTGTCTTAGTTTAAAACATTTGGAAGTGAGGGTGATTGCCCGGGCCCCTCCCCTTGAAGGTTAATTATCCTTCTTGCCTTTCTATCTAAAATCTTGGTTTAAAAAAAAGTGGGTGGTGCTGCACTCGGCGACGAGCTTTCGAACGGGGGGGAGGGGAGGAGGAGAAAGCAGTCTGAGTTTCACATGGTAAATCCATTTGACAAATGAAATTAATGCGAATACGAGTATGAATATAGTATTACCAGCATGATCCACGGAGAAAAATCTGTATTCTGACAACGATAAAGATAACATCCATCGATCTCAAGAGGCCATGGAATTACTGGCTTGTGTGGATTTGAAGTATAACTCCTAATTTTGCATTTCGGTGTGCAAGTCTGGGCAGGGCTATATGGAAGTCCAACTCTTGCCTATAAAGCAGGCCACTCGTCTTCACACTGCTGATGATGTCTAAGGGAAAAAAAGCAAGAGCCAGTACAACTTGGCACCAGCCATGTAACAGGAGTTGCCGGAAATATGCTGAGATCAGAAGGGAACCGTCTGAGGGACTGTAGCGCCGATTTTTGTTGTTGTCAGGTTTACTCCTGGAAGATTATTTCGAGATTATTGTTTTTTGTTATTTTTGTTAAAGCCCAGCCGACTGCGTGGAGCCATATCTGGGCTATAACTATTTCGAAGCACACACGGTGCTTCGACAGGAAAAAAACAAAAGGAAAAGAAAATTAAGTACATATACTAATGCATTCGCACACATAATCTAAGGAGGTGTCCCTGGCGTAAACCACTCCGTCCAATTTATCGCTAAGGGGATTTAAAAAATATACCTGAATACAAATTTAAACATAATTAAGACCACTAAGACATCTATAAAAACTAGCTTAAAATACCAAAAATTGCTTCGGTACATCGTTTCCCTAAAGCCAAAAATGCACGTGATACATGTATCGAATTATCAATCCCAAGAAAAAGTACGTAAGACTTTATCGAACACACATACAGGTGAATGGCCCAGTAAGATAGAAAATGATAGGAAGAAATGACAGAAAAGAAAGGAACAAGGCAGAAACAAAAAGAGCGACAGAAAAGTAATTTCCAGCACAGAATTTCCAGAAGGTAGAGATATTGTTTATACTGAAAGAGTCCCTGGCATCCACACGGGGGTATACTGCGACGTAATATTATAGTAGAGAATGAAAGGCAAATTCTCAGTCTGCCCTTTATCTGATTTCTCTGAATGTAGCTTCTTAGCCCACACATGGAAAGAAATGAAAACGCAGCAGTGTGAATTTTTCTTCTGATGGTGGATTGGTATGGTACGTACATAGGTTGGCCCCATGGTTGGATGGTTCTTGATGTGGCTTTCTTTTTGTTGACGAGTTATTAGTTCACTGAAAATACTGTTGTTTTGTTTTTTCTTATTATCTTGATTAAAGATATGTTATCACGATTATGATGTAAAGACAACACCAGTTAGACCCAGAGAAAAATACTGGACGGACTTGCAAGGTGGCTGAGGACAGAGAGGGTGGAAGATGTACTTGCAGCGACAAGGGATAGATTTGTGTGGAGGGCCATGATCGCCAATGCCAAGCGGCAGGGCACATGATGATAATGATGGTGATGATGATGATGATGATTACTATTAACACCATCATATTTATTTATATAATTAACACCGTCATCGTTGTTGCTGTCTTTGATTTACATTCTTTTGAATTTATATTTGGTTCTGTTTTGCACTCGTATTTTGATTTCTGAAACGTTTACGAGATGGAACGAGAAAGACCAACCAACCAACCAACCAACCAACCAACCAACCAACCAACCAACCAACCAACCATATATTATGCCAAAATTTTAAGTGTTTCCCCCCTTCGAACGAAAAAGCGAATCGAACGGTATATATCTGTATGCATATTCACAAACAGGCCAAAGTGATCGATGACTTCTGTGCTGGTGGTGTCCGAAAATAAGCCATCGATCCGCCATCTCATTGTAACAATTCATGGGATAACACAGAACACTGGTGTCCTATCACGATGCAGATGAGGTCACAGCGATAGGAATGCACAGGGAGATATATGTATTGGATCTACAGGAATGTATCGATCTTTACCACCACATTCCATGGACATGGCGTTGCGTGACCACGATTTATGAACAACCTCTGGCCCTGTGTGGTTTTCGATACGAATTGAAGTCACCACAGGTTATGGATAGGAGTTAGGTCACTAGTATGTTATTGGTAAAGCCACACCACTGTTGAAATACGTTTGAAACTAATGAAAGTGATCGTATCCAACTACCTCGATACAATGTTGTATCATGAAAATACATGGTATCAATCCACGCTAAGAATTACTTTCGTTAAGATTACTTCACTCGGTATCCACTATTTACCCTTAAAGTCAATAAACCAACCATTGTACATCAAGATAAACCCTTAAAGAAGACTTATGCATGGAAGACAGATTTGGATTATATTTAGAAGACAGATTCGGATTATGTTTTGAAGAAAGATTTGGATTATGTTTTTAATTCAGATTAGGATTATGTTTAGAAGACAGATTTGGATTATGTTTAGAAGGCAGATTAGAATGCAGATTTGGATTATGTTTAGAAGACAGATCTGGATCATGTTTAAAAGGCAGATTAGAAGGCAGATTTGATTATGTTTAGAAGGCAGATTTGGATTATGTTTAGAAGACAGATTTGGATTGTCATCTAGTAGATTGTTTAGAAGTCAGATTTGGATTATGTTTAAAATATAGATTGGATTATGTTTAGAAGATTTAAACAAGATGGCGAAGGCAATCTAACAGGTGCCCATTTCAAACCAAAACTATTGCAGAAAATTCATATTTCGTGTTTCTCAAGTTGGTGTTTTCTGATGAAATAAAATGATTTCACGTAAGTCGAGGACAGGGCTTTTGCCACCATCAGTTTGGATCTTGTCTGTTACATGGCATTGCCCAGTACGATGATGCCATCTTGAGAAACGGAGACTGAAAGTGAGAAGGGAGATTGGAAAAGCTTGTTATTGTCATTGTTGTTTAAAACCCAGCCGACCGTGTAGAGCTAGAGCCATATCAGGCTATAACCGCTTCAAAACATACTGATTTCAACAGGAAAAACAAAAAGAAAAGAAAATTAAGTACACATGTCATAGCATTCGCGCACATAATCTAAGGACATACCCCTGGCGTTGACCACTCCGTCCAGTTCATCGCACAGGGGATTTTAAAAAAAAACACACACCTGAATACAAATAGAAGCATACCTAAGGACACCAAAACATATATAAAAACTGGCATAAATTACCCAAAATTGCTTCCCCATATCTTACCTCACTACAGCCAAAAATGCACTTGATACATGTACCCAATTATCAATCCTAAGAAAAAGTATGTAAGATTTTATCAAGCACATACAGGTGAATGGACCATTAAGGCAAAAAATGATAGGTAGAAATGACAGAAAGCAAAGGAACAAGGCAGAAACGAAGAGAATGACAGAGAAGAGGACACTTCCAGCACAGAATTCCCGGAATGTGGGGGATACTATTTATACTCAAAGAGCCCCCGGCATCCCCACGGGGGGGATTGGAAAAGCTAAAAGCTGAAGATGGCAAAATCAAATCATGACTTGCGTGTGTCAGGTACTTATGGAAGATCCTACCGGTAGTACCAAAATGCAGACGAATGTCAATGCAGGATTCTTTTCTCTCTGTCCGTTTCAGTTAGTTTGAGACAGTACTACAGGTGCTGTGTATGGCGGTCTATACCAGGAACAGGCAAAGAGCCTGTGGAGTATGAACTGACCAGGACGATTGCAAGTGACTGGGTGCTAAAACCTTGTGAGCTGTGTGTTCGAGGAAGGAAATGTTGAACGGCACAGTCACTGAAAGCGTAAATCCCCTATTACGTTAGTCACGTAACGGCTCGTCAAGGGCCAAACTGTTGTGGACAAGGGGGCTTACTGTATCACGTTGTCATCTGGTCGTTTCGCCGCCACCTCCACTACCGAGAAAATGCTGGCTTGATTCCACTTCACCCACACAAACCCAGCTGTCATCTGCAACACTGGTCATTCAGATTGCCGTCGGAGAGAAAACGGACCCTACAACAACCTTTCTATGAGCCTCTCGCTCTGATCCGGTCATGGCCTGAGCTAGCAGCGTCTTGGTTCGTCGTCCCCTGCTGATGTGTGCTTCTCGCACATTTTGGTTGAGCTTGAAGTGTCCCTGTGGGTCTCCGGGTTGAGCAACATTGTCTATAGAAGGGCACTCTGTCCCAGCCTAATGCGCCTGCCTTCAGTGCCTACTACTCCCATGACACTATGGACCAGCCTAATGTGTCCCCATTCCGTCCAGACTATCCCCATTTTTTTTCAGGAGACAGTTCTGTTCTAATCCATTATCTTCCTCCCTCTTCATTGGCATCGACCAAAATATATGCTGAGAGAAATGGAGGGGGAGGGGAATAGTGGGGGTTGAGGTAGGTGGGTGGGGTTAGGGGAAAGCAAAAGAGATAAATCATTGAAAGAAAATGAAACAAACTGAAACAAAACACTAATCGCAGTAGTAGGACACACACATGCCAATAGAGTAGGATGAAATAGACAGACAGACAGACAGACAGACAGACAGATAGATAGATAGAAAGATTGATAGATTGATTAGACAAGTACATAAATAGATAGACAGACAGATAGATAGATAGATAGGTAGACAGACAGACAGACAGACAGATAGACAAATAGATAAGTAATGAAGTCAGTGAAACAGTCCGTCAATCAGAATCAAACAAGATAGCCATAAAGTAAACGTGAGGAAGATTTCTGACCATGGATATATAACAGTGTGTGTGTGTGTGTGTGTGTGTGTGTGTGTGTGTGTGTGTGTGGGGTGTGTGTGTGTGTGTGTGTGTGTGTGTGTGTGTGTCTGTGTGTGTGTCTGTGTCTGTGTGTGTCTGTGTCTGTGTGTGTCTGTGTCTGTGTGTGTCTGTGTCTGTGTGCGTGCGTGCGTGTACGCGCGCGCACATAGATGCGTGTGCGCACGTGAGTGAACCTTTATGTTACCCTGAGAGTAAGGCTTATGATGATGATGTTTGTGTGTGTAAAAGATAGACAAATTCAGTTGCACAATTCACAAGAACTGTTGTTGAAAATAAAAAGAATGGTAATGAATATGCGGATTAATTCTAAGAAAACAGTAGAGTCTTAAATTCTCAGAGTACATTTTATTTGTGCTAGTGAGCTATTCATATTCCTTTATTATGTCTGGTATTACATTGAAAAATGGCACTTGGATATTGATGTTTTGTTCGTGGATGATGATTACAACAACACCAAGTTGAGGAGAAGCAAACCTTAAAGGCCTAAAGGCCTAATCACCCATGATATGTCTTGAAACTCACAACCAGCCATGATTGATCAGTCAGTCAGTCAGTCTTCATGTCTAGAGGCGATTGAATCAAGGCGAAGAAAGGAGAAAAACAGTAGAACGCTGACAGAGCAAGACGTGCGATGACTGTGTATGGCAGGACATCAGACAGACAGGAAAACAGCTGGCTGTGAAATGGGCCCAGTGCTGTCTCAGCTATTCTGTCAAGTCTGAAGGCAAATAGAGAGAGAGAGGGAGACAGGGAGAGAGAGAGGGAGAGAGAGACAGACAGACAGACAGACAGAGACAGACCGGAAAACAGCTGGCTGTGAAATGGGCCCAGTGGTGTCTCAGTTATTCTATCAACTCTGTATGTGGATGAGCGAGAGAGAGGGAGGCAGGCAGAAAGAGAGAGGGAGAGAGAGAGAGAGAGAGAGAGAGAGAGAGAGAGAGAGAGAGAGAGAGGAGAGAGAGAGAGAGAGAGAAGTGGGTGGGGTTATTGGGACAGTTGCGTAGAAGTAGAAGCTGAAAACCTGTCGAACTAAAAATCTTAGACTGAACTGGATTATTGACGCTTTTACATTCACAGTTTGTGCCCTTCGGCTCTAACACGTTAGAGATCTTTTCTACATCCATGGCCCTTGTCATCTCTTATTCTGTAAGGTCCAAACGCATCCACGTCTATGCGTAAAATCGTTTTCCACAAATAATGACATGTCACCCGGGTTAGCCTCCCTGGAGCTTGCGTGTCAGTAGGTATCCTTTCCTTGTGAAATCAAATGAAGGTATATGATGTTTGCATTTTTTTCCATTTGAATCGTGCTATACAGGTAATGATGTAAATCAGAAAAGGAGACAGTCACAAGACGATGGACGCATAAATTGAAAGCATCAGGGTAAGAGAAATAATGGAACACACACAAAATAAC
>CM060309.1:28688924-28711424 GCA_030674185.1 Monoplex corrugatus
TCCGTCAAATATTTCTCCCTGGGTCTGCTTGGTGTTCTCTTTCCCCCTAGTTTTCCTGTTGTGACAGGTGCTCTAATTCCCCTTTCCTCTTAAAATGTCCTATAAATGTTGCTTGTCTTTTCCTAATCTGTCCTATAAATGTTACTTGTCTTTTCCTAATCTTTATCAGTGATCTTCTTATGTCTGAATCCGTCAAGACTTGTCTCGTTGTTTTCTTTGCTGTCCATGGGACTCTCAACATTCTTCTTAGAAACCACATTTCGGCTGCCTCAATTTGTTCTGGCTTCGCATGTTACTGTCCACGCCTCACAACCGTGTAACAGTATCGGTTCTATACAACATTCAAGAACTCTCTTCCTGATGTTAACTGATAGGCATTTGTTGGTAGAGGGAGAGGGGTAGAAAGAAAAGACATCGGGAGAAAAGAAAAAGGGAAGAAAAACCAAACCAAACCAAACCAAACCAAACCAAAACACAGCGAGAATGAAGTGAGGCGTTAAAAGGCAAGAAAGAGAGAGTGGACAGGGCCAAGTGCATTGACTGTAGATGGCAGGGAGGCAGACGAACCAGGCAGCAGCTGACTGTAAAATGGCCCAGTGCTGTCTGAGCCGTCCTGTTAAGTCGGGGCATAGATGAAGGTGACTATAATCCAAGAGGACTTGAGGCCATTTGTACTCCCTAAGTCATGGGGTGAGGATGGGGGGACATGGCAGTCTCATACTTTTCTATACTAACATTACCTCCACCACAGAGTTCCGTGAGGATAGACACTTTGTCACTATCTTATCCATCCTGCCGCCACCACCACCGCTGTTATTTCTCTGTCGTCTTTGTTACTAGACACTAGAAATGTCCCCCCTTTTGATATGTCCCAGGCACGTATTTTTCTTTTTTTTTCTTTCTTTTTTTCTGTCTTTCTTTCTTTCTGTCTTTCTTTCCTTCTTTCTTTCTTTCTTTTTTTCTTCCTTTCTGTCTGTCTGTCTGTCTGTCTGTCTGTCTGTCTGTCTGTCTGTCTGTCTGTCTTCTTTCTTTCTTTCTTTCTTTCTTTCTTTCTTCTTTCATTCCCTCGTTTTCTCAATCGGTAGATTAGGACATGTTTTTACACGACTTGAATGAAACTCGTCAATTGAGCCTGAAAACTACACTGTCTGCAACACTCAAATGCCACCCTGACGCTAGATCCCGACTCTCATATTAAGTATCTTGAATTCACTTTGTAACTTGGGAGTTGAGGGTCTCACTAGCGTGTAGGATTTATATTGCAGTCACATCTTCTGTTTTTGTCTGTCTGCCTGTACCAGAACGAGTGTTGCTTGGAGAAAGACGAGTATAGCCACGGCTATGTTGGATCTTGCATCGTCTGACTCTCCTGTTGTTGCACACACGGACATGTCCGCCAGTTGTAAAGCCATGTAAAGGGAACACACACACACACACACACACACACACACACACACACACACACACACACACACACACACACACACACACACACACACACACACACACACACACACACACACACAGAGACAGACAGAAAGACAGACACAGAGAGAGATTTACAGTCTCCAATGATCATTCTGAATCAGTCAACTTCGTAACTTCTTTCTTCGCTTCTAAAAACAGACATTGAAAGAGCATAGAACGAGAGAAGAGGAAGACAAAAAAATCAACAACAGGGAAAGAGCACGCGTAGAAATAGAGCAAGGGTCAAAGAAGGCATCGAAAGATTTTGTACATCTTGGAATTTTTACTAAAGGACTATGTAGAAAACTCCAAAACGTCAAGAGGAGGAATCCTTAGCATCAGGGGGATTTGCCTAGTGGGTGTGTGCCGGATGAAGGGCACTTCAGAGGCCGTCAGGGAAATCCTTCTAAGTGAGGGGACACTAGAGGAATGACTGTGCCTCTTTCTGGAATCACGCTTACAGGAGAACCCTCGCTGTCTATGAGTCTTTCCAACAATCACGTCTGTCTCTGTAGAGCCCCTCCTACGCTCCTGGACTCCTACTGCGTCAGTAGCTCCTTTTTGGTCAGTGGGTCCAGGCCTTGTAGGTCTAATCTCTCTCCATCACACTATAATTACGTTCGGCCTCCAGCCATGGAACAGCGATTTATAAAACAAATCGATTTTTAAAGCGAAATGTTTTGTTCGGGATGTGTGGGTGTGGGGGAAGAAGAGGCGTTTTCACACAACTGGTATCAACTTGACCCCTGGCTTCAGTGCTTTTTTTTTTTTCGAAACACAGGCTTGTGATCAATTTTTATCAGATCTGAGTGATTTGATTGAGAAATGTGATTTGCTGAATTGTTTCAGTGAATTAAGTGTTTCGGCGAAGTAAATCATAATCACAAAAGCGTAATAATAGTCTTAATTGAAGGTTACAGACTTTGCTGAGATTTACACTCCAGATACAGTCTGTTAGAAACAGGACACTAAAGTGCATAGTTGTAGCTTGAAAAGTTAATCGTTATGCTGTGTCAACCATTGAGGGAATCTTCAAATGTCAGCGTTAAAATACAACAACGAGAAAAAAGCAGCAGCAGCATAAAATCCAGACAGTGGTAGGAGAAATGTGTCCCTGATGGTGTATAAATATTTTATTTTTATGCCCACACGCAGAACATCACAATTTTCATATCACTCAGAATTTAAAAACAATCAAGCCCGTGTTTTTGAAAATAGCAGTGTGTTCATTTTTTAATACTTAGTTTTAATAACTGAACTTCTATGTAATTAAGGCCAGAACTTAAATTTCCATTAAAAACTTTCATCGCGTATGCTATGCATCCACTGTGTGTATTGTTATCAAATTTGCCAACATAGCGAATTTAGTACCTATTTCTAGGTAGCAGTGAGATCTTAATTCTTTTTGATTGTTACGTTGTAAATGGACAATTTCTTCACCAAATGTGTGCATTGAGGTAGAAAAGCGATGTAATACGTTTCCATGCATTACAGTACTTGCCATACACTCTTCACATAATGTCTGTACTTTCCACAGATAAAGCTTTTGTCATTATCAGCGTTATAAAATACTATTGTTACTTTAATTCTAGTGCTACTGCAGTTAGCTTCTCTCGTTATCAACCGCAACCATCACCGTTACCACCACCACCACCATCACTATCACCAACATTTGTAATAGTAGTATTATTGTTTGTACAGTTAAGAATATTTCTACAATTAACGCTGATACTTCTGTTGTGTTGTTGCTGGTGCTGAAACGTCTTCTGCTTTCAACTTTACGACAACGTCTTTGTGAATGTGAAAAGAGATACTGTGGTTACAAGACTACTACAACTACTACTTCCACTACCACCAGCACTACCATTACCAGTACTACTGCTACATTACTACTACTACTACTACCATCACCACCACAACCACTACCATTACCACCATCACCACCACTTTTTCTACTATTACATCAGCAGCTCCAAAACTATCTAAGCAAACCCAAAGTTTGCTTCATTAAAATGTAAATAAACATCCATTCATGAAAAGAACAGACGAGTCTTGCCGATACATTTCTTTACAGAAAAAAGACGCATAACCTTACAGATGGACTGTGTCAATCTCTTCCCACATTCTGTTTTAATGTTTGTAGATACCACTAAAATTTTCCCTTTTAAAACTGTCGTTACATGCTCTTACAGAACTGTTGTTAATACAACAGGGTACTTTGAAAATGACGTGCTTCACATTCTTCCTTGACAGGACAGATCCCTGTGATATGCTTTGGTACAGATCAGTTCACAAACAGCGTTTTTCTTTTAACTTTTTTATCATTATCAATCATTATTTTTCTGTGCCATTGAGACCACGAAATATGTAAACTATGTACACTGAAACGTACAAATTTTGTCAGCATTTCTATTAAAGTTTAAGAAAGAACGATGAAAACCCACTAATACTTGAGGTTTGAAAAGCAGAATTCCTCTCGGAAAAAAAATTCATTATAACATTTAGTCAAGAGACATAAACGGACACCACGGTCCTGTCAATAGCCATGGTAACCTAGAAAATAGTGATTGTAATGAAAGAAACTCATGGTGGCCAAAGAGAGGGAGGGAGTTGACAAGAGAAAGCTAAGGGGAATATGTTGTGTGTGTGTGTGTTGTGTGTGTGTGTGTGTGTGTGTGTGCGCGTGCGTGCGTACGTGTATGCGCGCGCGCGTGTGCGTGTGTGCATGTGTGTGTGTGCATGTGTGTGTGTGTGTGTGTGTGTGTGTGTGTGTGTGTGTGTGTGTGTGTGTGTGTGTGTGTGTGTCCTGTCACCTTACAAATCATAGACGACCGTAAACATGGTCACGCAGCTTGGCCCCCTTCGCAATCTCCCCCTATCCATACTAATGACACAGCCAGACTTCCATATGTGCGTGGCCAGAATGGCTGAGAGCCCTCGAGTCCTCTAGCTGACGGGAGGCTGGTCAGGTTGGCTTCTTCAGTTCCGATCCACTCTACCCCCCTCCATTCCACCCCTGCAGCCCTCACTACCCCCCCTTCTTCCCAATGATTGTGGCTACTGTTTTTGGAGGGAAAAGTCTTAGTGTGGTGGAGATGAAGGAAACTGTGGCTGGAGAGAAATGGAGAGCAGATTACAGTAATGATGTTTACTATAGGAGAGAAAATAATATCTAGTGGCTGTGCAGTGTGTGTGTGATGTGTATGTGTGTGTGTGTGTGTGAGAGAGAGAGAGAGACAGAGACAGAAAGAGACAGAGAGAGACAGAGAGAAGGGGGGCATGAGTACAATTTTTTAAAAACATTTTTTTTGTTAACCTGATAAGAAATTGTTTGTGATGATGACGATGACGATGATAATGATGTGTGGGGCGAGGTGAGGTGCAGACGTTTGTGTGCGTGTACGTGCGTCTGGAGGCTTTAGTGTTACAAAAAGTAATCAGCTGTCTTTATTTCCTCCACATTTTGTTTTTCTTAAATACCTTTGATGTTCACTGCAGGGGAAGACAATTTGTTCTTTTGGTCTTCCTTTTAACAGCAATTTAGAACACATATGAGTTGCAGGAGATGGAAACCTGATCAGGGACATTTGTGAAGATTTCTAACTCGATGTATGATTTGATGGAAAGTACGGCAGTATGGTTTATCCATCCTGTATTTCATCTCGTAAGTGGAAGTGGGGTTTGCCTTCTTCTGGGCTTCCTGTCAGCAACGTTGGAATGGATGGAATTACACAACTGCTGGTGTAAGTCGTGCACAGGAAACAACATGGACAGAGAGAAGGACCAGGTGGAGGAAGAAGAAGAAGAAGAAGAAGAAGGAAGAAGAAGGAAGAAGAAGAAGAAGAAGAAGAAGCATATGAACACAAATATTTTGTGTCGGGTGGTAATTGGATCGGCTGTTCAAACACAACACCAAGAACAGTAGCCAAGCATGATTCAGCCAGCAGCCATTTCGTGACATATGGATTCCAAATGAGAGAAAGTACATTAAGTCCAGATACTGCAACAATGCCTCGTCGGATGTACCGTTTGCTTGAGATAGTCATTGAGGGTTAGCTGTTTGTCAAGTGTCTTATACAGACAACGCTGCTCTGATAGGAGCGGGTCGCTGCTGTCCTCACGTGTGGAGATTTGATTTTTTCTATCATGAGACTATGAGAGTATCTGATCATAACATCGGGATTAATAGAATCGACCATTTAGAGAGAGAGAGAGAGAGAGGAGAGAGAGGGAGAGAGAGGGAGAGAGAGGGAGAGAGAGAGAGAGAGAGAGAGAGAGAGAGGAGGAGTTGTGTGTGTTTGTGTGTGTGTGGGGGGGGGGTGGGGTTCACTGATCTCTCGTCTTTTGTATAAAAAGACTGTCATTTCGTAGGAGCAGCAAGCATGCATAATCTATCACTACAATCAACTGTGAGTCGGTCATAGGCAATAGGTACTAGGTCTGGGTTGTTTTCGGTCACCTGCCCCAGGCATACATTATAAGCTGTTGTTCACTTGGTTACGCCAAGGGTGATTGCATTTATGCAGTTTCACTTGTGCTCACCCTTTTTTCTGTCCCATTTTCTGAGCCACTGATGGCTATAAAAAAATTTAAAAAAAGCTGGGGTCATTTCCACAATTCTGTGACGGGGATGATAACCATGATACTTTGAAATTTTATTCTAAATTGAGACTGCGTAACAGTGTTGTACTCTGTGCTTATTTTCTTAATACATTCTGGCGTCACCCTGGCCCGAGAGATAAACACCTGCGGTGTTGGTCAAGAAATTTGAGGAACCCCTCAATGACGCATCCGTAAAGTAGATCAGGCTGCTCTGTGTGGTCCCAGTCTTCGCAGTGGGCCCATAGCAAGTTTAACTCTTGAAAGGGGGACCAACTCGGGGCCAAACATCCCAAAATGATTTTGACGGGACTGCGAGGATTCGAATCCACGACCTCCCAGTCGTCAGTCTGTTGCACTTGTCACTGCACCACGGCCATGGGGATGGTAGTCATGATGCTATGGAAGTTTGTTCTGAATTGAGACTGCGAGACAGCGCAGCATTATACGCTTCATCTCCTAATACATCCTGGTATTAACCAGGCCCCAGAGAATTTCTTTTTGACATGTTCTATCTACTACGAGAGAGAGAGAGAGAGAGAGAGAGAGAGAGAGAGAGAGAGAGAGGGGGGGGGAGGGGATGTGTAGAAAGCACAAATGGACGGGGCAAGAAAACAAAAAAAGAAGAAAATGAGGTCACTATGTAGGAGGAGGCAGCATAAAGCAGGAGCCAAAAGAAAGCAACGAGGGATTTTGTACGTCTTCGATCTTTTATGAAAGGATTGTGCTGGAAGATCTCCAGCGTCGAGGGGATTGCCTAGCGGGCGTGTGCCGGATGAACGGCACTCAGCAGGCAGGCAGGGAAATCTTTACAACCAAAAGAGCACCCCGGGGGATGAATGGGACGTTGTCCACTGTCACGCTCGTAAGAAGAAAGTCTGAGCCCTTACATGTTCTTTCCTGCCACAATCACGTCTGTGTCAGGGGGCCCTTCATACTACTCTGCACACATTTGGAGCAAGTGGCTCGTTGACGTCAGAAGGCCCATTTTATGAGAGCACCGAGCTGTAGCCTGGTTACAGCATTTTTTATTTTTATCAGTATTGTCTAACCTTTCATCATCACCACACCTTCTAATAATATGCTAAGTTATATCTATTGGTGTGTCTACTTCTGTGTATGTCAGTCTCTCTCACTTTCTCTCTCTGTCTCTGTCTCTCTCTCAACTCAGCAAGCTGTATGGTTGTTGTTTGACTTATGTTATAGTGTGGCAAATCATCTCGTGGTTATCGTGTTTGTAACTGAATCGTGGATTTTTTCTCAGTATAATTGTCGTTGATTTAAAATCAGCCCCCCGCCCACCCTCCCCCGACGTCTTTTTTGGTTAGATGCTTTGCAAGACGTTCAGTCATCAAACTCTCTCTCTCTCTCTCCCCGTCTCTCTGTCTGTGGTCTCTCTCGTTTCTCTCTCTCTCCCCGTCTCCCTCTCTCGTCTCTCTCTCTCTCCTCCACTCTCTGTCTGTCTCTCTCTCTCTCTCTCTCCCCTCCCCTCGTCTCTCTCTCTCTCTCCGTCTCTCTCTCTGTTCTCTCTCTCCCGTCTCTCTCTCTCTCCGTCCTCTCTCTCTGTTTCTCTCTCTCTCTCTATCTCCTCTCCCTCCCCCCTGTTTGTAGGTGCGCATAAGCATGTGTGTGGAGTATGAGGCGCACGTGATGAAGCACTTAGGATGCGAAAAATCTTAGTTTGAATTCTGGTCAGGCGGGGATTATAAATCTTGAGTGGTGATCGATTTGCTAGTTTTTCAGATGAGACAGTGATTCGAGATCCACTGAGCAGCTCTAGCCCACAACAACAAAAGAGTTGTCCCTGGGAAAAATCTTAGAACAATGCTCTTTCATAGATAAAACAACCAGCTCGCAAGGTCTTGGTAGTTCTACTACTAGTTCTGAGCTTTGATGAGACAAACTTGGAAAAGCAGAGATGTCCTTAACAGAATATTCCTTGCTGGCACCTTTTCAGTAAAAGCAAACAACAAACAAACAAACAAACAAACAAAAGAACTAGACAACCTGGGTCATTCAAAATCTTCCTTTTTTGCATGCAGAGGAGAGTTAGAGAAAAATTCAAAATGAAACAGAATTAGAAGGAAGAAAAGACGGCAATAGCCAGCGAATTCTAAAGATTGACCATCAGAAAAAAAAGGCGCTTGTGTGTGATTGCACCATGATCCTCCTGTACTTGAAAGAAAAGCAAACATGGTAATGCACTGTGGCTACCTCACAATCCCCTTTATCCATAGCAATGAGATGGCCACACTACGATGTGTTCATGGCCACCGTGGCTAGGAGTCCACAAGCTGACTTGACTGGTCAGGTTGGCTCTGGGCTCTTTCACTTCCCGTTTCATTGAGGATGGTGGGTGCCTATGCAAGGAGAGTGATTCAATCCTGGTGGAAGGGGTAGAGGGACGTGCTCATGATGGGGAGGAAGAGGGGATGGCGGTAATATTATATATTTTATTATATATATATATATATATATATATATATATATATATATATCTCCAAAAAGTGGGCATGAGCACTTGCCTGCAAAAAAGAGAGAGAGAGAGAGAGAGAGGGAGGGAGGGAGAGGGAGGGAGAGAGGGAGGAGGAGGGGAGAGAGAGAGAGAGAGAGAGAGAGAGGATGCTCAGTTAACTTATTTGTGTTTATTAAATGTGGGGCACAGGCACAAACCATTGTAATGTTGGTGTTGCATAGTTTTGAATAAGATCAACTGAAGTTTTTGAGTTTACTTTCTGTTTACATTGTATGTATTTTTGTGTAGATGCGCGCGCGCGCGCGCGCGCGGTGTGTGTGTGTGTGTGTGTGTGTGTGTGTGTGTGTGTGTGTGTGTGTGTGTGTGTCTTCCCTGCTTGCCTGCCTGCCCCCATCCTCTCTCTGTCTCTGTCTCTCTCTTTGTCTCTGTCTCTCTCTTTGTCTCTGCTCTTCTGACTGTCTGGCTGACTGTGTGTGTGTGTGTGTGCGCGCGCGCGCGCGCGTACGTGTGTGTGTGTGTTCGTGCGCCCCCATGTAGGGGATGAATGATGTGTGTGTGTGTTGTGTGTGTGTGTGCGCGCGCGGGCCGTTTAACAACGTACTCTGAGAATGCCATGATGCCCGAGTTTAGTAGGCATATTCCCACCAAGACTACTGAAAAGATACACAAAACACGTCTGTCACATTCTCGGTCACGCTTCCATCCCACCAACAATCACCTCCAACGCCGCAACCACATGTTCTCCCTTCTACTGTCATCCGACCTTCACACGCCCACTGTACACTTGAGTTCAGTAGTGAACGAAATTTTTTTTCGTTGGAAAACATTTGTTTCCAGAAGCACGAATGAGAAAGCATGTTCATACACATTTTTTGAACAGATTGCTTTAGTATTTTCATGTTCTTGTGAAAATGTTTCAAACGATTTCAAGAAAATTACATTTCAGAATCCCAAATTACTATTATACATTCAGTCACCGGCAATCTTGGAATGCATGTAATAATTTGAGTTTTGAATAATATTTATTGAGTGGTCGCCTGTCACTACCTGTACATTTTTTTTGGGGGGGAGGGGGGGGTGTCATGTAGAACACTCACTTCCGTCTTATTTCATTTATTTATTTGTTTATTTATTTTTGTTTATTTATTTGTTTATATATTTATATATTTATTGGTCATCTTGAACATACACTTACGTCTTCTTTATATTTCTAATTTTCTCATAAAGCAAACGAAAGCCATTTTACTCTGATAACCCTTTGATTCCTTCACCTCATTCACCAGCTGCAAAAAATTAACCTTTATACTCCCTCATTCCAGCCACCAGCTCCCTGCAAGAAGCTGATAGATAGACTGGGAGGATGACGTTTATGCTTTGCTGTCATTGTTGATAATGGAAAAAGCCGGTGGATAGGGTGAGGGAGTCTGAGGGTTAAGATTTCATCAGATTTGGTGGTTCTGGATGCCAACTTGAAGAGTAAACGAGCGCAAATCTATACGTATGAAATACGTCTTCTAACGACTTGTGTATTGAGTTCAAAATATATTTACTTCCTTCAGATTACGTGTATGAAAGACCTCATCTAAAATGTGTGTGGCAATTTCAAAACGGGGGTATATAACTTTCGAAAATAAGACAATGACATGCAATACTACTCAAGGTTTTCCTGTTGCTAACTTTGATTTCCACAGACGTTTTTCATTCATCTTTTAGAAAGGGACAGTTTTCTTTCGAAATAATTTAATCTGTTCATCCCCACACCCTGTGAATCAGAGTCCTGCGGAAAGCTAGTGGATAGGGTGAGAGAGCGAAAGAGTTCAGTTTTATGCTTTACTATCATGGTTGATAATGCAGGAAACTGATATCCCCTGTGGGGATGCCGAGGGCTCTTTCAGCATAAATCGTATCCCCCACCTTCTGGAAATTATGTTCTAGAAATTTCATCTTTTCTGTCACTCTCTTTGTTTCTGCCTTGTTGCTTTGCTTTCTGTCATTTCTACCTATCATTTTCTGCCTTAATGGTCCATTCACCTGTATGTGCACGAGAAAGTCTTATATACTTTTTTCTTAGGATTGATAATGGGTACATGTACTAAGTGCATTTTTGGCTGCAGAGAGGTGAGATATGCGGAAGCAAGTTAAGGTAATTTATGCCTACTTCTACATATGTTTTGTTGTCTTTTGTATATTCATATTTGTATTCAGGTGTGGTTTTGAATCCCGTGTGCGATGAATTGGACGGAGTGGTCTGTAGACACGCAGTTCGCCATAGTCTGAGTCTCCTTGTCTCCCTGCTCGCACTCGTCTTTCTGGTCTCCTTGTCTCCCTACTCTCGCTCGTCTTTTTGGTGTCCTTGTCTCCCTGCCATCATACGTCTTTCTGGTCTCCTTGTCTCCTCCCCTCACACTTCTTTCTGGTCTCCTTGTCTCCCTGCCATCACACGTCTTTCTGGTCTCCTTGTCTCCCTGCCCTCACACGTCTTTCTGTCTCCTTGTCTCCCTGCCCTCACGTCTTTCTGGTCTCCCTTCCCTCACACGTCTTTCTGGTCTCCCTGCCCTCACACGTCTTTCTGGTCTCCATATTTTATATTTCTCCCTGTCCTCACACGTCTTTCTGGTGTCCCCTTCTCCCTGCCCTCACGCATCTTTCTGGTCTCCATGTCTCCCTGCCCTCACACGTCTTTCTAGTGTCCTTGTCTCCCTGCCCTCACGTCTTTCTGGTGTCCTTGTCTCCCTGCCCTCACACGTCTTTCTGGTCTCCCTGCCCTCACACGTCTTTCTAGTGTCCTTGTCTCCCTGCCCTCACACGTCTTTCTGGTGTCTCTGCCCTCACACGTCTTTCTGGTCTCCCTGCCCTCACGCGTCTTTCTGGTCTCCCTGCCCTCACACGTCTTTCTGGTCTCCCTGTCCTCACGTCTCTCTGGTCTCCCTGCCCTCACACGTCTTTCTGGTCTCCTTGTCCTCACACGTCTTTCTAGTGTCCTTGTCTCCCTGCCCTCACACGTCTTTCTGGTCTCATTGTCTCGCTGCCCTCACACGTCTTTCTGGTCTCCTTATCTCCCTGCTTTCGCTCGTCTTTCTGGTCTCCTTGTCTCCCTGCCATCATACGTCTTTCTGGTGTCCTTGTCTCCCTGTCCTCACACGTCTTTCTGGTCTCCCCGCCCTCACACGTCTTTCTGGTCTCATTGTCTCCCTACCCTCACACGTCTTTCTGGTCTCCTTGTCTCCCCGCCCTCGCTTGTCCTTGGTCTTGTTTCCCTGCCCTCGCTGATCTTCCTGGTCTCCTTGTCTCCCTGCCCTCGCTGGTCTCCTTGTCTCCCTGCCCTCCCTCATCTTTCTGGTTCCCTTGTCTCCCTGCCCTCGCTGATCTTCCTGGTCTCCTTGTCTCCCTGCCCTCGCTGATCTTCCTGGTCTCCTTGTCTCCCTGCCCTCGCTGATCTTCCTGGTCTCCTTGTCTCCCTGCCCTCGCTGGTCTCCTTGTCTCCCTGCCCTCCCTCATCTTTCTGGTTCCCTTGTCTCCCTGCCCTCGCTGATCTTCCTGGTCTCCTTGTCTCCCTGCCCTCGCTGGTCTCCTTGTCTCCCTGCCCTTGCTGATCTTTCTGGTATCCTTTCTCCCTGCCCTCATCTTTCTGGTTTCGTTGTCTCCCTGCCCTCCCTCATCTTTCTGGTCTCTTTATCTCCCTACCCTCGTTCATCTTTCTGGTCTCTTTTTCTCCCTGACCTCGCTGGTCTATCTTGTCTCGTCTCCCTGCCTTCACACGCCTTTCTGGTCTCCTTGTCTTTCTGCCCTCACTGGTCTTTCTGGTCTTCCTTTCTCTCTGCCCTCGTTGGTCATTTCTGGTCTACTTGTCTCCCTACCCTCGCTGGTCATTTCTGGTCTACTTGTCTCCCTACCCTCGCTGGTCTTTGTAGTCTCCTTGTCTCCCTGCCCTCGTTCATCTTTCTGGTCTTGTCTCCCTGCCCTCGTTCATCTTTCTGGTCTCCTTGTCTCCCTGCCCTCGTTCATCTTTCTGGTCTCCTTGTCTCCCTGCCCTCGTTCATCTTTCTGGTCTCCTTGTCTCCCTGCCCTCGTTCATTCTTTCTGGTCTCCTTGTCTCCCTGCCCTCGTTCATTTTTCTGGTCTCCTTGTCTCCCTGCCCTCTCTTTTCTGGTCTCTCTCTGTTCCTGCCTGTCCCTCCCTCGTTCATCTTTCTAGTCTCCTTGTCTCCTTGCCGTCACTCATCTTTCTGGTCTCCTTGTCTCCCTTCCCTCGTTCATTTTTCTGGTCTCCTTTGTCTCCCTGCCTCATCTTTCTGGTCTCTTTGTCTCCCTTCCCTCGTTGATCTTTCTAGTCTCCTTGTCTCGCTTCCCTCGTTCATCTTTCTGGTCTCCGTCTCCCTGCCCTCATCTTTCTAGTCTCCTTGTCTCGCTTCCTCGTTCATCTTTCTGGTCTCCTTGTCTCGCTTCCTCGTTCATCTTTCTGGTTCCTGTCTCCCCGTTCATCTTGTCTGTCCCTTCGTTCATCTTCCCTCTGTCATCTTCTTTCTCCTGTCCTCCCCTTCGTTCATCTTTCTGGTCTCCTGTCTCCTTCCTCATCTTCATCTTTCTGGTCTCCTTGTCTCGTTCCCTCCTCATTCTGGTCTCCTTGTCCGTTCCCACTTTTTTCTGGTCTCCTTGTCTCGTTCCCTCACTCATCTTTCTGGTCTCCTTGTCTCGCTTCCCTCACTCATCTTTCTGTCTCCTTGTCTCGCTTCCCTCCATCTTTCTGGTCTTGTCTCGCTTCCCTCACTCATCTTTCTGGTCTCCTTGTCTCCCTGCCTTCGTCATCTTTCTGGTCTCCTGTCTCCCTCCCTCGTCATCTTTCTGGTCTCCTTGTCTCCCTGCCTTCGTTCATCTTCTGGTCTCCTTGTCGCTCCCCACTTCGTCTCCTTGTCTCCTTCCCTCATCATCTTTCTGGGCTCCTTGTCTCGCTTCCTCACTCATCTTTCTGGTCTCCTTGTCTCGCTTCCCTCACTCATCTTTCTGGTCTCCTTGTCTCGCTTCCCTCACTCATCTTTCTGGTCTCCTTGTCTCGCTTCCCTCACTCATCTTTCTGGTCTCCTTGTCTCGCGTCCCTCACTCATCTTTCTGGTCTCCTTGTCTCCTCTCCTCATCTTTTTTGTCTCCTTGCCCTCACTCATCTTTCTGGTCTCCTTATCTCCCTGCCCTCACTCATCTTTCTGGTCTCCTTATCTCCCTGCCCTCACTCATCTTCTGTCTCCTTGTTTCCCTGCCTCACTCTCTTTCTGGTCTCCTTGTCTCCCTGCTCGCACTCGTCTTTCTGGTCTCCTTGTCTCCCTACTCTCGCTCGTCTTTCTGGTGTCCTTGTCTCCCTGCCATCATACGTCTTTCTGGTCTCCTTGTCTCCCTACTCTCGCTCGTCTTTCTGGTGTCCTTGTCTCCCTGCCCTCACACGTCTTTCTGGTCTCCTTGTCTCCCTACTCTCGCTCGTCTTTCTGGTGTCCTTGTCTCCCTGCCCTCACACGTCTTTCTGGTCTCCTTGTCTCCCTACCTCGCTCGTCTTTCTGGGTCCTTGTCTCCCTGCCTCATCACGTCTTTCTGGTCTCCTTGTCTCCCTACTCTCGCTCGTCTTTCTGGTGTCCTTGTCTCCCTGCCCTCACACGTCTTTCTGGTCTCCTTGTCTCTATGCCATCCACGTCTTTCTGGTCTCCTTGTCTCCCTGCCCTCACACGTCTTTCTGGTCTCCTTGTCTCCCTGCCCTCACACTTCTTTCTGGTCTCCTTGTCTTCCTGCCTTCGTTCATCTTTCTGGTCTCCTTGTCTCCCTGCCCTCACTCATCTTTCTGGTCTCCTTGTCTCCGTGCCCTCACTCATCTTTCTGGTCTCCTTGTCTCCTTGCCCTCACTCATCTTTCTGGTCTTGTCTCCATGCCTTCGTTCATCTTTCTGGTCTCCTTGTCTTCCTGCCTTCGTTCATCTTTCTGGTCTCCTTGTCTCCTGCCTTCGTTCATCTTTCTGGTCTCCTTGTCTCTCCTGCCTCACTCATCTTTCTTGTCTCCTTGTCTTCCTGCCCTCACTCATCTTTCTGGTCTCCTTGTCTTCCTGCCTTCGTTCATCTTTCTGGTCATCTTGTCTCCCGCCCTCACTCATCTTTCTGGTCTCCTTGTCTTCCTGCCTTCGTTCATCATTCTGGTCTCCTTGTCTCCCTGCCCTCACTCATCTTTCTGGTCTCCTTGTCTTCCTGCCTTCGTTCATCTTTCTGGTCATCTTGTCTCCCCGCCCTCACTCATCTTTCTGGTCACCTTGTCTCCCCCGCCCTCACTCATCTTTCTGGTCACCTTGTCTACCCGCCCTCACTCATCTTTCTGGTCACCTTGTCTCCCCGCCCTCACTCATCTTTCTGGTCACCTTGTCTCCCCGCCCTCACTCATCTTTCTGGTCACCTTCTCTCCCTGCCTTCGTTCATCTTTCTGGTCTCCTTGTCTTCCTGCCTCATCTTTCTGGTTTCCTTATCTCCCCGCCCTCACTCATCTTTCTGGTCTCCTTGTTTCTCCGCCCTTGTTCATATTTCTGGTCTCCTTGTCTCCCTGCCCTCACTCCTCATCCCTTTCTCCCATCTTCTCCTTTTCTTTCTTTTTTTCCTGTCGGAATTTCTCCGCCATGTCATTGGAGTTGAACCCACGCCGACCCCTCAGTACACCACCGACCCCAAACCCATTCAAAGTCCGAATGGAAAATTCACACGGGAGCCAGAGATATTAAAGCGCCATTGGGCCACCCAGCCAAAAGAGACCCTGCACTGATTCTGGGTTATTTCGGTGGAGTTGGAGGGCGCATGTTCTGATCCAACTTACCAAAGACACTGCCTGCGAAGCTTTCCTCTCCTGTTCTTCTGGTTCCTCCTTAGCCGCCGCCTCCTCTGTCTATTTTGCGCTGTTCATCTTGTTGGTGTGGTGAGTTGGGGACTATGAATGGGAGCTGTCGTGGGAAGTGGTCGATATTCATCACCTCCACTAACAAAGCAGACACTTGGGGTCTGCCGTGTCTCAGACACTGCCACAACTGATTAGTACCATGCCCGATACCAGTCCTGATATACTGTCATCCCCACGACAAATCATTTAAAATAACTAGTAAAAATGAGTGAGAGAACTACAATGTCGTGTGTGTATATAGATAAGTAAATAATAAAATAACACAAAATAAATAAATAAATAAATGAATGAATAAATAAGTTAATATCTTCTGTCTGTCTGCCTGCCTGCTTGCTTGCCTATCTATCTATCTATCTATCTATCTATCTATCTATCTATCTAGTCTATCTATCTATCTATCTATCTGTCTATCTATCTATCTATCTATCTATCTATCTATCTATCTGTCTATCTATCTATCTATCTATCTATCTATCTATCTATCTATCTATGTATCTATCTGTCTATCTATCTATCTATCTATCTATCTATCTATCTGTCTATCTATCTATCTATCTATCTATCTATCTGTCTGTCTATCTATTCTATGTATCTATCTGTCTATCTATCTATCTATCTATCTGTCTGTCTATCTATCTATCTATCTATCTATCTATCTATCTATATCTATCTATATCTATCTATATCTATCTATATCTATCTATCTATCTATCTATCTATCTCTATCTGTCTGTCTGTCTGTCTGTCTGTCTGTCTGTCTGTCTGTCTTAGAACTTTGACAGGGACGGCTTTTCTTTTCTTTTTATTTTTTTTTTTTTATTTTTTATTGCCGTGAGATCCTTAACATGCGTTGAGTGCGTGCTGCACGCAGGACTTCGGTTCATCGTGTCTTCCGAAAGACTAGCACTTAGCCCCGCCCCCCACCCCCCACTCCACCCCTAAACTTTAATGGAGGGGGAGAAAAACCCCTGTCCAGTCTGTGTCTGCAATCCAAGTTTATCGTGTTCTAGACATGCGTTTTGACCTGTGGGCTACTGTTACCTACTTGTGTAGTTGATGGAGGTGTGTTTTTTGTGTGTGTGTGTGTGTGTGTGTGTGTGCGTGCGTGCGTGCGTGCGTGTGTGTGTGTGTGTGTGTGTGTGTGTGTGTGTGTGTGTGTGTGTGTGTGTGTGTGGTGTGTGTGTGTGTGTGTGTGTGTGAAAACTGTTATCTGTTATCAAGCTACCACTGTCACGGAAATGAGAAATAGAAAATATTGCAACTAAAGAGTTCAAGCAATTCTATTGCCATCCATCCTCGTTGAATATGTAATTATGATAAATTGTAATTTGAAAGCAGTTTGTGCTTGATGAAAGGTATAGATAAAGTGTATGATGATGATGATGACGACGACAGTGATGACAATAATGAGAATGATAATAGCAGATAATGCCGATAATCATTCTTGTATTGGTTTGGACTTATCACACAAGCACATGGGATCATGCTGCTCACTTTCTGTTTCCCCGCCATCTAATTCTTATCTACTAACATGGGGAAGATAGAAAGTAAACAGAAAGGGGAGGATAGAAACAAGATGATCACGGACATCTCACACTTTCATACAAAAATCCCGGCAGAAAATCCAGAGCTTGTACTTTTCAATGTCACTCTGACCTTGAAAAAGCTTTTTGTTGAAACGTATCTTGAAGTGCATTTGAGAAGAATGGTGGAGTGTTAGAATTATGAAAACAGATTTTAAGGAAAGTGCTTTTCCCACAACTTTCTCAAAAAGTGCTGATTTTGCGTACGTAGGTTGTGTGTGTGTGTGTGTGTGTGTGTGTGTGTGTGTGTGTGTGTGTGTGTGTGTGTGTGTGTGTGTGTGTGTGTGTGTGTGTGTGTGTACGCGCGCGTGTGTGTGTATGTGTGTGTGTGTACGCGTGTTTTCGGTAGTCGTACTTGGCTTGACCTTTTGGATGTTTACTTTCAAATTTTATGCTTTCGTGACTCCATAATAAAGAGTTAGTTCTCTGTCTGTCTGTCTGTCTGTATCTGTCTCTCTGAATATGTCTGCCTGCCTCTCTGTCTGTCTCTGTCTGTCTGTCCCTCTGTCTGTCTGTCCGCCCCTCTCTGTCTCTCACTTTCTATCTCGCTCTCTGTCTGTCTGTCTGTCTCTCTCTCTCTCTCTCTCTCTCTCTGTCTCTGTCTCTTTCTCACTCTGTCTCTGAGCGGTAGTAGCAGTTGTAGTAGTAACAGTAGACGTGACAGCAGCAGCAATAATAGTAACAGCAGCTACACTGGCAACTATAGTAGCAGCAGCAGCAGTAGTGATTGTTTTGTTCTAGCTGTTCTCATTATTGATTTCATATCATTGTCGTTGTTACCTTCTTCGTGATTGCAGAGCAAGAAGAGATTACCATGATGAAGATGATGGTAATTGTGGGTCGTGGTAGAGAAGGGGGGTGTTACCAGATATTATGGCGGTGCTGGTTTTATGTCCGTCAGAAAGTCGAAAACATCCGATCTCTCACATTCAGTGAAAAGGTAACGGGTAACATCATATTTTAGAAAAAAGAAGAAAAAAAAAGAAAAAGAAACATGCGCTCCTCACCCCCTACCCCCCCCCCCCTACCTCAGATTAATTAAGTCACCAGCAGTCAACCAGCCAGAGATGCATTCCTGTAGTTGATATGGCCAGCAAGGAGGACAGAGGTCCCAACCGCATGGCGGGCGGAGAACGTGTGAAACAGGATGCTTCTGCTCTGGCCTTGTCACTCAAACCGGCCATCGGTGGAACAGGGAGGAGGTGGGTTGGCCCAATACTTATCGATTTTCCGCCGCCACTAGCCAAGTTTTGTCCAGCCACTGATTAAAACACTTTTTTCCCCCTAGTGCCCTATTTTTAAAAAAAAATTTTTCTTTCTCTCTGTCTTGCATTTTTATCTTCTTCTCTCCTCCTCAACGGTGACAAAGGATAGATAGCGCCCTTTACGGCTTTTTCACAGGCTCGCCATGCACGTGCAGTTTCATTGAAGAAGTCTGACAACGGTAGCGTTGAAGGCAGAGAAACGATGATAAAAGGTTGAGAAGAAATATAATTAAAATTCGTCATATATTTCTGTCTGTCTGTCTGTCTCTCTCTCTTTCTCTGTGTGTCTCTCTCCCTCTCCCCCCCTTTTCTCTTGGTTGAGAAAAAACATGACTAAAATTCCTCAGATCTCTCTCTCTCTCTCTCTCCTCTCTCTCTCTCTCTCTCTCTCTCTCTCCCTCCATCCCTCCCCCCCCTCTCTCTCTAAAGTACTATTTCATGTTTTGATGGATTTAAGTTTGTGTAGATGCTAAGAACATAACTTGTCGATGCCTCTGTGCGTGTGTGTGTGTGTGTGTGGGGGGGGGGGGTGTACGTGTGTGCGTACGATCGTGTGTCTGTCTGTCTGTCTGTCTCCCCTCTCTCTCTCTCTCTCTCTCTCTCTCTCTCTCTCTCTCTCCTGTCTGTGAACCTAGAAAAGACGAATGTGATGATTTTCCGTAAGGGAGGACATCTTTCGGCTCGAGAAAAATGGTTTTATGGTAAGTCTGAAGTTAAAGTAACAAACTCATATAAATATCTAGGTACTATTTTTACAACAAAACTGAGTCTCCAAAGCGCATGGGTAGAAAGCAGCAAAAAGGGGAAAAGAGGAACGATGGAAATTTTAAGATCTATAAGAAAATTGAACTGCACTGGCTTCTCGATTTTTTGGAAACTTTTCGACTCACAAATTGAACCAATCTTAACGTATGGCTCAGAAATATGGGGGTTTTCGAGCAATCATAAAATGGAAAAGGTACATACATTTGCCATCAAACGTTTCCTTTCGGTACCATTGCATTCATCTTATAAAATGTTTTATGGAGAAACTGGCCGTTATCCTTTGTTTTTGAAAACTCAAATGAAGTGTATTAAATACTGGCTGAAATTAACACAGCTCCCAATGTCAAGATTGTGCAAGCAGGCATATGAGATGTTACTGAATCAATTAGATTCGGGTAAACAAAATTGGGCATTTTCGTTAAGAAAATGTTAGCCACACATGGATTTGGTATTGTGTGGATGTGCCAGGGAGTTGGTTATGACCAAGGATTTATTTCAGAATTTAGGGATAGACTAGTTGATTCGTACAAACAAAACTGGCACGCTGAAATGGAAGATTCTGAGATATATGATTGGTTCCTTTCCTATAAAAGTATATTTCAAACCGAAAAATATATAAAGGCCGTAACAAATAAATGGCACAGAAGCAATCTTGCTCGTTTTAGACTAAGAGCCCTAGGGTTAAATGCAACAAGAAGATGGTTTTACTCAAATTCATCGGCACACTCTATTTGTCCCATGTGTAATGCAGAGGTAGAAGATGAAATGCATTTTTTGTTTGTTTGCAAGTCGTATGAAAGTATACGACAAAAATGCATAATCTTTGATGACGACATTTCGAGTCAAAGGTTCATTACCAGAATACTCATGACTGAAGATGAAAACTATCAAAAATCCCTCGCGAAATTTATCGCCCTCGCTTGGGAAAGTCGGAGAATGAAAACAACACAGCAATAAATTAATGTAAGTTTATCTCCAGTGAAGATATCACTTTATATTGTTTTTATGTTTGTTTGCCGGATTTGGGTCTTCCCCTTACTTATATGACTAATTATGTCGGGTGGTAAACTGTTTTTTTCAACTTTTTGTTCAACTTTTTAAATTAAGGTAAGTTTATCTCCAGTGAAGATATCACTTTATACTGTCCTTATGTTTATTTGCCGGATTTGGGTCTTCCTCTTACTTATTTGACTAATTACGTCGGGTGGTCAAGTGTTTCTTCAACTTTTTGTCCAACATTTTGTTCAACTTTTTCCGTTCAATTTTTTCTTCATCTTTGGTAAAAAAATTCAAATGGATGTAATGTTAGCCATGACTATATTTATAAAACTTTGTTTCGAGAAAACGTCGCCGAAAAATTTAATGACTTTGTTTTATGCTCCTTGCCACAAGGACAAAAATGTTAATGGCAATAAACCATTTTCAGTTTCTCTCTCTCTCTCTCTTTCTCACTCTGTGTCTGTCTGTCTCTCCCTTTCTATCTCCCTCGCTCTCTCTCTCTCTCTCTGTCTCTCTCTCTGTCTGTCTCTCTCTCTGATTTTTGTGTGTGCATGTGCGCTTGGAATCATGTTACCATTCTACCTCTCTGTGTGTGTCTCTGTATATGTCTATGTGTGCACTTGTGCGATTGTGTGTGTGTGTGTGTGTCTGTGTGAGTGTGTGTGTGTGTGTGTGTGTGTGTGTGTGTGTGTGTGTGTGTGTGTGTGTGTGTGTGTGTGTGTGTGTGTGTGTGTTGTGTGTGATTGCTTGAAGGCTGGGGGATCTTAGAGGACTATCAACATGGTAATACAGCTGGCCCACATCAAGGCCCCTGTTATCCATAGCAATGAGATGGCCACACTTCCATCTGCTGATAGCAAGAGTGGCTGAGAGCCCACAGGTTTTGACTTGATGCTGGTCAGGTTGTCCCTTGTCCCTCCCCAACCCCTTGATGATTGTAGTCATGGTGGTGGTGGTGGCTGTGGTGGTGGGAATGGTGCTGTATATGGATGGCGTTGGTTTGCCTGTTTGCCTGTAATGGTGCAGGTAAAGCGAGCTGTGGGTGAAGGAGAGAGGAGAGATGGTGCGTGGGTTGTAGGAAGTGATTTTGTGGGAAAATTGGAGGAAACTGTGGCAGTGATGTGTGATGTGTGTGTGTGTGGTGTGTGTGTGTGTGTGTTGTGTGTGTGTGTGTGTGTGTGTGTGTGTGTGTGTGTGTGTCTGTGTGTCTGTGTGTCTGTGTCAGTTCTGACGTTTCTGTATGTGTGTATTTATGTGTTTGGGGGTGATGACGGGGGATAGAGAGAGACAGAGACAGACAGAGAATGTGTGTGTGCGTGTGGATATGCCAGGGGACTGTGTGTCTGTCTCTCTCTGTCTGTCTCTGTCTGTCTGTCTGTCTCTCTCTCCAAATTCAAGGTATTTTTAGAACCCCTCCTTCCACCCCTAATAAACATGGTAGAATGATCAACGCTGGTCAGGTGCAGATCCTTGGATCATGTGCGCGTATACATTGATATGTGTACTTAATTTTCTTTTCCAGGTTGTTTTTTTTATCACGGTCAGTGAGGTATACTGAGTGATTTGAGATGGGTACAGTCCTGGTATGGGTCTGTGCGGTCGACTTGGCTTGAAGTATTAGTAATGATATAAATGTGCAGGCATGAACATTTGTTTGTGTGAGGGACAACGAGACAGAATACGTGTAAGAGAAAGAGAGAATAAAGGGATGGGTGGGGGGGGGAGGGGGAGAAGAGGAGAGGGGAGGGATTTTCGGCTTTTATTGGTTGATCACGACTGTAGGGCGAACGGTCAATGTAGTTTAACCCTTTGACTCCTGCACCTTGTCCACCAACTGCAAAAACCTGACCATTTTGGCTGTCTCACCCTATTCTCCGGCTTCCTGCAGGAAGCTGGTGGATAGGGTGAGGGAGTCAATGGATTAAGTTTTTGCTTTTCCATGATGGTGACAATGTAGTATGCTGGTGGACAGGGTGCTGGAGTCCAAGGGTTAAAACTGTAGTTGGAAACGGGTCTCGTTTGTACCTTTGGCAAACTGGGTTTGAACCAGATGGTTCCATGTTTGTCTTTGTCTGCGTATGGGAATGTTGTGTTGTGTTGTGTTGTGTTGTGTTGTGTTGTGTGTGTGTGTGCGCGTGTGTGTAAGTGTGTGTGTGTGTGTGTGTGTTGTGTGTGTGTGTGTGTGTGTGTGTGTGTGTGTGTGTGTGTTAGAGAGTGAGCGAGTGTGAGAGAGAGAGAGTGTGTGTGTGTGTGTGTGTGTGTGTGTATGTGTGTTAGAGACACAGAGACACAGAGAGAGAGAGATAGAGTGAGAGAGTGTGTGTGTGTGTGTTAGAGAGAGTGAGCGAGTGTGTGAGTGAGAGAGAAAGTGTGTGTGTGTGTGTGTGTGTGTGTGTGTGTGTGTGTGTGTGTGTGTGTGTGTGTGTGTGTGTTGG
>CM060309.1:28713924-28721424 GCA_030674185.1 Monoplex corrugatus
CCTGCTTTTTATATGTTGTCCTGCAAACTCACGTGGTCAACACCTTTGACCAAACTTTTATATAATTATAAAGATCCATCTAGAAACGGTGGATTTAATGTTGATAAGCATGTCGGCCAAACAGACACATCGAGGTTTCAAAGGGAGTTAATTAAAAAGGCCAATCAAAATAAAAGGTAGAGGTATCCGACATACATGAAAGATGGCAGAGAAATTAGCCAGGCAGTGATTTTTCAGAAAACAGTTGACCATGTTCTCTCAATGCAGTCTATTCACGCGTTAGACCAATACGTCCCGCGTCCTGCAAAAGGCACCAAACACTCCCAACAGGAAAACTGCACTTAACGCTTGAAAATTGCAGTTATTAAGTACACAAGTATTACGTACTATTTGAGAGGCTGAAAGTATAGTAGAACACCGTAGTCTGATTCGTCTTTTACTTCCTGTTCCCGTCACTCTTTTTCATCCTCTCCTACTTTTCCTCCTCTTCCTTCACGTCTTCGGCCCTTCATTGTGCTTTTGATCTCGGTGTGGCTGTGTGAGGGGACTGTAAATGGGAGTTGTCGTTGGAAGTGGTCGGCTCTCATCACCCCCGCTAACGAAGCAGACACTTGGGGTCTGCTGGAGTCTCTGGCACTGCCACCACTGATTAGCATCACGCTTCGTACTTGTCCTGATAGACCGTCACCCCACAGACATCTAAGATGTCTGTGCGTCACCCCTGTTTTGAGGATAACGTTTCGTTTTGATAAAACCTGTGGTGTGTGTGGTGTGTGTGTGTGTGTGTGTGTGTGTGTGTGTGTGTGTGGTGTGTGTGTGTGTGTGTGTGTGTGTGTGTGTATGCATGTATGCATTATGTATGTATGCATGTATGTACGTAATACGACGTAGACGTATGTATGATGCCTGCATGTGTGTGTGTGTGTTTGTGTGTGTGTGTTGTGTGTGTGTGTGTGTGTTACTATGTATGTACTCTGTATGTATGTACTATGTATATATATATATGTATGTATGCATGCGCGCGCGCGCGCGCGCGCGCTGTTCTGTGTGTGTCTATGTGTGTGTTGTGTGTGTGGTGTTGTGTGTGCGGGCGCGCGCACACACACACGTTTATATGTACGTTTGTATGTATGTATTTTTGCATGTGGTATGTATGTATGCATGCATGTATGTATGTATGTATGTTGTATGTATGTGTGTATGTATGTGTATGTATGTGTGAGTAGTATTTGGTATGTACTCGTATGTATGTATGTATGTATCTATGTATGTATATGTATATGTATGTGTATGTATGTGCGTGCGTGCGTGTGTGTGTGTGTGTGTGTGAGAAAGAATTCATAAAAATGTGTTGTAGTAAAATCTTGTCTTGTCTGTCTATCTATCTGTATCAATCATTATCTATCTATCTATCTATCTATCTATCTATCTATCAATCTATCTGTCGAATCTATATATCTGTCTGTCTGTCCATCCATCCATCTATCTATATGCCAATACATCGTGCGCTGTCTGTCTCTCTCTATCTGTGTATCAATCTATCTATCTATATATCTGTCTGTGTGTCCATCTATCTGTGTATCATCTATCTATCTATCTAATCTATGTCTATCTGTCTGTCTGTCCATCCATCTGTCTATATGCCAATAGATCGTGCGCTTTACGACACACACACACACACACACACACACACACACACACACACACACACACACACACACACACACACACACACACACACACACACACATAATATAATATATATATATATATAGTATAAATATGAGAGAGAGAGAGAGAGAGAGAAGAGAGAGAGAGAGAGAAAGAAAAGAACAAATACTTCCCCATTAGAAGTTAAAAGGACCCTTAATCACAAAAAACAAATTTTGCTCTTTCTCCGCCGTTTTTTTAAAATGATTGACTACAATTCAAGAAATGAAAAATGAAGATGCCTGACTTGAGTTATTGCATATTTTTGGCGCTTTTTAAAATATCATCATCGTTGACATCATCCTCCTCCTCCTCATTACCATCCACCACACCACCACCACCATTGTTGTTCTTATTATTACTTTTTCGTTTCTACTGATAACGATAACGTTTACTTTCTAAGTCAGAACCTGTGTTAAGCTCAATGTTTCGCGAATGATCATACCCATTGAATCGAGATATATTGTGGGGCTATCTTTTTCTTTCCTGCAAAGTTGCTCTCATGCTGAGCAGTTAAAACAACAAACAAAACAAACCAAAACAAAAAAAACAAAAAACAAAAAACAAACAAAACAAAAAACAAAAACAAAACGTACGGTCCAGTCCAACCAGTCACAATGAAACACAACGTACTGACTGAAAATGAAACTGTGGAAACTTGTAACACGTGTGACCGGAGCCTTTGTTTGAAAGCAACAACACAACCTCCGTGCACTGCCATTGAAAGATGCAGCGTAACTCTTAAATAGTTTTGGAAACTTTTCTTCTTTCAAGAGAAGCCGAACAACAACAACGAGAGAAAAACTACAAACAACGTGAACATCGGAAACGTTCGTTTTCTTCTTTAATTGGAAATCTGGGAAAATGTCAAACGGCAAGTAATTTCTTTTTCGCTTCACTCAGTGTTCAACCGTTTTTGTGTACTGCTTTGTTTTACAAACAGTATTCCATCTTGATTTTTGTTTTTTTCGCAAAAAACCTCCAGAAAGCTTACGAGTGTGAGTTATTAGCTGTGCTTCAGAAGGATGCGTGCACGGCATGTCACACAAAAACAAAAAGTGGAGATTGGAGGAAGAAGAGGAAAGAACGAAATGAAAAGAAGAAAAAAGAAAGAAAGAAAGAATCAGAGAAGGAGAAAGAAAGGGAGGTGACGGTATTATTACTTTGACATTCTGCCACTCTCAACATGTCTTTTTCACTTGGTTTGATAACGACAGTGTGAGACAATCGCCCCAAATCCTACACTCCCCCCCCCCACCCCCACCTCTTTGTAGTGGAAGCTGGTTCATAGTGATGAAGCCGGTAGTGTAGAATTAAGAGCTGGGGTAGTAGAGTCCTTGTTGTAGATGTGGAGTGTGTCTACTGCTGCATCTGTCCACCGCCATCGAGATCTTCCTCGGGTCTGAACTTCTGCAGTACTGGGCTTGATGGGCTGGTTGGTTGGTGGGTTGGTATCTTGATCAGGTGGCCAAACCATTTTCGGCGCTCGCAGGCACGCGCGCGCGCACACAGACACACACAGACACACACAGACACACACACACACACACACACACACACACACAGAGGCATTCACCACACACAGGCATTCACACGCACGAGCATGCACACGCACAGAGACACACGCACACACGCACGCACGCACGCACGCACGCACGCACGCACGCACGCACGCACGCACGCACGCACGCACGCAGTCTTGTCTGTTTGTTTCTCTCTCTCTCTCTCTCTCTGCGTCTCTCTCTCTCTCTCTCTCTTTCTCTCTCTTTCACACCCCACTCTTTGTAACGAAATAATTGGAAATGTAGGCTGTCGGTTTTGGTTTTCACAGCAAAAGGGGGGTTATTGGTTTACAGGAAGGAGAAGATTACCAAATGTGTCGACCATCTCGTCGGTTTTTTCCCCTCAAAGAAAACTGGAGATCTATAAATGGCTTGACCATCATGTTGTTTGGTATTATTGTTATTGTTATTGTTATTATTCCTATGTTTAATTAGACAGACATCAAACCCGAAAGAAGAATACGAACGTGTATTTAATACAACAAGACAAGACATGCGCAAGTTTTTGGCTAACTGGCCTTTGTCAAGTGTAAGATTGCAAACAAACAAACAAACAAACAAACAAACACCAGATACAGTTGGCCGGAAATTTGTGCCCGTGTTGTCTTGTTGTATTAAATATGCGTTCGTATTCTTCTTTCGTGTTTTTTTTTTTCTGGTTCCTGTTTGCTTGAATGCGGGCAGTCACACTCTTTTTGAGACTTCAAACATTTTTCATGTCTTCTCTGATAGGGGGAAAAAGGTTTACACCATAACTAAGCCATACAGTTCAAAATCGACCTGTGCCATCTGTTAGGAATATACGACCGGTTGATCTTAGTGGTCTGTCCAGATTTCCAGATTTCAAATCACAGCTAAAAGCTTACTTGTTCACCCAGTCCTTGCAGTACTGTTGTTATAATTGTTTATCTACTGACATCGGTCACCTACGTAAACCTATATGACCATTGACATATGTGTGTGTATGGTCAGTGAATATTCAAATGTGCAGATGTGTTAATGCACATATTCTGACGTATATTTTGTCTGTGTGATTTGTTAGTGCATCTTTCTATGTACATTCTGTCTTGTAACCGTATGATGCGCAATGGGTCCAGATGAGCTTGGCGATCAGCGTTATATGAGAATGATGATGATGATGATGATGATGGTGATGGTGATGATGATGATGATATTATTATTGATGATTATTGTCGTAATGCCCCCTAGAACAGAATAATCAGTGGTTAACCAAAACAGAAGTCATCTTCTGTCTGGTGTTGCAGACAAGAGTCAACAGGGATCACGTGCACGTGGTGGACAGAGAACGTGTGAAACAGGACGCAGGTTTTGCCCTGTCACTCACACTGGGCATCATCAGAGGAGGGAGGTGGACAGTTGGCCCAATACCTATCGATTTTCTGCCAGTGCTCTCAGAGTGTGGTGCGGCAACTGTTTAAACCATTTTCCTAGTGTCTGATTTCCCGCCTACCTTCTTTCCGTTCCTCCTTCTTCAGTGACAGTGGGGGGTGGGGGGGGGGGGTAGTATGCATGACTAGTTTTTTGAAAGCACGCCACACACGTGTGATTTTCTTGAAGCATAAATAGATCATGCCCGCACACGCACATGCACATGCACGCGCGCAATGTAGACACACATTATCACATCAACTTACAGACATGTTCTCTAAAAGCCTGATAGCTTATTTGTGGTTACCTTTTAAAGATAGCAACATTTGGTCTTGAGAATGACTGATTCACAGACAGTTTCAAGATAAATACTTATTTTCGACAAGACAAACTTATGACTGTAATAACGCTGAAATACGTTGAAAAATGGCTTGGCCATGTCTTACGGTTTGCGTGAATTGCACTAGAGACAAGATGAATCAGGATCAGAGTTCAAACGTCGAATTTTGTGAGCTTCCGACTTCACCCGTCTTAAAACACCCAAGTATCCCTGTGTGAGCAAAAGCCAGGCTTACTATCATAATCGGTGTACCCACACTGATTTACCACTGACAAACCTGGACTTTGAGGAATAGGCTTGAAAGGGAGATTTCAGCCTGTGAGGTGAGATGTGTCAGAAGAGCACCTGTCAAGACCACAAAAAACGATTAAAAAGGGAGATATCCGAGAGACGATTGAAACAGCAAGTGTCAGCCATGACATCAACCAACTGTGGATCAAGAGGTTTGGCCACCTGACCGGGATGCCAGTCAACCAACCACCCCAGTTTGAGCCTACACAAGGTGTCGGGGCTTCGGAGCCGATGGAAGACTACGGCAGTGTTGGATACATAGGATGGCTGACTTTCTCAGTATCGACATCATGAATATATGCCAAGTTTTCCGTCAAATGTGACCCTTTGTTTTTGTTGTTGTTGTTTTTTTTTTTCTGTCCCATTTTCAACGTCACATTTATCGTCAAAGAAGCCTGCACATTTTTTTTTTTTTACAATGCGATGGTGAAGATAATGAGGATAATAATTATGCATGATGCTACGAGTTCCGTCTAGGATTGAGGTAGGGCTGTACTCTACGCTTAATGTCATAATATATCCTGGCGTGACAGGACTCTACGCTTAATGTCATAATATATCCTGGCATGACAGGGGCTCTACTCTACGCTTACTGTCATAATATATCCTGGCATGACAGGGCTCTACTCTACGCTTACTGTCATAATATATCCTGGTGTGACAGGACTCTACGCTTAATGTCATAATATATCCTTTCATGACAGGGCTCTACTCTACGCTTAATGTCATAATTTATCCTGGTGTGACAGGACTCTACGCTTAATGTCATAATATATCCTGGCGTGACAGGGCTCTACTCTACGCTTACTGTCATAATATATCCAGGCGTCAACCAGATCTGAGAGATACAGACATCTGCAGTGGTAGACAGAAGGTTTGAGCAACCCAAATCAGTGGCGCTTTCGTGAAGTAAATAAAACTTGACTGTGTGGTTCCAGTCTTCCCAATGATCCCACAGCACGCTCAACTCTGGGTAAGAGCCGATTGGAGCCGAAAAATTCCACAATTATTTTGAAGGTAACTGGTGTGGATTTGAACCCACGCAACTTTCTAGTTGGTAATCCGTTACGCTAACCACTACACCACGGCGACTACACCACGGCTTCATGTTCCCACGACACCTCCCGGTACATGGGGACGGAGGAAAAGTCAGATCGGTAAACACAACAGACACAGGAAAGAAAGGATGGAGGAGTTAAGTGGATAATTAGTTTGTATGTCAAGACTTCTGTTACTGTAACAAAGCTGAACATGCAGTCAGTTCTTTGGCTCATTACAAACAAACAAACAAACAAACAAACAAAAAACAAACAAACAAAAAAAGTTCTGTTCTTGTTTTCGTTGTCTAGACTAACGCAAATTTCATTGTTTTCCGAAGTAACTGGCATTGATCCGTTTACAGACTCTGTCTCTGTGTCTGTTTGCCTGTTTTCTGTCTGTCTGTCTGTCTGTTTGTCTGTCTGTCTGTCTGTCTCTCTCTGCCTGTCTGAAACACTAACACTCGCACGCGTACACACACACACACACACACACACACACACACACACACACACACACACAGACACACACACAGACACAGACACACACACACACAGACACACACACACACAGACACACACACACAGACACACACACACACACACACACACACACACACACACACACACACACACACACACACACACACACAGAATCACTACCGGACTAAAGCAAGCACGCGCACATGAACACGCTAATAATCTAACTCACATATGTTCCACTACTTACCTTATAATCTTCTAAAACACACAAACACACGCAGCCACTCACCTAACAATCTAACACAAACACACGCAGCCACTCAATAATCTAACACAAACACACGCAACCACTCAATAATTTAACACAAACACACGCAACCACTCAATAATTTAACACAAACACACGCAGTCACTCAATAATCTAACACAAACACACGCAGCCACTCACCTGCTAATCTAACACAACCACACGCAGCCACTCAATAATCTAATACAACCACACACAGCCACTCAATAATCTAATACAAACACGCCGTCACTCAATAATCTAACTCAAACACACGCAGCCACTCAATAATTCAACACAAACACACACAGCCACTCACCTGCTAATCTAACACAAACACAATCAGCCACTCACCTAATAATCTAACATAAACACACGTAGCCACTCAATAATCTAACACAA
>CM060309.1:28726424-28736424 GCA_030674185.1 Monoplex corrugatus
TTTAGTTGTTTCTGTTAATATGCGATGTTTATAGTTTCCTTTTCTTTATTTTTTATTGATAAACGATAGTAATATAAATGATTGTTAAGTAATGACATTTTTTTTTTATAATGTATCGCAGTGTGATTTCACTCACTTCTGTTTGTTATATCGATGTATTCTTTCAATGTATAGAGTTATATATTCTCTGTGTTGATAAATCTAGACACAAGTTAATTTTACGATTTTTTTTTTATACCGTCTTTCTGTTAATTTGCTACGGTGTGTAGACCAGTGTAGTCGAACTTTAGTCGAGGGTTACATGTAAAAATAAAAGCACGGAAGTGCTTATCAGTTATGCTTGTAAAGAATGAAGAATATTTTCTTCTCTCTCACTTCTCTTCTGTGCTTTCTTTCTCTCTCTCTCTCTCTCTCTCTCACTCCCTCTCTCACTCTCTCTCTCACTCCCTCTCTCACTCTCTCTTTCGCTCTCTCTTTTTCTTCTCCTCTCCCACTCTCTTTGTCCCTTTCTCTCTCTTCCCCTCTCCCCACGTCTCTCTTTCTGTCTTTCTCCCCCCCCCCCCCCCATCCTGTCTGCGTCCTTTATTCTCTCCCCCCCTTGTCTCTGTCTCTGTCTCTCTCTCTATCTCTCTCTGTGTCTCTTTCTCTCTTTCTCTGTCTCTCTCTCTCTCTAAAGTATACAAACCACACAGACATACACACATGCTTGTGTGAAGACGCAGAAATCCGCACAGGCATAGGCTCTAGGCACGCGCAATAGATGTAGCCCTCCCCTCCCCTCCTTACCCCTCCCACGCACTAAAAACACATTTGGTTTGGACACTGAGTGTTTTTGTTCCATGTTCTCAAGAGAAAAAGGAAAAACTAGGTCCCCTCTCTGTCCTGAAGGTCCTCCGGTTGTATCGATTGTTATCAAATGTAGGTCAACTGTCCACTATATGGGGACAAAAACAAAGATTTAAAAAAACTGACATATGATTTGTAAGACGGCATTCTCTATTTATGAGGATCATAACGAGGATAAACACTTGCGTGCTATATATATATATAACATATTTTTAGCGTAATGATATATATTTGTAGCGTGTTCGTTTTTTTTTTTCCTTTTTGTTTTTGTTTTTGGTCATTATACGGTTACCATGTACAATCTGGTCTGCTGTCCCCAGGAAGTCTCACAGTAGTGTTGTCATTTTTTCCCCCTTTTCTTTAATTGTGTATTTCTGTTTATCTTGTAAAAGTGGATTTTCCCCCTCCAGAATGTTCTCTTAACCAAACGGGCAGTGAGTTATTTTTGCAGAAACATTAGTTGATCTCGAAAAGTGTCTAGTCTGTCTGTCTGTCTGTCTGTCTGCCTCTGTCTGTCTGTCTGTCTGTCTCTGTCTGTCTGTCTGTCTGTCTTCTCCTTGCCCCCTACCCATTGCAATTTTATGATTCATAAATGGACTGACATGAACACAGGCCACACTGAACAAGGAAAAGAAGCACTAGAAATATTCAAGTATTTAAAAGCCTTCTTGAAAATATTGATTTTTGATCATAGCTGAACTGCCCTGTAGGCTTGGAGTGTGCTCGTAGATGTTTTGTTTCGCCCTCTGTCTGTCTGTCTCTGTCTGTCTGTCTGTCTGTCTGTCTGTCTGTCTGTCTGTGTCTGTCTGTCTGTCTGTGTGTGTGTGTGTGTGTGTGTGTGTGTGTGTGTGTGTGTGTGTGTGTGTATGTGTATGTGTATGCGTGGTCTGAGCTATTTGGGAAGACTGGGTGGGACCAAACGGTCAAATTTTACCCACTTCACGAGTGCTGTAGAAATCTGGCCAACACGGTAGGTGTCTGTATCTCTCCAGTCTGGTTGATATCAGAATATTATTATGATGGAAAGCGTAGCGTCTAGCCCTGTCACGCAGTCTTAATGGTAGGTGGAGCTCCACAGGATCTTGATTATCGTGCTGTTGTTATTATTGTTGTTTAAAGCCCAGCCGACTGCGTAGAGCCATATCAGGGCTAGATTATCGTACTCATAGTCATCATCATCATCATAGCTTTGTAAAAACTGTCTCAGTTTTTGTATCATTATGGTGGCGTAAAAATGGAACATAATAATAGAATGTGAGCACAACTGACACTGCTTGAGTGCCATGATCTGATTACATAAATGAAATAAAAAAACATAACAGGAAGTCAAGCAATGGTAGAAATCTCTTTTAGCACTTTTTTTTCATTTTCTATTTATACATGTGTGTGTATGATTTGTGTAGTCCAGGTATGTTGATGAAGATCCGTCCCTTAACACTCAGTTCCTTGACACTTTACTGAAACGCCCAGTGAATTTGTCTATCGGCTTTTTTTACGCAATAAATCTTATTCAGATGAGGTGTGTGGTGTGTGTGTGTGTGTGCGTGCGCGCGCGCGCGTGTGTGTGTGTGTGTGTGTGTGTGTGAGAGAGAGAGAGAGAGAGAGAGAGAGAGAGAACGTGTGCGCGCTTGTTTATATGCATGTACCTGCTTATGCATGCGTATATGTGGAAACGTACGCGTGTGTGTATGTATGCGTGTGCCTGCCTGTGCGTGTGTTTGTGCGTGTTGTGTTATGTGCGAGCGTGTGTGAGTGTGTGCGTGTTCCCGTGTATGTAGTAGCTAAATATCTTTGCTGGACGTTGTCAGGAAAAAGTTATTTCCTGTATATTGATAATTACCCCTTTCTGATGAATCCAGCCGAAGGTCGGTTCTAACTGGAAGGGCAAGATCTTTTTATTCGATCACGGTGATTAGAATTGAGAGCAACTTCACTTACTTCTATGTGGTGCTGTTTTTCATCTGGCTCAGTGCCCTAGTGTCTAGAACACTTTGCATAAGGCGCTAGAAATGCATTGTTCAGTTCCCGAGGCTTTTTCTCTCCCTCCATTTACCACGAGTCCTGGAGTCGTGATACGGTCAATCTATTTTGACAAATGGGAAATGAATACAGAGACAGCAGACAGATAGCAGACAGACAGACAGACAATTGACATTCTCTATCGACTCGAGCCACACACAATGAATACAAGTACAGATGTTAGTATTTTAGACAGTTTTTTGAGGGGTAAGACCATAGATCACAGGAAACAGAAGACGTATGTGACAAAATTTGAAGTAAATGCTAATACATGCAGACAGAAAAGGCAAGGCTGGATTGTGGCTTCATATTCTTCCCTGAAAACTTTTAGTCCTTCACCCAAGTACAAATAGTATCCCCACTTTGTGGAAATGACAGGCTGGAAATTTCCTGTTTTCTGTCATTTGTTTGTATTTGTTCTGGCCTGTCCCTTTGCACTCTGACTTGTCTTCCTGTCATTTTCTGTCTTGCTGATCTATTCAGTTTATGTGTTTTATGAAGCTTTACCTAATTTCTGTTAGGATTCATAGTTGGTTATGTGTATTGACTGTATTTTTGGCTCTAAGGAAATGTAATGGGCAGAAGGGAGTTTGGGTAATTGCACAAGTTTTCATTTACGTTTTAATGTTGTTTTATTCATTTGTATTGAGGTTTGCTTTTGTGTGTGTGTAAAACCTACTGGTGATAAATTCGACGAAATGGTCAACCCCAGGGGCAGATCTTTAGATTATGTGTGTAAAGGCATTTATCTGTTTACTTACTTTTTCTTTTCCAGGCCTTTTTTCTGTGTGTGTGGTGTGTGTGTGTGTGTGTGTGTGTGTGTGTGTGTGTGTGTGAGAGAGAGAGAGAGAGAGAGAGAGAGAGAGATATGGTTATAGCCCTAATATGGTTCTTCTCAGTCCGCTGGTCTGTAAACGCTAATAATAATCACAAGACTGTATTCCATATGGCATCAAAATCAGCTGTCACTAAAAAAGAAAACCACAAAAATACAAGACAACAACACATGAATCAATGTTGTTTATTAAATAGTTGGAGTGTAGTTTCTTTGTTTGGATAGAAATTTTCACACGAAGAAAGATTAATTGAGTAGTTGGAGTGTAGTTTCTCTCTTTGGATAGAAATTTTCACATGAATAAAAAATGGTTTTACTAGTTTTAGTGTAGTTTCCTTCTTTGGGTGGACATTTTCTTTCTTTGGATAGAAATGAATTTGGGGTGGGGGTGGGGGAGGAGGGGAAGCGGTCGGGGTGAAAACTCAAGCCAAATCCTGGCTACATTCTAGAAGACAAGCCACTTGACCCCCGCGCTGCCTGAGAGAAATCAGCGAACGTCAATCACAGCTGACGAGGTTACGAATACGTATCGATATTTTAAAACGTCTGGCCATTCTCCTGAGCATTGCAGTTGTGTGTGGCTCGAGTCGATAGAGAATGTCAATTGTCTGTCTGTCTGTCTGCTATCTGTCTGCTGTCTCTGTCTGTCTCCGTCTGTCTCTGTCTGTCTGCCTGTCTCTCTCTTTCTTTCTCTCTTTTTCTCCCTCCCACCCGCTGTCTCTCTCTGTGACTCTCTCTGCCCCCCCCCCCCCCCCCCCCCACATAATGCAGTCGTGTTAATGTAGACTCTTCATGGGCGAAAACTGAATAAAAAAAAAAAGGCATCTTTATGCTTTATGTCACAATCCTCATTGTGTAGTTTTTGCTCCAGCTCTCTCTCTCTCTCTCTCTCTCTCTCTTCTCTCGCTCTCTCTCTCTCTCTCTCTCGCTCTCTCTCTCTCCTCTCTCTCTCTCTCTCTCTCGCGCTCTCTCTCTCTCTCTCTCGCTCTCTCTCTCGCTCTCTCTCTCTCGCTCTCTCTCTCTCGCTCTCTCTCTCTCGCTCTCTCTCTCTCTCTCTCTCTCTCTCTCGCTCTCTCTCTCTCTCTCTCTCTCAACTGACGATGTGTGTGAGAGGCGAGAAAGCGTCTAATTTATTATTTTTTTTATATGATTTATTAATTGATTATTATTGCTTCGTTTGACATAATTGATGCATTGATAACAGGACCAGATGCAAAACAAACAAAAAAACAAACAAAAAAGCTATGATGTGCTTAATCTTTTGGCACGGTGAAATTATTCTCTCTCTCTCTCTCTCCCCCCCCTCTCTCTCCCCCCCCTCTCTCTCTCTCCCCCCCCCCCTCTCTCTCAAACACTCTCAAGGACTAGCTGTGAGACAGGTCCATACGGAACTAATGCTTGTATTCTCGAGCGATGAAATGTGTTAAAGTTTCATTTTCATTTTCATTGTGTGTGGGTGTACCACAGTATCTTTGAAGGCATGGGCCATATGAAAAATATGAAAATGTACGTAATGTGTCTGTTATCCTTGAACGTGTGTGTGTGTGTGTGTGTGTGTGTGTGTGTGTGTGTGTGTGTGTGTGTGTGTGTGTGTGTGTGTGTGTGTGTGTGTGTGTGTCTGTTTGTGTCTGTGTCTTGCTTGCTTCTGTGTCTGTTTCTGCGGATGTGCGCGCGCTTGTGTCTGAGAAGTTGAGAAGGGAAAATGCAACAGGAAATCTAATAAACTCGTTAGCGGTTGTCGTGTTAAATCAGTTTTGAAATGTCCAAGAACCCCGCCATGGGTCGTGCCCAGCCAATCATTTGTCTAGCTGCTGTCACGTGGTATTTTGGACAGAAGATTAATACAGTTTTGTAGCATTAGCGCGCGGGCGCACGTGTGTGTTTTAGTGTGGGTGTTTTAGGATTTTGAAAAACTTCCTTTAACAGGAACGTAAAATTTGAACGAATCGCTGACATAAAGGCATGTTTGTGTCCATACACTAATGGCAAATAAGCATTCAGTCCTGCCTTTATAAAATTAACAATCAGTTATGTCTGTGTTGATTCATTCTTTTTAGTTGACGAGAAATATTTTTGTATAACTCGCTGCTTTCAGAACAGATTTTAAACAAATTGATCAGAAGGAACCAATTAGTTTGATGTTGACGTTTATGTTGAACTCTTGGGTGCTTGAAAAATAATAATACATTTTTATCTACAGGATCAAAAACAAAAGCTTGTGTGAAGATGTGTTATAAAAGGGAGGTGTAGGAACCAGAAAACAAAGTACAAGATGTTAAAAAAACAGAATAAAGTCTACAGAAATATGGAGGACCTAATAAGAAGGGCCTATCAGTTTGCAGGTTAGCAGAGGCCTTAATTTCCATACGTAGTGGAGATGAACGAACGAGCGATAATAGAAACAAAACTCCCTCACCTGCAAAATACAAGTTTACTGAAGAACAAATGTAAACAGTTTTTAACCATCTACATGCCACTTGTGTTACTGTTTTTCAGTTACCACGTAACAAGATTATTGTTTGACAGTTTCAGTTTTCTCAGGACAGCGTTTCCACACTCGGAATAGATTCTATGATTACAACACCAACACTGGGAATACTACATGTAGGGAAAAGTATTTAGAATGATCATGGCCTAAGTCATAAACCTGTGCACTAACCTCACTGCATTTTGCCTTCTGTTTGACATGTTGAAATACGAACTTCCAACATATAGTCTACAAGGCTCTTAAAACATTGTTTATCTTATGTTTAGAATGGCTTAAAAAAAACTTGATCTGCTTAACAGCAAATAACCTTGATTGTCCGTGATCATATTGTCACGAGGGATGGTAAAGAGGAATGTTTTGAGCAGAATAATATTATTTATTGTTGTGAAGGTGGTGAGTTTATTCATTCGAATGTTGTTTCGTGAGTTCGTTTTTTTGTTTTGTTTTTGTTTTTGTTTTGTTTTTGTTTAATATTTGATTTTGAGGTGGAGGATGGGCTGCAGAGACTTTGGGTCGATGGAGGCAGTAAACCGTGTTGTTTGGGGATGGAGGGTGTACATGTAGGTCGAGGTGGACGGATGGAGGTTATAGGTCATGTTGGACAGATTGGGGTTATAGGTCGTGTTGTCTAGGGATGGAGGTTATAGGTTGTGTTGGACAGATGGAGGTTATAGGTTGTGTTGGACAGATGGAAGTTATAGGTTGTGTTGTCTAGGGGTGGAGGTTATAGGTCGTGTTAGATGGAGGTTGTATTATAGGCCATGTTAGACAGATGGAGGTTATAGGTCATGTTGTCTAGGGGTGAAGGTTATAGGTCGTGTTGGACAGATGGAGGTTGTATTATAGGCCATGTTAGACAGATGGAGGTATAGTCATGTTGGACAGATGGAGGTTATAGGTCGTGTTGGACGATGGAGGTTATAGGTCGTGTTGGACAGATGGAGGTTATAGGTCATGTTAGACGAATGGAGGTTATAGGTCGTGTTGGACAGATGGAGGTTATATAGGTTGTGGTGTTTGGGGATGGAATACTATGACATGGTTTGTGGGGCTTTGATGCGGTCAGTTCGTACTATATGGGAAGGGGAGGGGGGGGGGTGTCATCCATTTCCATAGTATTTCATTAAGCGTAGCAGATGGAGATGTATGTATCACAACAATGTAGCCTAGGTTGTTTCAGCGATAGGCTTATACGTAGGCCTACTATTATCGTTTTGGACCGTCTGCACTACATGGCATCGAGCAAAAAAAAAGGAGGGGGGGGGGAAAGACACACACACACACACACACACACACACACACACACCATTTGGCGCAGTAGCAGTATTAACATATCTTACACTGTCAAAACTGGTGTGTTTGTGGATATTACTACCAAACATGTACATTAAAAGCCCAGAACAGAAGGAAATGCTATAAACGTTTGTCCAGAAATAGACGTAAGCAATTCATTATGGCTTGTATTAACGGTTTGTCCAGAAATACACGTAATAAACTCATCACGGTTTCTATTAACAGTTTCTCCAGAAATAGATGTAATAAAACTATTATGGACATATGTGAGTTTTTCAGAGCAGTTCTTATTAGTTTTGGAAAGATGTATTCATGACTTTTGATAACTTGAACAAACTTGTTGATTTGGATGATAGCAAACACATCCAAGCTGAACCCCCCCCCCTTCTTTAATTTATATATATCTATATATATACATATATATATATATGTATGTATACTATAACTGTAATGACAAATTCAGGAACATCAGTAACGAACTATTATTTCGAAAGATGGACAGGAAGTATCTCTCTGTGGAAACAACTGAAAAACTCGTTCTCTCCATCATAATGTCTCGCATTGACTATTGCAATTCATTCCTGTCCGGTCTTCCTGCCTCCACCATTCACATCCTACAGCGCATTCAAAACAATGCTGCACGCCTTGTACTCAAAAAGAAAAAAGCTGACCACATATCTCTCTCCTGGCACAACTTCACTGGCTCCCTGTATCAAAGCGCATACAGTACAAACTAGACACCATGTGCTACAAAAGCCTCAATAACGCAGCCCCCGATTACCTGTCAAGCCTACTTGAGATCTATGTTCCCTCACGTACCCTCCGCTCTGCCTCCGATCCTCTGACTTTTCGCTTTCCACGCACTAAGCTCAATACCTATGGTCCACGAGCCTTCTCTGTTTCTGGTCCACTCTCCTGGAACAAACTTCCTCTCTCAGTCCGTCAGCAACCTACTTTTGTCTCCTTCAAGTCCGCTCTCAAAACTCACCTTTTCTCCTCTGCATAAAATCCTGACCTCACTCAATCCCCTCTGCAGCCTGTCTCCACTCGGAGGGGAATCACATTGCAATATATAATTGTATATAATATGCTCTCTATAATTTTCCATTGTTTTTATTCTTTCTCCCCATTTATAGCCGTGTGTGTGTGTGTGTGTGTGTGTGTGTGTGTGTGTGTGGTGTGTGTGTGCGTGCGTGCGTGCGTGCGTGCGTGTGTGTGCGTGGTGCGTGTGTGTGCGTGGGTGGTGTGTGTGCGTGCGTGCGTGTGTGTGTTTCAGCGCTTAGATTTGATTTTATCAAGATTTTGCGCTATATAAATATTGTAATTATTATTATTAATTATCATTAATTTTTTTTCCGTCAAGATGTCGAACGAAAATGGAAAATGTATCAGTTTATCAGTCATGAAGCCTTTTCAGAGAAACTGGGAGTAAAAATCTGCTACCAACATTATGCCAGGTAAAGGGGAATAGAATGAAACGATAACGATTAAGGGGCATTGTTAACCGTAATGGGTCCCCCCCCCCCCCCCAAACGGTCAAAGGTCTGCTACAGCTTGCTCCTGTATAGGGTTATTGTTACTGTTATTTGAAGCCCAGCCGACGGCGTAGAGCTATATCAGGGTTACAACCACTTCAAAACATGCAAACCTTCAACTGGAAAAATTTAAGTACACATATCAATGCATTCGCGCACATAATCTAAGGACATGCCCCGGCGTTGACCACTCCGTCCAGTTTATCGCACAGGGTATTTGAAAAAAAAAGCAACACCCGAATACATATTTAAGCATACCTATAGACACCAAAATATGTATAAAAACGGGCATAAATTACCTAAAGTTGACTCAGCATCTCTCTCCTCACTAGAGCCAAAATGCATTTAAAACATGTACCCAATTATCGATCCTAAGAAAAAGTACGTAAGACGTTATCGAACACATACAGGTGAATGGACCATTAATTAAGGCAGAAAATGATAGGAAGAAATGACAGAAGGCAAATGAACAAGGCAGAAACAAAGAGAGTGACAGAAAAATAGAAAACTTCTGGCACGGAATTTACAGAAGGTTGGGGTACTGTTTTTAATGGCTAGCCGCTTTTGCGATCATATGAACACCCCCCGGTATCCTCTTGACCCGGTAGGTTGGCTGGACCTGGTTGGTGCACGTTGTGTGGCTGGTTCCCGGGGTTTGTCATCTACCCATTTGCCATTCGTTATTGGTGGTTGATAACCGGGTCCTAATGGGTCATGCAGCGCATGGACTGCCCCTTTCGCTCGGCGAAATGGCTATGATATGGCGTCGGAAGCTCGGAGGTAATTGTCCAGTCATTGATTAGACATTGTTGCTCTGTGTCCTATCCATAACAGTCAGGTGTTTCTTGTTAATACACTCTTGTTACCTTCTTGTTAACTGTCCAACGGGAAAGTTTCATTCAGAATGATTATCACTTGATTCGTCATTGCTGCTCTTTGCTATAGTCCTTTCGGTGACAGAGAGAGAGAGAGAGTGTGTGTGTG
>CM060309.1:28743924-28746424 GCA_030674185.1 Monoplex corrugatus
CTTTTTTTTCATCATTGAGCTCTCTTTCTCTCTCTCTCTCTGTCTGTCTTCTCTCTCTCTCTCTCTCTTTCTCTTTCTCTCTCTCTCTCTGTTTGTGTGTGTGGGGGATGTGTTCGGAGAGAGAGAGAGAGAGGGAGAGAGAGAGAGGGAGGGAGAGAAAGAAAAGTGGTAAGAGAAGTATGCACATATGTGTAGAATGCATCTGCGTGTTCACTAGACATATAAATCAAGATACGCGTCACGCCCTCACATAGGATGAATTACAACGTCAACCCCCCCCCCCCCCCCCCCAAATAGAAAACGGCGTGTGTATCGATTGCAATCCGCACGCCTGACACTGTCTGCAAATAATCAACGGGCTTGACACCAGTGACTGACGGCATGTTGTGCTTAAGTGTGTCAACAAGTTGGGGATTTTATTCCTCTTAACTGTACAGTTACTGGACGATAAAGATTGGCATGTGTTGTGGTTTTGTGTTAAGAGAGATACGGGGGAGAGTTAAGAGAGATACGGGGGAGTGTGAAGAGAGATACGGGGGAATGTTAAGAGAGATACGGGGGAGAGTTAAAGAGAGATACGGGGGAATGTTAAGAGAGATACGGGGAGTGTTAAGAGAGATACGGGGAGTGTGAAGATAGATACGGGGGGAGTGTGAAGAGAGATACGGGAGAGTGTTAAGAGAGATACAGGGAGTGTGAAGAGAGATACGGGAGAGTGTTAAGAGAGATACAGGGAGTGTGAAGAGAGATACGGGAGAGTGTTAAGAGAGATACAGGGAGTGTGAAGAGAGATACGGGGAGTGTGAAGAGAGATACAGGAGAGAGTTAAGAGGGATACGAGGAGTGTTAAGAGAGATACAGAGAGTGTTAAGAGAGATACGGGGAGAATTAAAAGAGATACGGGGGAGAGTTAAAAGAGATACGGGGATAGATATATGGGGAGTGTTCAGATAGATACCGGGGAGTGTAAAGAGAGATACGGGGAGTGTTAAGAGAGATACGGGGAGTGTTAAGAGACATACGGGGGAGTGTTCAGAGACAAACGGGGGAGTGTTAGAGAGATATGTGGAGAGTTAAGAGAGTTACGGGGGAGTGTTAAGAGATACGGGGAGTGTTAAGAGAGATAACGAGGGAGTGTTAAGAGAGATACGGGGGAGTGTCAAGAAAGATCCGGGGAATGTTTAGAGACATGGGGGAGTGTAAGAGAGATAACGGGGGAGTGTTAAGAGAGATACGGGGAGTGTTAAGAGAGATAACGAGGGAGTGTTAAGAGAGATATGGGGAAGTGTTAAGAGAGATATGGGGAGTGTTAAGAGAGATACTGGGGGTGTTAAGAGATACGGGGGAGTGTTAAGAGACATACAAGGGGTGTTAAGAGAGATACGGGGGAGTGTTAAGAGACATACGGGGGAGTGTTGGAGAGATACAGGGAGTGTTAAGAGAGATACGGGGAGAGTAAAGAGTTACAGGGGAGTGTTAAGAGAGAAACTGGGGGGGGGGGGGGTTGTTAAGAGGGATACGGGGAGAGTAAAGAGAGTTACGGGGGAGTGTTAAGAGAGATTCTAGGGGGGGGTAGGGGTGTTAAGAGAGATGCGGGGGAGTGTTGCGGGGGAGTGTTAAGAAAGATACGGGAAAGTTAAGACAGATACGGGAAAAATTAAAAGAGATACGGGGAAAGTTAATTAAGAGAGATACGGGGAGTGTTAAGAGAGATACGGGGAGTGTTAAGAGAGATACGGGGAGTGTTAAGAGAGATACGGGGAGTGTTAAGAGAGATACGGGGAGTGTTAAGAGAGATACGGGGGAGAGTTAAAAGAGATACGGGGAGTGTTAAGAGAGATACGGGGAGTGTTAAGAGAGATACGGGGAGTGTTAAGAGAGATACGGGGGAAAATTAAAAGAGATACGGGTAGTGCTAAGAGAGATACGGGGAGTGTTAAGAGAGATACGGGGAGTGTTAAGAGAGATACGGGTAGTGTTAAGAGAGATACGGGGAGTGTTAAGAGAGATACGGGGAGTGTTAAGAGAGATAGGGTAGTGTTAAGAGAGATACAGAGAGTGTTAAGAGAGATACGGGGGAAAATTAAAAGAGATACGGGGGAGTGCTAAGAGAGATACGAGGAGAGCCAGAGAGCTGGAAAGGGACATAGGAAATTCAGATTCAGATTCAGACAGTGAATTCGTTTTAGGTATTGGTCCTCTTAAATGGGTTCTGAACACATTATGTATACAACATTTTGTTCAACGCTCGCATGCATACTAACAGATATGCTAACGGAGAAAGATTATTTTTCGTAGAGTTTCATTCATTTCTCACAGATTGAGAGGATATAAAGAGCCACCAGTGCGTTCAGTCAAGTGTGCGTCGGATTTACATGCTAATGGTTGGGGGTTCGAATCCAGGGGTGCGCTGTATTAAAACTGGCCTTCTGGCTGTCCCATCTTATTAACATCATTGTTGTTCTGGTGAAGTCAGTATAGGATTAGATAAGTCCCCCTT
>CM060309.1:28753924-28788924 GCA_030674185.1 Monoplex corrugatus
TGCGTGCACGCGCTTGAGTAAGTGTGTGTGTTTGTGTGTGTGCTCGCGCGCGAGCATCTATGATTTTTGCTTTGTCTGTCTGTCTGTGTCTTTCTGTCTGTCTGTCTCTGTCTCTCTCTGTTTCTCTGTCTCTGTCTCTCTTTCTCCGTCTCTCTTTCTCCGTGTGTGTGTGTGTGTGTGTGTCTGTGTGTTTGTGTGCGCGCGCGCGCGTGTATGTGACAGAGAAAAAGAGAGGGTGAGGGGGGGGGGTTAAGTTAAATTTCATGCCATTAGCAAACACACATCTGAATACTAATCATCCTTCAAGAAAGCGGCATTCTCGTCAAATATCCATTAGAATTCTGCGACGTGTTTTATCACACATTTTCTATTTTCTGCTTTCAACATGTTTTCCAAAGCCCGTAATTTTTTATTTAAACTGGAGAACCTAAACTGATGTCTTCTACTCTGTTGCCAAGCTTAAGAAGTAGATCGGCTGATTTGCTGTGTATTCTCATACTCTTTCATTATTATTTGTTCGTTTTTTTGATGTTAGTATCGATAATGTCATTTCATCAGACGGCAGATGCACATCGGAAATAGCTGGCAGAATCGGCCAAGCCAAAACAGCATTCAAGAAGATGACAAGCATTCTTACCAACAAATGCCTATCAATTAACATCAGAAAGAGAGTCCTTGAATGTTATATACGAGAACCAATACTGTTGTACGGATGCGAGGCGTGGACAGTCAGCAAGCAAAGCCAGAGCAGCATTGAGGCAGCCGAGATGTGGTTTCTCAGAAGAATGTTGAGAGTTCCATGGACAGCAAAGAAAACAAACGAGACAGTCTTGATGGAGGCAGACACAAGTCGATCACTGATAAGGAAGATTAGGAAAAGACAAGCAACATTTATAGGCCATTTTATGAGGAAGGGGGATTTGGAGCACCTGGTCACAACGGGAAAGCTGGAGGGAAAGAGAGCACCAGGTAGACCCAGGGAGAGAATGCTGGACGGACTTGCAAAGTGGCTGAGGATGAAGAGGGTGGGAGAGATGCTGGGGGCAACGAGAGATAGAGATGGTTGGAAGTCCATGGTCGCCAACGCCATGCGGCAGGGCACCTGATGATGATGATGATGATCGATAATGTTGTTTTCATTGTTGTAGCCTTGTTCTTATAATGGTGGTGGTAGCGCAAGTGTAAAAACCCTTTCTGTGTTGTCTTCTACTCGTATCAGTAGTCTGCCTCTGCAGGATAATCAGTAGGTCTGTTTTTTGACAGTCTTCCATTTTCCTCTATGCACGTCAGTTTCCATGTCAACGGAAGCCTCTTCAAGGTCATCGTGACCTTGAGAAATACAAAATCCAGATGTTTTGAAAAAGATTAAGCAAGGTGGATTGTTTGAAATGGATTGACCATATTGGTTTTGTTATAAATTTTTCGATGTTATAAAAAAAAAAAGTGACATGGGGAATTGTTTGAATGGCTTGATCATATTGATTTTGTTAAAAATTTCGATTTTTTTAAAAAAGTAAAAGGGATTGTTTGAGTTGCTCAACCTTAATGGCTTCACGACATTGAATTTGTTAGATAATTGATATCGTTATGTATTTTTTAATTTGTACAGTTATGAAGGGTGTTGGTTTACAAAATTTACCTAAGATGTACGTACTGGGATGTATGGGATCGTGTATGTAAGTGTCTGTGTCTGTCTAAATGCGTGTTTTTGTGTAACTCGCTGATGTTTTTTGTGTTTGTTTGTTGGTTGGTTGGTTGGTTTTTGTTGATTGGTTGGTTGGTTGGTTGGTTTTTGTTGATTGGTTGGTTGGTTTTTGTTGATTGGCTGGTTGGTATTTCTTGGTTTGTTGGCTGGTTGGTTGGTTGGCTGGTTTTTGGTAGTTGGTTGGCTGGCTGATTTTGGTTGGTTGGTTGTTTTTTGTTGGTTTTTGTTGGTTGGTTGGTTGGATAGTTTTTTGGTTTGTTGGTTTTTGTTGTTTGGTTGGTTGGCTGGTTTTTTGTTGGTTGGTTGGTTGGTGAGCTGGCTTGTGTTTGTTGGTTGGTTGGGTTGGTTGGTTTGAACCACTATATCAAAGCGGAAATAGATTTTCAGGTGCACAAATACATGTACACGTTCGAGTGGCCAAATTTATACGCACTCGTTTGTTGTTTGTTTGTTGTTGTTTTTTTGTAACACACTCACACGCACGCACGCACGCACGCACGCACGCACGCACGCGCATACTCTCTCTCTCTCAACACGCTACACACTAGATTACACACACACACACACACACACACACACACACACACACACACACACACACACACACACACACACACACACACACGCACAGCGTAACTCCATTGCACATAAAACACACAAGAACGCACGCACATACACACGGAAACAGTCACATACATTTTCCCGAGACAGGAGGCAAACGGGGGAAAAAAGACTCCTTTGCAGAAAAAGAGAAAAATGCCTGGCCAATAAGGTAGCGTGAATAATGAATGTCTGTCTAGACCAAAATACACAAACGTTTACGTTTTGTTTAGACTGCAGCCCACTGGCAACAAATGCAGAAAAACGGGTAGAAACTTATGGACATTGATTAGATTTGATTTTATCAAGATTTTGCGCTATATAAATATTATATATAAATATTGTAATAAATATTGTAATTATTATTGTTTCTCCGTTTGAACAAATGGTTTCAAAGAGAAAAGAAAGAAATAACTATAATGATGAGGAAAACAACAAAACCACAACCACAACAACAATAAATTATTATTATTATTATTATTATTGTACTACTACTACTACTACTGATAATAATAATAATAAATGATAATAATAATAATAATTGATGATAATGATGATGATGATAAATTATTGAATAGCGCTGTTGTCCATACTCATTTGGATTTTCTGCGCAATACACATTTCCCAAAGGTTAGAATATAATGAACACAGAAACTCTCTCTCTCACTCTCTCTTTCACTCTCTCTTTCACTCTCTTTCACTCTCTCTCTTTCACTCTCTCTCACTCTCTCTCTCTCTCTCTCACTCCCTCCCTCCCTCTTTCTCTCTCACAGAACGTGTAGACCTGTATAGTTGCCTACGCACTTTCAAGCGAGAGATGGGGGGCGGGGGATGAGTGATGTCAGGATGAAGACAGACACTATGTTATCGAGATAGTATAATAGAATGAGTGATGTCAGGATGAAGACAAACACTATGTTATCAAGATAGTATAATAGAATGAATGATGTCAGGATGAAGACAGACACTATGTTATCAAGATAGTATAACAGAATGAGTGATGTCAGGATGAAGATAGACACTACGTTATCAAGACAGTATAATAGAATGAGTGATGTCAGGATGAAGACAGACACGGTATTATGGAGGTAGTATAACAGAATGAATGATGTCAGGATGAAGACAGACACTGTGTTATCGAGATAGTATAACAGAATGAGTGACGTCAGGATGAAGACAGACACTGTGTTATCGAGATAGTATAACAGAATGAGTGATGTCAGGATGAAGACAGACACTGTGTTATCAAGATAGTATAACAGAATGAGTGATGTCAGGATGAAGACAGACACTGTGTTATCGAAATAGTATAACAGAATGGGTGATGTCAGGATGAAGACAGACACTGTGTTATCGAGATAGTATAACAGAATGAATGATGTCAGGATGAAGACAGATACTGTGTTATCGAGATAGTATAACAGAATGAGTGATGTCAGGATGAAGACAGACACTGTGTTATTAAGATAGTATAATAGAATGAGTGATGTCAGGATGAAGACAGACACTGTGTTTTCAAGATAGTATAACAGAATGAGTGATGTCAGGATGAAGACAGACACTATGTTATCGAGATAGTATTACAGAATGAGTGATATCAGGATGAAGACAGACACTATGTTATCAAGATAGTATAACAGAATGAGTGATGTCAGGATGAAGACAGACACTATGTTATCGAGATAGTATAACAGAATGAATGATGTCAGGATGAAGACAGACACTGTGTTATCGAGATAGTATAACAGAATGAATGATGTCAGGATGAAGACAGACACTATGTTATCAAGATAGTATAACAGAATGAGTGTCGTCAGGATGAAGATAGACACTGTGTTATCGAGATAGTATAACAGAATGAGTGATGTCAGGTTAAAGACAGACACTATGTTATCGAGATAGTATAATAGAATGAGTGATGTCAGGATGAAGACAGACACTATGTTATCAAGATAATATAACAGAATGAGTGTCGTCAGGATGAAGACAGACACTGTGTTATCGAGATAGTGTAACAGAATGAGTGATGTCAGGATGAAGACAGACACTATGTTATCAAGATAGTATAACAGAATGAATGATGTCAGGATGAAGACAGACACTGTGTTATCAAGATAGTATAACAGAATGAGTGTCGTCAGGATGAAGACAGACACTGTGTTATCGAGATAGTGTAACAGAATGAGTGATGTCAGGATGAAGACAGACACTATGTTATCGAGATAGTGTAACAGAATGAATGATGTCAGGATGAAGACAGACACTATGTTATCAAGATAGTATAACAGAATGAGTGTCGTCAGGATGAAGACAGACACTGTGTTATCGAGATAGTGTAACAGAATGAATGATGTCAGGATGAAGACAGACACTATGTTATCGAGATAGTGTAACAGAATGAATGATGTCAGGATGAAGACAGACACTATGTTATCAAGATAGTATAACAGAATGAGTGTCGTCAGGATGAAGACAGACACTGTGTTATCGAGATAGTGTAACAGAATGAGTGATGTCAGGATGAAGACAGACAAGGGGTTATCAAGATAGTATAACAGAATGAGTGATGTCAGAATGAAAACAATGTGTTATCGAAATAGTATAACGGAATGAGTGATGCTAGGATGAAGACAAAAAAGGGTTATCATGATAGTATTACAGAATGTGTGGTATCAGGATGAAGACAGACACTAAAATTTCGTGATAGTATAGCAGATTGAGTGTGAAATCACGATGAAGACAGTGTGTTATAGAGATAGTATAACAGAATTAATGATGTCAGAATGAAGACAGACACTCTGTAATCGAGATAGTATAACAGTATGAGTGATGCCAGGATGAAGACAGACACTGTGTTTTCAAGATAGTATTACAGAATGTGTGGTATCAGGATGAAGACAGACACTGTGTTATGGAGATAGTATAACAGAATGAGTGAGGTTAGGATGAAGTCAGACAGTGTGTTTATCGAGATAGTATATCAGAATGAGTGTGAAATCAAGATGAAGACAGACTGTGTTATCGAGATAGTATAACTGAATGAGTGACGTCAGGATGAAGACAGACACAGTGTTATCGAGATAGTATAACCGAATGAGTGATGTCAGGTTGAAGACAGACACTGTGTTATCAAGATAGTATAACAGAATGAGTGATGTCAGAATGAAGACAGACACTGTGTTATCAAGATAGTATAACAGAATGATTGACGTCAGGATGAAGACAGACACAGTGTTATCAAGATAGTATAAAAAATGAGTGATGTCAGGATGAAGACAGACACTATGTTATCGAGATAGTATAACAGAATGAATGATGTCAGGATGAAGACAGACACTATGTTATCGAGATAGTATAACAGAATGAGTGATGTCAGGATGAAGACAGACACTGTGTTATCGAGATAGTATAACTGAATGAGTGATGTCAGGATGAAGACAGATACTGTGTTATCGAGATAGTATAACAGAATGAGTGATGTCAGGATGAAGACAGATACTGTGTTATCGAGATAGTATAACAGAATGAGTGATGTCAGGATGAAGACAGACACTGTGTTATCGAGATAGTATAACAGAATGAGTGATGTCAGGATGAAGACAGACACAGTGTTATCGAGATAGTATAACAGAATGAATGATGTCAGGATGAAGACAGACACTGTGTTATCGAGATAGTATAACAGAATGAGTGATGTCAGGATGAAGACAGACACAGTGTTATCGAGATAGTATAACAGAATGAATGATGTCAGGATGAAGACAGACACTGTGTTATCGAAATAGTATAACGGAATGAGTGATGTCAGGATGAAGACAGACACTGTGTTATCAAGATAGTATAACAGAATGGGTGATGTCAGGATGAAGACAGACACTGTGTTATCGAGATAGTATAACAGAATGAATGATGTCAGGATGAAGACAGACACTGTGTTATCGAGATAGTATAACAGAATGAGTGATGTCAGGTTGAAGACAGACAAGGGGTTATCGAAATAGTATAACGGAATGAGTGATGTCAGGATGAAGACAGACACTGTGTTATCGAGATAGTATAACAGAATGAGTGATGTCAGGATGAAGACAGACACTATGTTATCGAGATAGTATAACAGAATGGGTGATGTCAGAATGAAGACAGACACTATGTTATCGAGATAGTATAACAGAATGAGTGATGTCAGGATGAAGACAGATACTATGTTATCGAGATAGTATAACAGAATGTCAGGATGAAGACAGACACTATGTTATCGAGATAGTATAACAGAATATCAGGATGAAGACAGACACTATGTTATCGAGATAGTATAACAGAATGTCAGGATGAAGACAGACACTATGTTATCGAGATAGTAAAACAGAATGAGTGATGTCAGGATGAAGACAGACAAGGGGTTATCTTTCAGAGACTTTATTGGGTTCTAAAGGCCTGGCACAACGCGTATACGGCAGAGTTCTTTCACGACAGAATTGATGTAAGTCACTCGTGCGGGTTTTGCGGCTTCTTTCTGTATGTTCCTGTTTGTCGCTGTCGTCTGTCTCTGTCTGTCTTTGTCTGTCTGTCTTTCTCTGTCTCGCTCTCTCTCCCTCTCTGTCCCTCTCTCTCTCTTTCTCTCTCTCCCCTGTGTCTTCTTTCCTCTTTCTGTCTCCTTTAAAGCTTATAAGATGTATAATGTGAATAACGGTGATAAGAAAATTTGGGTTACCAATGTTCGATTATATTAGTGCTCTTATGGATTTGGCTATGTACGGAGCAACCAAGATGTACAGAGTATTTCTGGATTCTTGAAGTGTTTTAAACAATTGATTATTGATTGCAGGTGGCATGATTGACATGGCCATGTAAATAGTGGTGACAAATTTAAAGAATATAGGATATCGTACGAGAACATGAACGGTCTAATCATATACTGAGATAAAAATGAACAAATTTGGTGTTTCTGACATTTCTTGCCATCGCTTCAGGCATAGCATCAGAGGCAACAATGACTTCATCTGCCGTTTATATGATTACGATAAATGAAAATTAATCCGTTTCTTGCTTTGTTATGATGTACTACACAATCCTAGAAATTAATACCGTCGAAATATTACTGGCATCCACGTAACTTTATATTTCATTTGCTTATGTCGAATTGCAATAAAACTGTTTTGTTCAATATGAATATGGACATGTGTGCTTATGAAGCATTAGAAATAGTGAGTACCGTTCCACACAAGCTTGAATTTATAAATATTATGGATGTATTTTAGCTTACCCAAATTTGTATTTCATAATTATGCATTACCCACTTGAGGAAGGATCCTTAAGTAAAATTCGTATTCTTTCTTTCTTTTTCTCTGCCTCTGATTTTTTACTTCTTGATATGAAAACAGGTAGTATGCTGATTTCAGCATAAGTATCTGAGCAATTGTGTATATGTACATAGCCGATATATGAGCATATCTGTATATATATAGCCAGTATCTGAGCACATCTGCGTGTATAGCCAATACAAATTACAAAACAGTTTGTGGTTTATCTGATGATGACTTACAAGTTGTTGTCAGCTGAAAACAACTTTGCCAAAAGGTGAACCACAGGTCTGTCCCAGTGGAAACCATGATTGCAAAAGTTTGAACAAATTTGACCCAGGTAATGCCATTTGATTCCAGACTGTTAAAGCTTTCGGTGGGTATTGTGGCGGTAATTTTCGTGAGGGGTTGGGGCTGTGTATCAGATTGTAATCATATGTGGATGACATGTTCAAGAAAACTGGAACAAAAATCAAACTAATTTATAGGTCATCGTCAGATAAACAACAAACTGTTTTGTAATTACATTCCTTGCACTGTTGTGTGTTAGATCTTCGCCAGAAACCACGATTGCACTTTAATGATGAAACAGCCAACACAAGCAGGCACACACACGTACACACGAGCACACACACACACACACACACACAGACCAACACACACACACACACACACACACACAACACACACACACACACACACACACACACACACTCACACTCACACTCTCTCTCTCTCTCCCCCTTTTCTCCTTCTCCCTCTTGTTTCTCCCCCCCCCCCCCTTCTCTCTTCTGTCTCTGAACATTACAACATGTGAGCAGACCTGTTATCCACACACACACACCACACACACACACCACACACACACACAACAACCACACACACACACACACACACACACACACACACCACACACACACACACACACACACAACACCACACACACACACAAACTGAACATGTATGGATCCTTACCACACAGTGGTGCTGACATTTTTATTATTCGAATTTACTCGTGATAAGGTCTGGAAAACGGGTCTTTTCGTTTTTGTTTTGTTTTGTTTTTACTTAAAGAAAATACGGAAGGTTAGTCATGTGAAAGGGGACCCGATGACTACATCCTGGACACTGGTCGTTGTGGTGTGGGAATTTGACCGAGAGTGGAAACGTTTTCTCTAGAATTGTCAGCCAAGCTATGTATTCTTTAGGGAACGTAGCAAATACAAAGATCTCACATGGTAATGCTTATTTCACGCGCTCACACACACACACGCATGCATACACATACACACGCACGCATACACGTATCCACGTAAGCACTCATTCACTCGCTCACACTCACTCGCTCACACACACACACACACACACAACACACACACACACACACACACACACACACACACACACACTCTCTCTCTCTCTCACTCAATCACTCACTCATTCACTCACTCAATTACTTCACTCTCTCACACATTCGGAAAGTCACCATAAAATATTTCCTCGTGTCTTTTTAAGGAAAGGGCGGGACAGTTGAAAAGACGACAGATGGATAAAATAACAACTGATAGACCCAACAACCGAGAGTCAAAACATGCACATGTCTGTGGCTACTTTATGATAACAGAAAGGATTGTTGAGAGGAAGACAGTCTTTGTGTGTAGTCTTTCTCAGCTACTCAAAAGTGCTTGTAAAGAGATGTGAAAGTCCAGTGAGTACGTGTCACCTTCTTCCATCATATTGGTCTGAGAACTTTTCATACTATACAGAAAGAAAAGTACAACACACGACACATTTCTACAGTACCAATTATCTGCCCCTGTTATATCCGCTAAGACCTTGTCTGACTGTCGGCCGAAGACCTATACCTCCTGACAGATTTCTTCCCTTTGATCTCGTCAAATCACTCCACCAGAGAGGAAGTTGGTTGGACGGGTTATTTTGCAGGAAAATTATCGTGTGTCAGCACTTCGCCCAAAGATAGAATTCCTCTGTGACAGTCGCCAAGAGTGTACCTGACTGAACTTTCTTCTATCAACAGAGAGGACATAATGACTCTAGCACCAATAGTAAGGAAGTAAAGACTCATATGGTTCGTAGAATCATTCAGTTGTGGTATGATTGCAAGCTAGACACTTCCAACAGTGTGTGTCACCCGTGGGGATACCGGGGGCTCTTTCAGTATAGTGTCCCCACCTTCTGGAAATTCTGTGCTAGAAATTTCCAATTTTCTGTCTATTTTTGTTTCTGTCTTGTTCCTTTGTTTTCTGTCATTTCTTCCTATAATTATCAGCCTTGCTGGTCTGTTCACCTGTATGTGTTCAGTAAAGTCTTACGTACTTTCCCTTAGGACTGAAAATTGAGTACATTTATTGGGTGCATTTTTGGCTCTAGAGAGGAGAGAGATGCGGAAGCAATTTTAGGCAATTCAGGCTCTTTTTTTTTTAGATATGTTTAAGTGTTCTTAGTTATGTTTAAGTTTGTCTTCATGTGTGTTTTTGAATCCTGTGTGTGATAAATTGGGCGAATTGGTCAGCATCAGGGGGCATTCCTTAGATCATGTGCGCGAATGCGTTGATATGTGTACATCATTTTCGTTCTTTTTTTCTTTTCTTTTCGTTTCCTCTTTTTGTGTTGAAGTACTCTGTGCGTGTTTAAACAGTTTTAGCCCTGATAGGGCTCTACACAGTTGGCTGGGCTTTAAGCAACAATAAGAATAACACTTACTCTGTGTGTGTGTGGTGCGTGCGTGCGTGCGTGCGTGCGTGCGTGCGTGCGTGCGTGCGTGTGTGTGTGTGTGTGTGTGTGTGTGTGTGTGTGTGTGTGTGTGTGTGTTGTGTGTGTGTGTGTGTGTGTGAGTGCGTGCGTGCGCTCGCGCCATTCACGTATGTGGGTGGGAGTGTGTGAGACTTATTTTGTTTTCTTCTTAACCAGACATTTTAGTGCTATCGATTGATCGGTGATGGTTCTCCAGGGATTTTGTGGGCAGTTCCGTGTTCAACGGTCTAGACGGTGATTTCGTTTAAAGGCCATTTCATTTAAATTGACGATTAATCGTTTAGATGGCTGCGACTCTGGCAAATCGTCTGAAGTACAGGGTTCTGTATTCGCATCTGTTTATCACAAACCGGAATTCAACAAAAAAACAGGGATCATTGACAAGTTGTGGTATATGCCATGTTTGTTGTTGTTTTTGTTGTTTTGTTGTTGTTGTGTATGTGTGTGTGTGGATTGCGTACATACACGCACACACACAAACTACCCACACCCACACGCCCACAACCATAGACACACCCACACACACCCACAACCACACACACACATCCACACCACATACACACCCATACACACACAAAAACACCCACAACCACATACAAAAGATTATACACCCATACCCATCCACCCACCCATTCTCACCCCCACACACAAAATCATTCACACTCGAATTTTAACGAAATTCCATCAATAGTTCGGGCACAACTATTCTGTACAGTTAGTCATAATCATAGAAAACTTCAAAAACAAACGGTTGTTGACTTTCCGTTTCTCATTTGACATTTGTGGCCCCACTCTGAGTCAATAAGTCGCCCGGCATTTTTTTCCCCACAATAACTCCAAAACATCAGCTGAGGTCTATGACCTCGATTTTAAGCTTTTAGTGTTGGCATTGTCTGAAACCCGTTTTCCTTAATGTGTGCAGTCAGCTTAGAGCAGAAGGCAGGGTCTGAACGGTCTACAAATGTTGGTTTTTATACAATAGGGTATCGCTAAAAATGACGAAGTTTTGTCAGTTTTGTGGATCCTCAAAAAAGGAAAACTTTAACAATAAAGTACACTTCGTATTTGAATGACTTTAGCAACAGAGTAATTTCAGCTCTTATTATGGACTCTGAAGCCCATAGCTAAGGGTGTTTGTTAATCGTTGATCGTCCAACTTGGAAGGTAATTTTGTCAAAATGGCAGACCCAACAGTTCCTAAGTTAAAATAGCTGTACATTTTTATATATTCAAGGTCAACGATGAGCATGGTTTTCAACTGTTGTCCATTATCTTAACGGGTTGTCGTTTTTGACGTGGTGTTACCCCTGACATGGCTGTAGTAGTCGGCTGGGCTGTAAGCAGTATGAACTTGAACTTGAAAATGGCTGTAAATCATGTTTGGGAAAAGCCACAGCCGTAAATTACAAATCGGTTAAAAGTTACAAAAACTGTAGTTTCAGTTGTGTCAAATTCTAAAATGGCTTGATTAGATTTGTTGACCCTGAAATTTTTGTAGAGGATCATGTGACACCTATGCAGTGTATCATTCCCATCTAAATGTCACCTCGTTTTGCTTATGTTCGATAAATGACCATTTTCGGGATAATATTTTGCATCTTAGCATATTATATTCAAAGAATCAATATTCTAATGGCTTTTATGAATGTGTTAGCATACACTATTTCGAAGTAACTGTTTTTGTTCATAAGAACGTCTATTCTAACAAGGAGTCCAACAGTCACATGCTTCATTACAAAGTTCGAATCCATCCCTGCTGATCTTCTGATTTCTAGGAACGTAAAGCATGATTTAAGCAGAAAGAGAGTAGAATATATATTTTCAATACGATTGAATTCCCTACACACATGCACGCACGCACGCACACGCACGCATTCACACGGACACACGCACGCACACACATACGCACACTATTTATATGCTGTAATGAAACTTGTTTCTTCTTGCACGCAAGAAACATTCATCAGTTGTTATCGGTTTCAGTGTGACATACTGTTGCCTGCTGCTAAAGTACATGTATATGATTAGTGAGACTTTCATTTGACAGGACGCTTAGGTCTGATATGTATCCATGATACTTGTTAATTTACACTGACAGACAGACAGACAGACAGACAGAGAGAGGCGCACGCGCACACACACACACACACACACGCACACGCTCGCACGCACGCACGCACACACTCACGCACGCACGCGCTCACGCACGCACACGCCAACAGCTTTCTCCAGATGCCAACACCAGCCCTTGCTTTTGACAGCAAATTGAAGTAAGTCTATAAACGTGCGAATGGCGCCCATCAAACATTGTGATAGTTCCATCCAACTGTCAATTCGAACAAAGCCAGACGTTAACAGTAATCGCTTTAGGATCGTAATTACTTGATCTGAGAACGGTTGAAAAAATGCTGCAATAAATTTTACAATTAGGTTTTACAAGCACTCTTTGTTTTCCCCTTTATCTGACCAGTTCTGTTAACGTAATTTAGTACCATAGAAATAGACATGTTTTGCTGAAGACCAGTTTATTCAGTAATAATACTGCCATAGAGATATAAAGAGTCTGAGTGTGCTACTCCTGCGCACTGTTTCCCTGTTACACCCTTGCTAAATTTAAAACTAGTTTGATTTATTTGTGGTGTGTACAATTCTGAAATTGTGAAAATGTGTATGTTTTAGTATGTATCGTACTTTGTTCATTTAACCTGTTTCTTTCCATCCTCTGATGGTCTCTGTGCTTTGTTCATTTAACCTGTTTCTTTCCATCTTCTGATGGTCTCTACGTCTGTTTATGCGTCACGTCACAACTTTTCTGAAGACTTTGCAATGTGTTTTTCTGTGAAAGACATCATCGCTTGTGTCTAAACAAACAAGGAGCATTTATCCGACAAGTTACCACTTAGCACCCCCCCTCCCCCCTTGCTCCAGCATAGCCTCTTAATCCTAATTAAACGTGGTTTGTTGTGGTGAGTGCTAAGAAGGTTAAGACAGACTAGTGCACACACTGATCTTACCTGTTGTTATCACCTGCTGCTAAACAGTTGCACGTGATGACACAAACCGACAGCGGTACAGTGCCAACAACATTTCACCGCTGTCTGAAATATCCCAATAAACTTTCCCACAGCTGTTAAGTGCGCCAGTGCTTCAGTCTGAACAAATTCCACATGTATATTGTGTCAGCTAACAAATGCTCAACACTATTATGTGAAATAGTAGTAGGCCTCCTTCGGTCATGACTGACCATGGACAAAGTACATCCGTTCTAATGTCTAGATGGGCTGTCTGCTTGAGAGTGTTTGTGGATGAATGGACGGATGTAAACCTGGGCAGTGTAATATGGAAGACAGGCTGTTGCCCATGGAACTTGTCCCCCCTCTCTACCTCGCTGACAGATCCAAAGGAACAGCAGGGCTGTTACGTTTTGGTGCCAACGCGGCCGCAGGAGCTGCCGGAAAGTGACAAAGTTTGCCATCCAACCGCCTTAGGGGCCCCACACCGGATTTACTGTCAGGGTTTACTCCCTTAGCTAGATGGCCGCGGGTAGCTCTCCAGAGCTGGCGCCCTTTGATGGATTTAATTTATTTCCACCAGGGTTTCTAGCCACCCTCCTCACCATCCTCCTGAGAGGACTGGTGTTGTTGCTGGTTTAGTCGCCAGCAATTCGACCCTGTGACAGGTGAAATAATGGCTGGATAAATATGTAAACCGGAAAATACAAAAACACATAAAACAGTAAAAGGAGTAGATGTTTATTCCTGTGAATAATACATCGATCAATAGGTAAACCAGTAAATACAAAAAATGCATAAAAGCAGTAATAAGGAATATATAAATATTCCTGGTCGTTTATTTTCAGTTACAAATCTGCTACACAGATTAAGTGTACCCAAAACATTTTACGACTGCCTGAAAGTAATCACGAAAGCGTTTTTGGCAGCTATCGGGTGTGCCAGTGTTCTGGTTTAAATAAATTCCAGCTGTGTCATAGGTCAATACAGATGGCGGAAATATTACAGACTATTTAACAGTTTTCTTTAGTCGAACAGATGCTCACCTTTTGTATCTTTACATAGAGAAATTGTGTGCGTTCAGATTTGTCAGTGAAGTTTATGTCCATGCGTGGGTGTGGTATGGGTACGAGTGTGTCGATGGGTATGAACCATGAAGCCAAATCTGACTATTTTAATCAAATTGTCAGTTTTATTCTAAAGATTGTGCGATGTGTTCAAAGAGATGTGACCATTGTGTTACCTCAGTTTTTGTGCAATGAAATATACCCAATATAATGACCCCGTTTTTCACATTGTTTCTTTGCTACTAGCCGACAAAGGTGCTACAGGTGCTTGAAGTGGAACGAGTCAAAACTGTTGACTTTATCAGTATCATGAAAATCATAGCAATATTATACGAGCCCATCCATCTCAGTTGTGAAAACCACTTATAAAGGTCGTGTTGTATGCTTCTAACGAAAGAATTGATGCGTTGTGCTGTGCTGTGTGTGTGTGTGTGTGTGTGTGTGTGTGTGTGTGTGTGTGTGTGTGTGTGTGTGTGTGTGTGTGTGTGTGTGTGTGTGTGTGTGTGTGTGTGTGTGTGTGTGTGTGTGTGTGAGAGTGTGTGTGTGTCCATTAACTTGCTGAGAGGGTTGGGGGTTGGGACAAACAAACAAACAAACAAACAAAAAGTTTTTCGCTCCCCCCCCCTCTCTCTCTCTCTTTGTCTCTCTCTCTCTCCCTCTCTCCCTCCCTCCCCCTTCCTTCCTTTTCTGCTGCCTGCCTGTCTGTCTTTTCGTCTCTTTCTTTCTTTCTGTTACACACACACACACACACACACACACACACACACACACACACACACACACACACACACACACACACACACACACACACACACACACACACACACACACACACACACACACACACACACACACACGCGCGCGCGCACGCGCGCGCGAACAATCAGTATATATTATATACATACCCATTATACGCATGTACATCTACTTGTCTGTTTGTCTTGTCTATCTGTCTGCCTATCTAGCTATACTTTTGCAGTTTTTGTTTTTGATTTGATTTGTCACAATGCCATGTGAAGTTCAGGTTGCTGTCCATGAACAGAGAGCGGTGCCTTTGTGCACCATGATTGCCCCCACCCCCCGCTCCCATCGCCTGTATCATTCATCCCTCACATTTTTTCTTTTTTATGTACATGCGTATAAATGTAATTGTTTTTCTCAAACTTTCTTTTATTCATTGCAAATTAGGAATGCATGCAAGTGCAAAACAAAAACAGGAACGCGTAACTGCAATCACGTTATGAGGAAGAACTGGAAACCAGGCAAAATATCCTTTAAAATGCAATCATATACATATCCATGTTAAACTCAGCAATTAAATAAAATATGTTCGTATTAATAGTAAATATAACAGAACATTTCGATTTAAAGGTATGTACGCCATTTAGCAATAAAAAAAAACCCCAAAGGTTCATATTAAATGGTAAATATTAACAGGCGTTTTTATTTTGATTTAAAGGTACGCAGACCATTTTTGCGTCGTATTCTTTTTATGCTATATTTTGTAACAATATATTTTTAATGACGGTCTTTTCAAAGTTGCTTTGATAAGTGTACACTATCTCGAGAAGGATAATTAAAACACACACCGACACCGTGTATTTACTCTTTTCAACACCAAATAAAGCCATGTTTTCAGTCACACTTATGTTTGCACAGGCGATACATTCTGATTTCAAGTGTTCGTCGATCCGTCCCCATGATAGTTTCGAATGTAAACATTTTTCAAAATGTATGATCAATATTATCTTTGTTTCAAATAAAAAAGAAAAGTCATAGCAGAAGCTGTTTATAGATCCTTTTTTTTCAAAGTGACATTAGTTCCAATTGTTCTGTGTACAGCAGGTATCTGTAACCATTTCAGTTTAAGTTGTATTTCATGACTTTTCATAATAGTTTTTATGAAACATCTATTCCCAATTTCTCTGACCACTTCGAACGATATTTTGGAAGTATCATCTATTGTTCGATCGCGCGTGGGGACGCCGGGAGCTGTTCCAGAACAAATACATGTAGTGTCCCCACCTTCTGGAACTTCTGTGCTAGAAATTTCCTCTTTTCTGTCACTTTCTTTGTTTCTGCCTTGTTCCTTTTGCTTTCTGTCATTTCTTCCTATCATTTTCTACCTTGCTGGTCCATTCACCTGTATGTGTTCATAAATACACTCTACATGTACAACACACACACACACACACACACACACACACACACACACACACACACACACACACACACACACACACCACACACACACACACACACACACACACACACACACACATATATATATATATATATATATATATATATATATATATATATATATAAAATAAACTTTAACCATTCTCTTCCCCCTGTTGATTCACACTCTAGACATGGATTATCAATACTGTTTGAGCAAGTTATCTGTGCTATTTCTGACGCTGTTGCAGCTAAGCCATCGAGCTTGGCAATAACGCTTACAGCCAACAGAATACAGAATGTGTCCTCACGCCCCATTAGTGTAACCCAGAAAGACGCAGCCTGCAGAATGAAGACTGCAGTCTGTGCTTTGTTGCTCTTTGCATCTAATGGCCTGACCTTTCTGCCCGCCACTATTTGGAGTGTAGCCTTCAGTCTTTGTTCCGGCAGCAGCGTGCAGTGATTACGTGTTATCAAGTCGGCTTCCTGTCCAGACGATTGGTGGATTTCCTGGGGCACGTTGACTTTTCTGGTTCTGGCCACTCTCTTTTGTCTTCTGCTATTGCTTCAGGGCGATGTATGCGTCTGCTTTTTTAACCGTTCTGTTGTGTGGATGGATTGTGATGTGTGTGCACAATGGAAACTTACTGACTGAGCAAAGAAAGATTCTCATCACTGACAAAGACATGAACAGAAATAATGATGGTCAGGCCTCGCTAACGACCTTACATTTTCTGCAGCATATTAGTAACATCGTCGTTCTCCCCCCCCCCCCCTTATCCTTGACTGGTCCCCCTGTAGGGATGCCGGGGGCTCTGTCATAAATAGTATCCCCACTTTCTGGAAATTCTGTGCTAGAAATTAAAAATTTTCTGTCACTCTTTTTGATTTTGCTTTGTTATTTTGCTTTCTGTCTGCTTTGTTATTTTGCTTTCTGTCATTTCTTCCTATCATTTTCTGCCTTGCTGAACCATTCACCTGTATGTGTTCGATAAAGTCTTACGTACTTTTTCTTAGGATTGATGATTGGGTACGTGTATTATGCGCATTTTTGGCTCTAGGAAGGTGAGATATGCGGAAACAGTTTTAGGTAATTCGTGCCCGTTTTTAGGTATGTTTTGGTGTCCTTAGTTATGCTTAAATTTGTATTCAGGTGTGTTTTTTAAATCCCTGTGTGACACTTTGACGGAGTGGTCAACGCATGTGCTTAGATTATGTGCTCGAATGCATTGATATGTATACTTAATTTTGTTTTCTTATTCTTTTTCTTTTCTTTGTTGAAGTTGTGTATGTTTTGAGACGGTTATAGCTCTGATATGGCTCTATGCAGTCGGCTGGGCTTTAAACGACAATAATGATAACAATCCGCGACTGGTTTCTACCCAGTATTGAGGGAGCTAGGAACTCAGCCGGAAGATTAAGAACACAGTGCACTGCAGTTTAGATCATTGGCCAGGGTCAGTGGAACTTTCAGGATTAACTTAATAGTAACTGGAATGATAAACCATTCTTATATAGGGCTTTTCTTCAAACTCCTTACGGACTGCGCATTACACGTTTTTCATATCAGATTGGTCATATTGACTGTTTCGGTGATTACCTACCAATCCGTCTGCCGTATCACTTAATTGGGTGTGGACGTTAATCCTCAAATAAAAAACAGATGCAAAGTGCAATACATCTCTCTCTCTCTCTCTCTCACACACACACACACACACACACACACACACACACACACACACACACACACACACACACACACACACACACACACACACACACACACACACACACATATCAAAATACACATACCCATACACATATGCAGACTAATACATACTAAAAAGTGCTTAGTCATACATAACCATGTAAAAAGTCACAGCATAAACGAGTACATACATGAATAACTACGTGACGCAGCTTTAATTTCAACACATATGCGTATGTGGACCAAATAGGGTCAAACGTCATCTTTGAACAGCTGAAATATCTTGAATTAATAGTAAGTTGGCAATAGCTTTGAATACCGTTGTCCAGATATTGGACCAACTCATCTGTGCTTTTTGTACTTGTGAGTGTTTATTCCGAGAGGTCTTTGGTCAGTCTGTTGACACCAAAGCATGAAAATGTGTCAATTCATTGTCAACCATTTTTTAAAACTTGCTTTTTAAAAAAAAATTATTATTTCATATTCTTTCTGTACAATAAACAAAAAGTAGCAAAAAAGTGATAAAGTACAATGATATAAAAGTATACATATAGAAACCGGTGATGTGGAATCATAAACAACTTGGAACGTTATGAAATACGCGTTCATAGCAGTGCTGACAGATCGTGTTCACAGACAGGACATGTGTTGTTAACAACGAACAGACAGAGAGAGAGAGAGAGAGAGAGAGAGAGAGAGAGAGAGAGAGAGAGAGAGAGAGGAGGGAGAGAGAGAGGGGGGGGGGCGGAAGGAGGAAGAAAAAACATCTACGAGCACACTCCAAGCCTACAGGGCAGTTCAGCCATGATTAAGAATCAATATTTTCAAGAAGGCTTTTACATCCTTCAGTATTTCTACTGCTTCTTTTCCTTGTTCAGTGTCGCCTGTGCCCATGTCAGTACATTTATGACTTGGAAGATTGTAATAGGAGAGAGAGACGGAGGGAGAGGGAGAGAGAGAGAGAGAGAGAGAGAGAGAGAGAATGAAAAAAAATTATAGTCAACAGATTGTTGTGGACTAGTTTCCCAGGTGGACCACGAGTATTTGACTAACCTAAATACTATCGTACATGTGTAATCATCTTTACATAGCGAGTCAATATTTAGCGTATGAAAGTGTGAGTTGTGTGTGTGTGTGTGTGTGTGTGTGTGTGTGTGTGTGTGTGTGTGTGTGTGTGTGTGTGTGTGTGTGTGTGTGAGAACGATCAAAACAGTGGGTGATGATTGATAGCTCTGTTGTACCTTGGTATTACAGTAAATTCACACACACACACACACACACACATACACACACACACACACACACACACACACACACACACACACACACACACACACACACACACACACACACACACACACACACAGCCTTCCCTTGGGATCTGTCTTTCCATTCCTCATTCAAATCCTTACCCTCCTACTCATCCTGTTTGGTCATTCTTCCTTTGTCAGTCTGTTGGTGTAGGATCCGTTTTTCTCTGTATATCTGTGTTTTTCGGTATAGCTGTTTTTGTCTGTCTGTCACATGTCTCTTCCTAGCCTCACCATCCCTCTCATTGACCTGTGTGCACCAGTTGACGTGTCAGTTTGAACAAATGTAAAATCGTCCTTGCTCCTTCTCACTGTGCTAAATTAGTCCACAGGGACTTTATCAAAAACGTGACGAAGATCTAATGCTCTTCTCCTTTGCTTACTGTCAAGTCTGAAAAAGAAATCAAATATTTGGTGGTGTGTGTGTGTGTGTGTGTGTGTGTGTGTGTGTGTGTGTGTGTGTGATGTGTGATGTGTGTGTGTGTGTGTGTGTGTGTGTGTGCGTGTGCGTGCGTGCGTGCGTGCGTGCGTGCGTGCGTGCGTGCGTGTGTGTGTGTGTTTATTTCAAAACCGCACCACCACTCTGTCTCGCATTTTGTCATGAGGTTATGCGCGCTTTAAAAATAAGCGTGATGAGGGTTTGTTTACAGACTGCAAGATTTGCCACGATACTTGTGGATCACTAGCTGACACGCCAGTTTATGTGGACATTGTGTTATTGTGGTATTGAAAATGGGGTCATTGGTGTGGACTTAACTTTTTATACGTAGTAAATCGATGTCATATAAAACTAGTTAAACAAAGAAAGAAAGAAACCAATGGCTTTAGCCCCCATCACCTTGTTTCTTATCCACACACACACACACACACACACACACACACACACGCACACGCACACGCACACGCACACCCACTCGCGCACACGCGTACATACGTACATACATACATACATACATACATACATACATACATACATACATACATACATACGTACGTCCATATATAGTAGGCCTCCTTCGGTCATGACTGACCATGGACAAAGTACATCCGTTCTAATGTCTAGATGGGCTGTCTGCTTGGTCCAAGCAGCGTCGCCTGTGACTGTACAGACCAACGCGAGAGAGGCAGTCTCTGTCGCAGCGGTCGCATGTGTATGCTGATGCTGGTCTGTTGGCTGTCATCCCTTTTCTGCGAACTCGCTTTTCTGCTGCAGCAGCTGACAGTTTGTCCTCACCAATCCGCAGCTGTTTCTTGAGAGTAGTTCACCAGCTGTTGCGGTCGTCTGCGAGGTCCTCCCAGGACTCGGTGTTGATCTCAAGCGCCTTCATGTCACGCTTGCAAACGTCTTTGTATCTCAGCTGTGGGCGGCCAATGTTTCTCTTGCCCTGTGGCAAGCTCACTATAAAGGATGTCTTTTGGGATGCGACCATCTTCCATGCGGCGAACGTGGCCCAACCAGCGCAGCCGACGCTGTCTCAGCATGGTATGCATGGTTGGGAGGCCAGCGCAGGTTAGGACTTCGGTGTTGGTCACCTTGTCTTGTCAGGAAATGCCATGTATTCGCCGTAGGCTTCTCAGGTGGAAGGTATTGAGCCTTTTCTCCTGATAAGCATGCGTGGTCCACGCTTCGCTGCCATACAGCAAGGTCTGAGGACACAGGCGTTGTATACAGCCATCTTTGTCTTTGTGGTCAGCTTGGGATTTGTCCACACCCTTTGTGTGAGGCGGGCTAGTGTTGTGGCTGCCTTCCCGATCCTCTTGTCGACCTCTGTGTCAAGGGCGAGGTTATCGGTGATGGTGGACCCAAGATATGTGAATTGATGGATGGCTTCAAGCTCGTAGTCATGAATGGTGATGGTTGGTGGAGATGGCGTGTCTTGGCCCAGGACGGTTGTCTTCTTAAGACTGATGGTCAGACCAAAATCTTTGCAGGCCTGGTAGAAGCGGTTCATTAGTGACTGCAAGTCCCGCTGAGTATGGGTCACAACTGCGGCATCGTCGGCAAATAGCATGTCTCTGATGAGGGCTTCACGGACCTTTGTCCTTGCTCTGAGGCGGGCGAGTTGAAGAGCCTGCCAATGCATCTGATCTGGTCCGCAGGTGGATCCCTTCTTGCGCTGTGCTGAACGCATGCCTCAGGAGGAGAGCGAAGAAGATTCCAAAGAGGATTGGGGCCAGGACGCAGTCTTGTTTCACACCGCTGCGTACGTCGAAGGGCTTGGAGAGGTTTCCGTTGAACTGCACCATCCCTTTCATGTTTGAGTGGAAGGACTCAATTAAGCTGTGCAGTTTGGGGGGGCAGCCGATTTTTCGGAGAGCCCTGAAAAGGCCATCTCTGCTGACTAGGTCAAAGGCCTTGGTGAGGTCAATGAATGCCACATACAGGGGCATCCGCTGCTCTCTGCACTTCTCCTGGATTTGGCGAAGGGAGAAGACCATGTCTACCGTGGACCTCTCTGCTCGAAAACCACACTGTGATTCCGGGTAGACGCGTTCAGCCAGTTTCTGCAGGCGGATTAGGAGGACCCGAGCATAGACTTTGCCAACAATGCTGAGGAGCGAGATACCTCTGTTGTTGTTGCAGTCGCTCCTTTCGCCCATTGTTTTTGTACAGGGTGACGATCTTGACGTCCCTCATGTCCTGTGGTACAGCTCCCTCATTCCAACACTGACAGAGAACTGCGTGCAAAGGGTGCAGAAGAGAAGTCTTGCAGTGCTTGATGAGGTCTGGGGGAATTCCGTCGTTGCCAGGTGCCTTCCCTGATGCCAGGCTATCAATGGCCTTGCTGAGTTCGTCCGCAGTTGGCTCTGCGTCAAGTTCTTCCATTACCGGCATGCACTTGATGGCATCGAGGGCTAAGGGGGACACCATGTTCTGTGTGGAGTAGAGTCGGAGTAGTGTTTCGCCATCTTTCCATCTGTTGGCTAGGATTGCTGATTACTTCCCCAGTGGAGGATTTGAGGGGGGCGATCTTGCTCGTGTTGGTCCCAGTGCCTTCTTGATGCCATCATACATTCCTCGGATGTTGCCTCTTTCAGCAGCACTCTGTATCTCTTCGCTGAGCTCTGTCCAGTACTCGTTTGCGCAGCGCCTGGCGTTAAGCTGAACCTTACTTCTGGCAGCCCTGAGATTTGCAGGTTCTTCTCGCTGGGTGACCGCTTATACTTGGTGAGTGCGGCACGCTTGGCCTCAACAGTGGGAGTCATCTCTGATGATTTGGCCTCAAACCAGTCGTGGGACTTCACAGTTTTCTTCCCAAAGGTGGCCATAGCAATGCGGTGCATGGTGTCTCGTAGCGTTTCCCATATCTCATGGCAGAGTCTCTGGGCTGCAATGCATCGTATTCCTCTGAAAGGCCTCTGCGAACTGTTCTACAAGATCTGGCTGAGACATCTTGCTGACGTCAATGCGAGGGTTCCCTTGTTTCTTTGAGCAGTGGAACTTCTTTGGTTGTAGCCTGATCTTGCAACATACCAGAGAGTGGTCTGTGTCGCAGTCTGCGCTGTGATAAGAGCGAGTGTGGAGAACGTTTTTGATAGCGGCACGTCTTACTAGGATCAAATCCAGTTGGTGCCCATGTTTTGAGCGGGGATGCCTCCAGGAGACTTTGTGCTGAGGCTTCGTCTTGAAGAAGGAGTTGGCGATGCACAGCTCATGGCAGGCGCAAAGCTCAAGCAGTCACTGTCCATTCTCATTCATTTTCCCCACTCCAAAGGAACCGAGGCAAAAGGGCCATGAGTCATTGTCTGCACCCACTCTGGCGTTGAAGTCGCCCAGGAGAACAAGTTGTTCTGTCCTGGGGATGTTCCTTATGGTTGATGCAAGATTTTCGTAGAACTCATCCTTGGTGTCTGGAGAGGCGGACAGAGTTGGGGCAATAAACGCTGATGAGAGTGACATAGCCTTCGGTGGTGTTGAGGCGGAGAGTCAAGAGTCGTTCTGAACCGCCGCTGCCTGGTTCAATCATGTTCAGCAGGCTGTTCCTTACTGCAAAGCTTACTCCGTGCTCTCTTGGGGCATCAGAACTCTTTCCTTGCCAGAAGAAGGTGTAGTCCCTTTCCTTTAGTGTTCCTGAGTCAGCCAGCCGTGTTTCCTGCAGAGTGGCAATGTCCACATTGAGCCTCTTTAGTTCGCTGTTTATGACGGCGATTTTTCTGGCGTCGCTGATGTCTTGCAGATCGTGGGAGAGCCCAGGCATCATTGTTCGGACATTCCAACAGCCCAGTTTCACTGCTGATCCTTTTCCTGATCCGTTTCTTGAATTTGAATTTTTCTTTTTGTTTGGTGCGGTAATTAACGACCTGCTTGTCAGATTTTCTCCTAATCTTCATGCACCCAATGAAGAAGGCAGGTCGTGGCTGGACAGCACCTAACTGGCTGGGGGCTGCCCAGCTTAGGCGGGCGTTAGCTGTCCAGTAAGACACGAAGGTCTCTCCCACCGTCAAAAGCAACCCCTGGCGTCAGCTCTACGCCAGTTGAGCAATGACTTATCACCGGTATCTGTTGCTTCCCGTGTTGTGCCGACACTAGTGTTAGTAGCGAGGCTGGAGTGTCCTCTCCAGGTCGTAGGTGCAGAGTGTTTGTGGATGAATGGACGGATGTAAGCCTGGGCAGTGTAATATGGAAGACAGGCTGTTGCCCATGCAACTTGTCCCCCCTCTCCACCTCGCTGAGAGATCCAAAGGAACAGCAGGGCTGTTACGTTTTGGTGCCAACGCGGCCGCAGGAGCTGCCGGAAAGTGACAAAGTTTGCCATCCAACCGCCTTAGGGGCCCCACACCGGATTTACTGTCAGGGTTTACTCCCTTAGCTAGATGGCCGCGGGTAGCTCTCCAGAGCTGGCGCCCTTTGATGGATCTAATTTATTTCTACCAGGGTTTTTAGCCACCCTCCTCACCATCCTCCTGAGAGGACTGGTGTTGTTGCTGGTTTAGTCGCCAGCAATTCGACCCTGTGACAGGTAGTACTGGGTTCCAGGTTACCAGTAGCGGATACATCTATCCGACCTGACATTAACGTCCATATATACATACATACATACATACATACATACATACATACATACATACATACATACATACATTAACGTCCATATATACATACATACATGCATACAATAGATACACACACACACACACACACACACACACACACACACACACACACACACACACACACACACACACACACACACACACACACACACATATATATATATATACTCCTAATCATAATTTAAGGGCCACTTCTTCCTTCCTCTCTAATTTTAAGTTGAAATAATTGACAATGTTTAGAATTGATTCTATGTTTTATTTCATCATTTCCACACCTGTTTTGGAAAAAGAAATTAGCACAATGACCCATTAGTGAACAGCACATGCATTTAAAGGAACATCCCCCCCTTTTCAAAAAACAGAAAGTGTCAGATTTGGCCAATCTGTTTTCAATATCGCGTGTGTCCGCCCCGAGCATGGATGCATGCTTCACAGCGCCGATGCATCGACCCCACAAGGGTACGGAGTGTGTCCTGAGGGATGGCCGCCCACTCGATCTGCAGGATGTCGACCAGCCTGGCCAGGGTGCCCGGTGGGGGGTGGTTGTCCCTGATGCGCCTCCCGAGCACATCCCAGAGGTGTTCAATTGGGTTCAGGTCAGGTGAGCACGCTGGCCAGGCCATACGGACGACTTCATGCTGCTCCAGGAAGTCGGTCACAAGGCGTGCTCGATGCGCAGGTGCATTGTCGTCCTGGAAGATGGCGCCTTGACCAAGGTCCACAAGCGCAGGCATGCCACGGCCGCCAGAACCTCGTCCCGGTACCGGACCCCGTTCAGGATGCCGTCAATGGGGAGCAGGGGGGTCCGGGTACCACGGCTCATGCCACCCCACACCATCACCGACCCGCCGCCGTACCGGTTATGCTCTTGGACAGTGGCGTCAGCGAACCTCTCCCCTTGACGTCGCCACACCCGAGCCCGGCCATCGTTAAAGGTCAGGGTGAACCTGGACTCATCCGAAAACAAGACCCGGGCCCACTGTTGCCTTGTCCAGGTCACGTGCTCCCTGGCCCAGGTCATGCGGCGCACTCTGTTGACCGGTGACAGCACGGGTCGGACGGCCGGTCTCCGTGACCTCAAGTTTGCCTCATGTAGCCGTCTTCTCACCGTGCTGCAGCTGATGTTAGCACCTGTTGCGTCCCTCAGCTGACCCCTCAAGGTCACCGCAGTGGATGCCCTTTCCCTCAGGACGGAGAGGGCAAGGTAGCGGTCTTGCTGTCTTGTCGTTACTCTGGGTCGACCCGTGTGACGCCTTTCCTGGACTGCTCCAGTCTCATTGAAGCGCTCCAGCAGTCTCTGGATTGTGGAATGCGACACTTCAAGTCGTCTAGCAACTTCCCGCTGCGCTAGGCCTTCATCAAGCAGAGCGAGGGCTCTCCCCCGCTGCTCATCCGTCATCCGTCGTCTTGCAAGCATGGTTAAAACGAACCAAGAACGGGTCCTTTTTATCCTCGTCTGCGGGCAACTTTGGCTGGAGTAGTGTTCAAAAAGGGCTTGCCTTGCACGTGCAAAGCGAATTTTGTCGCTACCTTGCCTGCGTCGTCAGAGAGACCCTGCTGAAGATTCGACAATTTCGTGTGGAAATTGTCTTCCTTGGGCCGCCCATTGCAAATCGGCAAATCCCCAAACACGTGCCAAAAGGAAACTGCAATGTTGTCTGAGCTCTTATCCATTCAGTTACGGCAACGAATTGGAGAAAAGAGTAAGAGAAAATAGGTTATTTCTCCTTTCAAAAATTGACCCGAAAACGTTCCTGGCCCTTCAATAATGACGTGTAGTATATATATACATATACATGTATACATACATACAGTGAGAGAAAGAGAGAGAGAGAGAGAGAGAGAGAGAGAGAGAGAGAGTGTGTGTGTCTTTGTGTGTGTGTGTGTGTCTGTGTCTGTGTCTGTGTCTGTGTCTGTGTCTGTGTCTGTGTGTGTTCTTTCCAAGATATCCGTCCCATTTACTTGACAGTTTGTTTCGCTTACGTTAGTTGAGTAACCATATTCAAAGTTGAAAAAAGAGGGGGGAGAGGGGCATCCTAGAAAACATTAAAAATAATCCTTTTATAATTTTTTGGCGATATTATTATATAATAACTTAGAATAGATCATACTCTCTGGGAACGTTCGATTTAAGTTCATAAGAACCATTTCTGACAATAAGTCTACAAAGATTTGTGGGGCCTTTTTCATGGACCTATTATTTTGTTACACATTTGATCCATTTAAGAAGTACAAATCCCTAACACTGATCTGCTTTTTTCTGTAACAAAAATAAATTCAGCAGAGAGGGGTAAGAATATATGTGATCCTGATTTGATATTCCATGTGCATGCACGAACACTCGCACACGATCTTCCCAGTACCCCCCCCCCCTCTCCCTTCCATTACACACACATCAAAAGTTATCGATGCAACACAAAATGAGACTTTATGATACACCAGAAAAGTAAAACTTTTGTTCTTTTCAGTGTGAAATAATTACTTGCTGCCAGAAAACATGGTGAGGATGGATTCTATTTGACACGTATGGGTCATATTTGTCCATGATACGTATTAACTTTGTGCCTCCCCCCGTGGGGATGCTGGGGACTTTTTCAATGTAAACAGTATCCTCACCTTCTGGAAATTCTGTGCCAGAAATGTCCTCTTTTCTGTCACTCTGTTTGTTTCTGTCTTGTACCTTTGCTGTCTGTCATTTCTGCTTATCGTTTTCTGCCTTGCTGGTCCATTCACCTGTATGTGTTCAATAAAGCCCTACGCACTTGTTCTTAGGATTGCTAACTGGGTACATTATCAAGTGCACTTTTTGGCGTTAGGGAGGTGAGATATGCGGAAGCAATTTTAGGTAATTCAGGCCTGTTTTTATATATGTTTTGATGTCCTTAGGTATGCTTAAATTTGTATTCAGGTGTGTTTTTTAAATCCCCTGTGCGATAAATTGGACGGAGTTGTCAACGCCAGGGGTATGTCATTAAATTATGTGCGCGAATGCATTGGTATGTGTACTTAATTTTCTCTTCTTTTTTTCTTCTTCTCCCTGTTGAAGTTTTGTATGTTTTGAAGCGGTTGTAGCCTGATATGGCTCTACGCATTCGTCTGGGCTTTAAACAACGATAACAATAACAATAACAGTAATAACAATAACAACTTCGTGCCTGTAGCCAACAGCTCTTCTTTCACGTGCCAACACCATGCTTTCCCTCTGACGACCGTTAACTCTACGTGTATGCAAATGGCACTCAAACAGCACATGATGGCTCATTACACGTGCAGGCTTGCACAGTCTGGCACTAATCACACTGGAATGGTAATAGTCTGATCTAGCGGCCTCCAGCATAGGACCTTTGACCCACTTCAGTAAATTTCCCATTGGCTATTTGAGTAATGGCGGACGTATGAGTGTTACAATAATTTTTTTTACGTGTATCAGGCGTGTAATGTTGCATGATGAGGCCTAAAAGACAGACACGTTTTATTGAAAGTTTGTGTGGGTAGGAACAAACTGCTTTAACTATCCACTCTCCATTAAGAAAACATCAATAGTATTCTTCAACATCCTCTGTACATCTTGTCCGAGTACTTTCTCTTAGGATTGATAATCGAGTACAAAAACAACAACATGTATTAAGTGCATTTTTGGGATCTGGGGAAGTGAGATATGCGGAAGCAATTGTAGGTGATTAAGGCCCGATTGTATATATGTCTTAGCGTCCTTTATTATGTTTAAATTGGCATTCAGGTGTGTTTTTAAATCCCGCGTGATGAATTGGACGGAGTGGTCAACGCCAGGGGCATGTCCTTAGATTACATGCGCGAATGCATTGATGTGTACTTAATTTTTGTTTCCTTTTTTTTCTTTTAACCTGTTGAAATATTGTGTGTGTTTTGAAATGGTCATAGCCCTGACGTGGCTCTACCTAGTGGGCTGGGGTTGATAACAATAACAATAAAAGTAACAGTCATAGTACAATTAAATAAAAGTAAAATCAGAACTCTGCACGTGCACGATCCCAAAAGTATAAAATAAAAATGTCACTGGTCATGATGTCTGTTGAAAGCTGATGCCAACAAACACACACAGTGATCTTCACTTCACTTCTTCAATTTCCTAGTGGGATGCCGGAGGCTCTTTCAGTATAAATAGTGTTTCCACCTTCTTGAAAGTCTGTGCTAGAAATTTCTTCTTTTCTGTCGCTGTCTTTGTTTCTGCCTTGTTCCTTTGCTTTCTGTCATTTCTGCCTATCATTTTCTGCCTTACCAGTCCCTTCACCTGTATGTGTTCGATAAAGTCTTATGTACTTTTTCTTAGGATTGATAATTGGGTACATGTATCAAGTGCATTTTGGCTCTGGGGAGGTCAAATATGCGGAAGCGATTTTTAGGTAATTTATGCCTGTTTTTAGATATGTTTTGGTGTCCTTATGTATGCTTCTATTTGTATTCAGGTACGATAAATTGGACGGAGTGGTCAACGCCGGGGACAGGTCCTTAGATTACATGCGCGAATGTATTGACATGTGTACTTAATTATCTTTTCTTTTTTTTCCTGTTGAAGTTTTGTATGTTTTGACTAGGTTATAGCCCTGATATGGCTCTACGCAGTCGGCTGGGCTTTAAACAACAATAACAACAACTTCTTGACTTCACTTCAGCTTGTTTCGGTCCGTTGTTGGACAGAAGCTTTTCTCATCGCACGCCACTGTTGCTGGTTAATGCTGTTCTGGTCCATTGTATGTCGAACTTTTCTAGATCGTCTCGCCATCTGGTTCTCTGGCGACCTCTGTTCCTTTTTTGGCTTCGAGGGATCCAGTGCGTCACTTTGGTGGTCCATCTGTTGTCAGATCTCCTAATGATATGACCAGCCCAGTTCCATTTTCATTCACAAACTGTGTCTATCATGTCTGGAACCTTCGTTTTTTCTTCTTACCCATGCCGCCGTTTTCCGGTCCTTCCAGGTGATTCCCATCATGATCCGTTCGTGGGCCCTTTGCATGGTTCGCAGTTTTAGGAGCTGACGTTTCGTCAGGTTCCATGTTTGGGGTCCATATGTCGCATTTGGCGTTAAGCATGCGTCCTACACTTGGCGTTTCAATACAATCGGCACACAGTGATCTACATGTCAAATACCTGCTGCTGAATGTTTGCACGTGATGACACAGCCAGACGCTGAACTGTGCCAACAGTATTTCACCACTGCCTGAATTTCTTGAGGAAGCTCTTCCACAGCTGCGGAGTGCGCCACTGCTCCAGTCTAAACACATTCCAGCTGTATTAAGAGTCCGTAAACAAATATAAGCCAGAGTAAAGTAACTTGATCAATAAAAAAGCTAGCTAAAAATGGAACGTATAAACAGACATGTTATATGCTGACAGTACTCGTGTGAACCGCATGAAACAGGACATATTTTCAAACGTGGTGTTTGCCCTGATGTGGTTGTCGTAGTCGGCTGGGTTATAAACAGTATCAAGTTGAGCCAAATTGGTAAACTGATAAAAGTAGTGTAAATCGCGCGCGTGTGTGTGTGTGTGTAGTGTGAGTGAGTGAGTGAGTGAGAGAGAGAAGAGGGGTGGTGCGTGTAAAGTGTGTGTGTGTGTGTGTGTGTGTGTGTGTGTGTGTGTGTGTGTGTGTGTGTGTGTGTGTGTGTGTGTGTGTGTGTGTGTGTGTATGATGTAGGAATGGAACCCTGAAAATATATATTTCACTAATTAATTTAGTGCTGATTGCTTTAAAAGTTCAATCTAACTGTGTGATGGTGTCGATTTTTTAAGTCTGAAATCATGTAAAAAGTGTCATAACCTAAATTAGTTCTCTAAAAATGAAGCATTTCAAGCGTTCTCTCTCTCTCTCTCTCTCTCTCTCTCTCTCTCTCTCCTCTCTCTCTCTCTCTCTCTCTCTCTCTCTCTCTCTCTCCTCTCTCCCTCTCCCTCTCTCTCTCTCTCTCTCTTTCTCTCCCCCTCCATTTCTACCGTCTGAAGTTTCAAATAGGTCTCTCTCTCTGACTCACCATTCCTACGTCTTAACTTTCAAATTGATCTAGATGTGGAATCTAATGTTCATCATTTGAGATAGAAGCAAAATAGAGACATTTTTTGTGTCCGTTAGACATACACGCAAAAAAGACGAAATGCACATTGTCAGCTGTCCAACTTTCTATGATCTTCGATTAACGTTTATATTTTTTTATCGGAAATATCACATGTATCCAAACGTGTTTAAACTGCGTGCATAGGCATTATACAATTCAACTCGTTTTGAATCTGGTAAGAACATTGGTTTGTTTCGACTGAAACCTTTCGCAGTAAAGGAAATTGCCATGTCCTGATAATTTTACATAGTTTTTGTTTTGCTCTCAATTGTTAGCATTGAATTCTTATGTAATACTTCATTTTTGAAATTCATCTCAGACTCTCTTTCAGTAGAGGCTTATGGCCTTTTTGAATCAAACAAATCTGAACCTGAATCAATCTCACTCACCAATACATGTATTATAGACGTCCACGCATCGTTGGCCTGTTGTTTTTGTTGAGTTCAACTTCTTGTGGTCATATGAGGAAAATTAGTTTATTCCCGCATAGCGTGTTTCCTGAATAATTTTTCCTGGAACATTTTATGAGCAGTCCATCGGTTAGAGTTTGTAGTTTGAAAAGACAGTTCTTGAGCTTTGACACTCTCTGTCTCTCTGTCTCTCTGTCTCTCTTTCTGTCTGTCTGTCTGTCTCTCTCTCTCTCTCTCTCTCTCTCTATCTCTGTCTCTCTCTCTCCCTCTCTCAGACACAGACACGCACGCAATCACAAACATATCTACACACACAAATCAGATGATCGTTTCATCATGTTATCATCCAGCATCGCATCGTACCCTGTTGTCCATATTCCCTGAGATGAATCAAACCGCACACACACACACACACACACACACACACACACACACACACACACACACACACACACACACACACACACACACATACAGACAGACAGACAGACAGACAGACAGACATATATACACATATATACATACATACGTACGTACGTATGTACGCACATACATACATACATACATACATACATGCATACATACATACATACATACATACATACATACATACATACATACATACACACACACTGAGCGCGCGGTACACACACACACACACACACACACACACACACACACACACACACACACACACACACACACACACCACACACACACACACACACACTTTCGACAATCACACACACAGACAAATAAATAAATAAGCTTCTAAAAGAAGCTTGGATTATTTTTTTTTTGTGCTGCTATTGCTACGCTGAATGGTTAATATTGTCTGATCACGTTATTGATATGGTTCCTGCTGCCGTGGCTTGGCCATCGACTTATATCACTGAGCTATAAGCCAAAGAATGCAAAGTCTATCCTCCTGCTTCCTCACTGTGCCCTACAACATAACGACTTGCAGAAAAAAAAGGACTCCAGTCTGTGCTTTCATCCTCTGCATATTTGGGTCTGAACATTTTTTTACTTATTTCTTTCCCGTTTTGTTTGTTTATTTTGTTGTTGTTGTTTGTTTGTTTGTTTTCAGCAATCCGATTTTATTGAATGTTTGTATGCATGTTTTTTGTTTTCTCCCCAAAATGTGTAAGCGGTATTTCGTGCATAAGCTGCGAACTTCGTCTTCGGTAAGCTTGTCCTGTGGATGTGCTCTTATGTCCGTATCAGCCATCGGGCTCTGACGAGAACGGCATGTTCAAACATGCATATTTGATGTTCGGCGTGCGTATGGAAACGGAGGTAGTGTAAGCACTAGCAGGTGTACACACGTGTTAACCTGGGAGATCGGAAGATTCTTCAGCCTTTACCCACCAGACGGGAGGGTACATAGACAGGGTCGAGTCCACACCTTCCGAATGGGAAACCTGACGTTTTACCCTCTTGTCTTCTGCCCGTCCTGACCATTCTGTCTGTTGCTTTGTAGCGTGTAGGCTTCAGTGTGTGTTTGAGCCATCGAACGTACTTATACGCTCTCTGGTTCCAGCAGCAGCGGGAAATCGTCACGTGCGGTCGGTACAATTCCCTGTCCGGACGACTGGCGGATTTTCTGGGTCATGTCGACCCTTCTAGTTCAAGTGACGTTGTCTTGAATTCCTCCTCATCAAGATCTCCATCTCCTCATCCTTCAAACATGGCCATGCATCGTTATCCATGTAAACACCAGAAATACATCCGCTGAGTAAACAGTCATGCTTCAACTGCACGGAAGATATAAAAAAACAAGATAGTCAAGCCATATGCAGCAAAAAATTGTAGGCACAGCTGGACAGCAGAAAGTTGTCAGAGAGAATGCCCCCCCCCCCCCTCCCCAGCCGAGTGTTTCGGTCCTAAACTCTTTACACTCTATAGGAGGAAGGAGTTGCATCTATGGCATGGCTCTGTGGTTCCCTTCTACTGTTTAACAGTTTTTTCCTCCCCGGGTCCGAACCCGCCCCTCCGAGGGCGTCTTAAGGCCAATTGCCCATTTTGACAGATGACTTAACCATTTTGCTATACGTAGGGGAATTTTAAGCTACAGGAAGTTCATTTTGTTCCTTTTCGATGAGATCCAGCTGGAACTATTTTCATCTGCTTCTGTAACTGCCTGTGGGACTCTGGTCCTCCCCTTACAAGAAATCAAGAGCTGATTGATGGTTTGATGAGATCATATTCTGTGTGTCTGAAAACCCTTTTTTCCCTCTGTGGCGAGTATGATAGCTTGGAAGCAGGATTTCATGTTGCTAACTTGACTGGCATACTTTTGGGTCTTATAGAAATGAGTTCGGTCAGAATCATTTGTTTAGATCAGTGGGAATAGAGTGCTATACCTGGTCTCATGCCACTCTTGCTGATGATTTCTTGGTGTTTTCTTTTTTTCCATTCTGGAAGATACGCTGTACTCTTCGGGTCATCAGCTCCATCCAGCAGACCCCACTTCTGTGCTCCGGATACCGCAGCTTTTCCATGTCACAGTTTGCTGCCTCCTGCCGTGTGGAACGTTGCCGAAGCTTTTGATGGCATGTTTTTTCCCCTTGCAGTACTGATCGCTTGTGTAATCTGTTTAAGCATTTGATTGTAGCTCCATGTATACCCTCCGTCTGTGAATACTTCTTTGCATGAGCTGAGAACATGTTTGGCTGTTTGTTTACCCTGGTAAAGGGGGCACGCAGGGCTACACGATTTCCCCCGTTGCGGCTGAGACTTCTTAGGAGGGTGTTTTCCGCTATGTCTGTTGCCCCTGTTGGCCTTGCTGGACTGCCTTCTCAATTTTTATTGAAATTGTGCGCGTCTGTGTTTTGGTTAGGTGGTCAGTGCAACTGATTAACAAGTGAAATTTGTTGTGTTCGAGTCACCCATCAGTCAAATCACTTTAGGATTTATCAGCCCTGACTGGTTTCCTGCCCAGTATTGAATTTATTGTGGCCTCCGTGGGAAAAGCTGTACTAGGCAGTTGAATTGGATTCGTTTGACAAACCAGTCATTGATGTTGTTGTAGTTATAATTACCCGTCACCATTGTACTGGTGTCTTTAACTCTCAGGCTAGGCACGCTGTTGATGCTTAAGTCTATGTTGTTAGGACGAATAGATCAGAGCTTTATCGTTCAGTCTCCAAGGAAAATTCAACTCTTGTGGGAGTGTAACCGACTACTACATTCTACTAAATCGTTACAACGTTGTAAAAGCTATCCCAGAATTACTTAGCACCTCGTGCCCTTCTCTCAAGATGATATCATTCATTGTTAGTTTTCTCTGATTTTTCCATGCCTGGGGCAACTTCGTGCCGAAGTCCTTAGTGGAGGGACATGTTGGAGATTTTCTCATGGGGAGAGGAGGGGTGGATATATTTATTTAGTCTAACTTTACGACTGAATGATTATTTCCAACAGTGACGTTATCCTTTATTGTTGGATCTTGCGTTTTGACACTGCTGAAGTGACCTAACAGCAATTCACAATCTCATATTTTGGATTGCCAAGTGGCAGCTGATACTTAAATGATACGTGTAAAGTCACTTTCACCGGTGCTGCAATGGAACGAATCTTGCCTAAGTACAGCCCTAACCCAGTCATCCCACCACTTCACATGATCATTTCCTATGTCCTTTCTCTGTCACTTCCAATATCCCTAAACCATCATTTGCATCTAGGTGCACCATCATTTTCATCTTCCCTACATCGTCACTTCCATTCTTCCCTACATCGTCACTTCATCCTTCCCTTCATCGACACTTCATCCTTCCCTACATCATCACT
>CM060309.1:28801424-28811424 GCA_030674185.1 Monoplex corrugatus
AACACTCCAGGAACGGGAGACAGGCAGTGGCAAATTTACTGATCTAGATCAAAGGTCCGCTACGCTGAAGCTTTTCGGCGAGGGTCACCAGATCAGACTATTGCTATCGCAAGGCAATTATGGCCCACGTCTCAGACAGCGCGGCATTGCGCGTGCAGGGGGCTATTACAGCGCTTTATAGGCGCCCTTTCCATGTTTGTGGAATGAAGAATCATCAATAGAAAGCCATGGTGCTGGCAGAGAGAGAGAGAGAGAGAGAGAGGAGAGAGAGAGAGAGAGAGAGAGAGAGAGAGAGAGAGCTGTTAGCGTTTGGCATAACGTCAGTATCAGGGTAGAAAAGTCAGACAGAAGTGTCAAACACAATTCTCACTCGTAATGTCATTTGTAGCAAGTTAAGTTGTTTTTTTTCCATTTTGACAATGGGAAAACTAGTGTTGATCTACAGCGTGAAACCCTAAAACAGGTTTTATAACCAGCTTTATAGCACATATTTGAGTACTGATGTATGTGTGTGTAGAGGGTTGAAATATCCCCCTGCCTTCCCTCCGCAACATTTCTTTCTTTCTTTCTTTCTTTCTTTCTTTGTGTCTGTCTGTCTGTCTTTCTCTGTCTCTCTCTCTCTCTTTCTCCCCCCCCCCCCCCCCCCCCGCCAAGTTTCTGACAATCAGACGATTATAGTAATATCAGTGCCCTTCACATCTACGTGTTTGTCACTCAGTACTAGACTAAATGCATATAACAGTATTTTCAAGAGGTGTTCTTGAAAAATATCACAAACCCCTGTCGTCACTTTGCTAGAATTTGGAGTTGAGACAGTCATTTGCACAAAAAGGTGCACTTGTATATTTTATATGAAATCAATATATATATATATATATATATATATATATATATATATATATATATATATATATATATATATATATATATATATATATATATATATATATATATATATAAACTTGCTGGCTTTTTACTGGAAGAGGTCCTCAGTTTTCTCTGCGACGCACCGCGTATTCTGAAAGTGGTAACTGCAGTACTAGAAGCAAAACCGCCACGTTGGTTTACATGAGAATAACATTATTGCAAAGACTGCACTCACAATGGCAAAAATACTCTATAACTGTATTGTAATGAATATAGGAAAACAGAGGGTCAGGTCAGCACACACACACACACACACACACACACACACACACACACACACACACACACACACACACACACACACACACACACACACACACACACACACACACACACACAGAGGTTGAGAGAGAGGGGGGGGGGGGGAAGAGAGAGAAAAAGACAGACGGGGACAGATACACAGAGAGAGACAGACAGAAAGAGAGAGGCAGAGAGAGAAAGAGAGAGAGAGAGAGAGATAGACAGACAGACAGACAGACAGAGGCAGAGACAGAGATATATCCCAACAAACAGCAACAGAAACAGCCGTCTTATAGAAATCAGACTGATAACGTTTGATGACAACAGAGCGGTGCAATCGCTGTGAATACGAGAAGCAGCACTACACGAACACACAAGAACATTAGCAGAGCCTCCTTCACGACAGAGTCCACATGACATGTGATGTGTACACAGACCATTCAAGCAAGAGTTGTGGATACGTCTCATCATCACGTCATTTTTAGTGAAGGTTTTCGGAGTCTTGGGGGCTGTTTCTGTCAGGACAGAAATGGCTTTGGTGGAAACCGGCAAACATATCATTGCTTGTGTGTGTGTGTGTGTGTGTGTGTGTGTGTGTGTGTGTGTGTGTGTGTGTGTGTGTGTGTGTGTGTGTGTTTGTAAAATTTCATTTTTTTTTCATCTTAACCCTTTGATTCCTGTACCCTGTCCACCAGCTTCCTGCAGGAAGCTGATGGATAGGTTAGGGAGGGAAAAGGTCAAATTTTTGCAGTTGATGAATAGGGTGCGGGAGTCAAAGTGTTAAATCTTTAGAAAATATATATAAGAAAGAATGCAAGACAAAAACTGAAAAGATTAAAGTAAAGAAATAATAATAATAATAGTAATAATAATAGTAATAATAATAATCATAATAATAATAAATGATAATAATAATAAGAAGAATAAACAGTGATAATGACGACGACGACGATGATGATAAGATGCTGCTGCTGATGATGATGATATTCTCTGCTGTTTTCCTTGTGGCGGTGACTGTTTCAGCTCCACTCAGGAAGCTGGGATACGCGGTTTTGATGTAAGTATTAGAGTTTTCCCAGAAGGGTGCGGGGAAACGAGCAAAACCCTAGACTTTGCTAACGCTGCAAAACGATATAGTTCTAACCAAACTGGTCTATAGAAACTAAGCGCAACACGTTGATATCCAAATAGTCAACCTGTCAAGAGTTTACGAATAAAGCTGACAGTTCAATAATATCCACAAGGTCTCCAGTAATCAGAAATAAGCCAGGGCAAATTTACTCAATTCAGTCTACGCTAACTGACAACGGTCATCTCACCAGACGGCAGATGCACATCAGAAATAGCCAGCAGAATCGGTCAAAGCTAAAACAGCATTCACGAAGATCAAAAGCATTCTTACCAACAAATGCCTATCAATTAACATCAGAAAGAGAGTTCTTGAATGTTATATAGAACCGATGATGTTATACGGTTGTGAAGCGTGGACATTCAACACGCAAAGCCAGAACAAGATTGAGGCAGCCGAAATGTGGTTTCTGAGAAGAATTTTGAGAGCTCCATGGACAACAAAGAAAACAAACGAAACAGTCTTGATGGAGGCAGACACAAGTAGATGATTGATAAAGAAGATTAGAAAAGACAGGTAACATTCATAGGCCATTTCATGAGGAAAAGGGGAATTAGAGCACCTGGTCACAAGAGGAAAACTGGAGGGAAAGAAAGCACCAGGTAGACCCAAGGAGATCTTATTGGACGGACTTGCAGAGTGGCTGAGGACAGGGAGGGTGGAAGATGTGCTTGCGGCAACAAGGGATAGATACATATGGGGGGGGGGGGGGCATGATCGCCAACGCCATGCGGTAGGGCACATCATGATGATGATGATGATGAGTTCTATGCTGGAGCTTTTCTTGCCATAGACTCCACCGATGAGACTGTTACCATCACGAGCTAATTACGGCTGACGTCTCAGACTGACCAGATTGTTCCTAGGAGGAAGTCGTTACGGTGCTTTATGGGCGCCATTTGTACGTTTGTAGAACTAACTATCGTCAAGGGGAAATTGAGAATGGTACTGGACTGTGCTGGAGACACTCGTTGGTAACGGGCACAGCGTTAACCCTTTGACTCCTGTCCACCATAGGGAAAGAATTAACCGTTTGACTCCCTCACCCTCTCCGCCATCATCAAAGAATTATTGATTCTTTGACTCCCTCACCCCATCATCAAAGAATTATTGATTCTTTGACTCCCTCACCCTATTCACCAGCTTCCTGTGGGAGGTTGGTGGATAGGGTATGGGAGTGTTACATTTTTGTTTTGCTGTCATGGTTGACAAAGCAGGATGATATTGTGAGTTGGTTGAAGGAATCAAAGGGTTAATAGTATCAGGGAGTGATGTGCAGACTGACTTGTCATGTGACTTTGTAACTCATTCAAATATTTCACACTGTGAAGTGGAACAATGTAATGTTATGTCTGTGGCATGCTACAAGAAACGGCTTTAATGTAAGTTTTACAATGTATTAACCATCTTAGGCATAGATGCGCGCGCGCGCGTGTGTGGGTACGCGCGCGCGCACGCGGACGCGCGAACTAGTGTGTGCTTCCGTGTGTGCCACTTACAATGTATTAATCATCATATATATATATATATATATATATATATATATATATATATATATATATATATATATACACATATACACACACACACAGCGATGAGATTCCCTTCAGGGCAATTAACCACAGTGCCTATACGATGGCTATCCAGAAGAATCACTGCAGATACCGTGATCCTGCTCAATATTACATTGTGATATATGTACGATTTGATGACAACATCTGAGAGAAACTGATAGGTGAGAGTTCTGAAACCTGTACTCTGGATTTTTTCCCCCTTAGATTTAGAGTCATGTGAATGAGAAATTGTCCTTGTAATCAAACTGATCCCGAAACGAATTCACTGTCTAGACCTTTGAACATAAAGTTGACTGTGAGATCTCCGGATAATTATCACTAATGGGGTGTCTGGTTGAAAGAAAACGCACACATTAAATCATGTGCGTAAAAAGTACACATGAACAACCACAGTTGCAGGCACGTATGCATTCTCTTTGAATGTTGACTCCCCCCCCCCCACCCCCCCTTTGCGTTTAACAATGGAATACAGTTTAGGCCAAGGTTGGACTTTTAGCTGTTTTTGGATAGAAGGGGGACTTTGGTTGATTTGCTGCTTGGAACATTTTACACGTGCATTCTTCTTTTTGTCTCCCCACCAGCCAACACCATCTCTTACTTTCAGCGTCCTCCATCCCCACCCCCACCCCCACACCCACACCCACACCCACCGACTCCCTTCTTCCTCTCCCATCCCATCGTCTCTCCCTGTCTATGGCCGTGAAGGCTACAAGCCTATTTGGTCGAATGATGTCATCACCAGCTAGCACAAACATTTAAACGATCTCTTTGCTGCCTAAGTGCTCTGGCAACTTCAATCTGATGTTTACTGTCGCAAAGGTGACGTAACCTTTTCCAGACCTCTTTTAGAAATAAGAACCGATCCGCGTGTGTGTGTGTGTGTGTGTGTGTGTGTGTGTGTGTGTGTGTGTGTGTGTGTGTGTGTGTGTGTGTGTGTGTGTGTGTGTGTGTGTGTGTGCGCGCGCCTCTGTGTGTGTGTGTGTGTGTGTGTGTGTGTGTGTGCCTGTTGTGTGCCTCTGTGTGCCTCTGTGTGTGTGTGTGTGTGTGTGTGTTTATAGATTTTCCAGGTCAGCATGTGTGCGGACCTACCAGTGCATACACGCATACAGAGCGTCCAATATGCATGTTAAATATCATGTAAGTTATTTGGAGTGTCCGGCGGCTTGTGGAAACATGAAAACACGTACAGCAGTATGCACGCCCTCCAGAGTATACAGATTGTGCAGCAGGTTACAAGCGAACAATGTCTGTGTTAGCATGGACAGAACAACGGGCACACACACGCAACCAAAACAGTCGCGCAACGCTGTAACAATAACTTTTTTTTAAATGAACTTTGGCTGTGGTGGATTCATCGTTTGTTTGTGGACAAGAGTGTACCAAGTCTCATACTAGAATACATCATTCCAGTTACAGTTTGCTGTATCATTGGATGTGAATGAGCATATCGTAATTTTTGGGTGACGATCATTAAGCAGAAGAGGGAAAAATGTAATTTATTCAAAGAAATGAATGGGACTGATTGTTACTACGGCTTGATATTTCTCAAAGACCAAGACAAAAAAATTAGGGATGTGTGTCTGCCTTTCTTTCTGTCTGTTTGCCAGTCTTATCAGTTCTACAAGACAAAATGCAAACAGTCTGAGTGTGTGTGTGAGCAGGTTGATGAAGGGTTAGATACGAGAGAGGGAGAGAGAGAGAGTGTGTGTGTGTGTGTCTGTCTGTTTGTGTCTGTCTGTCTGTGTGCCTGTGTGTATGCTTCTGTCTAAACCGAGATCATCTTTGTGTTACATCTTGTCGTTTATTTTGTAGACAAGAATTCATTGGAATAGGGTGTTATTTGCGTGTCTGTGAAGTGACTGCATAACTGACAAAAGCAGTGGAATTTTAAACAGCAGCATATTTGTGTTAGAGAGCAATAATGCACATGTGTGTGACCGCATCTACACTTTCTCAAATTTCTTGGCAGTCTGTACTCACACACATACACACGCGCGCACACACACACACACACATACACACACACACACACACACACACACACGCACGCACGCACGCACGCACGCACGCACGCACGCTGTCTGTGAATGGATATGTGCCAAAGTCTGATGGCCCAGACAAATTCAGGTAAACAGTACGCTAACTGAGAGCATGCAAACAGGGGCTTTATAAATAGCTGCCGTGAACCTTGAAACCAAAATATAAAGAAATAAGTAGACAAGCTGTCATCGTGTTTATTTGTTTGTTTTTAGTGTTTCGACTTTCCTGGGGTGTGTGCATGCGTGCAGTTTTACCCGCACTCTGCAGACGGTATGATGCTGCGCAGTCTGCATACTACGTCTTCGGTGGACGTGAATGCTGGATGTTTTCATGTTTTCCTTAAACGTCCAGACACTGACATGACCTGCAGGATATTTAACGTGCGTAGTCGGCGTTCTGCATGCATATACACACGGAGATGGCCAAGGCACTTGCAAGGCTTGCACCCATGTTGACCTGGGAGATGGGGTAAAAGTCTCCACCCGTTACCCAGCAGGCGGGTTGTACTCAGAACAGTATGGAACTCTGACCCTCCTATGGGAAGTCTGACGCCTTTCACATGTGACTTCCCCGTCTGTCTTTGTTATGTTATGATTGCCAAAACTGATTGCTTTGTTTGAGATTTCTGAAATCGTTTCGTTTATTTGTTAAATCTTTAACAAATGTATTGGCATTGCATCTCGCCAGTTTATTTGGGGGGTGGGGAGGGGGTGGGATGGGGTGCGGGGGTGGATTAGTTCTATTCTTATCTGTTTTATACGTGTGGTCAGGGTGGACGGGAACAAAACTGTATATCCTGACGAAAATAAGTGATTGTCTGTTGGTTGTTGAAGGTGTCCTTGGGTATGGTTAAGTTTGTATTCAGTGTTTTTTTTCTTCTTCTTTTTTTTTCTTTTTTTTTTCTTCTTTTTTTTGTTTTTTAAAATTTTTTTTTGTCCCCTATGCATTAGGTTGGACGGAGTGGTCAGTGCCGGGGGCATGTCCTTGGATTGTGTGCACGAGTGCATTGAAGTGTGTGGCTGGTTTTCTTTATCTTTTTTTTTTTTCCTATTGAAGTTTTGTATGTTTTGAGGCGATTATAGCCCTGATATGGCTCTACGCAGACGGCCGGGCTTTGATTATCAATAACGGTAACAATGTTGAAGGCGAAGACATTGCTACAAAAGGAGACAAAAAATATGGGGTGAAGATGCCGTAAATCTCGGAAGACACTTAATAACTGACGTTTGACGAGCAAGAGAGAAAGGTATGCTGTTGCTGGTGCCAATGGCAAGGGAAACAAAGACCATTATGTGGCAGACACATTTTTGCAATTTGACATGTCAGTAAGACCTGAAAGAGGACAAAAAGACGGGAAAGGAAGTTACATGTAGACTGCAGTTCATGTGTCTGGTGAATGATGATGAATATAAGATACATGCTTGAATGTAAGATACGGCTTGAAAAAACCCGCACGTATGCGCACGCACGAACACACACACACACGCACGCACGCACGCGCACGCACGCACGCACGCACGCACGCACGCACGCACGCACGCACGCACACACACACACACACACACACACACACACAGAAAACTAATGCGACCATACAGCGCACAATTCCCCGGCGTAGTTTCCAAACCCATCAATGACCCCCTAGATATATCATTTCACTGGCGCACTCCCTTTTATTGCATAATTGTATAGTGAAAGGTCCGTGGGTACTCAAGCAGCCACAGGTGATATCCCCAGAAATCCTTCAGTACCCAAGCAACCACAGGTGGTATCCCAGAAATCCTTCAGTACCCAAGCAACCACAGGTGGTATCCCAGAAATCCTTCAGTACCCAAGCAGCCACAGGTGGTATCCCAGAAATCCTTCAGTACCCAAGCAACCACAGGTGGTATCCCAGAAATCCTTCAGTACCCAAGCAACCACAGGTGGTATCCCAGAAATCCTTCAGTACCCAAGCAACCACAGGTGGTATCCCAGAAATCCTTCAGTACCCAAGCAGCCACAGGTGGTATCCCAGAAATCCTTCAGTACCCAAGCAGCCACAGGTGATATCCCAGAAATCCTTCAGTACCCAAGCAGCCACAGGTGATATCCCAGAAATCCTTCAGTACCCAAGCAAACCACAGGTGATATCCCAGAAATCTTCAGTACCCAAGCAACCACAGGTGATATCCCAGAAATCCTTCAGTACCCAAGCAACCACAGGTGATATCCCAGAAATCCTTCAGTACCCAAGCAACCACAGGTGATGTCCCAGAAGCCTTCAGTACCCAAGCAACCACAGGTGATATCCCAGAAATCCTTCAGTACCCAAGCAACCACAGGTGATGTCCCAGAAATCCTTCAGTACCCAAGCAACCACAGGTGATATCCCAGAAATCTGGATTATCAATAGCTAAAGGTCTTACACATAAAAGACAAGAAAAATATCAGACCAGTGGTTGACAGGAAATGGCTGTCAGTGTCGCACTGAATCACGCTGTGTCGACCAGTGGCAGCCTCAAGGCAGGTGCCACGTTTGTGCAAGAGACTTTGCACATGGGCACTGTTATTCTGCCAGGATGCCACCAACAGTTTGAAAAGTTATTTCCAGAACTCTTTGGCACTGATAAGAGCTTCTGGGTTGACCGCCAGCTCATCTCAATGGTCTTTTTGTCAATTGCTTCTGTGAGCTGAATCTAACGTAACAAATCGCACCCCACCCCACCCTGGAGGTATAACAGCTGGCTGGAGCAGGCTGGGTCTCGTCGTGCCGGTAACATCCTTCACATGAAGGTTACAGTAGAGTCCTCCTCTCTGTATACACACGGCAGGACTGCACTTTATTACACTACATCGAGTTTATTAAGAATAGATATGAAAATATGTGGAAACCCGAAAAGGTCTCACACTCTGCTCAAACGTACGAGTCAAGCCATGGAAACAGGAGCCACAAGCACGAAACAACACATTTTTCCTTTATTAATAAACCAGTAATGCACGCCCCATTAAAGGCAAGATTCATCTTGAGTCTTCTTTAGTCCATTAATATTAATCCATCATACATCCCGAAATACTGTTCACACACACACACACACACACACACACACACACACACACACACACACACACACACACACACACACACACACACACACACACACACACACACACGTACGTACGTACTTTTGTCACTTACTGACATGAAGCGATTTTAACTGGAACAATTGAAAAACGGACTTAAGTTTTGGCCTGAACTAGGTCACATGCCTAAAAGTTCGAACAAGACCGTTGTATTCTGAAGGCCATATGTAGGTAAAGAATGTCTAATTGTATCGAAAACATATGTACGTAAAGAATGTCTAATTGTATCGAAAACATATGTAGGTAAAGAATGTCTAATTGTATCGAAAACATATGTACGTAAAGAATGTCTAATTGTATCGAAAACATATGTACGTAAAGAATGTCTAATTGTATCGAAAACATATGTACGTAAAGAATGTCTAATTGTATCGAAAACATATGTACGTAAAGAATGTCTAATTATACCGAAAACATATGTACGTAAAGAATGTCTAATTGTATCGAAAACATATGTACGTAAAGAATGTCTAATTGTATCGAAAACATATGTACGTAAAGAATGTCTAATTGTATCGAAAACATATGTACGTAAAGAATGTCTAATTGTATCGAAAACATATGTACGTAAAGAATGTCTAATTGTACGAAAACATATGTACGTAAAGAATGTCTAATTGTATCGAAAACATATGTACGTAAAGAATGTCTAATTGTATCGAAAACATATGTACGTAAAGAATGTCTAATTATACCGAAAACATATGTACGTAAAGAATGTCTAATTGTATCGAAAACATATGTACGTAAAGAATGTCTAATTATACGAAAACATATGTACGTAAAGAATGTCTAATTGTATCGAAAACATATGTACGTAAAGAATGTCTAATTGTATCGAAAACATATGTACGTAAAGAATGTCTAATTGTACGAAAACATATGTACGTAAAGAATGTCTAATTGTATCGAAAACATATGTACGTAAAGAATGTCTAATTGTACCGAAAACATATGTACGTAAAGA
>CM060309.1:28816424-28863924 GCA_030674185.1 Monoplex corrugatus
GAGACGTAAGAAAACGCGGTACTTGTTTCATAGTCACTCTGTTGGTTTCTGTGATGATCTGTTCTTGTATGGCTGCAGTTCATCTATGACATGTAGCTCATCATAGACTTGTGATTTTCCTGGCATACTGCTATTTTCCTATTATGGGCTTTGGATTTCTTTTTCATGGGTTTTTGTTTAAAGCCATTTCTTAAGTGCTAATGACAGATTTGTACCTTTCTTTTTGTATCTGTGTTTGTATCTCACTCGACTGGTTTTCTTAACGGTGACCTCAAGTTTTCGGCCCGTCTTTCCTTCTTCAGTATAGAGTCGTGCCACATACTTGAAATCATGAATTCCACAGAATTTTTTTTTTTTATCCCGGTCTCTTAAGAGTTCGTTCTGTAGATATCATTTTTTCTGTGCTAATCTTCGTGCCATAGTTATCACAGCAACAACAGAGAATGTGTAATCAAAGTCAACTTTATTTTTCATTGTTTTGAATGAGAGCCTCACCAGGTTTTTGTGGTTCTACATTGGTTTTAAACGGGTTGTATAAAATAAACCAGATCACTTTTCCTCCAGTCAGAGAACTATGATTGTACAAGAGTCACCTTCAGCAACTTGCAGTGTTTCAGTGACCTCCAGCCCTGCTGTAATATAAAGTGACATTATGGATGACATTGACCAAAAAAATGGTCTTGCTGACGATCCGAGTTGGACAAAAATCCGTTTTTGAAACAGGGAGAAATAGTTGTTTACACCGTTTGTTTGCAACATACGCACACATTATCATAAACTATTGATCGTCAGTTAACCTACAAGTTGTACAGACATTAAACATATACGCAAAACCCAGGTTGTAAATAATTAAAACAACCAGATGATGAACGAAACTCGAAACATATCAAAATTGTTTAAATGCAAACTTGAATAACAATTTTCAAAACGATTACAGAAGCCTTAACAGTAATTGAAATGTAAAACATACGCTCGCTCGTACGCGCGCGCGCGCGCGCGCACACACACACAACACACACACACACACACACACACACACACACACACACACACGTTCGCACGCACGCACGCAGACAGAGAATTTCTCCATCCGGTAGGAAACATATTTTAATAAATCTAAAAAAAGAGTTCAATCAGTCATACGTTTTAACGAGATGGCTGCTGTCTGAAGAATATAGTTACACGACAGGTGCTGACGGCACCTTCGTTCGTTTTCGTTCGTCGTTCGTTCGTTCGTTCGTTCGTTCGTTCGTTCTTTCTTTGATTTAACGTTTTTTCACTTCCAAACCTCCCTCCACCCCCACCCCCATTCTTTGTTTTTCTATACACGGAGACACAGCATGAAAGTTCAGCTGTCTGTTGTTTCCTTCCAAAAGTCATTGAACGTTTCCCAAACTCGTTCAAATGTCAGAGTGAAGAACCGTCTAAATAGACTTCTATTACGTCTGAGAGTGGGAACTTTCTAGAGAAAAAGTCGTGCAAAGAAGACGTAGAGTATTTCGAACTTCCTGATCTCTAATCACTGTAGAATTTTGGTACAAGCTTTCTTGAATAGCATAGTAAATGAGTGGTGAATTATTACCAGGGTCACCTTTTTTGTTCGTTTGTTTTGTTTTGTTTGTTTGCTCGTTTTATGTTGTTTGTTTTCTTGTTTGTTTTGTTTGTTTGCTTGTTTGTTTTTCGATGGTAGAGTATACTTAAATAAATACTTAAAATTTATACTTTGTGCTTAAATATGTAACTAGTTTGGTAAGCACAGTGCGCAAAAATGAAAGGGACACAATCACTATTTTCTTTATCCAAAACAAGTGTGACTGCCTGCGCTCAAGCAAACAGGAACCAGGAAAAAAAAGAAAAAAAAAGGAAACGAGAATAAGAACGCGTATTTAATACAACCAGATAAGACGGGCGCAAATTTTCGGCCAATGGCCTTTGTCAAGCATAAGATCACAAACAAACAAACACTAGATACAAAAATTAGGAGAAAAAGACTGAAATTTCCCTGCTGCTCCGTCCAGTGACACAGTTTGCGCCTGTCTTGTCTTGTTGTATCAAATACGCGTTCTTATTCTGTTTTCGTTTTATTTCTGGTTCACCTTTTCCTTTGTTATTTCAATTGTGGAATTACCCCTTTGGCCAGCTTTAGGAAAGATTGCTTCTGATCATCTGACATCTACACGTAGGTTGTTCTAATCGACTGTTCCATAGATATTGAAAGTGCATATATACTCCTTTGGTTTGCATACGCCCCACTCTTGCAGAAAAATGTCTGTAGTTCAAGACTTTCATGAAGCTGTGATAATGTGTGGTATTGAGTCATCATAACAACATGTACAGTACTTATCTGCCATTGTATTTTCATTTGTTATACGCGCTCGTATTGTTGGAATAACCCACATGAATAATAGCGTGTGTGATTATTTGTACATAACTCACTCTCCCGGTGTAACTCTACATTTGGGACAATTGATTTCCTGTAACTGAATGCGAAACTTGAGTACCTGTATACCCCCAACTAAAACCAAGAACGTATACCAAATACAAAAATCTATCTATCTATCTATCTCTCTATCTATCTATCTATCTATCTATCTATCTATCTATCTATTCTATCTATCTATCTATCTGTACACACACTCTCTCTCACACACACATGTTTCTTTTTTACACACATACACACACACACACACACACACACACACACACACACACACACACACACACACACACACACACACACACACACACACACACACACATTGAAAGTGCATATACACTCCTTTGGTTTGCATACGCCCTACTCTTGCAGAAAAATGTCTGTAGTTCAAGACTTTCATGAAGCTGTGATAATGTGTGGTATTGAGTCATCATAACATGTACAGTACTTATCTGCCAGTGTATTTTCATTTGTTATACGCGCTCGTATTGTTGGAATAACCCACATGAATAATAGCGTGTGTGATTATTTGTACATAACTCACTCTCCCGGTGTAACTCTGTAGGATTATATATATATAAACCAAAAAACAAGACAACAAACTAGAATTTTGAGCTCGGTTCTTCGACAAATCTTCCAGAGATTTGGATCATTCTTAGGTGATTGGCAAGGAACTGACCTGTAAATGCAGTACTGGTCATGTTGGTGGGGTCGCTATGATTCCCAGAGTGACTGTTCATCAACGGGTTATCGTCATTATGTGTTTGGGTCCTTGCCCAGTGTGTAATCTCTTGGTCTGGCCTGGCAAAGACTAATTTTCAATAGATAAGTTTGATTTTGAAGAGGACAATTGTCCCGCTAGCAATGAACTTATTGTGCCCAACTTGATTATTTCTGCAACAGCCAAATGATTTCCCCCGTGGGGATGCCGGGGGCTCTTTCAGTATGAGTAGTACCCCCACCTTCTGGAAATTCTGTGCTAGAAATTTCCTCTTTTTTGTCACTCTCTTTGTTTCTGCCTTGTTCCTTTGCTTTCTGTCATTTCTTCCTATCATTTTCTGCCTTGCTGGTCCTTTCACCTGTATGTGTTTGATAAAGTCTTGCGTACTTTCTCTTAGGATTGATAATTGGTGTCTTAGGATTAACTGTTGGGTACATGTATTAAGTGCATTTTTTGCTCTAGGGAATTGATATGTGCAGAAGCAATTTCAGGTAATTTAGGCCCGTTTTTGTGTATGTTTTAGTGTCCTTAGTTCTATTTCAGTTTGTATCCAGGTTTGTTTTTTAAATCCCCTGTGTGATAAATTGGACGGAATGGTCAACGCTAGGGTCATTTCCTTAGATTATGTGCGCGAATGCTTTGATATGTGTACTTGATTTTCTATTCCTTTTCTTAACTGTTGAAGTAATGTATGTTTTGAAATGGTTATAGCCCTGACATGTCTGTACGCAGTCGGCTGGGCTTTAAGCCAAGTAAATAGATAAATGAAAGTAGTAAAAATAAGGCAACGGATTTGTACACAGTGGTCGATACTCCATGTGTTTGAGATAACCCATTCTACCCCCATCACACACACGCATGAATGAACATTCCTGATTAAACGAAACGCCATGTTTATCATTTCTGACGCACATAACGATATGTTTACACGAAAACTGGAGCGTGCTTATTTGACACTTTTTTAAAAGAGAGATAGAAAAAGAAAAACCAAATAATATGAGAGAAAAACATCAAACAGAAAACCCAGTAAGTGGCCTATACACGGAACAGTAGACAATCATTATGAAGCGAATCAGGTGCAACACAGGCCTATCAATGAATGAAAACAGAACCAGTGAAATGTTAACTGTGACTTCTTTCCTTCATAATCAGGGACTTATCTACTGACGAATGTGGCTACGATGAGTGAGTGCTGTTCTCCTCTGATGTAGACGTTCGTCTAAACTTTTGTGTTCTATTGCATGGTACCATGGTTTATTAGAAGGCGCCTGCAGGTCTGATACCTCTGGCTTCAGCCCTCTAGGTTTTCTGTAGGGGTACCCCTCCGTTTGTTGAAAAGACCTAACCCGTGTGAGCACAGGGCGTGTGGGGCTTTAGGCGGCCCTTATCTGCCTGATGGCTCCGTCATAGGGTATATTTTGCATATTTTCTGGACGTGGTCTTGCTGAATGCCATCCCGTCCCGTCCTGTACTGTCACAAAACTGCTCGCCAGTTCCATGTCTGGCACCGTTTAGATGTCCAGAATGATCAGAAACGTCTAAAACGGTCCCCTTTAACTCTTGTCTCAGACGGGCCTTCTTATGACAAGCTATCCTGTCACCTGTTGACCTGTCGGCAACATCATTCGTGATGGTAGCCGCTGATGCATGCCCCCTCAGCTGTCTCCATCCCCTTCTGTCTACAGTCCTTCTGTAGATTTCATCTTCGGGTAACTTTGTCCACTTGGCTATGTTCTCTACATAGGAAGTCGGTGGTCTTCCTTGTCGTCTCTTGCCCTCCATTTTGCCCTGGGCAACAGTCTTCATTACGTTGCAGCTCTGATGTCTCATTGCATGTCCAAAGTGTTTCATTTTCATTTTCCTGACCAGGCCTAAAAGTTCAGGTTGTTCGTTCAGTTCTTCCAGAATGCCCTGGCCTGTTCGCCCCCCAGTCCAGCTTATCTTTAGAAGTCTTCTGTAGAACCACAGCTCTGCACCCTTGAATCTCTTCTGACCCGCAGCTTTAAGAGTCCATCCTTCGCTTTCATATAGCACAACGGGCCAAACCAGTGTTCGCAGCATGTTAAGCTTGAGCTATCCAGACTCTAACTAATCCAAAACAGTGCAGCTTGACTTGTCCTACGGAAGAGCAAATGGTGCAGTGAAAAAGCACACTTTCAGAAACTGCATTGGCTTTCAATGAAGACAAGAACTCAGTATAAACTTTTTTAAACACATTTTTTTTTTATTCATTTGATACATACGCATATATACAAACCTATTGACAGACAAGCGCAAAGTCCATTATTTCAGTCCATTAAGACAAACATACCAGTTATCTCACATACATTGGAGACAATCGTTCCAAATAATTTTTCCATGATCACCTCAGCAAGAATTCAGTATAAACTTGTCCCACCCAGTCTGGTTTCAGTGTCTAAATTTGAATACCGTGCCAACATATCTGTCAGACGTCCTCCTGCCCTACAAACCTTTCAAAGCTCTCAGGTCTGAAGGAGTTTTTCTCGTGACCCGTACTTCAGTTCTCTCAGATCACTTGCGGAAAAATATCCATCTCTGGTTTTTGGCCCATCATCATCACCTGTGGCTTTTCTAGGTCCAGTCATATTACAGTGTGTGTTACGTGTATGTGGTGTGTGTGTGTGTGTGTGTGTGTGTGTGTGTGTGTGTGTGTGTGTGTGTGTGTGTGTGTGTGTGTGTGTGTGTGTGTGTGTGCCTGTTCTAGTTGGATTAATGTACAACATAACTCCCCCAGGCTCCATCCCATCTGACAGAGAGAGAGAGAGAGAGAGGACTGTATTCATCAGGTGATATGTTTTTCTTCCTTCTACATGTACATTTTTGTGGACTAGTGTCAATGCCATCTGTTTCTAATTTTATTATCGATCTGCTGTTATTTCTAGTATACTGTGCTTAAAGCTGCATAGGTGTTTGGTGTGTAGATCCGACTGTGTTATTTATTGACATAGAAACCCCTCACCCCCCCCCCCCTTTTCACTCCAAGTTTTTGGACATAAAGTGCAACGATCAATTTTTGGCACAGACTTTGCGCCGTACACGTAAAAGTAGTAGTAGTAGTAGTAGTAGTAGCATTGTTGTTGTTTTTGTTGTTTTTACTATTATTATTGTTTTTTATTGTTATTATTATTTTGTTGTTTTCGTCGTCGTCGTCATCATTATCATTATCTACCACAACCAACAACCACCACCACTATCATCATCGCTGTCATCGTCGCCGTCATCATCATCACCACCACCACCGCTGTCGTCGTCATCATCATCATCATCATCACCACTACTACTACTATCATCATCGTTGTCATCATCATCACCACCACCACTACATTGTGTGTGTGTGTGTGTGGAGGGGGGGGGAGATCCCGAACAGTTCAGGCGACAGCTCACTTGCACACACCTACAACGACATGCAAACCGCCACACCACACCACACCACACCACACCACACCATACCGCCCTCACTTCCCTACACGAGCATAGGAACCTCATTTAATTACTACTTCACGCCAGGGGCGAAAGGCCAAGGAGAAATTGCCCGGCCATTGAGAATCGGATCCCTTCACAGGTGTTGCCTGCAGTCTTTCTGGTGGATCGAAAACGTGTGAGACAGATAATGCAGGGGGCGCCAGCCAGCGTTGATTGTTGGATGGGTGACGAGTACCAGCAACAAGGCAGTTGGGCGGGGGGGTTGTAATGCTGCATGTGACTGGTTTCTTGGGTTGTAGTTGGTTATAGCAGTTGTTGTTGAAAATGCTGCTGTACTACTAAAAGACGTAGTATTAGAAGTAGCTATAGCAGTTGTGGCGGTAGTAGTTGTGAGATTACTTACCATACTGTGTATATTACGATTATATAATACAAACGCGCGAGCGCACACACACAGACACACACATACACATACACACACACACACATATATATATATATATATATATATATATATATATATATATATATATATATATATATAGAGAGAGAGAGAGAGAAGAGAGAGAGAGAGAGAGAGAGAGAGAGAGAGAGTATGAATCCAGTATGAATTCGTAGTGCACAGTGCAGCATGTCGATCTGGTCTGTTTATCCGCGAAGATTGAAAAAGGCTCAAGTAGATCGACAAGAAAACTTTGCTTTGAAAGAAATACAAATAATAAAAGTGACCTGACAGTCTAGCCTGGACAGAACGTAAGCTAGCATAACTTTTGATTTTCTTGCTATAAACCCCCACTGTCTTTTCCAAACATCGCTGAGAACGTAACGAAAACAATGGAAGGGAAAGAACTGCAACTAGATACGACCTACATCATTTTGTGTCCTGTTGGAGGTTATTTCCCTTCCTTTCCCTCCCAGTAATGCCCTTGGCGGAATTCTGTCATAATAATAATCGTCATCATCATCATCATGATGACTATTTGTAAACACCTCATCTCACAAGAGTCTTACGTGCTTCAAAATGTCATAAGAGACAAAGGCAGACACTCGGAAAGCAAAATGCAAGCCAGCCTCTACCGCTATGATAAAAGAAAGAAATGTATAATACTACAGAGTGCTGAGAGGTAAACAAGCAGTAGAAACGAATTATAATCGGGCCCATATGTACCATTGTTAATCCGAGTGTTGAGATACTTGTGATGAACCCTGGTGTGGAATTTGTGGAACAAGTACATCTGACATGACTTGAATATAAGGTTCTGGACGCATTGTCTTTTCCTATTCACTTCTTTGCGTAAGTGCAGTTTTGGAAGAGGCAGATTGAAAATTCAATCCTGATAGCCGTTGAGGCTTCTTTCACATGTTGTATTACTGCTTGTTTGTCCCCTATTTCTGTATTGATCTTGTGAGCTCTCTGAAAAAATGTTGTAGATTGTGGGTTTATTTAAAATTCAAATGCTGATGTGTGTAGGTAGTTCTCTGTGAATATGGCCCCGTCAGTTTGATAGTACCATCTTCACAAACATAGGCAAATGTCCAAGAAAGCAAGGTGTCCGCTGTCCTCTGGTTTATCTATAAATTGAACGTTTGAGTCTGTTGACCTGAAGTGCTTAAGTGTCTGGTGAAGCTTTCAGTTCTGTGTTTGTATTGTCCCATGAAGGTGTTATCAGCATATATGCAGCATACCTCTGGGAGGATGTTATTTGTCCATTGCCTTCTGTCAAATACCAACAGATAGAGGTTGGCACAGATGATGTATGATATTGTGGATCCCGGAGATGCGCTGTGTTTTTGCTTATAAAAACATCCATGGCAGTGAAAAAACAAATAATCTGGTATTGAAGATTTATTTCCAGAAGTGTGGCGTTTTGGTGTGATTATGTCTTTCTATGAGGACTGTGCAACTTGATGTGGTGATCAGGCGATTCTCTCCTTGTGTGGAGTGTTTCTGTCTTTGTATGACGAATCCTGCAGTACTTTGTTTAAACGATCAGTATTGCTTTGTCAGTAGTTCTACTTGTAAATAGCGCTCTCACATCTTAAGATTTTAGTTTCTGGCCTGAGGTGACTTTTAGTTGGATGATTTTTTGTTTTTGTTTTTTTTGTTTTGTTTTTTGTGCAAAATTTGTCACTATTCTGTATACGGTGTTTTGTTATACTACGCACAATATTAAACTAAAGTCAGGTAGTCTGATGCCTGCTATGATCTGTTCACAAATGACTGGCACTATATGATGAAGACGACGTTCTTCTTGTGGATCTTGGATTGATCGTAAACGTTTGGTACTTGTTCTTATAATTGGTGAAACTACGGATCACATTATTCCATTAAGTACGGCAGATTCAGATATAAATCTAAATGCATATGAATATCTGTGCGTGTGTGTGTGTGTGTGTGTGTGTGTGTGTGGAGAGAGAGAGAGAGAGAGAGAGAGAGAGAGAGAGGTGTGTGTGTGTGTGTGTGTGTGCACGCGCGCACGTGTCTATGTATGTGTGTGCACGCGTGCGCGTGAATGAGTGATGCGAGGTGGAAAGATGTTCGGTGGGAATATAACATACTTATTTTGATATGTTTTTGCTTGTGTCGTAATTGCTTGCGAAAATTGCTTTGAAAAGAAAAGACGAATCACTGAAATGTTGCGCAAACAAGGTGTATGACTCCTATTTTGTTTTAATATGAGTTCAGCCACATAGTTTTTCTGTAGTGATGACAAATGCATTTGGCCATATATGCAGAGGCGGCGGCGACGTGACGTAAATAAACACTGTTTTATTTATCTTGTTTAGATACAGTTAACGAGAAGTGATGGAGACAGTCTGATAGAAAATCCGAACAAAGGGTACGCACAAAATATGTATCAAAGACTGGTTTAATTGCATAAAAACACTGCCAACATAAGTATAATAAATAGCAAACAGCAGTTTATATTAACTTCACAAAAACTCGAAATATATTTGTCAACGATTTAAAACATGAGAACAAAGAATGAAACTATACCATCCTGACAAAAACTCGAAATGTGTGAAAATTCGTCAATGATTTAAAACAACAGAGCCAATAACAAAACTAAATAGAATTTGAACGAAACAAACCATGATATGGCAACACAAAATGGCGAGTGATTTTTTAACATGGTTTGTCATCAGCATGTCCTTTAAACAGATTAAAGTGATGGTAACAGAAGAAAATGGCAACTTTGAAAGCATGATTTTCTCTCAATTCTTTCTGTGTCCTAATGGTCCAAGTGAAACTTGAATAAAACAAACCATGATATGGTAACATAATCGCGAGTTTGTACATGGTTATTATCATATAAGAAATTTGAGCACCTAGTCACAGCAGGAAAGCTAGAGGGAAAAAGTACCAGGTAAACCCATGGAGGAACTATTAGAGTTTTGCAGAGTGAATAAGGATAGAGAGGAGATATACTTGCAGCGACAATATGGAGAGCCATGATCGCGAATGCCATGCAGCATGGCATATGGATGATATTGTCATCAGCACCTTCGAACAGATTTAAGGTAATGGTGACAGAAGTAAATGGCAACACTGAAAGCACAATTTTCTTTCATTTCATTCTGTGCGCTAATGGTCCACTTGTCAGTTTACACTGAATTTTATTCTATTTGTATTTCATCTTTTTAATTTATTTACTCAGGATTTTCATGACACCTTTTATAATGTCTATTGGTCTTTCGACGATGGAGCGGGTAGGCTTGGGGACTTCTATATATATATGTGTGTGTGTGTGTGTGTGTGTGTGTGTGTGTGTGTGTGTGTGTGTGAGAGAGAGAGAGAGAGAGAGAGAGAGAGAGAGAGAGAGGTAGATTGATCGATCGATCGATAATGTGTGCAGGCCTGTGGCTATGCTTTGATCATTTAGGGTTCTTTTTTCCCATCACATGGCATTACCATCTGTTTTCACAACCTGGTCTCATGTGTATTCTGTAATGTATAACATAAACAGCCACTGAAACAATACACAAAACTTACACACTTCTATCACCTGAGTTAGACTCGAACAATTGGTCAAAGCAACAGTATGAATACATTTTCGCCAGTTTTGAACATGGTTGGTGGTTGTATATCTCGAAATCAATTTTTTTTGCACGGACTAATCACTGACCTGAACGAAGGCTGTGTCCTCAGACCCCACAAAATGTACCCCCTACTATAAACAAACTGAAAAGCAGAGTAGCTTCGGACATCTTCTAAGGAGATTTCAAAACAAAACAATTTCGTGAACAATGATTACAGAAATTTTATCTAGAATTGAACAATTTCAATATGCAGTATTAAAATGCATTTCATTGCAACGAATAATATTACGTTCCGTATACATTCTCACAAATCAGTCACAGATTATTAGTCAATTAAACATGTACGTTTTCGTATGTAACAAACATTTGATAGTTGAAACTGCCCACCAAATCAAGATGCAGAAATCATGCGCTTTGAAGTCTTCATAACATCTTTAATAATGCTGAGTGTGTTCGTTTCACGGTAATGCTGGATGTGTTCATAGCAGTATCATCTGAATTAGTGTTAAACAGCCTTAACCCTTTGACTCCCGTACCGTGTCCACTGCATCCCTCATTGTCAACCATGTCAACAAAAATCAGACCTTTAACTCATTGCAGGAAGCTGGTGGATAGGGTGGGGACTCGAAGGGTTAAGTTTTTGCAGTTGGTATGGGTAGGGCGAGGGAGTCATTATTTCCATCCAGAATCCTGTAGACATCGTTATTTTTCCTAGATCTGCCGGCTGGGGATGATAATATTTAAGACAGGTGTGAGGCTATGCTACAAGTGAGCTGTCGCACCGTCCGTAACAAGCCGACCTGAGCAGAACTACTCATAACAATACGTTTTAACTGAACAGCAGACAACAAATGGTTATGAAGGTTAGCGTTCTTATCTAGTTCTGAGGTGTCACGTCTGAATTGTAATTTCTTGCATGCAACACCAAATAAAGTTTGTCCTCTTAGGCCGAATGAGTTTGTCATTCTTAAACATGTTTCTTATTTTTAACAAACTTTATAATGTGTAGAGATACTACAAGCGTTTGTCTCAGCGTTGGACTCAGAAATCGTACATGGACTCGGAATTTGTACAGCAGTAGTGGACAGAATGGCACGTGACTGAAAAGGCAGTACAGTGCAAAAACGGTATTATCGCATAGTACTAACATCAATTTTCCTCTGGTTATGATGAAAACAAACTTTTCAATGTTAACAAACCTTTCAATGGTTAACTTTGAGCAAAACATGAAAAAACAATATGCAAAAAACATTTCAAACCAGAAAACGTCGCTAAAACGAGAATAACGCGTTTCCCAAAACATTTCATGATTAAAAACCACAACTGCATAACAAGAGATATCACAAACATACCAACACACCAAATGTCAACGGCATATCGGCAACACCTTTGATTGAAGAAACAATACTGAAGTATGAATGCCGAGCACAGCAACACTGTATGAGGAGTGAATGATCAACATGGTGTAATAAAGAATGACTGACGGACAAAAGTGAGTCAGTCAAAAACCAACACGTTTGTGTAGTACTTTACTGGCGGCAACAATTTTCTTATTCATGAAAACCACCGTTTCGTTTATATTGTATGCAATGGTTATAACTTTCAAATATATTTCATCGTTTTTCATACATAAATATTCATTGCCTAGTGGAACAGCAAGTTACTTGTATATAGTTACATCTTCATCTTGCTGACGTTGCACCGATAACAAACTAATTGACTTGAGTTCAATGCACAAACAGCCAAGAAACACGCCTTATGCATTTTGACATTGTGGGTTCCACTTACACCGTGACACTAACACTGAGCCAAGTAGGTGTCATCTTGTTTTGCGTGGTAAACAGTCCACTTTGTGATCACAGTTTCGAGAAGAAAACCCTGTCATACAGCCGAGAAATCCTTGCCCCTTTCTGCACTGACACATTTCTGACGGGTCGATCCGAATCATACTTAAATGCTATTCAGATATTTCTTGCTTTAAAACAAGTCATTCGACAGACAAAGATGGTACACGCATTATTCTCTTCGCTCGTCGTGGTTTGGTAGGAGGAGAGAGAGAGAGAGAGAGAGAGAGAGAGAGAGAGGAGAGAGAGAGAGAGGCTAGGGGAAAATACTGGGTAAACGTTGAATATATTCAATCGCCTTGCAGTTGCTTCCCTTATACAAAACTTCGTTTGCCTGAGAACCGTGAAAGGTGTAACGACAATGTAAATGATTGATCTTAACGGAAAAAGTGATACGCATTAATTTCGATCGGGAAAAAGTGTACTGATTAATCTTATATCCAGCTGTGCCAATTGATCTTATTCAGAAACTAGACAAAACTAGTCAACACCGGATGACAGAGACAGTTTGCATCTATAAGAGTAAGGACAACTGTTGTTTTTATCATAATAATGTTCAGATAGTTTTGTTTTCAAAGATCCAGCGATGTTCTAAGTGATGCAAGAAACTTGCCAAACAAGGGAAATATTATACAGCGCTAGAACCAGACAAAAATACTAACCGATTTAGTCATCCGTCTAGAATTACACAGATTTGTGTTTATCAGTTGGAATGAGGATGCCATATTCTGAAAAATTGTGACTATAGCTGTGGTTGAGAATAGTCAATTAAAATGTTATAAAAACGGCCAGAAGGAGATTTAAAGAGCTCGACCATTTTATGATGTTGTGTATTTTGTGATGTGATACATGTGCGCACGCATTAGTATGAGTGTGTGATTGTGTATGTATGTGTTTGTGTGTGTCTTGCATGCTTATCTGTAGGTGCACAAGCGTGTGACTGTGTACTAGGGTGATTATGAGCACTTTTGCAAAACAGCCGTGTATTTCAAATGTTCGTGTTTCACTTTTAATGCGGCTTTTATTAGAGAAGTCACGCTGACTGAACCTGTGCAGAAGGCCTTCTTAAAGAGGATAAGTCTCTCTTTGTCTGTGCACGATGACTCACCAGTCCATACAGAATGGCGTGTCTGGTTGTGGTGGTCAATAATGGATAGGGTCTTGTCACACAGGATAGGTGTGAACAGGAAATGGACGGTGGTTAATCATTCAGAGGGCCTCATGGTTTGGGACTTATTTTTATGTCTCGCCCATTCGTTGTAAATGAGGCAACGTATTTCTTTTGTTTTGTTTTGTTTTGCTAGACACATGAACCTATCCAAAGAGCATAATGCCGTTCAAAATATTGCCGACCAAGGCTATAGTGAGCTTGAGCTGCCGACGGCTGATGAAACTGAGGACTCAGGACTTTTTGTGACACAACAGTTCATCTCCGACGGCGAGATTCCGGTCTGACCTTTTAGATTCGTTTTATCCTTTTACAGACGACTAAAGATCATAGAGATAGAGACAGATGGAAGTCCATGATCGCAGCAAGGCACCTGATGATGATGTTGATGAAAGATCATAAATATTCCCTTAGCATCTTCCGTGAAAGTACGTTTATCTGCATCATTTGTATGGACTTCCGTACATTTTAGTCCTCTTCTTCCACTGGACGAACGAGCAGAAAAGTTTCAGTCTTTTTCTCCTAATTTTTGTATTTGGTGTTTGTTTGTTTGTGATCTTACATTCACGCTTGACAAAGGCCAGTTGGCCGAAAATTTGCGCCTGTCTTGTCTGGTTGTCTTAGATACGCGTTCTGATTCTATTTTCGTGTTTTTCTGGTTCCTGTTTGCTTGAACGCAGGCAGTCGCACTTGTTTTGGACTTCCATGTTAAGAAGAACAGTATGCTTTGGGTAAAGTCCTGAAACTTTGATCACGTGGACGGTTCTGTCAAATTCAACTTTCATCTATTGTATAAAAAAACAACAACAACAACTGCCTCTCGACTTCAGCAGCACAGTGCAGGCCAAAGGGCTATACGCTGGGCAGAAACAAGTCTCTAAATGAACAATTCCTCTGATGAAGATCTCCAAACGAGACCATAACACCAGTGCTACAGATTCAGCACGCCTTTAACTTGTTCTTCACTGCTTAATATTTAAGTAAGAATGTCCTTAACCTGATAAAGGAAAGTGTCAAACAGCAAGGAGGCGGTCTAACATGAAAGGTGGCCGGTCTGCCGCCATCTGAAAGGAAGTGATCCTACAGCCCCAGGACCCAGATCCAGACGCCACAGGGGGAGAGGTGTGAACAAGAAGGGGAAGGGAAGATACCAGTTAGACGATGTACTCTGCAATCTCCAGGGGAGACTGTGGCAAATCTGACCGGCTGGTGCTAATGTAGATCTCGCCATAGGGATGGTGTTGTCGGACAAACAGACTGCCCGCCGTGCACTGCTCTGCAATACACAAAAAGGCAGGCTGCTGGTCAGCAGTGTTTGTGAACAGGAGATACAGTAAGACCAGTTGCCTGCTTTTAATCTGGATTATTTGTTTTGTAAAAGTTTTATTTGTAAAAACTTGTCAGTAACAAGATAACGTCGCCCTCCACCCCCTCTCCCATAAAAGTTACAAGATTGCTTCGCCCTCCTCCACCCCCTCCCTCATAAAAGTTACAAGCTGACGTGTGTCCTTTGCTTTACCTCAGTGCCTCTCTCTCTCTCCTCCCCCTCTGTGTGTGTGTGTGTCTCTCTCTCTCTCTCTCTCTCTCTCTGTGTCTCTCTCTCTCTGTGTCTCTCTCTCTTCGTATTTCCTCTGTGCATGGGTATATTTGCACATGCTTCCGAATATGTATGTATATATGTGTGTGTGTGTGTGTGTGTGTGTGTGTGTGTGTGTGTGTGTGTGTGTGTGTGCGCGCGCGCTTGCGCGCTTCTGTCTAAAACCTGGGTCATCTTCGTGTTACATCTTGTCGTTTATTTTGTAGACAAGAAGTCATTGGAATAGGGTGTTATTTGTATCTGTGAAGTGACTGCATAACTGACAAAAGCCTCATTTCACATGCGTGCGTGCGTGCGAGAGAGAGAGAGCGCGCGCGCGCGCGCGCGCGCGTGTGTGTGTGAATCGGAATAAACCATCTATTCATAAAGACCAAAGCTCCATATGGAGGAAAACAAGCATGTAAAATTTAATGTAAAGATAGTCACTCTAAATCGTGTAGTCCTTTGGCAATGCATAATGTATTTCAAACATTATGGAAACATACTATGGGTTACATAGTCACGCGTGTGTGTGTGTGTGTGTGTGTGTGTGTGTGTGTGTGTGTGTGTGTGTGTGTGTGTGTGTGTGTGTGTGTGTGTGTGTTGTGTGTGTTGTGTGTGTGTGTGTGTGTGTGTGTGACGGCTTTGTTTTTATTATGAGCTTTCAGCTTTTCCGTCGAGTTTTGTTTGTTTGCGATATTGAGTGTTCGTTTATTCGTCTGTTCTTTCATTCGTTTGATCGTTCAGGTTTAACTTATCACCATCTGAATCACTTTTGTAATGAGACGTCAAGGAACTTCCAGTTATTCGCATCATAGTTTTTGGCTACGTTTGAAGAAATGAAATCGTTGAATTAAGGCCACAACGTACTGTCTAATTTCATTTGACAGGTTTCATTATGTCAAAGCTGTTACATCAGATTTACAGACAAGTACAGGCAGAAGAAGTTAGAGAATGACAGGCATAGACAGAAAGACAGAGGCAGAGGCAGACAAACACACATATACAAGACAGACGGATAAACAGGCAGACAAACAAAAAAATGGACAGATAAACAGACAGACAGACAGACATACAGAAAAAGACACACATATAAAAAACGGACGGAGAAACAGGCAGACAAGCATGTATATACAAAAGACTGATATACAAGCAGACAAGCATATACATACAAACGACTGACGGATAAACAGGCAGACATACACATACATGCAAAAAAGGGATGGATAAACAGGCAGACAAACAGACACATACAAAGACAGACGGATAAACAGGCAGACAAACAGAGAGCAGAGATTTACCCAACAGCGTGTAGAAACATCTAGCCGCCTCTTTTTTGTTTAGCGTGGTGGGACACATAGCCCTGAAGGTGGTGTACCTCCCTGTCGCTTCCAGTTCACATTGTCTGGAAATTCCAATAACAGTAAAATAACACTTGGTTTTGTCCAGGAAAGCGGCACTGCGTGAGGACCACTATCATTAAACAAATGTATTCATTCGTCTAACCTGTGGAAAACAACTGGGCATCAATTTGAAAATGTACAATGTTTTATAACGACAGGAAGTTGAACTATATTTATCTGCAGTTTTGCTGTTGTCCAGGGATATCAAACACCAGTTGTGCAATATTCAGGTGGCCAGAACATTTGATATGTAGAGTCGACAAAGAGCCTGGACATTTTGAACAGTAGGTTAGTTTGATGCGAACATACACAAAAAGAATGCCCGGAACTGCTGAACAAGCAGAGAAAATAAAAAGACACAAGACACGAAGTTAAACTTGTTAATCTCTAAGTAGCACATGTAAAGCGCAAGGGGGGGGGGGGGATAAAGATTGTCACACACACACACACACACACACACATTATATTACCCCCAACGTGGGGATGTTTCATGTTTTTGTTTTTCTTCTTGTTCTGAAATCCACATATTTTACTTGGTTCAATTACAACCTTAGGCTGATGTAACTTGGAGCCTTTATCGTTTTTATTTTAGTTTGTATACTGTTTGATTAAGTAATTCTCTGACTTTATTTAACGCCATGCTTTTTCATTTTGACATACTTTCAGGTGTGACCTGGCCTGGCTGAGTTCTACACAACACAAAATGAACTGTACCATTCTATCTCACTGACCTGATGAACCTCAGCTGTGGAGAACTCATCACGTGCTCTTCCACAATGGGAAGTACGAGCGGAGAGAGCTGGACCTCCTCTGTCTCCTCGGGCAGGACGTCCAGACGTATCGATGTGTCCATGTGTGGGATGGACCCCTCCTCTGTTGAGCTGATGCTGCCGCCCTCCGCGCTGCGTGTTCGCTTCCTGCTGTCCCGGCTTCTGTCCTCCCGCCCTCGGGTCCTGAAAACTCGGGTGGATGAAGAAGTAAGTGAGTGTGTGTGTGTGTGTATGTGTGTATGTGTGTGTGTGTTGAAATGAGAGAAATGTGAGTGTGTGTGTGTGTGTTGAAATGTAAGTGGGTGTGTGGCGTGTGTGTGTGTGTGTTGGTTATTTCTTTTAGCGTCTAGTCACATATGTGCTTTTTCGACGAGTGTGTGTGTGTGTGTGTGTGTGTGTGTGTGTGTGTGTGTGTGTGTGTGTGTGTGTTTTGAAATGGAAGTGAATGTGTGTGTGTGTCTGTCTGTCTGTCTGCCTGCCTGCGTGTCTTTGCACATGTGTTGTCACGAGATGAATTCCTCTGATGTGCTAAATGTGCAGTCTTTGGCCAGAATGGGGTAACTGAAGACAGTACACACGACAGATGTACCGACAGACAGCAACAAAGACAGACGGAAAAGAACAAATGTTGTTAACAATTCAGATACGAACCCCGACACACTGAGGGAAGTGTCTCGTGTAGGAGACGGGCCCGCGGGGCCAAGAAGGGAGGACTGCTGGGGAGTCCTGCTCCGTGAAACTGAACCTTCCCGCACTGTTTCCATAGATGCACCCGTCGTATCCTGTTACATTGTAGAAATGTCAGTTGACATACGTTGTCTGTCTTTCGGGGAGAAGAGTGGCAGGATAGTTCAGACGTTCGCCTGCCAGTAACTCTAAACTCGAGGTTCCACTTCCAGGGTTCGCTCCCCGTAGAAGCTTCGACTTTTCTCCTCAGTTTGACCGGAAAATTGAACTGAACGTCTAGTCCTTCGGAAGGGGACGAAAAACGAGTCGGGACCCCTGTGCCTTCTGGCTGTGCACGCTAAAGATCCCTTGACAGTTGAAAATCGTGAAGAGCAGGGCTTTGCCCGGCTGCCTTGGTATAAAACATTGAAAAGATAGGTTGATTTCCCAGGTCCCATCCCTTAAAAAGCAATTAGCCTTCTTGCCTTTCTGAAAGTCTTAGTTTTAGAAAAAGTGAATATGAATATAAACTTGAAGCGAGGGAGAGGGAATGGGCGCCACCCTTGTCGTGCAGGCCCCCGGGAAAAGTTTGAGGTCTCTGCCACCTTACTCCCCTACGACCCCAAAGGTAATGGAACTCGCTAGGTAGGACCTCAGGTCCTGGCCAGCTCATGGGTTTATGATGTCTTTCCCCGATCTTCCCAGCTCCCTTTGCCTCGTCAGTACAGTATATGTTAGACTATAATTGTTGAAAACTTGATATTGAACTCTCTCTCTCTCTCTTTCTGATTTAGGATTAAAAATCATGTTTGACTTAATGTCACACACACCCACATACATGATGTGCATGCACAAACACACACAGAGCACACACCCTGAACGCACGCACACAGACACACACAGATACACACACACTATCACAGTCTCTCTCTCTCATACACACACACACACACACACACACACACACACACACACACACACACACCACACACAAGGCCTACCTGCTCCCTGTCCCTGGGAACGTCTGGCTGTGTCTGTTGGTCAACGTCTCTGGGTCTCCTGTCTTCGTCACCAGATCTGTCTTCATCCTCACTGAAGTACTCCCTTTTCACTCTCTTGATTCTTCTGTAACCCTCGTCTTCGCCACCCGCTGCAACGTACACATTCATGCCAAACTTAGGTATTGAGACTGGATTGGCCTGGGTTATTTGGGGTTAAATTGTTGTTGTTTTTGTTGTTGTTGTTTTTTTTTTGGGGTGGGGGTGAGGTCACAGTACCGATTTTGCTCCCCCCCGGAAATTTGGTTTGAATATAGATGCAAAATAGTGCAATCTGACGCTATCTGGCACAAAGTTAGGCTTGTTTATGATCCTTTGTACTGAAACAAATAATTTATACATCTGGTGTCAGAGGAAATTTCTAGCACAAAATTTCAGAAGGTGGAAATTATTACTGAAAGAGTCCCCAGCATCGCCACGGGGGTCATACAGCAAACGTCGCAACATTAATACTATTAAGTAAAAGTACACAAGCACAGGTAACTCACCAAAGTCTGGTAGCCCTGTGTCCATGTCTGTGTCGACTTTCTTAGATTTCAGATTTCTGTTCCACAGCGGTCGGAGGTCACTGTTTTTGGCCAGACCTATGAACATGAAACAATGTCCAGTACAGTAGTCTTTCTTATGGTCGTCTCTTCATTGCTGGCCTTATTGTGTGTGTGTGTGTCTGTGTGTCTGCGTGCACGTACACAGGCAATTTGTTTGCATGCATGCATAAGTTTCAACATAAAATTGTAGAGTCGTCAAGTAGAGATCTTAGCATTCAGGGTTGGATTGTTCTTGTAAAATACTTTATCTGACGATCTGCTTTTTTAATGGGTCGTTTGACCGAGTCATCTCAAAATGAAAATAAAAATAGTAATAAAAATGTAATCCCACATCACTTCATATGGCAGTGAGAGTATTTAAATCGAAAAGCTTGTGAAAAGGTGGAGAGATTATGGAAGGCGAATACAGTGACTTTGGGTTGAAAATGACCGATTTAACTGATTTACAGGAATGCTCTTACTTACAGTGGGTCATAAAATTATTCCATTTCAACAAGGAAAGTTGGGGTATCTGTCCAAAATTGTATTGTCAAAGCGTTGCTAAAAGACAGTACGTCTTTTAAACTAGCTGTCGTTGCTGTCATTGAAATCATCCAAAAGTAATAAACGTGAAAAGCAGATTTTCAAAAGTTTTACCGGTGTTCTTAAACAAATAAAAAGAGCTAAAAAGATTCAACAATGTGAAAGACGGTAACTTTCAAACATAAAGATAAGATGGACCAATGATTATTTCAATGCAAGCAGAAAACGTTAAACTTTAACAACTGGAAAAAAAGACTGATCTGATAAACTTACAGATATGATACATGTCAGTGAAAAGAGACTAACACACTGGAAGAGAGTATTTATATTTGAGGAGATGGGTATACTCTCCATATTTGAGGAGATGGGTACACAGTCTTCGAATACAATGCTTGGATAAATGCAATACCAAACATTGGAAAGTAATCAAGTTAAAAGACTAAATCTGAATGACAACATGTGGCATAAGGCAGGGATATGTTATATAAACTGGCAACGATATTATTATTAAATTAAAAATGAGACGACACAGTGACAGCGAGTCATATCGTTACAACCTGTCCATATACATTTAGGCTTAGAAAAGTACACTTTCAAGTTGATCATAGTACCTGGATTGTGTCACGAAAGTAATCAAAGAACCAGACAAGGGAAACTACCGAGGAATTTCTTCGTGATGTATATCTCACAAATATCCTACTTCATAAAATGAAAATCAAAGAAATCAGCAATTATTCCATTTGTTTAAATGATACAAATTTTACCGAGGACTTCTGTGAATGTGCGCAAATGAAGATATGTTGGGGAAAACACTTCAAGCTTGTCGCTGAAAAATGAAACTGAGTGTATGAAATGTAGCGATTTAATTCCAGAACACAAAATGCAGTAAATAAAATTCTACTGATATGAAAAATGTGTATCCGTACTGTTTAAAGGCGAATGCAATGGTGCAACTTTGTATATATGAAATACATATGTAAGTCAAGAAATTAGAACGATATTTTCGTTTTTAAATCAACTTAAAATAAGCCGTTGAAATTTTGTGTAGACGCACGGAAACAATTCCTTTGACGAAAATTATTAAGTTGAGAGACCATATCAAATTAACAAGAAAATGTAATTACTAATGTAGAGGGAGTGCATGTAAAAACACGGGCACCTCAGAAACGTTTGATTTGCCCTTCTTGTAAACATATATACCGACAAAAACGTTAGGGTCACCGTATTTGCCCCTGTATGCTACGAAAAGAACTAATAAAAATGTGGGACAAAAAGAAAAAGAAGAAACAGAAAGAAAGGACAAATGAAGGTAACGTGAACCCCCCCCCCCATCCCCCCCCCCCCACACACGCGCGCGCACATACACACACTCAAACACACACGCGCGAGGTGCTCCATGTACTTGCATTCAACTGAGGTTTGTTTTTGAGAAGAAGTCTATGGATGTCCTCACTAAACGTCAAGTTTAATTGAATCTAAAGTTCTTCAAGGTTAAGAAACAAGCTATAGTTTCCGTAGATAGTACTATAAAAACTGAATCAACCGAGCTCAGTTCTGGCAAAATGATGTGGACTTGCGGACGCCAAGTCTGTCTCTCACACGCAAACACCACACACACACACACACACACACACACACACACACACCACACACACACACACACTCACTCTCACACACACACACACACACACACACACACACACACACACACACACACACACACACACACACACACAGAGTTTAAAAGGGATTTCACTTACCTTTGGAAAAGGGATCTTTCAGCAGCTGTTCTGCAGTTGGTCTAGCTTCTGACGCTGGCACCTATAGCATAGAGAAAGACGCCATGGGGAATTTTTTTGTTATAATCGTGGCAGAAAAGAATTATTTCCATATAATGTTCATGATAGAAACAACAGATTACACGTCTGTGGCATCCGGACCATCAAGACCCGGATGTCATATACTTCTGGGATGTTATGATTATATGATAGATCACTCAAACACATTCACATGCTACCATTCCATTTACTGTTTATTCATTAGTCATTTATTTATTTTACCTATCTCTTTATATATTTGAATATTCATTCATTCACTAAGGGTTTTGTTCACTTATTGATATAAACTTTTTAAACATCCCCTCTGGTAAGATGAATCTTAAATCCTAAACCAGACTTTCTGGAACAAGTCTGTTAATGTACATAGCGTCCATAGAGCGTAGATCATGTGTTCAGATAGGCATAGCAGTCATGTGGTTAAACGTTGGCCCTCCAATCTGAAGATCCTGGGTTCGATCCACCTGGACATCTTGCTGGTTGGTAAACAGTGAACAATGTTTTTCCCGATCTCCCAGGTCAGCCCGTGTGCAGATCCGCCAGTGCCGCAACCCCGTTTGTACGTCTATGCATGCAGAACATTAAATATGCACGTAAGATTCTGTAAGCCACGTGCGTGGCTTATGGAATCACAAAAAACAACCGACATGCACGCCCACCAAAAATGTAGAGACTGTGAAGCAACATGCCGCCTGCGTAGTTAGGTAAAACAACATGCAAACACATATCCGAGAAAAGTCGGAACACCACAATAGATAGATAGATAGACAGACAGAGATATACGTACATATATATGTGTGTATGTGTATATAGATAGATAGATAGCTAGAGATAGATAGCTAGATAGATAGACAGACAGACAGAGAGACAGACATAATTATACATGTAATGTATATGTATGTGTTTGTATATATATATATGTGTATATAGATAGATACATAGATAGATACACATATATATGTATATATATGTGTGTATATATATGTATAGATAGATAGACAGACAGACAGATAGATATACATGCAGAGAGAGAAATATTCACAAACATCCTACAAACTGCATGGGACATACAGAAATCAAGCAATGCTGGAAAAAAACAACTCCAGTAACCTCCACATGTGTAAAACTTGAAAGAATTCTTGGTAATATCCGTACACACAGCTATTTTATAACTGGCATTACTTGTATCTTTTCCATATCTCTTTCTAGAATTCTAAGAACGTACAAAATCTCTGAGGATGGTGTCAGAGGTGGTGAAATTGTTTCGAATCTCAGCTTTCCGCATTTCAATCCGGACATCCACAAAGAGCACACGGCGGGCACGACGCCGACGGGGGCTGATCTGGTTGACAAAAAACATTTCCAGGCTGAAAACATATGGTGACAGTGCTTATGATACAAGCACGAATAACAGCAGCTGCAGCAACTGCCATTGATCCTGCTCAAATTCTGTTTCAGTTTCAGTTTCTCAAGATGACGTCTCTGCGCTCGGAACAAATTCCATATGCACTTACGTCACAAGAGCCATGCGTATGGTGATCATGGCACAAGCCTTAAGCCAGCACATAAACCCATGAGCTGGCCAGGTCGTGAGGCTCTAATTAGACTCTATTTTACCAAGTCTATATTTTATACTGGTATTTTATCAGCCTACCACTGGAATAATCTTGTTTCAAAAAAGGAACGTATACATAAAGTAAATAAATGAGAATTAAAGGTCTGAATCACACAACTACCTGTTCTGTATAAACGTATCTCACATGACAGAACCCCCCACCCCCACCCCGATCTATGCCCAAATGCTCTATCATACTTTAGGGATAATTTTCAAAAGTATGTTCTGCCGAGACGTCCTGCTCAGAATACCAGTACTGCTACTATCACTGCTAATAAACACAACTAATGAAAATTATTACATTTCTTTCATATCAACAAGTACACACGAAGTATGACCTCGCAATTAAATGTACCATCACAATCAGTGCCCAGTCTTACCTGAGAATATTATTATTATTACCAGTAGTAGTAGTAGTAGGACTTTATTATCATTATTATCATTACTATTATCATTATTGTTATTATTATTATAACTATTCTGCAGGTGATGATTGTTATCATTGTTGTCATTGTTAACATTGTCATTATTGTTGTTGTTATTAGTGTTTAATTTAAAGCCAAGTCAACCGCACGGAGCCATATCAGACTTCAGACCATCTGAAACAAAACACACGTCTAGATATATCGATGGCTCTTGGGGAAAAAAGGAAACCTACATTCACACGAATAGTACTGAGGATATGCCCCTGGTGTTGGCCATTCTGCCCAATTTATCACTGAGAGGATTAAAAAAAAACCTGAATACAAATTGCATGAACATAACTAAGTACACAAAAGCAAATATAAAACTAGCCTGTAGTACTAAAATTGCAACAAGGCGGTTTATATTTCCCTAGAACTAAAATGCAACAAACATATGTACTCAATTATGAATCCTAATGGACAGGAAGTACGTAAGCTATCCTAATGGACAGGAAGTATGTAAGGCCTTATTGGAAAATTAAAGACAAATGAATCAGCAAGAAAATAAGAAAGAAAGAGATGAAGAAAACAAGGGAGAAAATCCTAAACAAAGAGAGATTGACAGAAATGAGCAAATTTTTTTAGTACAGAATCTCCAGAAGGTGGGGGGATAGTGTTTATTCTGAAAGAGCCCAGGCATTTCCACGGGAGTTAATTTGATATGAGACGAGAAATACGTTCATCGATGAACGCCAGTTTGACTCACGAAAACTGTTAGAATGTTTACTATTCCTTGGCAGCGACGATGATGATTTTTATGATGATTGGAGTGATGTTGAAGATGAAGAGTGTGGTGACACCAATGGTGTCAGTCATGATCATGACGATGACGGTTGTGATGATGACGATGATGATGTCAATGTTCAAGGGAATAGAGTAGACATCACAAGTCTCAGGAACTTTTCTGCTGTTTGCATGAAAATCGGATTGGCTTAACCCTGACTCCCGCACCCTATCCACCAACTGAAAAACTTACCCCTTTGACTCCCTCATACTACCCTATCCACCAACTGAAAAACTTACCCCTTTGACTCCCTCATACTATCCACCAGCTTCCTGCAGGTTGAGGGGGTCAAAGGGTTAATGTTTTGCTTTGTCAGCATGGTTGACAATGCAGACTGCTGGTGGAAAGGGTGATTGAGTCAAAGGGTTAAGAGGACTGCTTGTGGAGAGGGTGATGGAGTCAAAGGGTTAAGAGTACTGTATCTCAACAATTTACGGTATTCCATAGCATTGGTATCTACTATTGGTATCTACAAGTATTTATATCAAGGAAGCACACAAAATTGTCAGATCATCGAGACATTCCCGGTTTTTCCTTCTACACTGCTGTCAGATTAGTTTACTGAAGATAACGAGTAAGTCCGTAAGTGCTAAGTTATCAGAAGCAGCAGTCGTAATGAGTGAAACGTTATATAAATGTTAATCATGACAGTAATGTTGAAACGCTTGTGTCCTGCTACGTTCTGCTAGTTTTCAGTTTCAGTTTCTCAGGATGAAGTCTCCGCGCTCGGAATGAATTCCATATGCACTATCACCATAGATGCCTTGTGATGGAGAAGATCCAAAATGATCATGGCACAAGCCTTAAGCCTGCTCATAAACCCATGAACTGGCCAGGTCCCGAGGTCCTACCTAGATAGTTCCATAACCCTGAGGTCGTCGGAGAGCGAGATGACTGAGACCTCTACTTTTCTCGGGGCCAGCACGAGGGCGGCGCCCATCCCTTCTCCCTCGATTCAAATTCATATATATTGTTTCTGTTAACCAAGACTTCAGAAAGGCAAGAAAGTTAATTGGTCTTCAAGGGGTGGGACCTGGGAAATCAACCTCTCTCTCTCTCCAATATTTTATACCAAGGCAGCCGGGCAATGCCCTGCTCTTCACGATTTTCAACTGCCGTGGGATCTTTAGCGTGCGACTCGTTTTTTGTCCCCTTCCGAAGGACTAGATGTTCAGTTCGATTTTCCAGTCAAATTGAGGACAAAAAGTCGAGGCCTCTACGGGGAGCGAACCCTGGAACCTCGAGTTTAGTTATTGGCAGGCGAACGTCTGAACCATTCTGCCACTCTTATGTTCGGCTAATGAAGCTGAAATACCAGAAAATGTCCTACTTTCTGTACAGCTGGTACTTGTGCATGTGGCGGCGGCTGCTGCACTGGGGTTTGGTCTTGGTCTTGAGCTTGTCGTTTCCGTCTCTTCTTTTCTCCCTTTGGCCTTCCTTCAGCCTTCTCTGTCGGGGCCTTTGCAGGGGTGATTTCTCTACGTGCTAGAGGCATCCTGGCAAAAGACATATAAGAACCAGAAAAACACGAAAATAGAATCAGAATGTGTATTTCATACAGCCAGACAAGACAGGCGCAAATTTTCGGCCAACTGGCCTTTGTCATGCGTGAATGTAAGATCACAAACAAAGAAACACCAAATACAAAAAATTACGAGAAGAAGACTGAAACTTCCCTGCTGTTTCGTCCAGTGGGAGAAGAGAACATATAAGCAACTGAAAGGAATCATGCAGGGAAGTCCACTGATGAAATGACATCATCTGCAAGATGTGGCAAGTGGTATTGAACTGTTTCTCAAATGAAAACGTACTTTTGTAATAGTCCAGATTTTCATACAAAAAGTCACTACTTCAGCTAGTTCATGATGTCGATGACACAGTTGAAAAGAGGCCTAGTGGTAAAAACCGTCTGTCTAGGAAGCCAAAATGTCTCGAAAAGTCCTGAGTTCCATACTCGATCAGACAGGGACTTTTCTGCCCCGACACAATAGACCTTGAGTGCCGGAATGGGAAATGGTGTTTTGAGATGAAATGATAAACGGTCCCGTGTGTATAGTGTACAGTCCATTCATTTTGTTTTAGTTGCACGTCAAAGAATATACGTCAAAAAAGGTGGTCATCCAGGCAACATTCTTCGTGTACAAATAGATGACTTTATCTCTTTTTTTGTTTAGAGCGAAGAAATCTTTTCAGAACTTAGTAGTTAGTCACGAAATAAAATGAAACATTAGAACAATTATGAGTGTCTGTGTTCCAGTGTGCTGTGTGTATGTGCACATGTGTGTATGCCTCAGTATGTGTGTGTGTGTGTGTTTGTGTGTGTGTGTGTGTGTGTGTGTGTGTGTGTGTGTGTGTGTGTGTGTGTGTGTGTGTGTGTGTGTGTGTGTGTGTGTGTGTGTGTGTGTACACGCACAGGATGCATGCGTGATGTTGTCTGTGTGTGTGTCATCAACACTTCAAAGCAGGAATCATTTCGACTATCGTAAGTCACCAGCAGTAGCAAGAGTGAAAATTTACCCAGCGGTAAGCGGGGTTGAAGCTTTGGGCTGAGCGTCAGGAAGGAGGTCTTTTATTGTCAGCTCCATGCTTTCCTCAGGTCCCTCCGTTATTGTCTCCAGCTCTCTGGCACCCAGCACTGGAATGTCCACCTCTCCTGGGATCTTCATAATGATAATAATAATGATAATTTGATGATGTGGATGATAATCATGACGATATTGAAAGGATTACATGAAGACGTATGAATAACTATGATAATATCGTAATGACGATGATGATGATGCGGATGATAGTGATGATGATACTAAAAGGATTACATGAAGATGCATGAATAACTATAATATTGTAATGATGATGACGATGCTGCTGCTGCTGATGATACTAAAAGAATTACATGAAGATGCATGAATAACTATGATAATATTGTGATGATGATGATGATGATACTAAAAGGATTGCATAAATATGTGTGAATAACTCAGGCTTACCAAAATCATACGCGTCTTCCTGTGTGAAAGCAAGAGGAGTGGACGGTAAACGCAAAAATTCGATCGTTACAGTTAGAAGCACTCCCTCTTCTTGAACTAAAAAGAAAAAGATATATAATTTCGAAGAGAATAAAATAACTAAGGCACATGTGTTGTTGTTGATGCTGATGTTTGTTTATATTTGGTGTTTTTTGATACGTTCTTGGTATGGCTTATGAATACACATAGAGTTGTTATTGTCTTAAGCTTAATTCCTCTTGTCATTTGCGTGCATACTCGTGTATTCTGTCAGGTTCAATTCAAATGAATGTTCAAAGTAAATTTCCATTTTTGAAATACAGCTAGAAAAAAGTGTGTATCACATCATGACAGAATACATTCTTTAAGAGTATAAATTCAATTGTTTTCTGACTGGAAGTTTGTGGGTTCGAATCCTCATCAGTTCCTTCAAAAATCATTGTGGGATGTTTCGGTTCCAGCCTAGAGTTCAGCTTGTTATGGGCTCATTGGAAAGACTGGGACCACACAGTCGAATCTCATCCGCTTCACGGGTGCGTGATTGAGGGTGTTGCTTATACCCCCTGACCAACTTGTCAGGTGCCTGTATCTCTCGGGCCAGGTTGACGCCAGGATATATTATGATAGCTCAGTCTCAATTCTAGATGGCATTCCATAGCATCATGGTTATTGTCCTCATCGTCATCATCATCATGGCATTGTGGAAACTGTGCCAGCTTCTGTGGCTTCTGAGGTGGCGTAGAAAATGAGACCATTTTATTTCAGTTTTTCAGTTTCTCAAGATGACGTGTCCGCGCTCGGAATGAATTCCATTTGCACTGAAGTCATAGGTGCCATGTGATAGTGATCATGGCACAAGCCTTAAGCCTGCACATAAACCCATGAGCTGGCCTGGTCATGAGGCCCTACCTAGCCTATGTTTTACCTAGCCTACATTTTTTTTACTTGCATAGTATCAGTCTATCATTGGAACAATCTTGCGTACATATAAATGACCTGTGTATCTTATCTTCAAAGAAAAGAACAGATAAATAGATAAATACTTAAAGGTGTGAATCACAACACAGCTAGCCACTGAGTGTAAACTCGTCTCACATCACAGAAAGTCCCCCTTACCCTAGTCAATGCACAAAGCCTCCGCTGCAGTGAGACAATAAAAACAAAGATGAGCACAAAGGAAGCAACCCTAAGTGCAATGATCCTAGCAATGAAACCAATTATGTTAATAAAAAACACAACACACATATGCATAAACTGGTATAGTATAAACTACGCTGACGCTGATAAATAAACAAGAGCACCTAAAGTGATGTTAACATTGAATATATTTACAGCTTGACAGTTTCATATGGAGTCAATTCTTACTATTCATGTCCTTATACCAAATCTGAACGTTGCTATTTAGAAAAGTTGAAATAATTATGTACAAGCGAACAGAGATCACTATAGTCATAATGGTGTATTGGCGGTCACATCTAACTAAAGATCACATTCATTGTACCGGCATTTCTGTCTCTGGACTGGCAATGGCAGGCACCTCCTTCATTGTTATCTCTTCCTTTGATTTCACTGTGTGTGGACTTCCAAGTACTGAAAAAAAATACACAAAACGCGATTTCAAAGAGGCAAAAGTCATGAATTACACGCATTTTAAAACTGAGAACCGTCTTTTTGTCTGACAAAAATGGTTATTTGCAAATGCTACATTTTTTCCCCTGATAATAAATGAAGGTCACACAAAACACAAATATTCAGTAAACTGAGTCTGTTTCTGTGTAAAAGGCCACACATATACCGTACAACAATTTGTAATATTAAACAATCAATAAAGGTATTCAGATATCCTTGTCCTCAGTCTGTACAGGAAAGAAAAACAAAATGCCTTTGCCCTTGTTTTCTTGTGTGATTAGTATAAAACAGTACATATACCTTTCTGTTCCAGAGAGGAATTATACAACTGCGTACAAGAATACATGCACAGTGTACGTGTGATGGGGATGCTGGGGGCTTTCAGTTTGAATATTCCTCACCTTCTGGAAATTCTGTTTTGTTGGTCCATTCACCTGCATGTGTTCGATACAGTCGTTTGTACTTTCTCTTAGGATTGATAATTTGGTACATGCATTTTGGCACTGGGGAGGTGAGATACGTGGAAGCAAGTTTAGATAATTTAGGCCCGTTTTCATGTATGTTTTGGTGTCCTTAGGTATGCTTAAATTTGTATTGAGGTGTGTTTTTTAAATCCCCTGTGCGATAGATTGGTCGGTGTGGTCAACGCTGGGGGCATGTCCTTAGATTATGTGCGCAAATGCATTTATATGTGTTTTTTTTCTTTTTTTTTCCTGTTGAATTTTTTGTATGTTTTGAAGCGTTTATAGCCCTGATATGGCTTTACGCAGTCGGCTGGGCTTTAAACAACAATAACAATAACAGCCGTTGTCACATTATTCTTGGAAAAGAAATCACGTCTTGCTCTTTATCCGTACACGTACAAAGCTTATATCTCACGTCAAAAGTTATCTGAGTTTACATATCAAAAAATTTTAAAACAACAATATGAAGTACCCATTGATCATATTCACTGCAGAGATTTATTTGATGTTGAAATTCTCTATTTAATAAATCATAAGTGACTCCTGTTTGCCCTGTCAATTCATAGTTTTTTGTGCATGAGCAAGCTCCTTACCTTGTTCAAGATCAGGACCATCAGTTAGCGGCTCTCCCATTCTACTAGGGGACGTGGACGGGATAGATGATAAGGCAGAAGGAGAGACGTTTATCTGATAAACACACACACACACACACACACACACACACACACACACACACACACACAACACACACACACAAACAAACAAACACACGCATTATGTAATTATACATAATAAATTCACAGAGACTGCTCTCTTTTTCTGTATTTCATATACACATTTTGGACTGTTGTGATGATGAGATGTTGAAAATGAAATATTTATTCAAACATGCAGCATACACACACGCATTATGTAATTATACATAATGAATTCACAGAGACTATTCTCCTTGTCTCATCTATTTCATATACACAATTTGGACCGTTGTGACGGTGAGATGTTGAAAATGAAATGTTAATTCATATAGGCAACGTACACACACACGCATATGTAATCATACATAATTAATTCACATAGACTATTCTCTTTTTCTCGATTTGATATATACGTTTTGGACTGTTGTGACGTTGGCCTGTTGAAAATGAAATGTTTCTTCGAACAGACCTTCTCGTCCCCAAGTCATAAAAGTACTGAAACTCCCATATTTTAACAGAATTGTTTTCAGTATAGGCATGCCTGTCCCTACCCCTTCTCAAAGGTACGTCCTATGCTCATGAAGCTAACCAAGTATATCGTAACATTCAAAGTGTACCATGAGACCAATGAAAAATTGCAGCTTAGTGGTAAATCTGTCTTTTAGTATTCTTCATGATCAACTTTGAAATATTAGTATCATTTATGTTTATTTGTTTGGTTCTTTCAACATGTTTGTTTTGTGGATTGTTTATTTTTGCTGAGTTTTAATTCATTTTTCACCTTATTGATCTGTTTTAAATCACACACAAAATTCAGGATTTCCTCATTTTCATGACTTTCCAGCTCTCTAAAAAAATTACTTTTCTAAAATGTTTCGACTAGTTATGCTAAAAGTTTAAACCTCTAATTTCTCATTCATTTCTGTGCACATTATCCATGCCCGGGATTAAATAGTAAGTTATAAAACATGAGGACAGAAACATGACATTGCAGCGGTAGGCGAGTATCCTATCATCAGTCTCCGACGCATACGCACGCTCGCGCACGCACACGCACGCACGCACGCACGCACGCACGCACGCACGCACGCACGCACACACACACACACACACACACACACACACACACACACACACACACATATCCTGTATTACTGCTAAGAATACGGGTTATTTCTGGAGTCATTTTAGCATAATAAATGTGTCATGCAACTTACATCACAACTTTATCTACTTAATGTTACACTTGTAATAATCTGAACATTATGCTAACACTATGAATTCTTCTTCGTTCTGATAAATATATTTGAAACGAAGAAAAATATGTGCTAATAACACAGCAACGCGTCACAACTATGTGCACATTATGTCACAGTTGAGCAATAATCTGATGTCTTGAGGTGTGCTTCATCTTTCCACGGAGGTACTACAAAAAAACTCCAAAATACACTATCAGACAAAATAGACACAGACTCTACTTACCTTTGAGAAGGCATCCCATGTTTCGTTGAAGTGTTTCCATGAACCGAAAAGGGGGTCCTGGTTTGCCTCTGTAGCCATGGCATCGGGGATATAGACCTGATCAAACCTTTATCACACAAGACAAATTAGAAGAAATTAATGTTTGTGGGTTTTTGTTGTTGTTGTTGTTGTTGTTGTCATTTTATGTTTTTTTCTTTTCTTTTCTTTTCTTTTTGGTACATTTTTAACAATTTTTGTTTATTTGTTTGTTGATTAGTTTTTCGTGTGGCAATAATGTTAAGGTATCCATTAAGGCATTCTTCTTTTTACCAAACTTTCTTGTCTTTGTAGATACATTGTGTCAACAGTACTGAAGATACTCCTCCTTCTGAAATGCTATGCAGTGAATTGTTTCGCGTGCGACTTTCAGCACACCCAAATGTGAATAGGTGGCTAACCTGTTTGAAGCTGGAAAACGAAAAAGCGAGGGAGAGATAGATACCGCCCTCATAATACCAGTCTGAAAAATGTTGAGCTGTCTTAATACCTCACCCCCTACTACCTCATGCTTGGGGTACTACCGTTTCATACTTTAACATATGCAGTGAAACTGCAGTATATTTATGTAAACAAATGTACCACTTTCTTTTGTAACCACATACAATATATACACACCTGTGCCTAAATCAACAAAGTGTGACTTTACCTTACTTTCTGTTGGAGGGTAATTTTTTCCACGACAGCAACCGTCACTCCAAGTCGTGAATACAGCTCTTGTACTTCTGCTGTATAGACACAAACAGATATAAAACGAATGAGAAGAGCTTTGCAGCATGATCAGATGTTACTGATCATGTTTAGCAGCAATAATGAGAGATCACCAGCCAAGACTTTTGCTTTATTAATATCAAAATGATCCTTGTGAAAGTCAGTCAGTCGTCTCCGTCAATATTATGTTCATATTCACTTGGCTGAATACATGTTCTGTTGCCGACTGGGTCATGTACCGTCTCATGTCATTCAACATAAATGTTTGTCAAGATCATTGTGCATGGTGAAATGGAAGTAAGAGTTGGGGCGCTTATACGTTATATGGTGGGAGGGGAGATGCGTGATAACTGTTGAGAAAAAAAACGGTTAAAAGGTTTATTTTAGTCCATTCCAAAGTGGAATTACGAAACTTCTCTTTCTAAGCAGACTGTTGGCTCAGTTAGGACGCTCCGTTTATCTGTCTAAGGCATCTGATTGTGACAAAAGGAAAAATCTTACCCTATTAAAATGATTCATCCAGAATAATGAATTCACACTTAGAAAACACTTTAATTTAATCATATTCAATGAATTTTGACAAGTAGCCTTGATTCTTTGTGCAACTGTATAAAATGTCATTAAAGTATGACAAAAGAGATAGTCCGGATATGACAAAAACAGGACAAACGGATCGAGTGATGAATGATGTCGAGCTAGGGTAAACGTACTGACTTACTAGTGGGTGAGTTTGAGCAGGCCCACTGACTTACCCTTTTGACTCACGCACCCTATCCATCAACAGCAAAAGCTTAACCTTTTGCCTCCCTCACCCAATTCACCATATTCCTGCGGGAAGCTGGTGGATAAGGTGAGGGGGTTTTGCTTTGCTAGCATGCTTGACATCGCAAAGTGCTGGTGGACAGGGTGCGGGAGTCAAAGGGTCACTGCCCAGTGTGCTCTGTGGTATGTGGGACAGCAGTGAAAGTCTTCCATGCTTGTGTTTCGTTGGCCATCTTTAGAACACTGGTCCACCACAGTTTTTTTTTTCCATCTGTGCCTCCAATGTGCATTACCGTGTTATCTTCGGTGATTATATTTTGTGCCTCCCTTCTGGTGTCTATCGGATCTGATGTGGTCTCCATCTTGGTCTACTAATCTGTAGGTACGTAACTTCTACATTTTCCTCTACTTATGGCATGTCCGTTGAAATCAGCCCCTACATGCGATATGTTCATGTTTGTCCTGCCTCTTTTTTATCTTAAACTTCTTTTCATTATCTTTTCTTGTATTGTGCACAGTGTCATTTACAGTATGGCTTCGAGTACATTTTAAGCGAAAGACAGAATTAGAAAAGACAAAAGAGATTTCCTATCACCAATTGTGGTCCCTTTGATCAGGTTCGCTTTCAGGTTTGCTTTGTTCAGATTAGCGTCATACATCTAGCTAATTTCATACGCATCAGTATGACATGTCATGTCACGAAAAGATCCAAAAGATCATAGCGAATGTCAGAAACCTGCTCATAAACTCTTCATTGGCGAGGTCGTGAGGTTCTACTCAGCATATTCTTCTGTGTTTTTAATAAAGGATTAATCCACTTGTCATTTTATCAGGTTACATAATAAAACACGCTAACCTACACTAAAATGGACTAACTTTTGTCAGCGCTTCTACCAAATGCAGGCAAACCCCAAACCATCCGTGGGGATGCCAGGGGCACTTTCAGTATTAATAGTATCCCACTTCTGACAATTCTGTGCTAAAAATTTCCATTTTCTTTTCTTTTTCTTTTCTTTTTTTTTTTTGGCGGTCTTTTTGTTTCTGCCTTCCCCCTGTGCTTTCTGTATCTCTCTATATCATTGTGTTGCCATACTAGTCCATTTACATGTATGTGTTCTTTATAAAGCCTGACATAATTTCTCTCACGATTGATGTTTGGGTACATGTACTAACTGCATTTTTGGCTCTAAGAAATGTGATGTGCAGAAGCAGTTATGGTAATAAAGGCCAGTGTTTATTATGTATATGTGTCCGTAATTATGTTTACATTTGTCTTCAGGATTGTTTTTAACGCCAGGGGCGTATCTTCAGTTTATGTGCGCGAATGCTTTGATACGTGTACTTAATTTTTTTTTCCAGGTGATTCTTTTCAGTGTCAGCAAGTTGTATGTATTTTGAGATTGCTATAGCCCTGATATGGCTTTGTGCAGTCGGCTATATTTTGAGATTGTTATAGCCCTGATATGGCTTTGTGCAGTCGGCTATATTTTGAGATTGCTATAGCCCTGATATGGCTTTGTGCAGTCGGCTATATTTTGAGATTGTTATAGCCCTGATATGGCTTTGTGCAGTCGGCTATATTTTGAGATTGCTATAGCCCTGATAGGCTTTGTGCAGTCGGCTATATTTTGAGATTGCTATAGCCCTGATAGGCTTTGTGCAGTCGGCTATATTTTGAGATTGCTATAGCCCTGATATGGCTTTGTGCAGTCGGCTATATTTTGAGATTGCTATAGCCCTGATAGGCTTTGTGCAGTCGGCTATATTTTGAGATTGCTATAGCCCTGATATGGCTTTGTGCAGTCGGCTATATTTTGAGATTGCTATAGCCCTGATAGGCTTTGTGCAGTCGGCTATATTTTGAGATTGTTATAGCCCTGATATGGCTTTGTGCAGTCGGCTATATTTTGAGATTGCTATAGCCCTGATAGGCTTTGTGCAGTCGGCTATATTTTGAGATTGCTATAGCCCTGATAGGCTTTGTGCAGTCGGCTAGGCTTTAAACAATAAGAATGATTACAGACTGAAACTTTTACTGATGCTGTCAGTTTGATAACAAAAGCCATTAGTGTTAGTATAAATTCCTATACCCTACTTAGTCGTAATGACCAAGAACCCTTTCAAACCTTAAATCTGAACTCTATGAAATCTACAAAAATTAACATATTAGAGGAACAAAACATAAGCATAGGCAATATCAGAAAAAAAGAAAAAGTCTATCACAAAAAACATACCTATCTAACTCCACACAACACCGTATAGGTACCAATCTAAAGACAGTAAGAACTCCACACAACACCGTATAGGTACCAATGTAAAGACAGTAAGAACTCCACACAACACGGTATAGGTACCAATGTAAAGACAGTAAGAACTCCACACACCGTATAGGTACCAATGTAAAGACAGTAAGAACTCCACACACCGTATAGGTACCAATCTAAAGACAGTAAGAACTCCACACAACACCGTATAGGTACCAATCTAAAGACAGTAAGAAGCAATGCAAGGCCAACAGTATAATGACGTCCGTTCAAAAACAAACTACAACAACTATGCGCCTAGTATTGTATCATAAATAAATTTTTGTAAAAAGTCACTGCTCACCCAGCAAGTTTTTCACTTTTTTACTCCAGATGCTAGTCACTCCGAACATGAGGTGTGCTGACAGGTACAGAGAAAAGCGTTTTCTTCTGCCCCGTTCATCTTGAATATCTGCCGTCACGTACTTCAATATGTGCTTACTGAAAAATACAAAAATAATTGTCTTTAAGTTATTTCAACAATTTTATGAGTCCATTTTGTTGATGCTGCTGTTGCTGTGGTTGCTTCTCTGTTGTGTTTCGTTTTTTTTTTAGTTTTTTTTTTATTGTCCTGAGAACGTCTTACTATTACAGGCAAGCGATAATAGGCGCCAAAACCAGTTACAAAATAAACTGGATCTAAGTTATAAACTGGATCAGAGCTGTCACTAGTGACAATAAATGAACATCAACCGATCTTTCTGATTTTATAAAGAGTATGTTTCCTTTCTATTAATCACTGTGACCGATTCTTAACTGTCACATCAGGTTCTCAACTGCCTCTTTCGGTCTTCGTTCTTTTTCGTTTTGTATTTACGATCAGACAGCTTATTCTGTCGAGTAAAAAGGTCTGTTTTGCATTTTTGTTTTTATCTACTTGTGTTGCCTCTTCAAGGGAAACAACCGTTCTTTCCCTCTCCTGGGGCTGTGACAATCTCATTGTCCTTACGCTACAGTCGGTCAGTGGCAGTCGTTCTCATTTTAAAAAAAATCATTTACTCTAACGCTCAAAGAATCAAAATTCTAAAGCAGAAATCAAGACTTCAAATTTCAAACGGACATACGAAACTGAAGTTAAGTTGGTGATTTTTTTGTTTTTGTTTTGTTTTACTTTTTGCGATATCAAAACAGTGTAACAAACTCTAAGTGAAGTGAAGCTTTTCGCTGCCTCACACTTTGCCTTGTTTATGTTTATGATATTCCGCTCTGTGGAGAAGAAAAACAGACGAAAAAAACGAAACGGCTGCCAGATAATTTGTGATGAAATTTCAATGAACTCACCAAGAATTGGACACGTGGACGTCCTCAATCTGGCGTTTCGTCAGCTGGTATGGACCTATCTGCATTGCCTCCATCCTGCAACAATTCAAAAAAAGTAGCAATACTAACAATGAACATACATGTAATAATGATAATGATAATATATGATGATATAATGATGATAATAATAATAATGATAATGATAATAAACCTATCTGCATTGCCTCCGTCCTGCAACAATTAAAAGAATTAGCAATACTAATAGTGAACATAATAATAATAATAATAATAATAGACCTATCGACGTTGCCTGCATCCTGCAACAATTATAAAAGGTTAGTAATACTAATAATGAACATCATCATCATAATAATGATAATAAATATTATCATTATTGTTGTTGACTGATTGATTAACCTGCTTCCTGTTATGGGTGTAAAAACTGTAATCTGGATATAGTGGTGATTAATATGGAGAACTTGTTGCCAGTGCATTAGACTCCCTCTTACCGTACAGAGAGAGGCTAACGGCAGTACAGCATGGAGGCAGTGAAGGTGGAATAAAGTGTTTGCTGGGTTAGTAGGTATTTTGTATTTCCATAACCCACAGGACACTTGCACGGCTTATGTGATATCCAGTGTGTGAGAGTTTGAGTACTAATCAAACTGACTATCGCGCCTGTCGTTATTTACACTTTGACGCCTTTTGACATTGTCTGTAACGATTTGACGCCTTTTTATAGTGTGTGCAACGATTTGACGCCTTTTTATAGTGTGTGCAACGATTTGATGCAGTTTGATAGTGTGTGTAACGACTTGACGCCTTTTTTGTAGTGTGTGTAACGATTTGGCGCCTTTTTATGGTGTGTGTAACGAGTTGACGCCTCTTGATAGTGTGTGTAACAATTTGACGCCTTTTGATGGTGTGTGTAACGATTTGACGCCTTTTGATCATATGTGTAACGATTTGACACTTGTTTATAGTGTGTGCAACGATTTCACGCCTTTTGATAGTGTGTGTAACGATTTGCCGCCTTAACGGCCTTTTGTTAATGTGTGTAATGATCTGACGCGTCTTTATAGAGTGTATAACGATTTGACGCCTCCTTATGGTATGTGTAACGATTTGACGCCTCTTTATAGTGTGTGTAACGCATTGTGCATGCGTGAGTGAGAGAGAGAGAGAGAGATAGAGAGTGTGTGTGTGTGCGTGTTTGTGTGTGTGTTTGTGTGTGTAAGTGTGTGCGCTTGTGTGTGTAAGTGTGTGCGCGCGCACTTTCCAGCTCATCTTTTCTAACCCATGAATAATGGCTTTGGCCAGAGTAGAGATGCCGCTATCATGCTATGCCACTGAAAAAATAGACTGATACTAAAAAGTGTTCTTAGATTCAAAGAAACAAAAAAGAAAAACCCTTGACTAATTTAACACCAATTAACAAACATTCGCTGCGAAATGTCAACAGTGAGATTTAAATACATTACCATATGTATCCAAACGCCCCCCGTTTTTGCAAAAGCACTTGGTGGTAAAACATCTGTGGAACTGAAAAAGAATAAGCCAACCTTAGGGCTAACAATAATGACAACTGGACTAATGTACACGACACGATTATTGTCAACAAATTTCTATAAAACGAAGGTTATGATTTACTGTTGCCTATAATTCAGATTTCAATATTGTCTTCATAGCTACTGTGAGACATTCAATCAAGTTTACAGAAGGCTGTCTCTACAAAAGTCAGAATGAGTGGTTTTTTTATTGAAAAATGTGTTGTCTTGACCTACCGACGAAGATAATCTGTTAAGAAACATTAACTTTAATCAGCAAGATTTTCTGAATATATGTTCAAGTGCGAGGCCAAATTAACGACGACGGTATTTTAACCAAATGGTAACAGCTTTATCATACATTTAAACTGTGTAACACTGAAATCCCAAAGTTTAAACAGATTAACAGAAACCTCTTTGTTTTCAGACTTAGGCTGCACAACAGTTAGGCTGCACAACAGTTGTACTATCTTCTTCATCGCCTCAGTCAGTGGCGTTGGTCCCATCCTGTTTGTAGTTGTTCCTCAGCGCGTAAGCAATTCCCACCTCATTCAGTCGAAGTCTCTGCGCCATGAAACCCATGGGAGTTAACGATGTCCAGCCACTATGGATCCACCCTCTTTGTCAGTTCCGTGGAGCTCAACAGTGCCAGTTCTGACCTAACTTACCGAGGCCACTGCCTAATAACCCCCTCTGCAAATGAACGGATCACTCTCAGTCGCGGACTTAGAGCGAATGAGCGACCCTTTGGCAAGTAGTCCACTCTAACGATAACCCCCCTGAGTCATGGAAGCGGTAAAAAAAAAAAAAAAAAACCAAAGCCGAGGTCACCACAAGATCAGAGCATGAAGGGCCACAGAACGTGGAACATTTTTCATGATGCTAATATGAATGATAATTTGATGATAATGATGAAACCTACCGCTACATCGAGGATTGAAGCTGTGTGACAGAGCTATAATCTGAGCTTAATTTCAGTACATATCCTGGTGTCAGACTCGCCTGAGAGATACAGCCACTTGCGGTATTGGTCAGGATATTTTAGCAACACCCTTAGCAGCACATTCTACGTAAAGTGGAGAGATGCAGCTGTGTCAGCGTGTGGTCCCAGTCTTCCCAATGAACCCATAGCATGTTCAACTCTGTGAAGGAGTCGGTCGTAGCTGATTTTTTTCTCTCCCTTGATGATGGAGGGTTCGATTCAACGACATTTCAATCGTAGTCTGTTGCACTAATCACTAAGCCATTTTGACTGGTATGCTCAACAATAACATTTTCTGCGTTTACTGTGCGAGAAGAAAAGTTTGGATTACATGCTCTCTCTCTCTCTCTCTCTTTTCTTTCTTTCTCTCTCTCTCTCTCCCTTCGCTACCTCGATTCTTTGGCTTCTTTCTTCTGTATCTGTGGATGAAAGCGTGTTCGTTCACGATTATTTCTCTGCAGTTAAACTCCTTCAGTGTGAAATCAGGATCATATATATAATGCAGAGAAATAATCGTGAACGAACATATCTATATATAGGTATATGTATCGATATATGTAAAACCTGATCGAAATCACGAAATCAAAGTGGTGTAGTTCTTAACATTACACCACACACTCACACAAACACGCGCGCGCGCGCGCGCGCGCACACACACACACACACAGCGTGAAACACTAATGAACAAAAATACGCAAAACATAACCTCTGACTAAATCATCGTCAAGTAAAGCAGGAGTTTGGAAACTTCATAAATCAGGATTTTGGGAAATTTAATAAGATACTGACAGTGAGTTTATTCATATTGTCTGTATTCTTATCCATTCATGGTTTATCCTTCGGGTGTTTTCAGTTCACACTGCGCTTAATTAGTTTTATTTGTGTTATTTATCTGTTCATCAATTATATTGGTAGCGTTCTCGATCATCTTCGCCGACCTTCTATTCAGATCAGCGACCAACAGTTGTGGTGCATCTAAACAAGAAGTGGAAAACGTCAGACTTCCAATTATAAGGTCTGGAGTTCGATCCGCGTGGATCATGGATACCTCTGCCTGGTGTATAGATCTAGAGGATGGAGATTTTTCCGATCTTTCGGGTCAACATGTCTACAGATTTGCCAGTGCCTGACACTCCTTCGTGTGTATACGCACGCAGAATATGCATGTTAAACATATCGTAAGTCATGTCAGCGTTCATTGACTTATGGAAGCTTTCCACATACATACTCACCGAAGACACTGCAGACTCTGAAGCAGCATACATCTGCTCAGTGTGGGCAAAACAATAAATCCGCGTTGTAGGCTGGATTAAATCTAAGCTTTTGACTGTTGATGGTCCTGCCATTTTGTTCAAGGTCTGATGATTGACTTCGGAACCAACAGAACGGCTGCTCTTTCTATTGATACACTTTTCGGTAAGACTGATAGAGAGTAGATCTAGAATAGACCTGGTGGTTAAAATAAATGCAGTTTCGTGTCCCTCGCTCCCATGGTTTTCGCACAAGGATAATCATATTGTGGTTAACTGGAATAATGATAATCGCTAAACCAACCCTGAAACTAATTTAATTGAAGGCCAAATTCTCAGTTCTTTGCTTCCACTCCTATCCCAACGAATCTTTATTGTCAGTCCGATACCAGGTGAACATGTTTGAACATGTAGGTCAAACAGTACGTCTGATTACGGGACTAATAACTAGATCGACACTGAAATGTAGATCTAACCTATCTGGTCAGTCTGAATAAAAAAAAAAATAAAAAAATGATCGCATAGTTGAATTACTGTCAAATTAAATGTTACAATAAGTCGTAGGCCTTCCGATCCTAGTCCAGTACTGACTCTAACGAGTAACTTTCGCCCTAGATCTACTAAACTATTTGTCATTGTGTCTGGTAACTCGACTTACTTTGTCTAATGATTAGATCTAGTTTTGATTACGATTTAAGCGATTTAAGCAAATATGATCGAGGAAATTTTTTTTCAATTTCATGATGAAACCTTCATAGTACAGCATAACTCAGAATACAGAGCTGTTCATCTTCAATTACAGTGCATCCTTTTAAAAATCCTACCTGATCACTGCTGACAAAAAGGAAAAAACCGCACGACTTGCAATTTTTCAGACAGGCGAAAGAAGGATTAGCAGACGACACATGTGACGTATTGCTTCAAACTGCGCGCCGCGCGCTAAATTATATTTGTCTTCAATAATGAAGATTTCATTAAGTGATAGTTTTCTCCCCTCTCTATACTTCGCGGGAGGGGATTATTTTCCTTGTTCTGTGTGTGTGTGTGTGTGTGTGTGTGTGAGAGAGAGAGAGAGAGAGAGAGAGCGAGCTTCAAACTTGTTTGTTGACGGGTACTATATGCATAAAACTGTAGACATAATGACTGGTCGACAATTAGCTTTATTCAATCTCTCATTTGAGATGAAAATACTCAGATCCAGTCGAGGGAATTAGCGCCCATTTTTCTGTGGATGGCAAATGTTCTCTTTCACAGTTTTCCTTTCGTGGAAGAATAACAGATCTATTTTATGAAATATCGAAACGTTCACAAACTGGACAAATCATACCTGAATGCGGGAATCCGGGCTTAACTACTAATAATGTCGAGGAAAAAAATAGGCTGTGTCACACAAAAAGTGTAGGACTTCGGTAAACTTAGAAACATTTTGATCTGTGTGTGTGTGTGCGTGCGTGCGTGCGTGTGTGTGTGTGTGTGTGTGTGTGTGTGTGTGTGTGTGTGTGTGTGTGTGTGTGTGTGTGTGTATGTGTGTGTGTGTGTGAAGAACGTTTCAAGAGCGTGATTGATGTGGGTGAGGTTGTTTGAAAATCTCTGTCGAAAAGTCTGTTTGCGCGTGTGACCGAAACCTTGTTTGTGTGGAGGCCAACATCTAAGCGGAATCCCATGGTCTCCTCTGCGGCCTGCCGATTTACCGAAAGGCGAACACCCCCCTTGAGCGATCCAATGACTGGGTGAATGAGTCCATGGGCCGCTTCCCGGTACGTTCGCTGGTGGGTCGCTTTTCACGGAGAACACGGCGCTCGATGACTGGAGGTTTGATGTGATTTGGCATGTCTAGGGGTGACATTGTCGCGACAGGTCGAAACAGCCAACATCTGTCCCTCACTTTTCTGTTGACAGAGGTCCTGTACGCTGCTTGTTTGAGGCTTTGAGGTCACACAAGTTTGACAGCAGACTTCGCTGGAAAAGACGAAGAATGGGGGGATTTTAAGATGGGGGAGTGAGTGAGGTGTATACCAAATATAGAGATAAAGGCATACAAGTACGTACAAGTGCTCTCGTACGCGTATTGCATTGTATTTCATTGAATCGTATTGTACTGTCAAAACACTTCGTTTGACATTCGCCATGCATTCCGTAGTAAAACATTGTCGCCACGTTGCAGCGCCATTCGAAGAAAAAATGCTCTGTATACACACAAATGCAAGCACAGTCATGTACACACACACCTGAACAATGTTAAAGCCAACTGGCAGTAAAATACGAAAGATGAATGAGATAATACTCATGAATGAATCGTTAATCGTCGCTTTACTCATCCTACATCAGCCTACGTTATTATCTATCTATTCACGTATTTGTTATATAGAAAATAAGATACGTTCCCTTAGTTCGTAACTGATGACTGGTAAAGGAACTTTGTCGATGGTATTGCATTTATTTTTGTTTGATTAGTTGTTTACTTTTGTGCTTGTTTTCAGTTGTTTTCGTCATGTTTGTTGCTTTTTGTTTGCTCTTTTGTTTTTGTGTTTGTGCGTGTATGAGAGAGGGAGAGGGAGGGAGTGTGTTTGTGTGTGTGTGATCATCGTCATCCTTTTGATTTTGTGTTTTATTCGTCTGCTTTATATCTTTTCGTTTTCCATCGTGAGAATGCCGGGGACTCTTTCAATGTATCCATGCATACATACATATCTCTGTATCTATATACGTATGTGTGTGTGTGTGTGTGTGTGTGTGGTGTGTGTGTGTGTGTGTGTGTGTTGTGTACACACATATATATATATACAAACATGAATATATTTGTATGTTGTGTATGTTTATATTATATATATATATATATATATATAAGAGATATCCCCACCTTCTAGAAATTTTTCGATAGAAATTGCCTCTTTTCTGTCAACCTCTTTGTTTCTTCCTATGGTTCTTTGCTGTCATTTCTTCTTTATCATCTATCATCTTATGCCTTGCTGGTCCATTCACATGTGTGTGTTCTAAATAGCTTTAATACGTTCTCTTAGAATTCGTATTTGGGCACATGTATTAACTGCAAAATGGCTCTAAGGAAATGTGATATGCAAAGCAATCTTGAATAATTTAGGCCAGTTTTTATACATCTGTACAAGTGTCTATATTTGTGTTCACGTTCGTTTTTTTTCAAACCCTCTCATGATGAATTGCGCCGGCGGAATGGTCAATGCCTGGGGCAAGTCCTTAGATTATGTAAGCGAGTGCATTGATTTGTGTACTTGATTTTCTTTTCCATTTCTTTTTCCAGCGAGGTGTTGTGTGTGTTTTAAGGTGGTTATAGCCCTGATATGGTTCTGCACAATCGGATGGGCTTTAAACAACAACAACAATGATTGTCTTTCTTTACTGGCCTTTGTGTGTGTGTGTGTGTGTGTGTGTGTGTGTGTGTGTGTGTGTGTGTGTGTGTGTGTGTGTGTGTGTGTGTGTTGATTTCAGTGGAAATTCCTCGCGTCAGAACCGAGCACATTTAGATTATCATCAAGTCTTTGAATGGAAAAATAAAGCATGTTGCTAAAAATATTTGTTTATCAATATCATTCTGACAACTGTGAAAAGTCGTGTTCTTAACATTGCACTTGTCAAATCTTAAGATAAAAAAGACTGGATACCGTGTTAGGAAAAAGACACAGCCGCAGCCGTAAATCATATATGAAATAATAGCCGCAAAAATTGTAGGTTTTTTTGTTGGTTTATTTTTTCAAAAATTTTTGAACCAGCCAAATTAGACTTGATCACTCCTTTGTTGAACGAGATACAAATCGTGATCGACTGAAGGAAATACTATGAACATTTTCCCCAAACAAAACAACACACACATGCGCATAGACGCGCACGCGCGCGCGCGCGCACACACACAAATCGACTGAGCACTATATCAATTTTTTTTTCCAAAAATGTGACTTTGAAATCTAAATGAAAATGAGTGGTAGCGTTCAAGCAAACACGAACCAGAAGAACACAAAAATAGTACACGTGTATTTAATACAACCAAACAAGACAGGCACTTTTTTTTATACGCTTGACAAAAGTAGTTGGCCGAAAATTTGCCCCTGTCTCGTTTCGTTATATTAAATACGCTTTCTAATTCTATTTGTGTTTTTCTCGTTCGTGTTACGGTGTTACTTTATTGCAAATTGACCATAATGTTCCACGTGACAAGCGAAACGGCAAGAAAAGGGAGAAACACATGCAACACGTACGTGCCTGGTGCTTGTTCACATTGTACACGTTTGTCGAACCACAACCCGGGACAGCATTTTGGTTTTCTTTCACTTCTCAACCACATTTTACACACTGAAGGAAGCCATCTGAAAGGGTGAAACCACATAGTTTCTGCACCTTGTGTTTCAGCATGCACACTACTACTGCAATATCCACGTCACCTGACGATGAGGTTACATGCCTGACACAAGATTCAGCACCAGCGCCTGATTTTCGTGCACATTTGTGGGCGTTGTTCAAGGTCAGCTGCTTGTTTGTATCGTTTTTCTTGTTCTTTGGTATACATTCGGGTTTTATCGTTCCTATGTTTTGAGGGACAGAAGTTTTGATTGTTAGGGTTTATTCGGACATTCTTTGTTTGTTTGTTTTCGTTGTTCTTGTTTGTTTTGTTAATGTTTACATGGTGTTGTTTGTCAAATCATAATGATATATCGAGATGGTAATGGTAATGCGCAAGACTTGCCAATTTGGTTGTGACCTTTTTATGCCACCATTATAAGGAGAATGAAATCGTCTTCGTATGTATGTGAAATAATTTTCACCACTGAAGATAGGTTTTTACTTTTCCTGTCATTCTCAGTTTCGATTTTTGCTTTCAACACACGGTGCTTGTCCTTGAATTGACTAATCTGACAATGACTGGTGATTTTTGTCTTCCTCTCCCAACCGTCAACCCCATCTCACCTTCCCCTAGTCTGTGGGTTTTGTCCATGGCAAGTCGTTAAAACGATCCAGTTGACCCCAAAGCAGTTTGTAGACGAGCTTTTCGTAGTCCCCTCATGTTTTGTTTCCCGTCGGCATCCATCTTCTTTTTGATGCCCGTTTTGAGCTCCCTTCGTGATCATCAGATTACCTTCTGCTTCGGCCACTTTTTACCTGGCTGAATCTTACACTTCTTTCGTCACCGGGCAACTCAGGACATGGCCAGCTGACGGGTTTATATACAAGCTTAAGACTTGGGCATGATCATCATACGCATGGCATCTGTGACGTTGAGGTTGCATAAGGTTCTCGTACCTTAAAGATTCTACATAAGATCTACTATTGCCTGTATTTGCATCCATTTATTATTGGATCAGAAAGATCTGTGAAAATGTCTCGCCTGCAAAATGTAAAATGCGTGATCATTTCCACCAACCCTGCCATGAGACCCCATCAGGTGAAATGACTGTTTCTCCACTTCATGTGGCCACAAGACCCCATCAGGTGGAATGACTGTTTCTCCACTTCATGTGGCCACAAGACCCCATCAGGAGGAATGACTGTTTCTCCACTGCATGTGGCCTTGAGACCCCATCAGGTGGAATGACTGTTTCTCCACTTCATGTGGCCACAATACCCCATCAGGAGGAATGACTGTTTCTCCACTGCATGTAGCCTTGAGACCCCATCAGGTGGAATCACTGTTTCTCCACTACATGTGGCCTTGAGACCCCATCAGGTGGAATGACTGTTTCTCCACTTCATGTGGCCACAAGACCCCATCAGGAGGAATGACTGTTTCTCCACTGCATGTAGCCTTGAGACCCCATCAGGTGGAATGACTGTTTCTCCACTTCATGTGGCCACAAGACCCCATCAGGTGGAATCACTGTTTCTCCACTGCATGTGGCCCAAGACCCCATCAGGTGGAATCACTGTTTCTCCACTAGCATGTGGCCACTAAGACCCCATCAGGTGGAATCACTGTTTCTCCACTGCATGTGGCCACAAGACCCCACCAGGTGGAATCACTGTTTCTCCACTGCATGTGGCCATAAGACCCCATCAGGTGGAATCACTGTTTCTCCATTTGCATGTGGCCACAAGACCCCATCAGGTGGAATCACTGTTTCTCCACTACATGTGGCCATGAGACCCCATCAGGTGGAATCACTGTTTCTCCACTACATGTGGCCATGAGACCCCATCAGGTGGAATCACTGTTTCTCCACTTCATGTGGCTACAAGACCCCATCAGGTGGAATCACTGTTTCTCCACTTCATGTGGCTACAAGACCCCATCAGGTGGAATGACTGTTTCTCCACTTCATGTGGCTACAAGACCCCATCAGGTGGAATGACTGTTTCTCCACTTCATGTGGCTACAAGACCCCATCAGGTGGAATGACTGTTTCTATATTTCATGTGGCTACAAGACCCCATCAGGTGGAATGACTGTTTCTCCACTTCATGTGGCTACAAGACCCCATCAGGTGGAATGACTTTCTCCACTAAATGTGGCTAC
>CM060309.1:28868924-28993924 GCA_030674185.1 Monoplex corrugatus
TATTTATTCATTACTGCTGTAATATTTATATATTTATTTTTTGTTTGTTAGTTTGTACAAGTGTGTATTTACCCATTTTTTATTGTATATTTACTTATTGATTTGGGTCTTTTATATCTGGTATCAGACATCCTCTCACACAGACTTCTTCACCGATTTATGTTCTAGATGATCTTAGACAAATGAATAGTCCTCTTACGATATCTAGGAATTGTTTTCTGAACCTCTGGCCCGTCAGGCAGTACAGATAAAAGTTAGTGGAGTAATTGAAATAAAATAAACAGATGAGAAGATAGTGCAAGGAAAATTCAAGCTCCAGATGTTGAACGTTCTTTCCTTTAGTGTCGTAGGTGACTGTGAATTGGACGATATGTTTGATGGCAAGAGGTAAGGTACAGATAAGGTAGCACATAGATGCTGCGAGAGCTGTGAGAGTGATAGAGTTCACTTTTTGTTTCTTTTGCTGTGGTGATTGTCCATGGCAGCGAATTGCTCGCCAGCTTCCTTCACTGATGTTTTTAACTTCATCACAAGTACACTGTTACCGATCACTAGACAAATGAAAGGCATCACGGTAAATATGGCAATGTCGATCTTCAGCCACACACCAGACATAAACTGTTTATGCTGTTTCGTCAATGTGCACCGCCCATCCAAAACTTCCGCTCCGTACAGGAGATGAGAGTAAGCCGCACTGATAATGAGGACGGCGCCTGCAATGACGCCCCATGACGTCTTGGCTGTACACATCACGTTCACTCGATGTGGCCACACCACAGACATGGCCCTGTGTATCACCATCAGCACGATGATCCAGCCAGAACAGTGATAGCCACGTTGACAGTGAAATGGGTCAACTTACACACAACGTCGTGATAGCCTGTCAGCCAGATTTTTGTCACTGTCATGATCCATTTGAGAAATACTCCCATGAAGTTGATGAACAGATCGGTGACAGCAATGGACAGTAAGTAACGGTCCACGGCGGAACGGTTGTCTTGGAATCGGCGAAGAATGACAATTGTCATGACGTTGCCAAAGACACCCAGGATGAAGGCAATGGGCAGAGAGATGGTCCAGATCCACATCGATATTTTAACTAACGGTAACGAATAAACGTCAATAACGGTTTTTGGTGAGGTGGAGTCATGTATTGTGATGTTAGACACAGTCATCATCAAGTCAGTAACAGTTCTGTTCTCCATGGTGGAGTGGGGTCTAAACCGTGGACTTTTTGAAAGGGCTTCAATGACGTGATTTTAAATTAGGTCAGTTTATTGAAATTGTAGGGTTGTATGTAAAAGCCAATCAGATCTTACACTCATGCAGTTACAGAGGGTTGTGAACGCTTGTGAGATGAGGAGCTGTAAAGTAATCAGTATTATTATCTTTATGGAAGCAGGGACGACCGTAAGTCATAGTTTATTAGCTGCCGTATAATTGATGAAAATGTTGAAAGTAACGATCTTCATCCACCAATAAAGTGAAATGTATTAATGCTACTCAAACTTTAAATGAAAAACAAATCAAACTGTTTTTATCCCAAAGTCGTGTCGTTGTAGACAAGACTTCACATCTGGCAGATGACAATGACCAGACTTTTTGTGGATATGTGTTGATTGCAGGTACATGGCAGACAAGTTTTCTTTTTCTGTCAAGGCTTCGTCTCTCCCCCCCCCCCCCCCCCCAACACTTTTTTTTTTACACGTGATTCACATGCCCTCCTTTGACCTTCTTTGCATTTCGATTCTTTTTTACACATAAATTGGTGAGCAAGCAATAGTATATTCTGGTGGAAACATATATGAAAGAGGAGTAGGCATTATAATATTATTGACAGGGACAAATCAAAAGCAGGTAAGGGATACTGGGCTGTGTCAGTGGTAACCAGTAAAAGAAATGAAATCCCCTCATGCAAAATTACAACAAACGGCAGAACCTTGAGACAGGTTGATAAGTTTAAATATATGGGAACGATCATCTCACTAGACGGCAGATACACATCCGAAATAGCCAGCAGAATCGACCAAGCCAAAACAGCATTCAAGAAGATGAAAAGCATTCTTTCCAACAAATGCCTATCAATTAACACCAGGAAGAGAGTTCTTAAATGTTATATAGAACCGATAATGTTATACGGTTGTGAGGCGTGGACAGCCAACAACAAAGCCAGAAGAAGATTGAGGCAGCCGAGATGTTGTTTCTAAGAAGAATGTTGGGAGTTCCATGGACAGCAAAAAAACGAGACAGTCTTGATGGAGGCAGACACAAGAAGATCATTGATAAGGAAGAATAGGAAAAGACAGGCAACATTTATAGGCTATTTTATGAGGAAAGGGAATTGAAGCACCTGGTCGCAACAGGAAAGCTGGAGGGAAATAGAGCTCCAGGTAGACCCAGGGCAAAAATATTGGACGGACTTGCAGAGTGGGTGAGCACAGAAAGGGTGGAAGATGTTCTTGCGGCAGCAAGGGATAGATGCATATGGAGGGCCATGATCGCCAACACCACGTGGCAGGGCACTTGATGATGATGATAAATTGGTGATGTATTAACATATTCTCCCTCCCCCCCCCCCCCCCATGGGGATGCTGGGGGCTCTTTCAGTATAAACCGTATCCCCACTTTCTGGAAATTCTGTGTTAGAAATCTCGTCGTTTCCCTCGCTCTCTTTGTTTCTGTCTTGTTCCTTTGTTTTCTGTCATTTCTTGCTATCATTTTCTGCCTTGCTGGTCCATTCACCTGTATGTGTCCGATTAAGTCCTACGTACTTTTGCTTACGATTGATAATTGGATACATATATTAAGAGCATTTTTGGCTCTAGGGACTTTGTACTTGGCAAGTGACAACGACAAGACTTTGCACTTGGCAACTGACAACAAGACTTCGCAGTTGGCAGATGACAATGGCAAGACTTTGCATTTTGCAAATAACAACGACAAGAATTAGCACTTGGTAAATGACAACTAGACTTTCATCATCATCATCATCAGTCCCGTAGTCTGGTTGACCAGACCAGTCCGTCAATGTCGTCAGCAAAACGCAAGTTTGTGATTGTTCTACCTCCGATGCTGACTGTTCCCTCGTGGTCTTCAAGTGCGTCAGCCATTATTTTCTCTAAGAAAATGTTAAAGAGAGTGGGGGAGAGCAGGCATCCTTAGCGTACTCCAACTTTACAGTTGGGAAATGACAATGGTAAGACTTTGCACTTGATAAATGACAATGGCAAGACTTTGCAATTGGCAAATAACAACGACGAGACTTAGCATTTGGTAAATGAAGCTAGACTTTACAGTTGGCAAATTACAACGGCAAGACTTTACACTTCGTAAATGACAACGGCAAGACTTTGCACTTGGTAAATGACAATGGCAATACTTTGCACTTGGCAAATGACAACGGCAATAGTTTGCACTTGGTAAATGACAACGGCAAGACTTTACACTTGGTAAATGACAATGGTAATACTTTGCACTTGGCAAATGACAACGGCAATACTTTGCACTTGGTAAATGACAATGGCAATACTTTGCACTTGGTAAATGACAACGGCAAGACTTTACACTTGGTAAATGACAACAGCAAGACTTTGCACTTGGGAAATGACAACGGCAATACTTTGCACTTGGTAAATGACAATGTCAAGACTTTGCACTTGGTAAATGACAACGGCAATACTTTGCGCTTGGTAAATGACAACGGCAATACTTTACACTTGGAAAATGACAACGGGAAGACTTTGCATTTGGTAAATGACAATGGCAAAATACACGCACTTGGTAAATGACAACGGCAATACTTTGCGCTTGTTAAATGACAAAAAGACTTTGCACTTGGTAAATGACAACAAGACTTTGCACATGGTAAATGACACAAGACTTTGCACTTGGAAAATGACAATGACAAGACTTTGCACTTGGTAAATGACAACATTACATCGCAGTTGGTAAATGATAAGACATTGCAGTTGGCAAATGACAATGACAAAACTTTGCACTTGGTAAATGACAAGACATTGCAGTTGGTAAATGACAACAAGACATTGCAGTTGGCAAATGACAATGACAAGACTTTGCACTTAGTAAATGACAACAAGACATTGCAGTTGGCAAATGACAATGACAAGACTTTGCATTGGCAAATGACAATGACAAGACTTTGGACTTGGTAAATGACAAGACTTTGCACTTGGTAAATGACAACAAGACTGTGTGCTTGGCAAATGACAACTAGACGACGTTGCACTTGAAAAATGACAACGACAAAACATTGCAATTGGTAAATGACGACAATACTTTGCACTTGGTAAATGACAACGACAATACTTTGCAATTGGTAAATGACAACGACAAGACTTTGCACTTGGTAAATAACAGCAGCAAGACTTTGCACTTGGTAAATGACAACAATACTTTGCGCTTGGTAAATGACAACGACAATACTTTGCACTTGGTAAATAACAAGACTTTGCATTTGGCAAATGACAACGGCGAGACTTTGCAGGTAAGAAGTTTCATAATCACTGTAAATGACAAAGTCAAGAAGCAACTGACATCCTTTAAAAACAGTGTTTGAGCTTTTGTGCCGTAAATGAGGATACAGATAAAAATATGTTTTGCTAAATCTTATCCGTCAAAGTATGCACTCTTTTTGTCTCTGTCTCTCTCTCATTACCTTCTTCCTCTGGTCTCTCTCTCTCTCTTTCCCTCTTCCCCCCCCCCTCTCTCTCTCTTTCTCTCATACAAACTCACCTTCTCACTCTTTCTCTTTCTCTCTGTCTTTCCCTCTCTCTGTCTCTCTCTGACTTTCTTTCATCAGCTCTCTCTGTTTCTCTGTTTCTCTAACTGTGTCTGTCTCTGTCTGTATCTGTCTCTCTGTGTCTGTCTCTCTGTTTCTCTCTCTCTCTGTGTCTCTGTCTCTCTCTCTGTCTCTCTGATCTGCATTATCACCATCAGCTCTTCAGATTATAGATAGTTATAAATACGGCTTACTGCATTCTTGAGGTTTCTTCCACACTTCACACTTGACTGTTCTCGCTTCATATACTCTTTATAAACACTTCATATACTCTTATAAACAAAGAGGCACATGATTATCAGTGGTAGCTCTTTGTTTGTCTTTGTGCACCTGCCAGTGTTGAGACATCGTTTGGTTAATCAAATCGACCTGGACAATCGATGTCACCAGTTTTTATAGCACTGTTGGTAATTAGCCACTTACTTGTTTGTGGTTTTATAACAATTTGAATCATCAATAATACTTTTAACAGATAGGTGTGTTGAGTGTAAAAAAAGCTCGCACACGCACGTGCGTGCGCAGTTAGATGTACACACTCACATTCAAATACGCGTGCATTCACATGCAAGCACACGAGTGCATGGATACAGAATCACAAACTATGGTCTGTGTGTGTTTGTTTTTGCGTGCGTGCGTGCGTGTACGCGCACGTGTGCGTACTTGCGACTTATATTTAACTACGTAGTTAAATATATCTATACACACACACCACAACACACACACACACACACACACACACACACACACACACACACTATATATATATATTTATATATACATATACATATACATAGCTATATAAATTGTGTGTGTGTTCGTCGTTCGTTGCTTGATTTAACGTCTTTTCACTATAGTGATATTGACTGTTCTCGCTTCATATACTCTTTATAAACACTTCATATATGAAGTGTTTATAAAGAGTATATGAAGCGAGATATACTCTTATAAACAAAGAGGCACTGATTATCATGGTAGCTCTTTGTTTGTCTGTGTGTTGTGTGTGTACGTGCGTGCGTATGAATGCTAGTATGTATGTGTGTTTTTGCGTATCTTGGGGGGTATGTGTACATCGATTTTAAATCTGTTCGTTGTGCATGCTGTAAGACCAAAAACAAAAAACCAAAAGCTGAAAACAAACGAAAAAAAAATCGAATGCAACAAGCAAACGACGACAACAAATACTACTACTTCTAATAACGTTGCGTTGCTGCACCACCAACATTAATCACTACCACCATTCCCACTGGCATCAACCCCCATGGGGATGCCAGGGGCTCTTTTAGTATAAATAGTATTCCCACCTTCTGGAAATAAATTTCATTTTTTCTGTCACTTTCTTTGTTTCTGCCTTGTTACTTCGCTTTCTGTCATTTTTTGCTATCATTTCTGCCTTGCTGGTCCATTCACCCGTATGTTTTTGATAAAGTCTTATGTACTTTCTCTTGGGACTGATAATTGGGTACATGTATTAAGTGTATTTTGGGCTGTACGAAGGTGAGTTATATGCGGAAGTAATTTTAGGTAATTTATGCCTATTTTTATACATGTTTTGGTGTCCTTATGTATGCTTATATTTGTATTCAGGTGTTTTAGAATCCCCTGTGCGATAAATTGGATGGAGTGGTCAACGCCGGGGCATGTCCTTAGATTGTATGCGCGAATGTATTGATATGTGTACTGAATTTTCTTTTCTTTTCTGTTGAAGTTTTGTATGTTTTGAAGCGGTTATTGCCCTGATATGGCTCTACGCAGTCGGCTGGGCTTTAAACAGCAATAACAATAACGATAACACATGGAACCTGTAATATTTGACACTTCTCGTCCTACTTCTCCCATCTTCATCACCACCATCTCCAAATTTATTGAATAGTTGAATAGGGTTGAAACCTGCTTGGTTATCTCCCGCTGGTAAAGAATTGAGGCTTGTCCGATCGCCCAGATTAACATAATACCCCCATGGGGATGCCGGGGGCTCTTTCAGTATAAATAGTATCCCTATCTTCTGGAAATTCTGTGCTTGATATTTCCTCTTTTCTGTCGCTCTTTTTGTTTTGTTGTTTTCCTCCTTTGCTTTCTGTCATTTCTTCCCATTATTTTCTGCCTTGCTAGTCCATTCACCTGTATGTGTTCGATAAAGTCTTACGTATTTCTCTTAGGACTGATTATTGGGTACACATATAAAGTGCATTTTTGGCTTTAGGGAAATGAAATGTGCAGAAGTCATTTTAGATAGTTGAGCCCATCTGTATATGTGTTTTAGTGTCCTTAGTTGTGTTTGAATTTGTAATCAGGTATATTTCTTAAATCCCCAAGTGCGATAAATTGGCCGGAGTGGTCAACGCCAGGGGCATCTCGTGAAATTATGAGCGTGAATGCATTGATATCTATACTTACTTTTGTATTCCTTTTTTACCCTGTTGCAATGTTGGTGTGTATTGAAATGGTTATAGCCCTGATGTGGCTCTACGCAGTTGGCTGTGCTTTAAACAAAAATGACAGTAACAGGTCAACACAGCGTTAGCACCGAAACTCCTTTCTTGTGTGTGCATACGCACGAAAAAAAAAAAAAAAAAAGAAAAAGGAAAACTCCAGTTACGCACTCAACAGACATGGAAGAGCAATAGGGAGCGTAATATTTCTTGGTTAGTGACCAGGGAACTGGCCAGCGACAGTAGGAGATTTGTGGATCATTGTGGTGATCCCTGCCTAAAGGGATTTAAATCAGGACATGATACTTAATGTTGGGCCAAAAACTGACAAATATTCCAACGCATGTGTGCATCTTGACAGATGCCAACTTGTAGGGATTTGTTCAGGGTCATCGGTGGAAGGTTTTGGTGGAGCGCATGTGGAATTGTATGAATGCATCGACCAACCTTGCTGCAAAGATGATGAAGAGTTTTTGCACTAGAACGCATCCCTGCTTTACTCCTTTTACTACTGGGAAAGATTCGGATTCTTCTCTTGTTCACCAGGCAGCTGGCCTACATGCCTGACCTGCACAGAGAATTTTTAAAGTGTAGAAGTGCATCTATTAATAATTAGCGAATTTTAGGATAGCATCGGTATCTCACATTGCAACCAAAATGTTTTAAGGCTTCTTTTAGCAACATTCTTACAGCTAGTCCTCATATACTGTGGGAGTGGTAGGACTTTAAACTCAACAAAACAGAACAGAACAGCAATCCTGTACTTGTGCCTGCGTGTGTGTGTGTGTGTGTGTGTGTGTGTGTGTGTGTGTGTGTGTGTGTGTGTGTGTGTGTGTGTGTGTGTGTGTGTGTGTGTGTGTGTATGTATGTGTGGGAGGGTGCGCGCGCGCCATGAGTGTGTGTGTGTGTGTGTGTGTGTATTTCCGTGCGTGTGTATGTGCGTGCGCACGTGTGTGCGTGTTGTGGATGTACATGTAGCTTATGCATGCATCCGTGCCGGTACATGTGTATGTTTTTGCATACAATGTGACTGTGCATATAATGTTGTGTATATACAAATGTCTGTGTGATTGTATGGATTTTTTGTTTTTTTGTTTTGTATTTGCATGTACGTATGTAAAACTAAGTAGGTGATGCATAAGTGTCAGGAGAGAACGAAGAGAATAGGATAGGATGAAAGTATAGAGAACGAATCCATCTCATCATTTTCATATCTACCGATATTAATGTTATCATTGGATTATCAATGAGACGCAGCGGCAGACAGGATCCTCCATCTTTTTCTAGGATGGGATGTTACTGTTACTGTTATTGTTATTTTTGTTTAAAGCCCAGATGACTGCGTAGAGCCATGTCAGGGTTACAACTGCTTCAAAATACACAATACTTCAGCAGGAAAAATGGAACAGAAAATAAAGCATACATGTCAATGCCTTCGTGCACATAATCTAAGGAGATGCCCCTGGCGTTGAACACTCCGTCGAATTTATCGCACAGAGGATTTAAAAAAAAACATACCTTAATGCAAATTTAAACATAACCAAGGACACTAAAACATATGAAAAAGGGCCTATGTTATTTTAAATTGCTTTAGCATGTCTTTTTTCCCTAGAGCCAAAAATGCATTTAATACGTGTACCCAATTATCAATCCTAAGAGACAGTATGTCGGACTTTATTGTCGAACACACACAGGTGAAAAGGACCAGCAAGGCAACAAATAATAGGAAGAAATAACAGAAAGCACAGGACGAAGAAAGAAAGAAAGAGCCCCCAGGATGAGATAGCATGTATATGAATATAGGTTGGGCGTAAAAAGTTTAGCATGCATATGAACATAGGTCGGGCGTGAAAAATTTGGTCCAGTCTTTGATCCTTGACGTCCAACTCTTCCTCTGATGATTTCAGTGATGACTTCCTCCCAGGGTATCCTAAGACACGGTCTTGAGTAGTATGCTGTGGTGGATGACGTGGGTAAGCCAGAAAAACACACATCTTGAAAAAATGTTATTAATCATTTTAAATGGTATTTTAATTCACTGATCGCGGCAGAAAGAACGCTATTTCCTACCAAAAGTACCTATTTTTCTCTCTTATTATGAACCGTAACCTGTACAGTGCCCCAACATGTAATATACTGATGGAAAGCTCTTTGGTGCACCTTTCAGATAATGACAGCGAAAATTAGAAACAAACTGGGTCAAAGCCACCAAATAAAGAAATTTAAGGAAAATGTTTAGGAGAGCACACAAAAACTTTAGAGGCCGTTTTCTCAAAAGGGCCGTCATACATCATAATCAAGGATGGCTTTCACCAACAGTGGGTCTGTCGCTGCTTCTTCAGGCTTTGGCAGTAGGCTAGCTGAAGTGGACTTAAAGAGTTAGTGCTTGCAAAGTGCGTTTACCTTTCACGTCTTTACTAGCCAGTAATGCTAACTGAGCGAATCTGATACAGGACACACACACACACAGACACACACACACACACACACAGAGAGAGAGAGAGAGAGAGAGAGAGAGAGAGAGAGAGAGAGAGAGAGAGAGATGTCAGACTTCAGATTATTTATAATATTGTACATGTATAGGTCATAGCCCGTCAGGAAGAGGTCATCATCATCATGTGCCCTGCCGCATGGCATTGGCGATCATGGCCCTCCATGTTTCTTTCCCTTGTTGCCGCAAGCACATCTTCCAACCTCTCTGTCCTCAGCCATCCTGCAAGTCCGTCCAATATTTCTCTCCCTGGGTCTACCTGGTGCTGTCTTTCCCTCCACCTTTCCTGTTGTGACAGGTGCTGTACTTCCCCTTTCCTCATAAAATGGCCTATAAATGTTGCCTGTCTTTTCCTAATCTTCCTTACCAATGATCTTCTTGTGTCTGCCTCCATCGAGACAGTCTCGTTTTCTTTGCTGTCCATGGAACTCTCAATATTCTTCTGAGAAACCACATCTCAACTGCCTCAATCTTGTTCTGGTTTAGCGTGTTTACTGTCCACGCCTCACAACCATATAACAGTATTGGTTCTATATAACATTCAAGAACTCTCTTTGCTGATGTCAATTGATAGGCATTTGTTGGTAAGAATGCTTTCATCTTTTTGAATGCTGTTTTCGCTTGGCCGACTCTGCTGGCTATTTCTGATGTGCATCTGCAGTCTGGTGAGATGATGATCATCTCATCTCACGAGGAAGAGGTGCATGAACAATATATAGTCCAGTACTTTTTCAGTTATAATAATAACTTCGTGAGTTTACTTATCAATTACTAATATCTCATGAAGTTGCTCTTTCTGGAAATGTATATGTCTTGCACAAAACAATAAGTTGTGGTCAGCATTAGTGTTTGTTGTTGACATCAACATTCTCTGTTTAATTAAACAGGACTGTCGACAATATTAGGTTATGTATACTTTCTTACTTGGAATGTGCTTTACAACTGGAACCAAAATTAATTCCTCTTTGTTTCTGCCTTGTTCCTTTGCTTTCTGTCATTTCGTCACATTATTTTATGCCTTGCTGGTCCATTCACTTGTATTTGTTCGATAGTCTTACGCACTTTCTCTGAGGATTAATAATTGGGTACATGTATTAAATGTATATTGGCTCTGGGGAAATGAGATAGCGGAAGCAATTTCAAGTAAGTTATGCCCGTTTTTATATATGTTTTGGTGTCCCTAGGTATGCTTAATTTGTATTCAGATGTATTTTTTAAATCCCCTGTGCGATAAATTAGACGGAGTGGTCAGCATGACCTTAAATCATGTGCACGAATGCATTGATATTTGTATCTAATTTTTTCTTTTGTTTTGCTGTTGAAGTTTTGTACGTTTTGAAACGGTTATAGCTCAGATATGGCTGTACGCAGTCGGCTGGGCTTTAAACAACAGTAAAAATAACCTAATCTGAACCTTGTTGTTATAAATCTAAAATGTTGATGTAAATTGGCATCTGCACATTCATACCAACATTGAAGACTCTTCATAGCCGAATGAAATATAATAAAAGCAGACCGAAAGAAAGATGTGGTCCTTAACTTTTTCTGGTAAGATAGTCGGTTAAGTTACCTGTACACCTGGTCAAACATCGCCATACATTCATACTGGTCTGTATGTTTCCATATTCTTGTCACAGGAGATGATTGGTAAGGTGTTGGTGACAAAGGTACTGGATGGCCAACTTCGGGAGAACACAGTTGGTGTAAATTTGGGTGGCAAGGATGGAAGAGGTGTTGACAAAGATACTGCTTGCCAAAAACCCTGTGTTGAAAGTTGACATGCCTACAGGGTATTGACAGTGTCTTCCTGTGCCAGGTTGATGACAAGTTGGTCATATATGCACTGAAACACACACAGGTCCAGAAAAAAAAAGCGAAAGAAAGAATGAAGATGGAAACAAGAAGTATTTAAAAAGCGCTACTTTGTAGACCTACCGGCAATACGCTAGTACAGAAGCAAGTAAACAGTGCATAGGCCAAGGACACTTGCTTCTGATTTCGGAGTAAATGACTTTCAAGCATTCAGTTTGAAACTTCACCTTTTCCACTGTCCAGACGGTGTTAGAAGGGGCAGCTGATTTCGTATTTGCTAGACTACGTATATATCATGCAATGAATATCCAAAATAGTTCCCCTTGTAGGGGTGGTGTTCCCCACCCTCTGGAAATTGTGTATAGAAATTTCTTCTTTTCCATCACTCTTTTCATTTCTGCCATGATCCTTGGCTTTTCGTTATCTCTTCTTGTCTGTTTCTGTCTTGCTTGTCCATTTTCCTGTATGTACGCATTTTCTGTCTAAAAGCATTGACTAATTGGATACACATACTGACTGCAAGTTTTAGCTCTTAGGACATGTGAGCTGTCTAGTGACAGTCTATGTACTATATAGGCTAGGCTTTATTGTATGATTTTGTGTACGTAGTTAAGTTTATGTGTTTGTATTCATATTTGTTTTTTTTTTATTCTCCTGGCGATAAATAGGGCAGAATGGCCAAACCCTAGAACATATCTTTAGAGTGTAATTATTGGCGTGAATGCAGTGATATTTGTACTTAATTTTCTTTTCTAGGTTGTCAGTTTTCTTTTCTAGGTTGTCTTTTTTCCATGGACATTGATGTGCTTACATATGAGTGTTTTGTTTGGTGTGGTTGTAGCCCTGATATGCCTCAGAGCAGTCATGTGAGCTTTAAACAAGAGTAACAGGAATAACGGATGATAGTGGTAGTAGTAATAAAAATCAGGATAAGAATGATAACAATAACAATTATGGACTATTAATAACAGTGATGATAATTGTAATGATTATGATGACTATATATAAGGAGACAGTCTTGAAGGAGGCAGACACAAGAAAAACATTGATAAAAGATTAGGAAAAAATAAGCAACATTATAGGACAGTTTTATTAGGCAAGAGAAATCAGAGAACCTAGTCACAACAGGAAAGCTGGAGGGAAAGAGAGCGAGAGGAAAGAGCACCAGGTAGACCGAGGGAGAAAATATTGAACGGACCTGCAGGTGGCTGAGGACAGAGAGGGTGGGAGATGTACTTGCAGCGACAGGGGATAGATTCGTATGGAGGGCCATAATCGCCAACGTCATGCAGCAGGGCACATGATGATGATGATGATGTTGATAGTAATGATAACAACAATACAATGATAATACATGTACAGTAATGTAATAAAGCATCAGTAATAAATCATCATCATTATCAGGCATCCTCTTCATCATCATTAGCAATGGCATCGTCATAAGTCTCATAATTGATGTGATGATTGTGAGGGACCGACAGATACAGCTATCCTCCATTTCTGTCTGTGGGATGGAGCAGTAAGCAGGTCAGGCATTCTAAGACAGGTCTGCCCTTGACGTTCACCACCCAGTTATTCCTCCATTGGTTTCAGTGTCAGACTCCCTCCTGGTTACTCTGCAAGATAGTACTGGACAGTGTGTCGTGGTGATTGGTATCACTCCTAGGGGCACCCATGAAAACGTTCCCGATATATACAAACAGACCAATTGACTGTACCCTTGAGGATGCCGGGGGCTCTTTTAGAATAAATAGTATCCCCACCCTCTGGAAATTCTGTTCTTAAAATTTCCTCTTTTCTGTCTCTCCCTTTGTTTCTACCTTGCTCTTTTTCTCTCGTTTCTTCCTATCATTTTCTGCCTTGCTGGTTCATTCACTTGTCTGTGTTTGATCAAGTCTTACATATTAACTGTTAGGACTGATAATTGAGTACATGTATTACAATGCATTTTTGCTCTATGGAAATGTGATGTGCAGAAGCAATTTTAGATAATTTGGGCCCGTTTTTTACATTTTTTATTGCCCTTACTTATGTTTAAATTTGTATTCATGTATGTTTTTTAAACCCCAAGAGATAAATTGGACGGAATATCAACGCCAAGGACATATTCTTTGATATTGCTCGATTGTGTGTACTTTTCTTTTCCATTGTTTTAAATAATCTTCTGTGATGTATACTTTATGAGATGGTCATAGCCCTGATATGTTTCTGTGCAGTAGGCTTAAGCTGTGTTAACAATATAAGATCAACAGACTGACATGAATGATCACCCTATACAGTGAATCTGCGACTTGACTTGTTGAAAGTAGTTGGTCCACAGCAACTAAGTAAATTGTGCTCCATACTGACTGACTGATAGACGGGCAGAATATGTTGTTAGTACCACGGATTCATTTACATTTATTTGGTTCCATCTTCCCTTCCACCCACCCCAGCCCGCCCTCATGGGGATGCCGGGGCTCCTTCAGTATAGATAGTATCCCCAACTTCTAGAAATTCTGTGCTGGACATTTCCTCTTTTTTGTCACAGTCTTTGTTTCTTTCTTCCTCCTTAGCTTTCCGTCATTTCTTCCTATCATTTTCTGCCTTGCTGGTCCATTCACCTGTATGTGTTCGATAAATTCTTACACACTTTCTTTTAGGATTGATAATTGGGTACATGTGTAAGTGTATTTTGGCTCTAGGGAAATGAGATATGCGGAAGCAATCTTAGGTAATTTATGCCCATTTTTATGTTTTAGTGTCCTTAGATATGCTTAAATTTGTATTCATGTATGTTTTTTAAATATGCTGTGCGATAAATTGGACATGAGTGGTCAACGCCTGGGGCATGTCCTTAGTCTGTATGCGCGAGTACATGGATGTGTGTACTTTTTTTATTGTTAAAAAAATTTTTTTTTAAACGGCTATAACCATGATATGGCTCTACACAGTCGGCTGGGCTTTAAACAAAAGTAATAGTAACAGTTTGGTTCGATCCTCCCTCCCACCCTTCAGCCCTGCAACCTCTCCTTTTGTTTTGTTCGTTTGTTTTGTTGTTTGTTTTTATTTGTTTGTTTGAATAATTGAAAAGTGATGTGTTTGGAATCCCAGAAAGAAAAGCTTGTTGTCATTGGACAGTTGAATGAACGCTGGGTTCGCCCCACATGGTGACCCCAGTAGTACGCAAAGTGTATGACGAATAAAGAGGATGTGCATGTGGAGGTCATCACGTCGGGGTTAAATCCACATTTCCTGTCCGTGCAAAATTTTAGAAATATGTAATTGCATTATGTCTTTCCTCGTGGCCATCGTGACAGGATGGAAAAGGCAAAAGAGCAGAAAGGTAATTAAATGTGGGAGCGAGCAAAGCACATTTCCTTGACGTTTTTCCTTTCAGAGTCAGACAGCTATCCTTACTGTGGCTACAGTCAGTTTCAGCTGTCATCCAAAGGGGTAATTCTTGTTTTCTTGCCTGCTCATTGAAATAAAACTTGTGAAAGTGCTTTCAGGAATTGTCATGCCTTCTTCCCATAATTCTAATTACTCATTTTGATTTTTCAGTTCTTGTTTGACATTGGATGATTACATGATATGTATGCCATGGTTAATTACAAACACACGTACAATTCAAATTCCTTGTGTTCATTGTTACTCATGTTTCTGAAAATTTGGAAAGCTACTAACCAGAAGGGATCATTGAGAAACGTGCATGAGTAGACCTCTGCAAGCTCAGTTTGACCTCATGATTAAAAATATACAAATAAATAAAGCGGATATACGTATTCGTAGGAGCAAATACAACTGCAAACAAGTCACTGGCGGGGAAATGTACAAAACAGTCATACGATTAGACGCTTTTGTTGGCTCAGTACACTGTTAGACGCTTTTGTTGGCTCAGTACACTAAGACACGTTTGTTGGCTCAGTATACTGTTAGACACTTTTGTTGGCTCAGTATATTATTAGACACGTTTGTTGGCTCAGTATATTATTAGACACTCTTGTTGGCTCACTATATTATTAGACACTTTTGTTGGCTCACTATATTATTAGACAGTTTGTTGGCTCATATACTGTTAGACACTTTTGTTGGCTCAGTATACTGTTGACACTTGTTGGTTAGAACGTAGACACTTTTGTTGGCTCAGTATACTGTTAGACACGTTTGTTAGCTCAGTGCACTGTTAGACACTTGTTGGCTCAGTACTCTGTTAGACACTTTTGTTGCTCAGTTAGACACTTTTGTTGGCTCAGTATACTGTTAGACAGTTTTGTTGGCTCAGTATACTGTTAGACACGTTTGTTAGCTCAGTGCACTGTTAGACACTTGTTGGCTCAGTACACTGCAGGAAGATGGTGGATAGGGTGAGGGAATCAAGGGGTTGTTTTTGCTGTTGGTAGATAGGGCGCGGGAGTCAAAGGGTTAAACTTCACCAAAGTGACCCAGCCATAGTGCAGGGCCCCCTCTTGCAGGTGGTCCCATAGTGGCTTGACACAGTCTGGCTCACGTGGGCTTCATGGCACTGACACTTCAACTGAATGAAGTTGGGGATGGTGCTGTGTTGTGGACTTGGAGTGTGCAGCGAGGAATCAACACCCCCAGGGCGGTGCAGAAGTTGGAACATGAAATAAACACAATCAAGCTGGAACAATAAATAAACACATTATTGATATAGAATACCATTTTTCTGTAAAAGAAACAGCAAATCAAAACAGTCGTCCCCTTGATGTTTCTTTGACAAAATACGAAAAAAGGAATGCTTACGCGCACATTGCCAACAGTGCCAGTAAAGATTTTGTTTTCGTTTCATTTATTTTTCTCGTCCTTTCGTTTTTTATTCCATACATTTGCCATATTCAGAAAATTGTGCTAATGTCTGCCTACTCAAGCGACGATTGGCAGAAAGCAAAAATGTCCCATCTCTTGTGAGATCTGTCAGTATCTAAATACCTTTATCAGTCTCGAGCAATATCAGCTCCGCAACAGCCTGGGTAAAGCGTGGAGACCATAAAAGGCCAGGATAAAAGTGTGGCCAGAATAATAAAATTCTGTATGGTCTGCAAGATGGGTAATTGGGGGGAGGGGGAGAGGAGAGTCTGACCTGCAATGCTTCAAGATGCTACCTGCTTCCGGCCGTCCATTATGGCCCTGTCAAGATCCGACTTAACATGATTGTAGACCAGAAGTAACCTGGTTGGAATTCTGAACCGGCATCAAGGTAGTTCAGCAGTGTGTCTGTTTCAAAGTCAAATAAATTCAGTAGGTTGACTCTTTGGCCGTTCGAGGGAAGCAAGGAATGATCGTTCCCTTATCAGGGATGGCTTTTGCCGACAATGCACCTTTCGCTTCTTCCTTGGGTTCTGGCAATGGGCTAGCTGGAGTAGACGTTGTTTTAGGCAGCGCCCGTAAATTAGATTATGTTTTGTGCCCTAACTACCCAGAAACTGTTAGCTTAGAGGATGATGGATCTGATACACACCATCGGAAAAGCAGAGAGAAAAAAAGAGCGTGAGAGAGTTCTGAAATGTGAGCTTATTGAATTTGACGTGTATGTCTGAATGTGATCTGATCTGTGCTTCTCCAATGTGGGGAAATTGATTTATCAGGCAAACAGTAACATGCAAGCATGAATACACACTTGTATACTTTCATTTGCAGAAGGTACAATCTACAGAACAGTCTTCATGAAGTTTGGGGGAAACATAAACAGTATTTATGTTGAAAGTTTATATAACTGCTTCCTTAATCAGGTGATCAGACAACTGATTCCATGCTGTTCTTGGTCCATGTAAAGCCATGGATGTAGCATTGAATGTTTTTCCAGAATCTTTTTCCGATTCTTTTTTGGAAATTGTTTGTTGTGCAGCCTGAACATTAGTGTGACAAGCGAATGTGGTACGAGGCATAGCAATGTTCTTAATAACATTCTAGACTGTTTCTCTGTAATTTGTCAATCTTAACCATAATTTAAGTAACAGTAGTGAAGAGTGTCTGAAAGGCAAAGGAGGACGGTCTTTGGGTAAAACAATAGAGAAGAGAATCTGAAAGACTGAGGTGCTCTTTTACTTACTACAGATAACGTAGTTAAGATTTGAGACTTAATCAGCATATACCTATTTAAACAATGTACGTCGTAAAACATATACCTGTTTAAACAATGTACATCGTAAAACATATACCTATTTAAACAATGTACATCATAAAACAGATACCTATTTAAACTATGTACATCGTAAAACATATACGTATTTAAACAATGTACATCGTAATGCTGCTCAGCGTGCCTCCACGTACTTGGTATAGAAGAGGATTGGATTCTTATTGGTGAGGAAGTTAGTGGAAGGCTGGCTTTGGGAACAACACAGATGGTTTGAGGTGGACTGATAAGGATGAGAGAGGTATGGGCAAAGTTAATGCTTGTCTAGAAACCTGTGTAGACGGTGAACATGCCTGCAAGTTATTGATACTATCTTCATGATGACAAGCTGATCACTACTTTGAAACACGATCAGGTCTGGGTGAAAAGGGAGGGCAGGAGGGATCCGGAAGAGGCCGAGCAAGTATTTACGCAGTGCTACGTTGTAGACCCACTGGCCATACACCAGTGTAGAATCAGTAAACTGTACATAGGCTGAGCAGCTCTGTGGTTCCTAGAACAAATGGCTTGTATCAACTCAATTTGATCTGTTCACATCTAGTTTCTATTGCAGTTCAGTTCAGACGGCATCACAACGCGCGCTGACTCCATCTGCCTTTGCGACACATAACGTTGTGTGATGCTGCTTAGCTTCGAGACATCCACATTACCCGTGGTAATTGTCGTTCTCGATAAGCTTAGCCCATATGTGCTATGCTCTGGAGACGTCCACATTACCCGTGGTAATTGTCGTTCTCGATAAGCATAGCCCGTATGTTCTATGGTCTGGAGACGTCCACATTATTCATGGTAATTGTTGTTCTTGATAAGCATAGCCCATATGTTCTATGCTCTGGAGACGTTCACATTACTCGTGGTAATTGTTCTTGATAAGCATAGCCCGTATGTTCTATGCTCTGGAGACGTCCACATTACTCGTGGTAATTGTTCTCGATAAGCATAGCCCGTACGTTCTCTGCTCTGGAGACGTCCACATTACTCGTGGTAATTGTTCTTGATAAGCATAGCCCATATGTTCTCTGCTCTGGAGACGTCCACATTACTCGTGGTACTTGTCGTTTCCGATAAGAATAGCCCGTATGTTCTATGCTCTGGAGACGTCCACATTAATCATGGTAACTGTCGTTCTTGATGAGCTTAACCCGTATGTTCTAGGCACTCGAGACGTCTAGAAATCCAAACGGGAATGTTCAAGAGGGTTTTTTTCTTCCAACTGGCTGTTGTGTCTCTGTCTGTTCTCTGCAGTGTTATCATAACCTTTGATCCTGCGCGAAATTATATGCACTAGTGAGGTGTTGAAATGAGATTGGAGAAGAAGGCCTAGAATTGTAAGCCTACCACAGAAAAACTGAGACCACCAGAATAATTAACATACCAACTAACTGGTACAGAAACCTGTTTTTTTAATCTAAAAATCTTTTAAAAAATGATTACTTCATATTATTTAAGAGGCTCAGTGTGTGTGTGTGCGCGTGTGCGCGTGTGTGCGTGTGTGTGTGTGTGCGCGTGTGTACGTGTGTGTGAGTTGTGGTGTGTGTGTGTGTGTGTGTGTCTCCACCGGAATAATTGACATAGCCAACTGAGTAGTACATAAAACGGGTTTTTAATCTGTTTTAAAAAAAACATCTTATTCTCAGGCAGTGTATGCGTCTCTCTCTCTCTCTCTCTCTCTCTCTCTCCCCTGTGTGTGTGTGTGTGTGCGCGCGCGCCCACGAGCGCGCGCTCATGTGCCTATTACCGACATACGATAGCAAGATTTTCTCAGCTGTTTCTGGATGGCTCCTTAATAACTTTTGGTCAAAGATGTGGTTTGTTAAGAGAGTCGCACAGATCAGATTTGGAAAACAAGGTATCTAGGTCAAGGTTACTTGGTCCTAAAACGCGTCTGAAATCAGCTGTTTTCGAGAGAGCAGCACTTTCTCATTCACTTTTGACAACATTGAAAATCTTGTTTGACGGTTGTGACAGTTTACTATAAGGTTTTATTTACATACTTTTTCGAGGTCACAGTCACTGATGCTGTGGTCATTTGTATCTTCATGATATTCTTGTCTGAAGCAGAAATTGTCTAAAATTATGTAGACACACACACACACACACACACACACACACACACACACACACACACACACACACACACACACACACACACACACACACACACACACCAATCACACACACACACACACACACTTACTTGTGTATATATATATATATAATGTGTGTGTGTGTGTGTCTCTGTATGTATATCTATATGTGTGTGTATGTGTTGTTAGCTACATTTTGTTAGATTTGTTGATTATGCATTGTATACATTTCAAGGTGTTTGTAAATGCTATGGATCTGAAAATGAATATTAAAAAAGAAAGAAATTGTCAAAAATTCAAGCAGTTGATTTTCTGTGTAAGCCTTTGAGAACAAGTTGTTCCATGTATATGATTTTCATCTTCAATACATGTCTGTTGATATACAATGGTTTGGACTCAGCAGCGAAGAGTATCACCAGTGTTCCATCCAAATATTCCATTCCGTATAGGTAATGAGAGTGAGCCACACTCATAAAGAAGACAGCGTCTGCAATGGCGCCCCAAGACATCTTGGCTGTACACATCGCGTTCACTCGATGTGGCCCTGTGTATCACCATCAGCACGACGATCCAGGCAGAACAATTGAAGGCCATGTTGAGGGTGAAATAGGTCAACTTGCATGCAACGTCGTGATTAACGGTCAGCCAGATTCTTGTCACTGTGAAGAACCAGTTTTGAAATACTCCCATGATGTTGATGAAAAGATCGGTCACTTCAATGGACAGTAAGTAACGGTCCACAGCGGAACGGTTGTCTTGGAATCGGCGAAGAATGACAATGGTCAAGATGTTGCCAAAGACACCCAGGATGACGGCAATGGGCAGAGAGATGGTCCAGATCCACATCGATATTTTAACTAATGGCAGTGAATAAACGTCAAGAACGTTTCTTGGTGAGGTGGAGTCATGCATTGTGATGTTAGACACAGTCGTCATCAAGTATGTAACAGTTCTGTTCTCCGTGGTTCTGGACACAGCTAGGTCTACACCGTGGACTTTTTGGGCTCGAATGACTTGTTATTTCAAATTAGATAAGTTTATTGAGATTGTAGGGTTGTATGTAAAAGCAAATTAGATCTGACACTCATGCTGTTGCAAAGGGTTGTGAACGCTTGTGAAATGAGGAGCTGTAAAGTAATCAATATTATTATCTTTATGGAAGCAGGGACGACTGTAAGGCATAGTTCATTAGCTGCAGTATAATTGATGGAAATGGTGAAAGTAACGATCTTCATTCAGCAATAAAGTGAAATGCATTAATATAACTCAGACTTTAAATGAAAAACAGTTTTAACCCTAAAGTCGTGTCGTTGTAGACAAGACTTCACATCTGGCAGATGACAATGACAAGGCTTTTTGTGGATATGTGTTGCATGCAAGTATATGGCACACCCGTTTTCTTTTTCTGTGAAGGCTTCCTATGCCCCCCCCCCCCCCCCCAACACACACTTTTCTTATACAGGATTCACATGCCCTCCTTCTTTGATCTTCTTTGCATTTATATCTTTTTTACACATAGATTGGTGAGCTTACAGTCATAAATTGTAGTGGAAACACACATGAGTAGGCATCATAATTGACAGGGACAAATCGAAAGCTTTTAAGGGATACTGGGCTGTGTCCGACAGAGTGTTGCTGGTTAAATTGGATGGCAAGCCCTTTGGTATCAACATCATTCAGGTATATTTACGAACATCCGCAAGTACTCAGGACGAAATTGACATTTTCTTTGCAGTATTAGAGATGGCCAAGGCTGAATGTAAATCACAAGAAGTTACAATAATAATGGGAGATTTTAATGCTAAAGTGGGACAGGATAGGGTGGAGGAAATAGTAGGACCTCATGGTCTTGGTACACAAAATGAAAGGGGAGGGAAACTCGTAGAATGGGCACAGAGTTCATAGTAGGAAACACCTGGTTTGGGCAGCCTGATAGAAGAAAATGGACATGGATGAGTCCAGGAATTAATACCATCATGACGTGCCCTGCCACATGGCGTTGGCGATCATGGTCCTCCATATGCATCTATCCCTCGATGCCGCAAGCACATCTTCCACCCTCTCTGTCCTCAACCACTCTGCAAGTCCGTCCAATATTTTTCCCTGAGTCTACCTGGTGATCTCTTTCCCTCCAGCTTTCCTGTTGTGACCAGGTGTTCAAATTCCCCTTTCCTCATAAAATGGCCTATAGATGTTGGCTGTCTTTTCCTTCTCTTTCTTTTCAATGGTCTTCTTGTGTCTGTCTCCAACAAGACTGTCTCATTAGTTTTTTTTTTAGAAACCACATCTTTGCTGCCTCAATCGTGTTGTGGTTTTGCTTGTTGAATGTCCATGCTTCTCTTCCGTATAGTATTATCGGTTCTACATAAAATTCAAGAACTCTCTTCCTGATGTTTGAGGTTTTGTACCATAAATGAGGATGCAGATAAAAATATGTTTTGCAAAAATCTTATCCATCAAAGTATGCACTCGTTTTGTCTCTCTTTCTCTCTCATTCCCTTCTTCTTTTGGTCTCTCTCTCTATCTCTCTCCCTCTCTTTCCCTCTCTCTCCCTCTTTTTCCCTCTCTCTCCCTCTCTTTCCCTCTCTCTCTCATACACCTTCACATTCTCACTCACTCTCTTTTCTCTCTCTCTCTGTTTCTCTGTCTCTCTGTTGTTGTCTGTCTGTCTGTCTCTTCCTCTCTCTCTGATCTCCGTTATCACCATCAGCTTTTCAGATTATAGATAAGTCATGAATACAACCTACTGCATTCTTGAGGTTTCTTCCACACTTCCACACTTGACTGTTCTGGGTTCATATACTCTTTTATAAACATTTCATATACTCTTTTTTAAACGAAGAGGCACATGATTGTCAGTGGTGGCTCTTTGTTTTTCTTTGTGCGCATGGCAGTCTTGAGACATCGTTTGGTTAATCAAATCGACCTGGACAATCGATGTCACCAGTTTCTGTAGCACTGTTGATGATTAGCCAATTACTTGTTTGTGGTTTTATAAAAGTTTCTATCATCAGTAATGGTTTAACAGATAGGTGTGTTGAATGTGAAAAGAGCTCACACACGCACGCGCATTCGCGGTTCGATGTGCATATTCACATTCAAACACGCGTGCATTCACTTTCAAGCATATGAGCGCATGGATACACAATCATAAACTCTGGTCTGTGTGTGTTTGTATCTGAGTGCGTGCATGTAGCGGACATGTGTGTACTTGTGAGTTTACCTGCGTGCGCGCGCGCACGTGCGTTGTGTGCATATTTAACTAGTTGAATTTGTTATCTGTATATATATATGTATGTATGTATGTATGTATGTATGTATGTATGTATGTATGTATGTATGTATGTATGTATGTGGGTGGGTGGGTGGGTGGGTGTGTGTGTACGTACGTGCGTATGAATATTTTATGTATGTATGTTACGCATGCATGCGTGTTTGTATGTACGTATGCATGTACGTACGTACGTACGTATGTATGTATGTATGTGTGTATCCTCAGGGGGAGGGTGTGTGTGTGTGTGTGTGTGTGTGTGTGTGTTGTGTGTGTGTGTGTGTGTGTGTGTGTGTGTGTGTGTTTTATTTCGGTTTTAAGTCTGTTCATTGTACATGCTGTGCGACCAAAAACAAAACCAAAAGCAAAACCAAAAGTTGAAAACAAACGAAAAAAATCCACTGCAACAAGCAAACAACGACAACAAATACTGCAACTTCTAATAACGTTGCTGCACCACCAACATTATCACTATTACCAGTCCCACTGGTACCTGAGATTGGCACGAAGAAGTATGCAGTATTAAGATGCAAAACCTGGCATGGATCTGGTGCAAAAGTTGACGTCAATTTAGTGTCCCTGACATGCAGATAGATGTGAATGGAAATGAGGGCCTAGGAAAAGCTACTGCTTTCACCTTTTGGAAAACCTGTTAACCCCAGAAACCTAGAATTCTACTATCGTCTTTCACTTTCAGTATTCTCACAACGGCTTTATTGCACTCACAAAATTCCATAAATAATGACACAGCATATGTCATGTGATGGACAAGGATCTGAAATGTGGCAAAGTCCATAAGCTTGTGCATAAATCGTGCTTGATGGCCAGGTCTTGAGGTTGTATGAGGTTCTCATACCTAACAGATTCTACATGGGATCTACTGTTGCCTGTATTTGTACCCATTTATGTTTGAATCAAAAATATGAATGAAAATGTCTCGCCTGCAAAATGTAAAATATAAACTGCGCGATCATTTCCCCCAACCCTCACCCCTACCATGAGACCCCATCAGGCGGAATGACTGTTTCTCCACTGCATGTAGCCATGAGACCCCATAAGGTGGAATGACTGTTTCTCCTTTACATCTGGGTCAGTTCCTTTGCCTTTATAGACAAGGTCAGGGCCTAACATAATTGATGGTTTTGCAGAAAAAGGAATAATTAGAGGCGGTCGACATAAATCCATCTTAACAGCTGATTAAAACATATGGACTCAAAAAAGGTATTAAAATTTTTCTCAGAGAACACAATGTTCATATACTGACAACATGTAGAGAGAGGTTTAGAGCTTTTCTTGGGCCAGAGCACTATGATCCATGGAAAGAGGAGGAATCACAGAGATAAACAGAGTGATGAAGAAGAGCAAGAGATAGAGGATATTGGACAAGTCAGAATGGTTTTAAAGGAGTGAGATAGAGCAAGTGCAGTAGCAGGGAGGGGGTGGAACCTTGAGATACAGGATCTTAAAGTAGATTGAGCCATGGAGTATGAAATTGTAGGGAATGGGCCGAATGGACTTTTTTATTGGTTTAGGTGAATAGTAGAGGTTGAAGGTGTGTTGATGGAATGGTGTTTTTGGGGAGTACCTCCGGAGGCTGGAAGCATGTTGATTGAGCTGGTGATCTCGATTGCGTGTTGTACATGTACATGATAGGGGTAAATGGGCATGTCTCTGTATTTAGGGTTTTTGCTTGATTGGTGCCTTGTTATTATTGTGTTGCTTTGATGTTGTTTTACCAAGTCTGTTTGCCATTTAGCATCTGCAAAATCTTGTCATTAGTAGCTGGAAAATTTTTTTACTGTCATTTGCCAGTTGCAAGCCTTATTGTTGTCATTTGTAGCTGCAAAATCTTGTTTTTTGTAGTTGCATGGTCTTATTTTGTCATATGTCACTGCAAAATCTTGTCAATTCTAGCTGCAAAGTCTTGTTGTCGTCAAGAGCAAAAATAATCATGTTACAGACCTACAAAGATAAGTATCGCTCATCGACTGCTTTCTGTCACCACAGTTTTGTGTTCGTAGATATCCTGACCAATGCAAGCCATTTAGTTGATTGTGAACACAAGGCACAGACAGCAGTCCTGTGGTCCACATTGCTGTGCGCATGCTGATAGAAACCACAGTCTTTTATGGACCCAGAATCATCAGGCGGAGTAATGGCCTTTCAGTTAAAGGTATCAGTGTAAGAAGCAAGAGGTCTTGGGTGAAATACTGTTCTCCTCCCCTTTCCACTCCACTAGACTTTTCAGTTGTAATCTGGGTTTGGGTGCTAGTCTTTCAAATGAGATGATAAGCCAAAATCCAACATTAGGCACGTAAAAAAAAACCAAATAGTAAAAGGTGTCCCGGCGAAAATCTGTTAAAAAAAAAAAAAAAAAAGAAAGAAAGAAAGAAAAAGGAAAAGTAGGAAGCGCAGCACTCTGATGATTCGTTCTATCCCTGGGGAACAGCCCTAATTTCACACACTAAGTCTGTTGTGATTTATGTGTACGTGTCTGTTCAAGAATAATGGTATTATCATGCCCTGATTTTGTCTTAGCTTTAGTTTTCCTTAAACATGTATGGGATTGTTGAAGTGTGTTTGTATTGCATCTTGCCTTCTACCAAGTGGTCCATCTGACAGCGCATCGTTCACAAACGCGTGCTCAATGACAGGAAGAGCGAGAGCACGTGTTGAAAAAAAAGCGCGCACTTTTCCTTTCGCAAAGAGCGCACTTTGTATGTTTGTCATAAGAGCCTGGAAAGCGCGTGCCTTTGGAAAGTCTGTGTCCTTGACCCAGCCTCCTATTTCTGCCTGTGTGAATTTAACACACAAGTACACATACATATAGATAGATAGTTATTGCCTATAGCGTGATGTTAACCCTGACATGTTCCCTTACTGGTCCATTTGGGCGATAACAGCAGTCCTAAACTGAAAGTATGAAAGTAAGAGCAGCTGACCCTAAACATTATAATGGAGGCTGCTGTCTTGCTGTCTTGCTGTCTTTTGACCTCACGCCATTCGGCCACATTATTGTAGGACATTATTGTCTTAGCTTTCCAAACTTGTGCACGTTCAACTATCAACAGGGTGGTTAGTGTGGGTGTGTGTGTGTGTGTGTGTGTGTGTGTGTGTGTGTGTGTGTGTGTGTGTGTGTGCCGGTGTGTGTATGTGTGGGTGTGTGTGTGTGTAGGTGGGTGTGCATGTGCGTATGTGTTCGTACACGTATATGTGAACAGGGGAGCAAGAGTATGTTTTGACCAGTGTTGCATTATGCATGTTTTTTTTTCAGATTCCTAACTCTTTAATGAATTTCAGCTTCGTGGATAGTTCTCTTTCATATTGCAGTAGTTTTGTTTTGCATATCTGAATCAGTCAAAAAAGTTTCAGTGAGGAAGGCATGTGTACCGCCGAAAATTGTGACTGAAATGGGTTCAGGTTTAGATTTCAAAAATAGTACCTGGACAGAACGTATTGGAGATGTGTATATCATACAACAGGGATTATTCATTACACACACACACGCACAGCACACACACACACACACACACACACACACATACATATATATATATATATTATATATATTTATATATATATATATGTGTGTGTATATATAAAATGTTGGGGGAGTACGCACACATGCATGTGTATGTGTGCTTTTGTGTGTGTATATGGATATGCGTGCATTGGAAGTGAGAGGTGTTGAAGTTAGCGAAGGTTTGATATCTGTGTTCTGGTGACCGAATCTGGCCAAGGTAACTTGAAACAAAGCAGTAATTAATTACATTTTTAGTATTGTACATACACATACATACAAGAACATTAGAATTAACATGCAAAGTGAGCAAGTCACTTAGAGCTATCCAGTTATCTTCTGAGTCTGCACTGTCGTGAAGGACTGTGGGACACAATCCCTGGAAATCGATCAAAATCAGTTATCGTCCTTGGTGCCATGGTTAGCACAGTAAGCCCAAAACTTGAAGTATTGGGGTCTGAGCTCCAGCCAAGCCCAGTATATGTAGAATATTTCAATCTTGACTACCATTTACACAGACTGAGTGTGCTGTTGATTCATTTTCAAGTTTTGGACCACAGAGACGACTGTCATCCTCTCCATGCATTTGTCCTTGAGGATGGTGCGCAAACGTCCTGACCAGCACAGGAGATGCCTGTATCTCACAGGTCAGGTTGACACCGGTGCGTATTACTACAGTTCATGATAGGGATGGCAAAATACACCTCTTTCATGCAGCGTCAGTGCAAAACAAAACTCCGTAACCTATTTATTATCAGTGTTATCTATTCATAACACTTCACAGCATGTTGTATACTTATAATACTTCACAGCATGTTACATACTTATAATACTTCACAGCATGTTATATACTCAGAACAGATCACAGCATGCTAAATAGTCATAACACTTAACAGCATGTTATATACTCATAACACTTCACAGCATGTTATATACTCAATAACACTTCATAGCACATCCCATACTCATAACACTTCACAGCATGTTACATATTCATAACACTTCACAGCATGTTATGTACTCAAAACACTTCACAGCATGTATATATTCATTGCACTTCACAGCCTTACATATACATAACACTCCACAGCATGTTATATATTCATAAACTTCACAGCATGTTAAATATTCATAACACTTCGCAGCATGTGATATATTCATAACATTTCATAGCATATTATATACTCATATCACTTCACAGCATGTTATATATTTATAACTCTTCACAACATGTTATATACTCAGAAAATTTCACAGCATTTTACATATTCATAACATTACATAGCATGTTATATATTTCACAGCATGTTACATATTCATAACACTTCACAGTATGTTATGTGCTCAGAACATTTCACAGCATGTTACATATTCATAACACTTCACAGCATGTTATACACTCATGTAACACTTCATAGCATGTTATAAAACTCATAGCATTTCACAGCATGTTATATACTCATACAACGCTTCACATCATGTTATGTATTCATAACACTTCACTGCAGTGTAAAAAAATGATTGGCAGGATTCTGTGGAAGAATCTCCCTATGTTACTATTGGAGTGATCTGGGTTCCGGCTTGACTCACCACTTCTGTGTTTGAAGTAAGCTGACATCAAGGTCTTTGTGTTGACAGTGGGCTGTTGTTGGAGGAACGTACGCAGTGTTGGATATCAACACCAGAGGCGATGGTCACTCACTCTGGAGTGATGGATCATTCGTATCATCACTGGGTGGCTTAGTATGTAGTGGCACACGTTGGATCACATCTTCAATGGGACTTGTGGATAAGGCGAGAAAACCGGTTTCACTTCCCAGTGAGACAGGGATTTTTTCTCCCCGTCTACTAAACCCCAAATATAGGATCTTGATGCTTGTCTTTTCGGATGAAACAACAGACGAGGGTCCCATATACACTTAGTGCGCGTGAAAGATCCCATGGCAACTAGAGAGTTGCCCCTTGCAAAAATTCTGTACAAGTGTCATAAATAAACAAAAACAAAACAAAAAGATACACGGACATAGGAAAAAAGGGTGGGGCTGTACTATGGCGACGTCATAGACAAACAAAAACAAAACAAAAAATACACGGACATAGGAAAAAAAGGGTGGGGCTGTACTATGGCGACGTGCTTTTCCTTTTCAATAAAATAGCCAGTATGGTCCAGCTCAGTGCAGTCTAGTCCAATACAACCTTATCTGTTCAGTCCAGTCAGAATGGGCGATACTTAACTCGCCGAAGTGAACTTCCTGGGAAAGTGTTAGTGACACATCTCTTTGAAGTGCTCATGTCGAGCTGCTGTGTGTGCCACATTGATATCCAGGCATTCCATTTGAGACCAGCGTGTTTGCAACTCAAGTAACTTACTCAGTGGTCTCATTCTGTGATGTGAAGTTTGTTTATAATCTATACCAGAGCAGCTATCCAGGTTATCGTTTTTGATGTGGTGTTAGCCTTGATACGGCTCTAGTAGTGGGCTGGGCCATAAACAATATCAGAGCCTGGAATTCGTCGCGGAAACGAGGATTTCCGCGGAAATCAAAATCGAAAATCGCTCAAAAAAAATATTTTCGCGTTAAAAAATGTCTGTGTATGAACACACTGAAACGATTTGCTGTGTATGATGGATCCTGATCTTGTGCCCAATGTTTATTAAATACTCTTTTGACTGATATTCATTGTGATTTTCAGTGTGTTAGATGCCTTTAAATTTGTCTCCAGAATGCCTCAGAATGCACAGATTTTAGTCTTGATTTTAAAAATTTTCCGGGGAGCATGCCCCCGGACCCCCCTAGAAGTTTCCTCTTTTTTTTTCTTAGCAAGTCCAGGCTCTGCAATACGAACTTGAACAAGACCAGTGCGGAGCGTTGTGCTAATAATTTTTACTATTATCTCTCTCTCTCTTCTCTCTCTCTCTCTCTCTCCTCTCTCTCTCTCTCTGTCTCCTCCTCCTTCTCCCCCTCCTCCTTTCTTTTTCTTCCTCTTTTTTTCTTTCTTTCTTTCTGTCTGTTTCTCTCTCTCTCTCTCACACACACACACGCACACACACGCACACGCACACACACACACACATAAACACACGCACGCAAACACACACACATAATTATGCAATATAAACTGAATCCAATTGTCTATACATTTTTCTCAATCAAATGGAAACAAAATATTGTCAAATAATTGAATTGCAGCAAATGTTTTATCACTTGGTCCCCAAGATATTGTGGAAGTAGGTCAATCACTTGTGTTTCTTTTCTTTCTTTCTTTTTTTTACACTTTAGTTCGTTTTTAAATGTATTTATTACCTTGTGATATGAGTTATGGACAAAGAGATACATTTCAAGGCTAAGACCTTTTTGTAAGGTTTGTAAGGTGTGTTGTAGGAATAAGATAATGGAATCATCAAAAATCACATTGTGAGTAGACATTAAAAGTAATAACGAACAGATTGGAAACAAAGTAATGTACTGCAAAGATGACTTGGGGAGGGGGGTAAGAAGAAGAAGTGTAGCCTAAGTAAGGTTAAAAAGCTATTTTGTAATGTGTGTGTGTGTGCGAGCTGAGAGCTTCCAATTCGTAGAAAAATAGTGTAAAGAAAACAGTTATCCTATGCCATGGGTAACTCGCCTCTTCCGTGACATGCAATAGTCAGCTTGTATCGGTTTGTGATCCTGAGGCTGTTGATTTGTTAAAAACATGAAACGACAAGAAAGAAAGAAAGAAAGAAGATGCACGTAAAGTAATGTGGATGTGAACACATCATCTGATTAAACAATTCACTCCTGAGGTCACCTTTCCCCCGCTGGTCAGATTTGTAAAATCATTTTCATAAGGACGAAGTTTGTCCAAAAACAGCATGGACAAAGGACATTGTGACTTCAGATAGGTTTAAATTCAGATTAAACCAAAAGTACCAAGATGGAATGTATCGTGGAAGTATGCATCATACAACATGGAGTGTGCGTCTTTGTATGTATATGTCCGACAATTGGAAAGAAACAGAAGTTAAAAGCCTTGCTTGCTTGTTCTCTCTTAGTCTCTGTCTCTGTCTCTCTCTCTCTCTGTCTGTCTCTCTCTCACACCCTCACCTACACACACATATGCGCGTGTGCGTGCAGGCATGCACATTTGCAAGCACACGCACGCAGATATGTACGTCTGTTCACACGCGCGCGCGCGCGCGCGCACACACACACACACACACACACACACACACACACACACACACACACACACACACACACACACACACACACACACACTCAGAGGCTACGCACGCACATACACACACGAACACACACATGGTCCATACACTGATTCTTCTGTCTACGCATTGAAAAGCACAAGCAGTCTATCAATCTGTGAGGCATTGGTGTTGAAGTGCTTTGTTCAGACTATACCATCCAGCACAGGCACTTGTACTTTTCGTCATCTTGTGCGTTAAAGGGTTTCTTTATGGAAAAGGATGAAAAGTGTTTATCGTGGAATAGGAAATCTATGGAATCACGGTACTAGCCCCAGTTGGCTTATGGATACTGACAAGTGACTTTGATTCTTAAGAAGCTGCAACATTGACCAGACAGTCAAAGCCCTGTAGGGGTGTTTCATTATTTTGTTTTCATTTTTATTTAATTTCATGGCTGTGTGGCCTATTGTGGCTACGTCCAGTGTGCATCATGTCACTAAAACGCGACTTCAATGAAATGAATTTACATTTGTTAGCACTGCGTGTGAATGTGTGTGTGTGTGTGTGTGAGAGAGAGAGAGAGAGAGAGGGAGGGAGGAGAGAGAGGAGAGAGAGAGATTGTGTGTGTGTATTTCCATTGCATATTGAACATTGGGATGAACGTCATCACAGTCTTTTAGAATCATCCCTCTTAATCTAGAATGAAAAAAGGCTAAATTTAGAGTTAGGTTAGGGCTAAGGTTATGGACAGTGAAACGTTTATAGTTAGGGTTAGAAGTATGGTCACTGGGTTTTAAACAACAATAACAATAATAATCTGTGTGTACGTGCATAGTGGATCACACACGTATCGCAGGACCATTGACGAAACGTTGAGTGTCATGCAGTTTCAGCTACACATGAAATACAGAATGACCTTGTGGTGCATAACAAGGAACGAGGTACATATCTTAGAGACACCGCTGCACACTATGTAATGCAATAATGCGCTTCTGTGAAGGCGTCATTCATAGAGTACCACTTCTTGAAGTTAGAAAAACAAGTGAACAAAATCACGGTATCACACAGTAGTGTGGATGCGTCCACAAACCTATGGACACAAAGTTCGAAAGAAACAGCAGAATATTTCGATTGTGGGGTAGGATTAAATGCACAGAACTAGACCAGCATAACACCATCATTAAGACTGAAAAGTTTCTATAAAACCTTAGTCGTGTGTGCATTTGTGTTTTCATATGGATTGTTTATTCCCATGAGCTGTTCTGATGTCGTTGATGTTGTCAGACAGTATGTGCAGCATCTGTTGGACGACTTTGTAGCTGTCTAGATGCATAAAATGTGACTGAACGAGCCTGATACATGGATAGTAGCTTAGAAAAAAGGTTGTAAATCTGTTGTGGTTAGACACACCACTGACAGTAAGAAGTTTACACTTAATTTCTCGAACAGCTCAGTACGCTACTACATTTCTTACACTCTTTGCATCTTTGTAAATGTTTTTCTCTCTTGTAATGGTCCTGTCATTATGCTACATATGCTGAAACATTTGATCCCATTTATTTGTTTATTTATTTGTTGTTGTTGTTGTTTTTTTGGTGTTTTTTTTACGTATACGGAGTAGATTGTGTACACACGCTGAAACAATAGTCCCTTCCTTTTCGTTTCTTTATTTTCTTTACATATTCGCCGTTCTCTCCCCCCCCCCCCCCCCCATTCCGGTTCAGCCAAGTGCTTTGTTTGGTAGAGGGTCATGCTGAAAAGTCCCCCCGGGGGATGCCGGGGGGCTTTTCAGTATAAATAATGTCCCCACCTTCTGGAAATTCTTTGCTCGAAATGTCCTCTTTTCTGTCACTCTTTGTTTCTGCCTTTCTCCTATGCCGTCTGTCCTTTCTTCCTATCATTTTTGTCTTGCTGGTCCATTGAACTGTATGTGTTCGATAATGCCTTAGATACTTTCTCAGAGTATTGATAATTGGCTACATACATGTATATTATGTTCATTTTCACTCTAGGGAAGTGAGACATGCGGAAGCAATTTCAGGTAATTTAGGTCTGTATTCAGGTATGTTTATTAAATCCCCTGCGTGATAAATTGGATGGAGTGGTCAACGCCAGAATCATCTCCTTACATTATATGCAGGAATGCATTGATATGTGTACTTAATTTTCTTTACTTTTTTCTGTTGAATATTCGTGTACTTGTATGTTTTGAAGCAGATAAAGCCCTGATATGGCTCTACTCAGTCAGCTGGGCTTTGAACAAAAATAACAATAACAATCCTGAAAAGCGTCGCTATTTTTAAGATGCATAACAATTCTGCATAACGTATGTATACATGTATCTTACGCTATGATTTTGTATGATTTTACCCATTGATCCTTTTTTGTTTTTCGAACAGGTAAAATGTAGAGTAGATAGTGTTTGCCAGCTCTAGAATGCGAAGTTTTAACTGTGATGTTGGTATACGTCATCCTGACATACATATATCTACACTATATTTCACCTGTTCATGCTTATTTGTCTTCTGTAAGTTATGTGCGATAGGTAAAAACATACAGTAGATAGTCTGTTAAACCTGGAATCTGAGATTCTTAATGTCAGATTGATGTACCGATTACGTTTGTGCATTTTCCCGTCTTCAGCACAGAAGAATGGATGGATAAACACGAGATATTACTCACTGTGAATTCCTGTTTGGGTTGTCTAGAGTTACAAATATTTGTACTGAAAGAAAATGGACACGTAATAAGGAAAGGAATTCTTCAAAAGAGGTTTCTGTTAACTGTGTTTCTCTGAAACAGGACTTTTTAGGAATCATGGCCCTCTGATGTGTGTCTGTGTGTAATTGGAATAAGTCTAATTGAATGAAAGTTATGCAAGCAGCTTCAGTGTCGTACGGCTTAGACGAGTTTTCACCAGCTGTAATGTTTATTCATTCAAAGTCTCTCTCCTCACACTCCTTGATCTGTCTGCAGCCTTCGATACCATTGACCATGGTATTCTCCTTTCTAGACTTCATCATACTTTTGGCATCTCTGACATTGCTCTCTCCTTTTTCACTTCGTATTTATCAAACAGAAAACAAACTGTTCTCATCAATGGCACTTACTCTCAACCTGCATACCTGACCTGTGGTGTTCCACAAGGATCTGTCCTTGGCCCTGTTCTTTTCACTCTTTATACCTCCCCCCTGTCCACCATCATCAACTCCCACTCTATAAAACACCACTTCTATGCTGATGACACCCAACTTCAAGATAGTGACTCACCTGATAATATACAGCGCCTGTTGACTCGCACCACTGAGTGTTACTCGGACATTAAGAACTGGATGACACACAATAGACTTCAGCTTAATGACGACAAGACAGAAGCTATCCTCATTGGCACCCGTCAGAAACTTTCCCAGCTGCCTCCTCTTTCTCTCCCATTATGTAACACATCAGTCCCAATTTCTGATTCAGCTAAAAACCTTGGTGTCTGCATTGACTCTACCCTGTCCATGAACAACTTTGTTTCTCAAACTGCCAGATCTTGCTACTATCATCTCCATCGTATAAGCCTGATCAGGAAGTATCTCTCTGTGGAAACAACTGCAAAACTCGTTCTCTCCTTCATAATGTCTCGCATTGACTATTGCAATTCACTCCTGTCTGGTCTTCCTGCCTCCACCATTCACATCCTACAGCGCATTCAAAACAATGCTGTACGCCTTGTACTCAAAAAGAAAAAAGCTGACCACATATCTCCTCTCCTGGCACAACTTCACTGGCTCCCTGTATCAAAGCGCATACAGTACAAACTAGACACCATGTGCTACAAAAGCCTCAATAACGCAGCCCCCGATTACCTGTCAAGCCTACTTGAGATCTATGTTCCCTCACGTACCCTCCACTCTGCCTCTGATCCTCTGACTTTTCGCTTTCCACGCACTAAGCTCAATACCTATGGTCCACTCTCCTGCTCTGTTTCTGGTCCACTCTCCTGGAACAAACTTCCTCTCTCAGTCCGTCAGCAACCTACTTTTGCCTCCTTCAAGACCGCTCTCAAAACTCACCTTTTCTCCTCTGCATAAAATCCTAACCTCACTCAACCCCCCTCTGCAGCCTGTCTCCGCTCGGAGGGGAATCACTTTGTTTTAATATATAATTGTATATGATGTGCTCTCTGTGGTTTTCCATTGGTTTTATTCTTGCTTTTATTGCTTTTATTCTTTTCTCCCCATTTGTGGTCATGCATGTGTGTGTGTGTGTGTGTGTGTGTGTGTGTGTGTGTGTGCGTGTGTGCGTGTGTGTGCGTGCGTGCGTGTGTGCGTGTGTGTCTTTTCGGCGCTTGGATTTGATTTTGTCGAGATTTGCGCTATATAAATATTGTAATTATTATGTATGCATGTGCGTACGTATGTATGTATGTATGTATGTATACGCTTAGATTTATGTATGTATGTATGTATGCATGTATACGCTCAGCTTAGATTTATGTATGTAAGTATGTAAGCATGTATGTATGCATGTATACGCTCATATGTATGTAGGTATGTATGCATGTATACGCTCAGCGCTTAGATTTGATTTTATCAAGATTTTGCGCTATATAAATAAAATATATTATTATATATTATACAAGCTGTAATATTTAATCGTTTCTTTGTTTTTTGTTTTGTTTGTTTGTTTATACAATTGTGGATTTACCCATTCATTATTGTTTGTTTACTTATTCATTTAGGTACCCATTCCTTATTGTATATTTACTTATTCATTAAGGGTCTGGTATACCTCGTATCAGACATCCACTCACACAGTCTTCTTCACCAATTTATGTTCTAGATGATCTGAGGCAGATAAATAGTCCTCTTATGATATCTAGGAATTGTTTTCTGAACCTCTGGCCCATCAGGCAGTACAGATGAAAGTTACTTGAAATAAAACAAACATGTGAGAAGATAGCTGAAGAAAAATTCAAGCTCCAGATTTTGAACGTTCTTTCCTTTAGTGTCATAGGTGACTAAATTTGACGATATGTTTGATGGCAAGAGGTAAGGTAAAGATAAGGTAGCACATGGATGCTGCGAGAGCTATGAGAGTAATAGAGTTCACTTTTTGTTTTCCTTTGCTGTGGTGATTGTCCATGGCAGCGAATTGCTTGCCAGCTTCCTTCACTGATGTTTTTAACTTCATCACAAGTACGCTGTTACCGATCACTAGACAGATGAAAGGCGTCACGGTAAATACGGCATTGTGGATCCCACCCACACACCAGATATAAACTATTTGTACTGTTTCTTGAATGTGCACCGCCGACCCAAAACTTCCATTCCATATAGGTAATGAGAGTAAGCCACACTGATAATGAAGACGGCGCCTGCAATGACGCCCCAGGACGTCTTGGCTGTACACATCACGTTCACTCGATGTGGCCACACCACAGACATGGCCCTGTGTATCACCATCAGCACAACGATCCAGGCAGAACAACTGAAGGCCATGTTAAGGGTGAAATAGATCAACTTAGAAACGACGTCGTGACTACCAGTCAGCCAGATTTTTGTCACTGTGAAGAACCAGTTTTGAAATACTCCAATGATGTTGATGAAAAGATCGGTCACTGCAATGGACAGTAAGTAACGGTCCACAGCGGAACAGTTGTCTTGGAATCGGCGAAGAAATACAATGGTCATGACGTTGACAAAGACACCCAGGATGACGGCAATGGGCAGAGAGACGGTCCAGATCCAGATCGATATTTTGAGTAATAGCAACGAATAAACGTTGGTGATCATGGCCCTCCATATGCATCTATCCCTCGTTGCCACAAGCACATCTTCCACCCTCTGTGTCCTCAGCCACTCTGCAAGTCTGTCCAGTATTTTTTCCCTGAGTCTACATGGCGATCTCGACTTCCCTGGCGAAAATCTGTAAAAATATTTATTTTGATGTATAAAACAAAAATGCACACAAGTAACAACAAAAAAAGAAAAGGAAATACTAGGAAACGCAGCACTATGACGATTCGTTCTATCCCAGGGGAACAGCCTGAATTTCACAAAGTCTAATGATTTATGTGCGCGTGTCTGATCAAGAAGAAATAATATTATCACGCCCTGATTTTGTCTTAGCTGTAGTTTTCCTTTAACTTGTATGGGATTTCGAACTGCGTTTCCTTTGTATTGCATCTTCCCTTCTACCGAGTGGTCCATCTGAGCGCGCATCTTTCACAAGCGCGTGCTCAACGACAGGAAGAGCGAGAGCACGTGTTGAAAAAAAAAGCGCGCACTTTTCCTGTCGCAAAGAGCGCACTTTGTATGTTTTTCATCAGAGTGGTAATCATGTGCCTTTGGAAAGTCTATGTCCTTGACCCACACTCCTATTTCTGCCTTTCTGAATTTAACATACAAATACACATACAAATAGATGGGTAGATACCGATAGCGTGTTGTTAACCTTAACATGGTCCGTAGGGTGATAAGCAGCAGTCCTAAACTGAAAGTACTGAAAATAAGTGCAGCTGACCCCTAAACATTATAATGGAGGTCTGCTGTCTTGTTGTCTTTCGACCTCACTGCATTCAGCCACATTGTTGTTTGACATTATTGTCTTTAACTTTCCAAACTTGTGCACGTTCAACTATCAGTAGCGTGGTTACGTGTGTGTATGTGTGTTGCTGTGTGTGTGTGTGTGTGTGTGTGTGTGTGTGTGTGTGTGTGTGTGTGTGTATGTATGTGTTGCTATGTGTGTGTTGCTCTGTGTGTGTGTTGCTATGTGTACATGCATGTGTGTGTATGTGTGTGTGTGTGTGTATAGGTGGGTGTGCATGCGTATATGTGTTCGTACACGTATATGTAAACAGGGGAGCAAGAGTATCTTTCGGCCAATGTTGCGTATTGCATGTTTTTTCAGAAGATTTCTAACTCTTTAATGAATTTCAGGTTCGTGGATAATTTTCTTTCATACTGTAGTACTTGTGTTTTGCATATCTGAATCAGTCAGAAAATTCTCAGTGAGGAAAGCATGTGTACCACCAAAAATTGTGACTGAAATTGGTTGAGGTTTAGATTTCAAAAATGGTACCTGGACAGAAATATTAGAGATGTGTATATCATACAAGGATTATTCATTATACACACACACGCACACGCACACGCAACACACACACACACACACACACACACACACACACACACTGCATGTGTATGTGTGCATTTGTGTGTGTATATGGATGTGCGTGCATTGGAGGTAAGAGGTGTTGATGTTGGCGAAGGTTTGATATCTGTGTTCTGGTGACAGAATCTGGCCAAGGTAGCTTGAGCAAAGCAGTAATTGGTAACATTTTTGAATTGTACATACATATACATACAAGAACATTAGAATTAACATGCAAAATGAGCAAATCACGTAGAGCTATCCAGTTATCTCCTGAGTCTGCATTGTCGTGAAGGATTGTGGGACACAATCCCTGCAAATCATCACCTCCAAACGTTCATCCACTGTCCACAGACATATTATATGCTATTCATGCACCTCGTTCTGGCAATTTGGCTGTGAACAGCTCCGTGGGAAACCATTGCATCCATTGGCAACCTCCCAGTTATACACACAACAAAGTGCTAACCAATCTTGACAATCAAAATTTCACGGAACCAGAAATGAAAAGAAGAAAATGTGTATCAAACGAAGAAAAATCTATCAAATGAATCAAAATCTAAGAGGTATATAGAATAAGAAAAATGCATCTACGTAAGATATTGAGGATAAGAGAGAAAATATTTATGAAAACAGTCTTAAAAAGATAAGTAATGAACTATAAATTGTTATCAAAGCAACAAGGGGGAGATTACCAATCAAGATCAGTTACCATCCATGGTGCCATAATTAGCACAGTAAGCTCAAAACTTGAAACATTGGGTCTGAGTTCCAGCCAAACCTAATATATGTGGAATATTTCAACATTGACTACCATTTACACACACTGAGTGTGCTGTTGATTCATTTTGAAAGTTTTGGACCACTGAGTCGACTGTCGTCCTCTCCATGCATTGGTCCTTGAGGATGGTGCACAAATGTCCTGACCAACACCGTAGATGCTTGTAGCTCTCAGGTCACGTTGACACCAGATGTCCAATCTATGGTAGGGATTGCATATAACAAGTCTTTCATGCAGCGTCAATTCAAAACAGAACGCCATAACCTTTTTATCATCAGTGTTATATATTCATAACACTTTACAGCATGTTATATACTCATAACATTTCACAGCATGTTATATACTCAATACTTCACAGCATGCTACGTACTCATAATACTTCACAGCATGTTATATATTCATAACACTTCACAGCATGTTATATACTCAATACTTCACAGCATGCTACGTACTCATAATACTTCACATCATGCTATATACTCATAACGCTTCACAGCATGTTATATATTCATAACGCTTCACAGCATGTTTATACTCGGTACTTCACAGCATGCTATGTAATCATAGTTCAGAGTTTGTTATATATTCATAACATTTCACAACATGTTATATACTCATAATACTTCACAGCGTGTTATATACTCATAACACTTCACAGCATGTTATATATTCATAACAATTCACAGCTTATCTTCATAACACTTCACAGCATGTTATATATTCGTATCACTTAACAGCATGTTATACACTCATACACTTCACAGCTTGTTATATACTCATAACACTTCACACAGCATGTTATATACTCATAACAGTTCACACAGCATGTTATATACTCATAACAGTTCACACATGTATACTCATAACAGTTCACACAGCATGTTATATACTCGACAGTTCACACAACATGTATACTCATAACAGTTCACACAACATGTATACTCATAACAGTTCACACAGCATGTTATATACTCAACAGTTCACACAACATGTATACTCATAACAGTTCACACAACATGTTATATACTCAACAGTTCACACAGCATGTTATATACTCATAACAGTTCACACAACATGTTATATACTCATAACACTTCACACAGCATGTTATATACTCATAACACTTCACAGGATGTTATATACTCATAACACTTCACACAGCATGTTATATACTCATAACACTTCACACAGCATGTTGTATACTCATAACACTTCACAGGATGTTATATATACTCATAACACTTCACACAGCATGTTATATACTCATAACACTTCACACAGCATGTTGTATACTCATAACACTTCACACAGCATGTTGTATACTCATAACACTTCACACAGCATGTTATATACTCATAACACTTCACACAGCATGTTGTATACTCATAACACTTCACACAGCATGTTATATACTCATAACACTTCACACAGCATGTTGTATACTCATAACACTTCACACAGCATGTTGTATACTCATAACACTTCACAGGATGTTATATATCATAACACTTCACAGGATGTTATATAGTCATAACACTTCACACAGCATGTTGTATACTCATAACACTTCACACAGCATGTTATATACTCATAACACTTCACACAGCATGTTGTATACTCATAACACTTCACACAGCATGTTATATACTCATAACACTTCACACAGCATGTTGTATACTCATAACACTTCACACAGCATGTTATATACTCATAACACTTCCACAGCATGTTGTATACTTCACAGGATGTTATATAGTCATAACACTTCGCAGCTTGTTATATAGTCATAACACTTCGCAGCTTGTTATATAGTCATAACACTTCGCATCTTGTTATATAGTCATAACACTTCGAAGCATGTTATATAGTCATAACACTTCGCAGCTTGTTATATAGTCATAACACTTCGCAGCATGTTATATAGTCATAACACTTCGCAGCATGTTATATACTTCACAGCGTGTTACATATTCATAACACGTCAGAGCATGTTATGTATTCATAACACTTCACAGCATGTTATATACCTATTTACAACACTTGACATATCGACATGTTATCAACTTCACAGCATGTTATATATGCATAACACTTCACAACAGTGTAAAAAATGATTGGCAGGATTCTGTGGAAGAATCTCCATGTCTTACTATTGGAGTGATCTGGGTTTCAGCTTGACTCACCACTTCTGTGATTGAAGTAAGCTGACATCAAGGTCTTTGTGTTGACAGTGAGCTGTTGTTTGAGGAACGTACGTAGTGTTGGATATCAACACCAGAGGCGATGGTCACTCACTCTGGAGTGATGTATCGTTCGTATCATCAATGGGTGGCTTAGTATGTAGTGACACACGTTGGATCACATCTTCAGTGGAGCTTGTGGATAAAGCACCCACTAGGATGCGAGAAAACCGGTTTCAGTGAGACAAGGATTTTTCTTTCCCTCCACTAAACTTTCAATAGGATCTTGGTGCTTGTCTTTTGGATGAAACAAGAAATGAGGGTCGCATATGCACTTAGTGCATGTGAAAGATCCCACGGCAACTAGAGAGTTGCCCCCTTGCAAAAATTCTGTACAAGTTTCATAGATAAAAGCAAAACAAAAAATACACGGACATAGGAAAAAAGGGTGGCTCCGTTTATGGCGACGTGCTTTTCCTGGACTATAAAAAATCCAGTATTGTCCAGCACAATGCAGTCTAGTCCAATACAACCTTGTCTGTTCAGTCAGTTGGACTGGGCGATACTAAACTCGCTGATATCCAGGCGTTCCATTTCAGACCAGCGTGTTGGCTACTCAGTACTCATTGGTCTTATTCTGATATATAAAGTTTGTTATAATCCATACCAGAGAAGGTACCCGGGTTGTCGTTTTTGGTGTGGTGTTAGTCCTGATATGGCTCTAGTAGTCGGCTGGGCTAAGCGGCGTGGAGCGTCGTGCTAATATTTTTCACGATTATCGCGCTCTCTCTGCCTGTCTGTCTTCTCTCTCTCTCTCTCTTTCTCTGTTTCTCTCCCTTCTCCTCCTCCCTCTTCTTCTTCATCTTCCTCCCTCCCTCCCTCACCACACACAAATAATTATGCACTATAAACTGATATGAATCCAATTGTCTATAATTTTTTTCAATCGAATGGAAACCAAAAAGTGTCCAAGTAATTGAATCATCGCAGCAAATATGTTTTACCACTTGGTCCCCAAGATATTGTTTAAGTAGTTCAATCACTCGAGTTTCTTTTCTTTCTTTCTTTTTACACCTCAGTCCACTTTAAATGTATTTACTATCTTGTGATATGAGTGATGGAGCAAAGAGATAACTTTCAAGGCTAAGACCTTTTTGTAAGGCGTGTTGTAGAAATAAGAGGACGGAATCATCTAAAAGCACGTTGTCAGTAGATGTTAAAAGCAATAACGAATACAATGGAAACGAAGCAATGTATTCCAAAGATGATCGGGAGTGGGTGCATGGGAAGAATAGTTAAAAAGCTATTTTGTAGTGTGTGTGTGTATGTGCGAGCCGAGAGCTTCTGATTCGTAGAAATAATTATAGTTCGAAGAAAACATAGTTATCCTATACCATGGGTAGACTCCTTCTTCCGTGACATGCAATAGTCAGCTTGTATCGGTTTGTGAAGCTGAGGCTGTTGCTTTGTTGAAAACATGAAACAACGGGAAAGAAAGACAGAAGATGCACGTAATGTACGTCGGTGTGAACACATCATCTGATTAAACAATTCAGTCCTGAGGTCGCCTTTCCCCGCTGGTCAGTTTTGTAAAAACATTTTCAATAGGACAAAGTTTCTTCAAAAACAACCACGAAAGGATATTGTGACTTCAGATAGGTTTAAATTCAGACTGAACCAAACGGCACGAAGACAGAATGCATTGTGGAAGTATGCATCATACAACATGTAGTATGCAAGTTTGTATGTACGGGTATATGTACAACCATTGGAAAGGTATACAAATCTCTCTCTCTCTTCTTTGTTTTGGTTTTTTGTTTGTTTGTTTGCTTGTTTGTTTGTTCGCATGCTCTCTCTCTCTCTCTCTCTTTGTCTCTCTGTCTCTCTCCATCTCACCCCCTCATCTATACACACACATGCGCGTGCACGGCACGTGCAGGCATGCACATTTCCGCACACATACACGCAGGTAGGTACGTCTGTGCATGCACGCACACACACACGCACGCATGGACAGAGGCTACGCACGCACATACACGCACGAACACACACATGGTCCATACACAGATTCTTCTGTCTACTCATTGAAAAGTACAAGCAGTCTATCAATCTTGAGGAATGGGTGTTGAAGTGCTTTGTTCGACTATACCGTCCAGCACAGGCACTTGTACTTTTCATCATCTTGGCGGTAAAAGCATTTGTTTATATTTGTATGGAAAAGGATGAAAAATGTTTTATCTAGGACTAGGACGTATATGGAATCACGGTACTAGCCCCTGTTGGCTGATTGACACGGACAAGTGATTGTGACTGTTAAGAACCTGCAACATTGACCAGACAGTCAAAGCCCACAAGTCAGTGATGGAGCCTGGGGAAGGCTGAGAAGACGACGAAGGATCGTCATTGTGTGAATAACCTGCAGGGGTGTTTCAGAATTTTTGTCATGTTTGTTTGACTGTGTGGCCTGTGTGGCTATGTCCAGTGTGCATCATGTCACTAAAGCGCGACTTTGACGGAATGAATTTACATTTGTTAGCACTGCATGCGAATATGTTTGTGTGTGTCTGTGTGAGAGAGATAGAGAGAGAGTGACAGAGAGAGAGATTGTGTGTATTTCCACTGCATATTGAACATTGGAATGAATGTCATCACAGTCTTTTAGAATCATCCCTCTTAATCTAGAATGAAAGAAGGCTTAATTTAGAGTTAGGTTAGGGCTAAGGTTATAGACAGTGAAACGTTTATAGTTAGGGTTCAAAATATGGTCAGCTAAGCTTTAAGCAATAATAACGATAATGTGTGTTTTTGCGTACATTGTGGAACACACACATATTGTAGGACCATTGTCGACACGGCGAGTGCCATGCAGTTTCAGCTACACATGAAATACAGAATGACCTTGTGTTGCATAACAAGGAGCGAAGTACATATCTTAAAGACACTGCTGCACACTATGTAATGCAATAATGCTCTTCTGTGAAGGCGTCATTCATAGAGTACAACTTCCTGAGGTTACAAACTAGTGAACAAAATCACGGTCTCACACAGAGTGTGGATGCGTGTGGAAACCTGTGGACACAAAGTTCAAAAAGAAACGGCTGAATATTTCGATTGTGAGGTAGGATAAAATGCACAGAACTGGACCAGCATAACACCATCGATTTCACCTGTCATTATGAAGACTGAAAAGTTTGTGTAAAACCTTAGTCATGTGTGCATTTATGTTTTCATATGGATTCTGCTTATTCTTATGGGCTGATCTGATGTCGTTGGTGTTGTCAGACAGTATGTGCTGCATCTGTTGGACGATTTTTGTAGCTGTCTACATGCGTTAAATGCGACTGAACGAGCTCGATACGTGGATAGTAGCTTAGAAAAAAAGTTGTAAATCTGTTGTAGCCAGACACACCACTGATAGTAAGAAGTTTTACACCGAATTTCTCGAAGCAGCTAAGTATACTGCTGTATTTGTCACACTCTTTGCTTCTTTGTAAATGGTTTTCCCCTTGTAATGGTCCTCTTGTTATGTTACATATGCTGAAACATTTGATCCCAGTTATATATTTATCAAGTTTATTTATTTATTTATTTATTTATTCTTTTTGACGTATACAGAGTAGATTGTGTACACGCGCTGAAGCAATAGTCCCTTATTTTTCGTTTCTTTATTTTCTTTTTTTTCCCCTTCCGCCATTCCAGTTTAGCCAAGTGCTTTTCTTGGTAGAGGGTCATCCTGAAAAGCCCCCCATGGGGATGCCTGGGTTCTTTCAGTATAAACAGTGTCCCCTTCTTCTGGAAATCCTGTGAAAGAAATTTCCCCTTTGCCGTAACTCTTTGTTTCTGCCTTGCTCCTTTGTCCTTTCTTCCTATCATTTTTTTGTCGTGCTGGTCAATTGAACTGCATGTGTTCGATAAAATCTTACATACTTTCTCAGAGTATTGATAATTGGGTACATGTATTAAGTGCATTTTGACTCTAGGGAAGTGAGACATGCGGAAGAATTTTGGGGAATTTAGGTCTGTATTCAGGTATGGTTAGTAAATCCCCTGTGATAAATTGGACGGAGTGGTAAACGCCAAAGATTGTGTGCAGGAATGCATTGATATGTGTATCTAATTTTCTTTTCCTTTTTTTGTTTTTGAAGTACTGTGTACTTGTTGTTTTGAAGTGGATAGAGCCCTGATATGGCTCTACGCAGTCAGCTGGGCTTTGAACAAAAATAACAATAACAATCCTGAAAAGCGTCGCTATTTTTAAGACGCCTAATTATCTGTGCCACAACTCTGCATAACGCCTGTATATCTTACGCTATGATTTTGTATGATTTTACCCATCGATCCTTTTTTGTTTTTCGAACAGGTAAAATGTAGAGTAGATAGAGTTTGCCAGCTCTAGAATGTGAAGTTTTTTTTGCTGTGATGTTGGTTTACTTCATCCTGACATAGCTATATCTACACTACATTTCACCTGTTCATGCTTACTTTTTTCTTCTGTAAGTCATGTGCGATAGGTAAAAAGGTACAGTTGATACAGTCTGTTAAACCTGGAATCTGAGATTCTTAAACTGAGATAGGTGATACCGAGTACATTTGTGCGTTTTCCCGTCTTCAGCACAGAAGAATGGATGGGTAAACATGAGATATTACTCGCTGTGAATTCCTGTATGTGTTGTCTAGAGTTACAAATATTTGTACAGAACGAAAATGGGCACGTACTACGGAAAGGAATTCTTCAAAAGAGATTCCTCAAATTATGTTTCTCCAAAACAGGAAGTTTTTTTTCGGAATCATGGCCCTCTGATGTGTGTGTGTGTGTGTATGTGTGTGTGTGTGTGTGTGTGTGTGTGTGTGTGTGTGTGTGTGTGTGTGTAATTGAAATAAGTCTAAGTAAATGAAAGTCATGTAAGCAGCTTCAGTGTAGTACGGTTTAGACGAGTTTATTCCAGCTGTAATATTTATTTATACCATGTGGAATATTTGTTTATACATGCTGTAATATTCAGTTATTATTGATTACTTGTTTCTTTTTTTGTTTGTACAATTGTGAGTTTTTATCCATTTCTTATTGCATATTTACTTATTCGTTTAGGGTCTGGTATATCGTGTATCAGAGATCCACTCACACAGACTTCTTCACTGTTTTATGTTCTAGATGATCTGAGGCAGATGAATAGTCCTCTTACAATTTCTAGGAATTTTTTTCTGAACCTCTGGCCCGTCAGGCAGTACAGATAAAAGTTGGTGGAGTAATTGAAATAAAGGAAACGGGAGAGAAAATATTGCAAGAAAAGTTCAAGCTCCAGATTTTGAACATTTTTTCCTTTATTGTTATCGAAGAATGTATATTGGACGATATGTTTGATGGCAAGAGGTAAGGTAAAGATAAGGTAGCACATAGATGCTGCAAGAGCTGTGAGAGTGATAGAGTTCACTTTTTGTTCTCTTTTGCTGCGGTGATTGTCCATGGCAGCGAATTGCTCACCAGCTTCCTTCACCGATGTTTTTAACTTCATCACAAGTACGCTGTTACCGATCACCAGACAGATGAAAGGCATCACGGTAAATACGGCAATGTCGATCTGCACCCACACACCAGATATAAACTGTTTGTACTGTTCCTTGTATGTGCACCGCCCACCCAAAACTTCCATTCCGTATAGGTAATGAGAGTAAGCCGCACTGATAATGAAGACGGCGCCTGCAATGACGCCCCAAGACGTCTTGGCTGTACACATCACGTTCACTCGATGTGGCCACACCACAGACATGGCCCTGTGTATCACCATCAGCACGACGATCCAGCCAGAACAGTTAATAGCCACGTTGACCGTGAAATTGGTCAGCTTGCACACAACGTCGTGATAACTGACCAGCCAGATTTTTGTCACCATTGAAAACCAGCTGTGAAATACTGCCATGATGTTGACGAACAGATCGGTCACAGCGATGGACAGTAAGTAACGGTCCACGGCGGAACGGTTGTCTTGGAATCGGCGAAGAATGACAATGGTCATGACGTTGCCAAAGACACCCAGGATGACAGCAATGGGCATGGAGATGGTCCAGATCCAGATCGATATTTTGACTAATGGCAACGAATAAACGTCAATAACGTTTTTTGGTGAGGTGGAGTCATGTATTGTGATGTTCGACACAGTCGTCATCAAGTCAGTAACAGTTCTGTTCTCCATGGTGGAGCGGGGTCTAAACCATGGACTTTTTGAAAGCGCTTCAATGATTGTGATTTTAAATTAGGTCAGTTTATTGAAATTGTAGGGTTGTATGTAAAAGCCAATCAGATCTTACACTCATGCTGTTACAGAGGGTTGTGAACGCTTGTGAGATGAGGAGCTGTAAAGTAATCAGTATTATTATCTTTATGGAAGCAGGGACGACCGTAAGTCATAGTTCATTAGCTGAAAATGTTGAAAGTAGTGATCTTCATCCACCAGTAAAGTGAAATATATTAATGCTACTCAAACTTTAAATGAAAAACAAATCAAACTGTTTTAATCCCAAAGTCGTATCGTTGTAGACAAGACTTCACATCTGGCAGATGACAATGCCGAGGCTTTTGGTGATATGTGTTGCATGCAGGTATATGGCAGACCAGTTTTCTTTTTCTGTCAAGGCTTCGTCTCCCCCCCCCCCCCCCCACCCCAAAAAAAAACTACACTTTTTTTTATACGTGATTCACATGTCCTCCTTCTTTGCATTTCTATTCTTTTTTACACATAAATTGGTGAGCAAACAATAGTATATTCTGGTGGAAACATATATGAAAGAGGAGTAGGCATTATAATATTATTGACAGGGACAAATAAAAAGCAGGTAAGGGATACTGGGCTGTATCAGTGGTAACCAGTAAAAGAAATGAAATCCCCTCATGCAAAATTACAACAAACGGCACAACCTTGAGACAGGTTGATAAGTTTAAATATGTGGGAACGATCATCTCACTAGACGGCAGATACACATCCGAAATAGCCAGCAGAATCGACCAAGCCAAAACAGCATTCAAGAAGATGAAAAGTATTCTTACCAACAAATGCCTATCATTTAACATCAGGAAGAGAGTTCTTAAATGTTATATAGAACCGATAATGTTATACGGTTGTGAGGCGTGGACAGCCAACAAGCAAAGCCAGAAGAAGATTGAGGCAGCCGAGATGTTGTTTCTAAGAAGAATGTTGAGAGTTCCATGGACAGCAAAAAAACGAGACAGTCTTGATGGAGGCAGACACAAGAAGATCATTGATAAGGAAGAATAGGAAAAGAGAGGCAACATTTATAGGCTATTTTATGAGGAAAGGGGAATTGAAGCATCTGGTCGCAACAGGAAGCTGGAGGGAAATAGAGCTCCAGGTAGACCCAGGGCAAAAATATTGGACGAACTTGCAGAGTGGGTGAGCACAGAAAGGGTGGAAGATGTGCTTGCGGCAACAAGGGATAGATGCATATGGAGGTCCATGATCGCCAACACCATGTGGCAGGACACTTGATGATGATGATAAATTGGTGATGTATTAACATATTCTCACACACCCCCCCCTCCATGGGGATGCTGGGGGCTCTTTCAGTATAAACCGTATCCCCACTTTCTGGAAATTCTGTGTTAGAAATCTCGTCGTTTCCCTCGCTCTCTTTGTTTCTGTCTTGTTCCTTTGTTTTCTGTCATTTCTTGCTATCATTTTCTGCCTTGCTGGTCCGTTCACCTGTATGTGTTTGAGATCTACGTACTTTTTCTTAGGATTGATAATTGGAGAGATATATTAAGAGCATTTTTGGCTCTAGGGACTTTGTACTTGGCAAGTGACAACGACAAGACTTTGCACTTGGCAACTGACAAGAAGACTTCCAGTTGGCAGATGACAATGGCAAGACTTTGCACTTGGCAAATAACAACGACAAGAATTAGCACTTGGTAATGACAACTAGACTTTCATCATCATCATTATCAGTCCCGTAGTCTGGTTGACCAGACCAGTCCGTCAATGTCGTCAGCAAAACGCAAGTTTGTGATTGTTCTACCTCCAATGCTGACTGTTCCCTTGTGGTCTTCAAGTGCGTCAGCCATTATTCTCTCGAAGAAGATGTTAAAGAGAGTGGGGGAGAGCAGGCATCCTTAGCGTACTCCAACTTTACACTTGGCAAATGACAATGGCAAGACTTTACACTTGATAAATGACAATGGCAAGACTTTCCAATTGGCAAATAACAACGACGAGACTTAGCATTTGGTAAATGACAGCTAGACTTTACAGTTGGCAAATGACAACGGCAAGACTTTACAGTTGGCAAATGACAACGGCAAGACTTTACAGTTGGCAAATGACAACGGCAAGACTTTACAGTTGGCAAATGACAACGGCAAAACTTTATAGTTGGCAAATGACAACGGAAGACTTTGCACGTTGTAAATGACAAAAAGACTTTGCACTTGGTAAGTGACAACGGCAATACTTTGCACTTGGTAAATGACAACAAGACTTTGCACTTGGTAAATGACAACACCAAGACTTTGCACTTGGTAAATGACAACAAGATTTTGCACTTGGCAAATCACAACGGCAAGACTTTGCTTTTGGTAAATGACAACAAGACTTTGCACTTGGTAAATGACAACAAGACTTTGCACTTGGTAAATGACAACATTACATCGCAGTTGGTAAATGACAACAAGACTTTGCACTTGGTAAATGACAACATTACATCGCAGTCGGTAAATGACAACAAGACATTGCAGTTGGCAAATGACAATGACAAGACTTTGCATTGGCAAATGACAACGACAAGACTTTGCACTTGGTAAATGACAACAAGACTGTGTGCTTGGCAAATTACAACTAGACGACGTTGCACTTAGAAAATGACTGACAAAACATTGCACTTGGGAAATGACAATGACAAGACTTTGTACTTGGGAAATGACAACGACAAGACATTGTACTTGGTAAATGACAACGACAAGACTTTGTACTTGGTAAATGACAATGACAAGACTTTGTACTTGGTAAATGACAACAACAAAACATTGCACTTGGGAAATGACAACGACAATACATTGTACTTGGGAAATGACAACGACAAGACATTGTACTTGGTAAATGACAACGACAAGACTTTGTACTTGGTAAATGACAACGACAAGACTTTGTACTTGGTAAATGACAACGACCAGACTTTGTACTTGGTAAATGACAACAAGAATTTGTACTTGGTAAATGACAAGACTTTGTATTTGGCAAATGACAACGGCGAGTCTTTGCGGGTAAGAAGTTTCATAATCACTGTAAATGACAAAGTCAAGAAGCGACTGACATCCTTTAAAAACTGTGTTTGAGCTTTTGTGCCGTAAATGAGGATACAGATAAATTTGTTTTGCTAAATCTTATCCGTCAAAGTATGCACTCTTTTTGTCTCTCTCTCTCATTCCCTTCTTCTTCTGATCTCTCTCTCTCTCTCTCTTTCACACTTTCCCCCCCCCCCCTCTCTCTCTCTCTCTCACTCTCTCTCTCTTTCTCATACACACTCACCTTCTCATTCTTTCTCTCTGTCTTTCCCTCTGTTTCTCTCTGTGTGTCTCTCACTTTCTTTCATCAGCTCTCTCTGTTTCTCTGTATCCCTATCTGTCTCTGTCTCTGTCTCTCTGTCTCTCTGTGTCTGTCTCTCTGTTTCTCTCTCTGTCTCTCTCTTTGTGTGTGTCTCTCTCTCTGTCTCTCTGATCTGCATTATCACCATCAGCTCTTCAGATTATAGATAGTTATGAATACGGCTTACTGCATTCTTGAGGTTTCTTCCACACTTCACACTTGACTGTTCTCGCTTCATATATTCTTTATAAACACTTCATAATTATACTCTTATGAACAAAGAGGCACATGATTATCGGTGGTAGCTCTTTGTTTTTCTTTGTGCACATACCAGTGTTGAGACATCGTTTGGTTAATCAAATCGACCTGGACAATCGATGTCACCAGTTTTTATAGCACTGTTGGTAATTAGCCACTTACTTGTTTGTGGTTTTATAACAATTTGCATCATCAATAATACTTTTAACAGATAGGTGTGTTGAGTGTGAAAAGAGCTCACACACGCACGTGCGTGCGCAGTTGGATGTACACACTCACATTCAAATACGCGTGCATTCACATACAAGCACACGAGCGCATGGATACAGAATCACAAACTATGGTCTGTGTGTGTTTGTTTTTGCGTGCGTGCGTGCGTGTACGCGCACGTGTGCGTACTTGCGACTTATATTTAACTACTTGAATACGTTATTGTCTATCTGTATATATATAATATATATATATATATATATATATATATATATATATATATATACACACATATATATATATATAATGTATATATACATATATATAGATATATAAATTGTATGTGTGTGTGCATGCGTGCATATGAATGCTGGTATGTATGTGTGTTTGCGTATCCTGGGGGGGGTGGGGGGAAGGGGTATGTGTACACCGATTTTAAGTCTATTCATTGTGCATGCTGTAAGACCAAAAACAAAAAAACAAAAAGCTGAAAACAAACCAAAAAAAATCGAATGCAACAAGCAAATGACGACAACAAATACTACTACTTCTAATAACGTTGCGCTGCTGCACCACCAACATTATCACTACCACCAATCCCACTGGCACCAACCTCCGTGGGGATGCCAGGGGCTCTTTTAGTATAAATAGTATTCCCACCTTCTGGAAATAAATTTCATATTTTCTGTCACTTTCTTTGTTTCTGCCTTGTTACTTCGCTTTCTGTCATTTTTTGCTATCATTTCTGCCTTGCTGGTCCATTCACCTGTATGTTTTCGATAAAAGTCTTATGTACTTTCTCTTGGGACTGATAATTGGGTACATGTATTTAGTGTATTTTGGGCTCTACGGAGGTGAGTTATATGCGGAAGTAATTTTAGGTAATTTATGCCTATTTTTATACATGTTTTGGTGTCCTTATGTATGCTTATATTTGTATTCAGGTGTTTTAGAATCCCCTGTGCGATAAATTGGATGGAGTGGTCAACGCCGGGGGCATGTCCTTAGATTATGCGCGAATGTATTGATATGTGTACTGAATTTTCTTTTCTTTTCTTTTCTGTTGAAGTTTTGTATGTTTTGAAGCGGTTATTGCCCTGATATGGCTCTACGCAGTCGGCTGGGCTTTAAAACAGCAGTAACAATAACGATAACACATGGAACCTGTAATATTTGACACCTCTCGTCCTACTTCTCCCATCTTCATTACCACCATCTCCAACGTTATTGAATAGTTGAATAGGGTTGAAACCTGCTTGGTTATCTCCCGCTAGGTAAAGGATTGAAGCTTGTCCGATCGCCCAGGTTAACATAATACCCCATGGGGATGCCGGGGGCTCTTTCAGTATAGATAGTATCCCTATCTTCTGGAAATTCTGTGCTTGATATTTCCTCTTTTCTGTCGCTCTTTTTGTTTTGTTGTTTTCCTCCTTTGCTTTCTGTCATTTCTTCCCATCATTTTCTGCCTTGCTAGTCCATTCACCTGTATGTGTTCGATAAAGTCTTACGTATTTCTCTTAGGACTGATTATTGGGTACACATATAAAGTGCATTTTTGGCTTTAGGGAAATGAGATGTGCGGAAGTCATTTTAGATAGTTGAGCCCATCTGTATATGTGTTTTAGTGTCCTTAGTTGTGTTTGAATTTGTATTCAGGTATATTTCTTAAATCCCCAAGTGCGATAAATTGGCCGAGTGGTCAACGCCAGGGGCATCTACTGAAATTATGTGCGTGAATGCATTGATATCTATACTTACTTTTGTATTCCTATTTTTTCCCTGTTGCAATGTTGGTGTGTATTGAAATGGTTATAGCCCTGATGTGGCTCTATGCAGTGGCTGTGCTTTAAACAAAAATGACAGTAACAGGTCAACACAGCGTTAGCGCCGAAACTCCTTTCTTGTGCATACGCACAAAAAAAAAAAAAAAAAAAAGGAAAACTCCAGTTACGCACATCAAGCAGACATGGAAAGCAATTAGGGAGCGTAATATTTCTTGGTTAGTAACCAGGGAACTGGCCAGCGACAGTAGGAGATTTGTGGATCATTGTGGTGATCCCAGCCTAAAGGGATTTAAATCAAGACATGATACTTAATGTTGGGCCAAAAACTGACAAATATTCCAACGCATGTGTGGATCTCGTCAGATGCCAACTTGTAGGGATTTGTTCAGGGTCATCGGTGGCAGGTTTTGGTGGAGTGCATGTGGAATTGTCTGAGTGCAATAGATACCCCTTGAACAAACTTGAAATAAAATTCTCGTCAAGAGTCAAGTACAAACAGTATTGTCAGTCCTTGATATCGGACATTTCAATAGACATGCTCAGTCCAAGGTATTGCGAGAGTTATCTGTCTTATCATGTTGTCATTATTATGTATTGGCCTGTATATCAAGCTGGATTTTCTACGAAATGTACACATTTTTAAACTGCTTAAAATGATGGATTTGGGGGCTGAACTTTATCGTCAGTAGAAAGGCTATCTATCTGCATCACTAAATCTAGTTGGTGGAGATGAGGAAAGGATTCGCTCTGACGGAATAGAACCCAGGACCTGTTACTTGACATGCTGGTGTTCTATCCTCTGAACCATAAATTGTAACCCACTTGAACAGAGTATGAATACACAACCTCGGCAAATCAATATGAATGAAAGCTCATTAGTGTTTTCTAACTAGTTGTGCATTGACTCGTTGTTTGACTTGGAGAACAATTATTCACAAATTGCCCTTCATTAGAGCTAAGGAAGCAATCATAAAGGAAAACATTAATGGTGTCTGTGTTGACTCAGTGAGCACATCGGTGAAATTCCGTTATTTCAAAATCCGTGATAAGTGCGTTTGTGTGTGTCTACTTGTGCCTCTGTGTGTGTGTGTGTGTGTGTGTGTGTGTGTGTGTGTGTGTGTGTGTGTGTGTGTGTGGTGTGTGGTGCGGCGTGTGCGTGCGTGGATATGCGCGCGCGCGCGTCCATGAGTGTGTGGGGTGTGTGTATTCCATACGTGTGTATGTGCGTGCGCACGTGTGTGCGCGTGGTGGATGTACACGTAGCTTATGCATGCATCCGTGCCGGTACGTGTGTGTGTTTTTGCATACAATGTGACTGTGCATATAATGTTGTGTACATACAAATGTCTGTGTGTACGGGACTTTTTGTTTTTTGTTTCGTATTTGCATGTACGTATGTAAAACTAAGTAGGTGATGCATAAGTGTCAGGAGAGAACGAAGAGAATAGGATAGGATGAAAGTATAGAGAATGAATCCATCTCATCATTTTCATATCTCCCGATATTAATGTTACCATTGGATTGTCAATGAGACGCAGCGGCAGACAGGATCCTCCATTTCTTTCTAGGATGAGATGTTACTGTTACTGTTATTGTTATTTTTGTTTAAAGCCCAGGTGACTGCGTAGAGCCATGTCATGGTTATAACTGCTTCAAAATACACAATACTTTAGCAGGAAAAATGGAACAGAAAATATAGCATACATGTCAATGCCTTCGTGCACATAATCTAAAGAGATGCCCCTGGCGTTGACCACTCCGTCGAATTTATCGCATAGAGGATTTTAAAAAAAAATACATACCTGAATACAAATTTAAACATAACCAAGGACACTAAAACATATGAAAACGGGCCTAAGTTATTTTGAATTGCTTTCGCATGTCTCATTTCCCTAGAGCCAAAAATGCACTTAATACGTGTACCCAATTATCAATCCTAAGAGACAGTATGTCAGACTTTATTGTCGAAGAAATAACAGAAAGCACCGGACGAAGAAAGAAAGAAAGAGCCCCCAGAATGAGATAGCATGTATATGGATATAGGTCGGGCGTAAAAAAGTTTAGCATGTATATGAACATAGGTTGGGCGTGAAAAGTTTGGTCCAGTCTTTGATCCTTGACATCCAACTCTTCCTCTGATGATTTCAGTGATGCTTTCCTCCCAGGGTATCCTAAGACACGGTCTTGAGTAGTATGCTGTGGCGGATGACGTGGGTAAGCCAAAAAACACACATCCACGTCAAAGTCCATGAATGCATCGACCAACCTTGCTGCAAAGATTATGAAGAAGAGTTTTGGTACTAGAATGCATCCCTGCTTTACTCCTTTCACTACCGGGAAAGGTTCGGATTCTTCTCTTGTTCACCAGCCAGCTGGCCTACATGCCTGACCTGCACAGGGAATTTTTAAAGTGTAGAAGTGCATCTATTAATAATTAGAGAATTTGAGGATAGCATCGGTATCTCACATTACAGCAAAAATGTTTTAAGGCTTCTTTTAGCAACATTCTTATAGCTAGTCCTCATATACTCTGGAAGTGGTAGGACTTTAAACTCAACAAAACAAAACAGAACAGCAATCCTGTGCACCAACCGCCTTGTCTACTGACGCTCGTGCTTCCAGAGGTGTTGTGACCGCCAACGTGTGGAACTGTCTCAGCAGGTGCAGCTTTGTTGTTTTCCCCCCGTGGGAATGCCGGGGGCTCTTTCAGTATAAATAGTATTCTCACCTTCTGGAAGTTCTGTGCTGGAAATTTCATCTTTTCTGTCACTGTCTTTATTTTTGCCTTGTTCTTTTGCTTTCTGTGATTTCTTCCTATCATTTTCTGTCTTGCTGGTCCATCCGTCTGTATGTGTTCAATGAAGTCTTACGATTGATAATTGGGTACTTGTATTAAGTGCATGTTGGGCTCTAGGGAGATGAGATATGCAGAAGCAATTTTAGGTAATTTGTGCCTCTTCTATATGTGTTTTGGTGTCCCAATGTATGCATAAATTTGTATTTAGGTGTGTGTTTTTACATCCCCTGTGCGATAAATTGGACAGAGTGGTCAACGCCAGGGGCATGTCCTTAGATTATGTGTGCGAATGCATTGATGTGTGTACTTCATTTTCTTTTCTTTCTTTTTTTTCCTGTTGAAGTTTCGTATGTTTTGAAGCGGTTATAGCCCTGATATGGCTCTACGCAGTGGGCCGGGCTTTAAACAAGAATAACAGGAAGCTTTGTTGTTTGGAGTGTCTGCCTTCTAGCCTCTGACCCTAGAACCTTCCTTGAAGGCGAGGGGGGGGGGGGGTGGCATTTACCAAGGAATGGGACATTTCGTCAGTTTGAAACCAAATTTGTCCATCTTCTTGGTGGACCACCTTGATAAGACTAGAACAAGCTCCATTTACCCATCTGTAGGCTCGACCTAAAGATGGTGGCGCGTATCTTCTTTCCAAGTACTGCAGAATTGCGCCTGGACTACCGTAAAAGGTCATATGAAGGGGACCAGTGAGAAAAGAGTTCTCACTAGACCTTTAACGGAACTGGCCGAGACTGAAACCTGGGTATTCCGAACTTTAAAGTTTCTAAGACGGGTTCTTGATCTTGATCCATTATACCACAGTCCTCCCCTCCCTTAACCAATTAAACACAGAGCCAAAATGCCACGGCGAATCAAATCCAGATGAAACCCAGAATAGGGCACCTGAATGAAATGTGGTCAGCATTACCAACACCAACAGCATGGTTCTTAACAACTGCTGGTGCGCCGTAAGGGGTCTTGTCATTTTAGAGCCCTATGTTCAGATATCATGATCCACCATCACATGTGTACCCTCTCCCACCTCTTTCTGCAATCATGCCTTGGCTCCATAGTCTTGTGCCACCCCTCCGCATCCCCTCGCCTCCACTCCATCACCAGTGATTCGGTGTCATCTACAGTCATGTTTCCTCCCTCCGAATGACATTGGATTTTTTTTGTTACAAAAATGTCATAATTGAGTACATGTACTATCGGTAGTGTATTTTTTGGCTCAAAGGAAGCAATTTTGGGTAATTTAGCCGTTAATGTATGTATGCTTTAGTATCCATAGTCATGTTTACATCTGTATTCAGGTTTGTTGTTTTAAATGGCCTGGTGGTAAATTGGACGGAGTGGTCAATGCCAGGGGCATATCTTAAGGTTATGTGCGCGAATACATTTTAATATGTGTGTGCTGCTGAATTTTCTTTTCCAGGTGTTTTTTTCTGAGATATTCTGTACTTTTTGGGATGGTAATAGCCCTGATATGGCTCTGTGCAAACGGCTGGGCTTTAAGCAACAATAGCAATGCCAGTACGTTGTTTCTCTATTATATAAAAGCATCTAAAAATGATTGTAATTGTAGAATATATTCACTTTTTTATACCAGTAAGCATAGTTTGATACAGTTTTGTTTGGGGCAGCAGAACTTTTCAAAATGTAACTGTTATTGTTATTTTTGTTTAAAGCCCAGTCAACTGCTTAGAGCCATATCAGGGCTATAACCATTTCAAAACAAACACAATACTACAACAGGTGGAGGGAGGAGGTAAAGAAAAGTAAGTACACATATCAATGCATTCGCGCGCATAACCTGAGGAGATGCCCATGGCGTTTACCATTCCGTCCAATTTATCACACAGGGGATTTAAAAACCATACCCGAATTCAAATGTGAACATAACTAAGGACACTAAAACATCTATCAAACATACATGTATATGAAAATGGCCTAAATTTGTGCTAACCTTTTTTTTCGTCCCAATTTCTACGCCACCTTAATGGCCTCAGAAGCTGGCACAGTTTTCACAATGCGATGATGATGATGATGTTGATGAGGATGATTATCATAGGATTGACACTGCATGACAGGGCAGTACTCTACACTTATTATCATAATATATCCTGGCGTCGATCAGGCTCGAGAGATACAGATACCTGCGATGCTGGTCTGTAGACTTGAGCAACACCCTCAATAATGCATCCGTGAAATGGATGAGACTCGACTGTGTGGTCCCAGTCTTCCCAATGAGCCCATAGCACACCCAACTCTGGGTAGGATGTGGTTAGAGCCCAAAACTCCCACAGTGATTTTTGAAGGGACTGATGGGGATTCGAACCCAGAACCTTCCAGTCGGTAGTGTGGCACTGTTACTTTGGGAGAGAAAGAAAACAGTATGAATGGAAACGTTTCTCAGCTCTGTAAGAAAAAAAAAAGAAGGAGAGGGAGGAGGGATGCAGTTCCCTTCCTGCTTCTCTAACAAAATAAGGAGGAAGTCAGAGTAAGGGCTGTTCACACTCACACTGCCAACAGTGCTAATGAAGATTCTGATTTCGTTGTCTTTTTCTTTTTGCATCTGTCCCTTCCTTTTGGGTTTCTGTCTTTTTTCATTCTTTGTCTTTGTTCTTTCTGTTGTCTTCTTTCTTTACGTGGATTGCCTATATTCAGACAATAATGCTAACAGTAAATCCGGTGTGGGGCCCCTAAGGCGGTTGGATGGCAAACTTTGTCACTTTCCGGCAGCTCCTGCGGCCGCGTTGGCACCAAAACGTAACAGCCCTGCTGTTCCTTTGGATCTGTCAGCGAGGTGGAGAGGGGGGACAAGTTGCATGGGCAACAGCCTGTCTTCCATATTACACTGCCCAGGCTTACATCCGTCCATTCATCGACAAACACTCTGCATCTACGACCTGGAGAGGACACTCCAGCCTCGCCACTTACACTAGTGTCGTCACAACACGGGAAGCAACAGATACCGGTGATAAGTCATTGCTCAACTGGCGTAGAGCTGACGCCAGGGATTGCTTTTGACGGTGGGAGAGACCTTCGTGTCTTACTGGACAGCTACCGCCCGCCTAAGCTGGGCAGCCCCCAGCCAGTTAGGTGCTGTCCCGCCACGACCTGCCTTCTTCATTGGGTGCATGAAGATTAGGAGAAAATCTGACAAGCAGGTCGTTAATTACCGCACCAAACAAAAAGAAAACTTCATATTCAAGAAACGGATCAGGAAAAGGATCAGCAATGAAACTGGGCTGTTGGAATGTCCGAACAATGATGCCTGGGCTCTCCCAAGATCTGCAAGACATCAGCGACGCCAGAAAAACCGCCGTCATAAACAGTGACCTAAAGAGTCTCAATGTGGACATTGCCACTCTGCAGGAAACACGGCTGGCTGACTCAGGAACACTAAAGGAAAGGGACTACACCTTCTTCTGCAAGGAAAGAGTTCTGATGCCCCAAGAGAGCACGGAGTAGGCTTTGCAGTAAGGAACAGCCTGCTGAACATGATTGAACCAGGCAGCGGCGGTTCAGAACGACTCTTGACTCTCCGCCTCAACACCACCGAAGGCTATGTCACTCTCATCAGCATTTATGCCCCAACTCTGTCCGCCTCTCCAGACACCAAGGATGAGTTCTACGAAAATCTTGCATCAACCATAAGGAACATCCCCAGGACAGAACAACTTCTATCAGGAACTTCTATCAAGTCTGCAGGGCAAGTAGAGGAGTGAGGTGAAAAAAAGGCTGGCACCTCTGTCAGTGCTTCAATACACTGCCTGAGTTCGTCCTTCCATTATGGCCGCTGTCAAGCTCCAACTTAATACAATTGAAGACGAGAAGCAACGTGGTTGGAATTGTAAAGCCACGTCAGGCTGCTCTGGCAAGGCGTCTGTTTTCACAGATAGATAAATCCAGTTTGACCCTACAACCGTTAAAGGCGAAGCGGGGAATGATCGTTTCATAATCAAGGATGGCTTTCACCAACAATGGGTCTGTCGCTGCTTCTTCAGGCTCTGGCAGTAGGCTAGCTGAAGTGGACTTAAAGAGTTAGTGCTTGCAAATTGGGTTTACCTTTCACGTCTTTACTAGCCAGTAATGCTAACTGAGCGAATCTGATACAGGACAGAGAGAGAGAGAGAGAGAGAGAGAGAGAGAGAGAGAGAGAGAGAGAGAGAGAGATTGTCAGATTTCAGATTATTTATAATATAGGTCATAGCCCCTCAGGAAGAGGTCATCATCATCATGTGTCCTGCCGCATGGCATTGGCGATCATGGCCCTCCATATGTTTCTCTCCCTTGTTGCCGCAAGCACATCTTCCACCCTCTCTGTCCTCAGCCATCCTGCAAGTCCGTCCAATATTTCTCTCCCTGGGTCTACCTGGTGCTGTCTTTCCCTCCACCTTTCCTGTTGTGAGCAGGTGCTCTACTTCCCCTTTCCTCATAAAATGGCCTATAAATGTTGCCTGTATTTTCCTAATCTTCCTTACCAATGATCTTCTTGTGTCTGCCTCCATCAAGACTGTCTCGTTTGTTTTCTTTGCTGTCCATGGAACTCTCAATATTCTTCTGAGAAACCACATCTCCGCTGCCTCAATCTTGTTCTGGTTTTGCGTGTTTACTGTCCACGCCTCACAACCGTATAACAGTATTGGTTCTATCCAACATTCAAGAACTCTCTTTGCTGATGTCAATTGATAGGCATTTGTTGGTAAGAATGCTTTCATCTTTTTGAATGCTGTTTTCGCTTGGCTGAGTCTGCTGGCTATTTCGGATGTGCATCTGCAGTCTGGTGAGATGATGATCAATCATCTCACCAGGAAGAGATACGTGAACAATATATAGTCCAGTACTTTTTCAGTTATAATAATAACTTCGTGAGTTTACTTATTAATTACTTATATCTCATGAAGTTGCTCTTTCTGGAAATGTATATGCCTTGCACAAAAACAATAACTTGTGGTCAGCATTAGTGTTTGTTGATGACATCAACATTCTCTGTTTAATTAAACAGGACTGTCGACAATATTAGGTTATGTATATTTACTTACTTGGAAAGTGCTTTACAACTGGAACCAAAATGAATTCCTCTTTGTTTCTGCCTTCTTCCTTTGCTTTCTGTTATTTCTTCACATTGTTTTATGGCGTGCTGGTCCATTCACTTGTATTTGTTCGATAGTCTTACGTACTTTCTCTTAGAATTGATAATTGGGTACATGTATTAAATGTATATTGGCTATGGGGAAATGACATATGCGGAAGCAATTTCAAGTAAGTTATGCCCGTTTTTATGTATGTTTTGCTGTCCCTAGGTATGCTTAAATTTGTATTCAGATGTGTTTTTTTAAATCTCCTGTGCGATAAAGTGGATGGAGTGGTCAGCACTAGGAGCATGACCTTAGATCATGTGCACGAACGCATTGATATTTGTATCCAATTTTTTCTTTTGTTTTTCTGTTGAAGTTTTGTATGTTTTCAAGCGGTTATAGCTCTGATATGGCTGTACGCAGTCGGCTGGGCTTTAAACAACAGTAAATATAACCTAATCTGAACCTTCTTGTTATAAATCTAAAATGTTGATGTAAATTGGCATATGCACGTTCGTAAAATCATTGAAGACTCTCCATAGCCGAATGAAATATAATAAAAGCAGACCGAAAGAAAGATGTGGTCCTTAACTTTTTCTGGTAAGATACTCGGTTAAGTTACATGTACACCTGGTCAAACATCGCCATACATTCATACTGGTCTGTATGTTTCCATATTCTTGTCACAGTAGATGATTGGTAAGGTGTTGGTGACAAAGGTACTGGATGGCCAACTTCGGGAGAACACAGTTGGTGTAAATTTGGGTGGCAAGGATGGAAGAGGTGTTGACAAAGATACTGCTTGCCAAAAACCCTGTGTTGAAAGTTGACATGCCTACAGGGTATTGACAGTGTCTTCCTGTGCCACGTTGATGACAAGTTGATCATATATGCACTGGAACACACACAGGTCCAGGAAAAAAGCGAAAGAAAGAATGAAGATGGAAACAAGAAGTATTTACAAAGCGCTACTTTGTAGACCTACCGGCAATACACTAGTACAGAAGCAAGTAAACAGTGCATAGGCCAAGGACACTTGCTTCTAACTTCGGAGCAAATGACTTTCAAGCATTCAGTTTGAAACTCCCCCGTTTCCACTGCTCCAGACGGCGTTAGAAGGGGCAGCTGATTTCGTATTTGCTAGACTACGTGTATATCATGCAATGAATATCCGAAATAGTTCCCCTTGTAGGGGTGGTGTTCCCCACCCTCTGGAAATTGTGTATAGAAATTTCTTCTTTTCCATCACTCTTTTTATTTCTGCCATGATCCTTGGCGTTTCGTTATCTCTTCTTGAGTGTTTCTGTCTTGCTTGTCCATTTTCCTGTAAGTACGCATTTTCTGTCTAAAAGCATTGATAATTGGATACATATACTGACTGCAGTTTTAGCTCTTATGACATGTGAGCTGTCTAGTGACAATCTATGTACTATATAGGCTAGACTTTATTGTATGTTTTTGTGTACGTAGTTAAGTTTATGTGTTTATATTCATATGGTTTTTTTTTTTATTTCTCCTGGCGATAAATTGGGCAGAATGGCCAAACCCTAAAACATATCTTTAGAGTATAATTATTGGCGTGAATGCAGTGATATTTGTACTTAATTTTCATTTCTAGGTTGTCAATTTTCTTTTCTAGGTTGTCTTTTTTCCATGGACATTGATGTGCTTACATATGAGTGTTTTGTTTGGTGTGGTTGTAGCCCTGATATGCCTCAGAGCAGTCATCTGAGCTTTAAACAAGAGTAACAGGAATAACGGATGATAGTGGTAGTAGTAAGTAACAAAAATCAGGATAAGAATGATAACAATAACAGTTATGGACTAATAATGATAGTAATAACAGTTATGATAATTGTAATGATTATGATGACTGTATATAAGGAGACAGTCTTAAAGGAGGCAGACACAAGAAAAACACTGATAAAAGATTAGGAAAAGATACACAACATTATAGGACATATTTATTAGGCAATTGAAATTAGAGCACCTAGTCACAACAGGAAAGCTGGAGGGAAAGAGAGCGAGAGGAAAGAGGACCAGGTAGACCCAGGAAGAAAACATTGGACGGACTTGCAGGTGGCTGAGAACAGAGTGGGTGGGAGATGTACTTGCAGCGACAGGGGATAGATTCGTATGGAGGGCCATAATCGCCAACGGCATGCAGCAGGGCACATGATGATGATGATGATGATGATGATGTTGATAGTAATGATAACAACAATACAATGATAATACATGTACAGTAATGTAATAAAGCATCAGTAATAAATCATCATCATTATCAGGCATCCTCTTCATCATCATTAGCAATGGCATCGTCATCAAGTCTCATAATTGATATGATGATTGTGACGAACCGACAGATACAGCTGTCCTCCATTTCTGTCTGTGGGATGGAGCAGTAAGCAGGTCAGGCATTCTGAGACAGGTCTGCCTCTTGACGTTCACCACCCAGCTATTCCTCCGTTGGTTTCAGTGTCTGACTCCCTCCTGGTTACTCTGCGAGATAGTACTGGATAGTGTGTCATGGCGATTGGCATCACTCCTAGGGGCACCCATGAAAACGTTCCTGATACATACAAACAGACCAAATTGACTGTCCCCTTGAGGATGCCGGGGGCTCTTTCAGAATAAATAGTATCCCACCCTCTGGAAATTCTGTTCTTAAAATTTCCTCTTTTCTGTCTCTCCCTTTGTTTCTACATTGCTCTTTTTCTCTCGTTTCTTCCTATCATTTTCTGCCTTGCTGGTTTATTCTCTTGTCTGTGTTCGATCAAGTCTTACATATTAACTGTTAGGACTGATAATTGAGTACATGTATTAAAATGCATTTTTGCTCTATGGAAATGTGATGTGCAGAAGCAATTTTAGATAATTTGGGCCCGTTTTTACATCTATTATTGCCCTTACTTATGTTTAAATTTGTATTTAGGTGTGTTTTTTAAATCCCCAAGTGATAACTTGGACGGAGTATCAACGCCAAGGACATATTCTTTGATATTGCTCGGTTGTGTGTACTTTTCTTTTCCATTGTGATGTATACTTTATGAGATGGTCATAGCCTTGATATGTTTCTGTGCAGTAGGCTTAAGCTGTGTTAACAATATAAGATTAACTGACTGACATGAATGATCACCCTATACAGTGAATCTGCGACTTGACTTGTTGAAAATAGTTATGTCCACAGCTAAGTAAACTGTGCTCCATACTGACTGTCTGATAGACGGGCAGAATATGTTGTTAGTACCACGGATTCATTTACATTTATTTGGTTCGATCTTCCCTTCCACCCACCCTGGCCCACCATCATGGGGTTTGCCGCGGGCTCCTTCAGTATAGATAGTATCCCCACCTTCTAGAAATTCTGTGCTAGACATTTCCTCTTGTCTGTCACTGTCTTTGTTTCTTTCTTCCTCCTTAGCTTTCCGTCATTTCTTCCTATCATTTTCTGCCTTACTGGTCCATTCACCTGCATGTGTTCGATAAAGTCTTACACACTTTCTCTTAGGATTGTTAATTGGGTGCATGTGTTAATGTATTTTGGCTCTAGGGAGGTGAGATATGTGGAAGCAATTTTAGATAATTTATGCCCGTTTTTATATGTTTTAGTGTCCTTAGGTATGCTTAAAGTTTGTATTCATGTATGTTTTTTAAATATGCTGTGCGATAAATTGGACGGAGTGGTCAACACCTGGGACATGTCCTTTGTCTGTATATGCGGGTGCATGGATGTGTGTACTGTTAAAATATTGTGTTTTTTGAAACGGCTATAACCATGATATGGCTCTACACAGTCGGCTGGGCTTTAAACAAAAATAACAGTAACAATTTGGTTCGATCCTCCCTCCCACCCTTCAGCCCTGCACCCCCTCCTTTTGTTTTGTTTGTTTGTTTTGTTGTTTGTTTTTATTTGATTGTTTGTTTGTATGTTTGAATAATTGAAAAGTGATGTCGTGTTTGGAATCCCAGAAAAAAAAGCTTGTTGTCATTGGACAGTTGAATGTTCGCCCCACATGGTGACCACAGTAGTACGCAAAGTGTATGACGAATAAAGAGGATGTGCATGTGCAGGTCATCACGTCGGGATTAAATCCACATTTCCTGTCCACGCAAAGTTGTAAAAATGTGTAATTGCATTATATCTTTCCTCATGGTCATCGTGGCAAGATGGAAAAGGAAAAAGGCAAAAGAGCAGAAAGGTAAATAAATGTGGGAGCGAGCAAAGCACATTTCCTTGACGTTTTTCCTTTCAGAGTAAGACAGCTATCCTTACTGTGGCTACAGTCAGTTTCAGCTGTCATCCGAAGGGGTAATTCTTGTTTTCTTGCCTGCTCATTGAAATAAAACTTGTGAAAGTGCTTTCAGGAATTTGTCATGCCTTCTTCCCATAATTCTAATTACTCATTTTGATTTTTCAGTTCCTGTTTGACATTGGATGATTACATGATATGTATGCCATGGTTAATTACAAACACACGTACAATTCAAATTCCTTGTGTTCATTGTTACTCATGTTTCTGAAAATTTGGAAAGCTACCAAACGGAGAGGGATCATTGAGGAACGTGCCTGAGCAGACCTCTGCAAGCTCAGTTTGACCTCATGATTAAAAATATACAAATAAATAAAACGGATATACGTATTCGTAGGAGCAAATACAACTGCAGACAAGTCACTGGCGGGGAAATATACAAAACAGTCATACGATTAGACACTTTTGTTGGCTCAGTGCACTGTTAGACGCTTTTGTTGGCTCAGTACACTGTTAGACACGTTTGTTGGCTCAGTATACTGTTAGACACTTTTCTTGGCTCAATTTACTGTTGGACACTTTTGTTAGTTCAGTATACTGTTGGACACTTTTGTTAGCTCAGTGCACTGTTAGACACTTGTTGGCTCAGTACTCTGTTAGACACTTTTGTTGGCTCAGTATACTGTTAGACACTTTTGTTGGCTCAGTATACTGTTAGACACTTGTTGGCTCAGTACTTTGTTAGACACTTTTGTTGCTCAGGTAGACACTTTTGTTGGCTCAGTACATTGTTAGACAGTTTTTGGTGGCTCAGTACACTGTTAGACACTTTTGTTGGCTCAGGATACTATGAGACACTTTAGGTGGCTCAGTATACTGTTAGACACTTTTGTTGGCTTAGTACACTGTTAGACACTTGTGGTGGCTCAGTACACTGTTAGACACTTTTGTTGGCTCAGTATATTGTTAGACACGTTTGTTGGCTCAGTATATTATTAGACACTTCTGTTGATCCCTTATACTGTTAGACGCTTTTGTTGGCTCAGTATATTATTAAACACTTTTGTTGGCTCAGTATATTATTAGACACTTTTGTTGGCTCAGTACTCTGTTAGACACTTTTGTTGACTCAGTGCACTGTTAGACACTTTTGTTGGCTCAGTATATTATTAGACACTTTTGTTGGCTCAGTATACTTTTAGACACTTTTGTTGGCCGAGTATACTGTGAGACACTTTTGTTGGCTCAGTATACTGTTAGACACTTTTGTTGGCTCAGTACACTGCAGGAAGCTGGAGGATAGGGTGAGGGAATCAAGAGGTTAAGTTTTTGCTGTTGGTAGATAGGGTGCGGGAGTCAAAGGGTTAAACTTCACCAAAGTGACCCAGCCGCAGTGCAGGGTCCCCTCTTGTAGGTGGTCCCATAGTGGCTTGACACAGTCTGGCTCACATGGGCTTCATGGCACTGACACTTCAACTGAATGAAGTTGGGGATAGTGCTGTGTTGTGGATCCGGAATGTGCAGCGAGGAATCAACACCCCCAGGGCGGTGCAGAAGTTGGAACATGAAATAAGCACAATCAAGCTGGAACATCAAATAAACACAAAATTGATATAGAATACCATTTGTCTGTAAAAGAAACAGCAAATCAAAACAGTTGTCTCCTTGATGTTTCTTTGACAAAATACGAAAAAAGGAATGCTTTCGCGCACATTGCCAACAGTGCCAGTAAAGATTTTGTTTTCGTTTCATTTATTTTTCTCGTCCTGTCTTCCTTTGCTTTTTTATTCCATACATTTGCCATATTCAGAAAATTGTGCTAATGTCTGCCTACTCAAGCGACGATTGGCAGAAAGCAAAAATGTCCCATCTCTTGTGAGATCTGTCAGTATCTAAATACCCTTATCAGTCTCGAGCTATATCAGCTCCGCAACAGCCTGGGTAAAGCGTGGAGATCAGAAAAGGCCAGGATAAAAGCGTGGCCAGAATAACAAAATTCTGTACGGTCTGCAAGGTGGGTAATGGGGGGGAGGGAGAGGAGAGGCTGACAATGCTTCAAGATGCTATCTGCTTCCGGCCGTCCATTATGGCCCTGTCAAGATCCGACTTAACATGATTGTAGACCAGAAGCAACCCGGTTGGAATTCTAAACCGGTATCAAGGTAGTTCAGCAGTGTGTCTGTTCCAAAGTCAAATAAATTCAGTAGTGTGTCCCTTCGAGGGAAGCAAGGAATGATAGTTCCCTTATCAGGGATGCTTTTGCCGACAATGCACCTTTCGCTTCTTCCTTGGGTTCTGGCAGAGGGCTAGCTGGAGTAGACGTTGGTTTAGGCATCGCCTGTAAATTAGATTATGTTTTGTGCCATAACTACCGAGAAACTGTTAGCTTAGAGGATAATGGATTTGATACACACCATTGGAAAGGCAGAGAGAAAAAAAGAGCATGAGAGAGAGAAGAGAGAGAAAGAGAGAGAGAGAGAGAATTCTGAAATGTGAGCTTATTGAATTTGACGTGTACGTCTGAATGTGATCTGATCTGTGCTTCTCGAATGTGGGGAAATTGATTTAACAGGCAAACAGTAACATGCAAGCATGAATGCACACTTGTACACTTCCATTTGCAGAAGGTACAACCTACAGAACAGTCTTCATGAAGTTTGGGGGAAACAAACAGTATTTATGTTGAAATTTTATATATATACTTCCTTAATCTGGTGATCAGACAACTGATTCAATGCTGTTCTTGGTCCATGTAAAGCCATGGATATACATTGAATGTTTTTCCAGATTCATTTTCCGATTCTTTTTTGGAAATAGTTTGTTGTGCAGCCTGTACATTAGTGTGCCAAGCGAATGTGGTACGAGGCATAGCAATGTTCTTAATAACATTCTAGACTGTTTCTCTGTTATTGTCAATCTTAACCATAATTTAAGTAACAGTAGTGAAGAGTGTCTGAAAGGCAAAGGAGGAGGTCTTTTGGTAAAACAATAGTGAAGAGAATCTGAAATACTGAGATGCTCTTTTACTTACTACAGATAACGTAGTTAAGATTTGAGACTTAATCAACATATACCTATTTAAACAATGTACATCGTAAAACATATACCTATTTAAACAATGTAAATCGTAAAACATATATCTGTTTTAAACTATGTACATCATAACACAGATACCTATTTAAACAGTGTTCATCATAACACAGATACCTATTTAAACAATGTACATCGTAAAACAGATACCTATTTAAACAATGTACATGGTAATGCTGCTCAGCGTGCCTCACGTACTTGGTATAGAAGAGGATTGGATTCTTATTGGCGAGAAAGTTAGTGGAAGGCTGGCTTTGGGAACAACACAGATGGCTTGAGATGGACTGGTAAGGATGGGAGAGTTATGGGCAAAGTTAATGTTTGTCTAGAAATCTGTGTAGACGGTGAACATGCCTGCAAGTTATTGATACTGTCTTCATGATGACAAGCTGATCACTACTTTGAAACACGATCAGGTCTGGGGGAAAAGGGAGGGCAGGAGGGATCCGGAAAAGGCCGAGCAAGTATTTACGCAGTGCTACGTTGCAGACCACTGGCCATACACGAGTATAGAAGTCAGTAAACTACACATAGGCTGAGCAGCTCTGTGGTTCCTAGAGCAAATGGCTTGTATCAACTCAGTTTGATCTGTTCACATCTAGTTTCTATTTCAGTTCAGTTCAGACGGCAGCACAGCGCGTGCTGAGTCCATCTGCCTTTGCGACACATTACGTTGTGTGATGCTGTTTAGCTTGGAGACATCCACATTACTCTGGTAATTGTCGTTCTCGATAAGCTTAGCCCATATGTGCTATGCTCTGAGACGTCACATTACCGTGTATTGTCGTCTCGATAAGTAGCCATTGTCTATGGTTGAGTCCCATATTCATGTATTTCGTTCTTGGAAGCATAGCCATAGTTCTAGCTCTGAGAGTCACATACGTGTAATTGTCGTTCTCGATAAGCATAGCCCATATGTTCTATGGTCTGGAGACGTCCACATTATTCATGGTAATTGTCGTTCTCGATAAGCATAGCCCTATATTCTAGCTTGGAGACGTCCATTACCGTGTACTGTCGTCTCGATAAGCATAGCATGTTCTGCTGGAGACTCAATTACTCGTGGTAATTGTTCCCGATAAGAATAGCCCATATGTTCTATACTCTGCAGACGTCCACATTAATCATGGTAACTGTCGTTCTTGATGAGCTTAACCCGTATGTTCTATGTACTCGAGACGTCTAGAAATCCAAACGGGAATGTTCAAGAGGGGTTTTTCTCTTCCAGTCGGCTGTTGTCTATCTGTCTGTTCTCAGCAGTGTTTTCATAATCTTTGAACCTGCGCGAAATTATATGCACTAGTGAGGTCTTGAAATGAGATTGGAGGAGAAGGCCTAGAATTGTACGCCTACCACACAAAAACTGAGACCACCAGAATAATTAACATACCAACTAACTAGTATAGAAACCTGTTTTTTTAATCTAAAAATCTTTAAAAAAGATTACTTCATATTATTCAAGAGGCTCAGAATTGTGTGTGTGTGTGTGTGTGTGTTGTGTGTGTGCCGCCTCCACCGGAATAATTGACATAGCCAACTGAGTAGTACACAAAACGGGTTTTTAATCTGTTTTAAAAAAACATCTTATTCTCGAGGCAGTGTGTGCCTCTCTCTTTCTCTGTCTCTCTCTCTCTCTTCGTGTGTGTGTGCTCATGTGCCTATTACCGACATATGGTAGCAAGATTTTCTCAGCTGTTTCTGGATGGCTCCTTAATAAATTTTGGTCAAAGATGTGGTTTGTTAAGAGAGTCGCACAGATCAGATTTGGAAAACAAGGTATCTAGGTCAAGGTTACTTGGTCCTAAAACGCGTCTGAAATCAGCTGTTTTCGAGAGAGCAGCACTTTCTCATTCACTTTTGACAACATTGAAAATCTTGTTTGACGGTTGTGACAGTTTACCATAAGGTTTTATTTACATACTTTTTCGAGGTCACAGTCACTGATGCTGTGGTCATTTGTATCTTCATGATAACATTGTCTGAAGCAGAAATTGGCTAAAATTATGTACACACACACACACACACACACACACACACACACACACACACACACACACACACACACACACACAACACACCAACACGCCAACATACAATTATACACCCCAAGACTGCGTCATGAGGACAAGTATGCGACAAATTTAAAATCTGTGTACATATCTACATATACATAAAGAAAAACGAACTGCGCCTGAGAATAAGTGTGTCAAACGAATGTAAAGTCTTATAAACGTCACAAAGAAAACGAACACAATATATATAAATTGTTATTTTGCATCTGGAAGAAAAACTCAAAATGAGAACAAGTCTTACCACTAAAGGAATACCAAATCAACACTGCAATTCTCTTAATGCTTTTGTAAAAAGTAAGAAGTTGGATCAAGGGGTTTTCATTCTCAACACTGCCAACAGTGCTAATGACGATTCTAATTTCGTTTGGCTTTCCTTTCCACAGTTCATCCCTTTCTTTTCCACGGCTTGGTTTCTGTTTGTCTTTGTTTTTCCTGTGTCGGATTGTCTGTTTTTCTGTGTTTATTTCTTTCTATACATTTCCTATATTTAGAAAACGGTGCTAACTCCAATCCAGCTCGAGAGACGATTCGCAGAAAGGAAATAAGTTCTATGACACGTGAGAACTTTCAGCGTCTAAAACGCCCTCATCAATCTCGGGCAATATCAGCTCCTTAGGAGCTTGGACAAAAGGTAGGGGGGTCACAAAAAGCGAGGACAAAAGCGTGGTCCGAATCAGAAGCCTCTATCAGGTCTGCAGTGTGGATCTGGTGGAGAGGCAAAAAGGCTGGCTGCGTTCCTCCCTTCATTATTGCTGCTGTCAAGCTTGGACTTAATGCGATTGTAGACCACAAGCAACAGTTGGAATTCTTAAGCCATGTCAAGGTGGTCGAGCATTGCAGGCTGTTTTCACAGGCGAATAAATTCAGTTTGATCCTTCAGCCATTTGATGGAACCAGGGAATGATCGTTCCCTAATCAGGGATGGCTCTCGCTAACAATATACCTTTCACTGCTTCCTCCGGCTCTGGCGGTAGGCTAGCTGGAGTAGACTTGGAGTTTGATTCCGCCGGCAAATGAAATTACATTTCATGCCCTAACTAGCCAGTAATTGTTGGACACACACACACACACACACACACACACAACACACAACACACACACACACACACACCACACACACACACCACACACACACACACACACACACAACACAGAGAGAGAGCAGATGACAAATAATTTGCTTATTTAGGTCAAAGTTCCACCACATAAAGAGGTGTGAAATGCAAAAACAAATTTCAGTGTGTGTGTGTGTGTACTGAAAAAGTGATTTTGACTGATCTTTTAAATACCATCTGATCTTACCTTCTCCAATTTTGTAACATACATGCATGAATACATGTATTCCTACTTCTCCATGCTGTGTACACATACTAGGGAGCAGCATTTATATAAATTGCTAAAACGTAAAGAGTATTCCTGCTGAAATGCTAAAGAAAACATTTATGTTGTTGATCATGTAACTGATTCATTTTTTTTTTTTGATGCTGTTTCTGAAATTGGTTGTTTGTTATCTGTGTGAAAGTAGTACTGTATGGTTTAAAGTTTCCATGGATAATGGGGACACCTCATTCTGGCCAGGCTTAACAAAAGTGAACAGCGAATAGGTGCAATATTGAGAGCAATTACGTGGTAATATTCTAGTCTGTCTCAAGATAACTTGTCAGTCTTCTACTACATTTTAATTAAAAGTAATAAAGGAGGATGAAAGAGCCCCCGACAGCGATGCCAGGGGCTCTTTCAGTATAGATAATATCCACACTCTCTAGAAATTATCTGCCACAGATTTCTTCTTTTCTGTTATCTCTCTTTTGTTTCTGCCTTGCTCCTCTGCTTTCTATCATTTTTTCCCATCATTTCTGCCTTGCTCATCTATTCCTCTGCATACATTATATAAAACTTTACACATTTTTCTGTTAGGATTGATAATTGGGTACAAGTATCAACTGCTTTTTAACATTTTTTTGCTCTAAGAAAATGATGTGCGAATGGAATTTGTGGTAATTGCTTTCTTTCGTTTTTGAGTGCCTCTGGTGGCTGGAAGCGATGTTGATCGCATTGGTGATCTTTCTGCGCGTTGTACATGTACATGATAGGGATAATGTGGGCATGTCTATGTATTTAGGGTTTGTGCTTGATTGGTGCCTGGTTATCATCGTATTGTTTTGATGTTGTTTTGCCAAGTCTTCTTGTCATTTGCCATCTGCAAAATTTTTGTCATTTGTAGCTGCAAAGTATTGTCGATGACATTTGCCAGCTGCACAATCTTTTAATTGTCATTTGTAGCTGCCTGTTTTTATTGCTGTCATTTGCAGTTTGAAAGTCTGGTTATTGTCATTAGTAGCTGCAAAGTCTTGTGATGGCATTTACCAGGTGCAAAATTTGGCACGGTCATTTTTCAACTGCCAGGTCTTATCGTTGTCACTTGAAGCTGCATAATCTTGTCGTCTTTTTAGTTTTATGGTCTCATTTTGTCATATGTCACTGCAAAATCTTCTTGTCATTTCTAGCTGCAAAGTTTTGTTGTCAACAAGAGCAAAACAATCTTGTTACAGACCCATAAATACAAGTATCGCTCACCAGTTGCTTTCTGTCACCACAGTTTTGTGTTCGTAGTTCTGACCGATGCAAGCCATTTAGTTGAGCTGTGAACACAAGGCACAGACAGCAGTACTGTCGTCCACATTACTGTGCACATGCTGATAGAAACCACAGCCTTTTATAGACCCAGAATCATACAGGCGGAGTAGTTGCCTTTCAGCTAAAGGTATCGGTGTAAGAAGCAAGAGGTTCTGGGTGAAAACAGACTGTTCTCCTCCCCTTTCCACTCCACAGCACAAGACTTTTCATTGTAATCTGGGTATGGGTGCTAGTCTTTCAAATGAGATGATAAGCCAAAATCCAACATTAGGCTCATAAAAAAACAATGGTAAAAGGTGTTCCTGGTGAAAATCATAGAAAAATGTATTTTGATGTATAAGACAAAAATGCACACAAGTAAGAAAAGAAAAAGAGAAAAGGAAAAACTAGGAAGTGCAGCACTATGACAATTCGTTCTATCCCAGGAGAACAGCCCGAATTTTACAAAATGTAATGATTTGTGTGTGTGTGTGTCTGTTCAAAAAGAAATGATATATCACGCGCTGATTTTGTCTTAGCTGTAGTTTTCCTTAAACTTGTATGGAATTGTCGAACTGCATTTCCTTTGTAATGTATCCTGCCTTCTACCGATGGTCCATTTGAGCGCACATCTTTCACAAGCGCGTGCTCAACGACAGGAAGAGCGAGAGCACGTGTTGAAAAAAAAGCGCGCACTTTTCCTGTCGCAAAGAGGCACTTTGTATGCTTGTCATAAGAGCCTGGTAAGCACGTGCCTTTAGAAATTCTATGTACTTTGACCCAGCCTCCTATTTCTGCCTGTCTGAATTTAACATACAAATACACATACATAATATTATAGATAGATATTGCCGGTAGCGTGATGTCAACCCTGACATGTTCCCTTACTGGTCCATAGGGCGATAAGCAGCAGTCCTAAACTGAAGTACTAAAAGTAAGTGCAGCTGACCCCTAAATATTATAATATAGGTCTGCAGTCTTGCTGTCTTTCGACCTCACGCCATTCGGCCACATTATTGTAGAACATTATTGTCTTACTTTCCAAACTTGTGCACGTTCAACTATCAATAACGTGGTTATGGTTGTGTGTGTGTGTGTGTGTGTGTGTGTGTGTGTGTGTGTGTGTGTGTGTGTGTGTGTGTGTGTGTGTGTGTGTGTGTGTGTGCATGTGCGTATGTGTTCGCACATGCATGTAAGAACAGGGGAGTAAGAATATGTTTGGCCAGTATTGCGAATTGCATGTTTTTGAAAAGATTTTTAACTCTTCAATGAATTTCAGGTTCGTGGATAGTTCTTTCATACTTATAGTACTTGTATTAAGCAAATCTGAAACAGCCAGAAAGGTCTCTGTGAGGAAGGGATGTGTACTGCTGAAAACTTTGAAATGGGTTTAGGTTTAGATTAAAAAAAATTACCTGGACAGAACGTATTGGAAATATATCATACAAGGATTATTCATTACACACACACACACACACACACACACACACACACACACACACACACACACACACACAACACACACACACACACATAAATGTATATATATATTAATGTTGTGGGGAGGGGGGGCAGTGCCTCACAATCATGTGTGTGTGAATTGGGTGATATGGGTGTGTACATTGGAAGTAGAGGTGTTGAAGTTAGCGAAGGTTTGATATCTGTGCTCTGGTGACAGAATCTGGCCAAGGTAACCTGAGCAAAGCAGAATTAATTGCACTTTTAGTATTGTTCATACAATTCACAGAGAAACATCAGAATTAACATGCAAAGTGAGGAAATCACGTACAGCTGTCCAGTTATCGTCTGAGTTTGCATGTCATGAGGGCCAGTGGGTCACAATCCCTGCAAACCATTACCTCCAAACGTTCATCCATTGTCCAAAGACATGGTATTATGTGCTATTTATGCCCCTCGTTCTGGCCATTCTGCGGTGAACAATTTCACAGGAAGCCATCGTATCCTTTGGCAACCTCCCAGTTATAAGCACCACAGATAAGTGCTAAGCAATCCCAACAATCAAAACGTCGTGGAACCGGAAATGAAATAAAGAAAAGGTACATGAACGAAAAAAAATTAATTAAAAGGTGTATAAAATGGAACAAAATGTATTGCGTAAGATATAAAGGATAAGAAAAGAGTATGTTTTTATGAAAAAGTAATGTCTTGAAGAGATTATTTTTAAAAAAAGTATGAAATATAAAGTGTCATCAGAGTGAACGGGGTGGAGTGGTGGGATTAACAATCAAGATCAGCTACCGTCTGTGGTGCCACGGTTAGCACAGTAACTCAAAACTTGAAGCATTGGGTCTGAGTTCCAGCCAAGCCCAATATATGTGGACTATTTCAACCTTGACTACCATTTACACAGACTGAGTGTGCTGTTGATTATTTTGAAGTTTTGAACCAGAGACGACTGTCATCCTTCCATGCATTTGTCCTAGAGGATGGTGCACAAACTTGTTGACCAACACGGAAGATGCCTGTAGCTCTCAGATCGGGTTGACACCAGTGCGTATTACTGGAAATTCATGGTAGGGATTGAAATAACACGTCTGTTATGCAGCATCAGTCAAAAAAAGAATGCTGTAACTATTTATCATCAGTGTTATCTATTCATAATACTTCACAGCATGTGATATACTCATAACACTTCACAGCATGTTCATATACTCATAATAGTTCACAGCATGTTATGTACTCATAACACTTCACAGCATATTACTCATAACACTTCACAGCACGTTATATACTTGTAACACTTCACAGCATATCCTATTCTCATAACACTTCACAGCATGTCATATATTCATAACACTTCTCAGCATGTTATGTATTCATAACACTTCACAGTATGTTATATATTCATAACACTTCACAGCATATTATATATTCATAATACTTCACAACATGTTATGTATTCATAACACTTAACAGCATGTTACATATTCATAACTGTTCACAGCATGTTATATACTCATAACCTTTAGAGTATTTTGTATACTCATAACACTTCATACAACATGTTATATTCTCTTAACATTTCACGGCATGTTATATACTCATAACACTTCACAGCATGTTATATATTCATAACACTCAACAGCATGTTACATATTCATAACTGTTCACAACATGTTATATACTCATAACGCTTTAGAGTATTTTGTATACTCATAACACGTCATACAGCATGTTATATTCTCATAACATTTCACAGCATGTTATATACTCATAACACTTCACAGCAAGTTATAAATTCATACTTCACAGCATGTTATATACTCATAATCCTTCACAGCATGTTATCTGTTTATAACACGTCACAGCATGCTATATAATCGTAACACTTCACAGATGCTATATATTTATAACACTTCACAGCATGTTATATACTCATAACATTTCACATCATGTTACATACTCGTAACACTTCAGAACATGTCATGTACTCATATAACACTTCACTTTATGTTATGCATTTAGAACACGTCACAGCATGTTATATATTCATAACACTTCACAGCAGTGTAAAAAAAATGATTGGCAGGATTCTGTGGAAGTATCTCCATTTCTTAATATTACAGTGATCTGGGTTCCAGCTTGAGTCAGTACTTCTGTGTTTGAAGTAAGCTGACATCAAGGTCTTTGTGTCGATAATGGGCTATTGTTGGAGGAACGTGCGTAGTGTTGGATATCAGCACCAGAGGCGATGGTCACTCATCCTTCGTATCATCAGTGGGTGGCTTAGTATGTAGTGACACACGTTGGATCACATCTTCATTGGAGCTTGTAGATAAAGCACCCACATAGGGTGCGAGAAACTGGTTTCAGTGAGAAACTGGTTTCCCTCTACTAAACTTCCAATGCGATCTTGGTGCTTGTCATTTTGGATGAAACAACAAACGAGGGTACACACACATGCACTTGCACGTGCAGGCAAGCATATTCGCGCACACATACACGCAGGTAGGTACGTCTGTGCGCGCACGGACACACACACACACAACAAACACACAAAAAATTCTGTACAAGTTTCATAGATTAACAAAAACAAAACGAAAAATACACAGACATAGGAAAAAAGGGTGGTGCCGTACTATGGCGACATGCTTTTCCTGGACTATAAAAAATCCAATATTGTCCAGCACAATGCAGTCTAGACTATGCAACCTTGTCTGTTTAGTCCAGTCAGAATGGGTGTTACTAAACTCGCCGAAGTGAACTTCTCGGGACAGAGTTAGTGATACATCTCTTTGAAAGGCTCATATCGAGCTGCTGTGTGTGCCACATTGCTATCCAGGCATTCGATATTCCATTTCAGACCACCGTGTTGGCAACTCAGAACTCATTGGTCTTATTCTGTGATATAAAGTTCGTTATAATCCATACCAGAGCAGCAGACTGGGTTGTCGTTTTTGATGTGGTGTTAACCCTGATATGGCTCTAGTAGTCTGCTGGGCTAAGCAGCATGGAGCGTTGTGCTAATATTTTTCACGATTATCGCACTGTCTCTTCTCTCTCTCTCTCTCTCTCACTGTGTTTCTCTCTCTTCTCCTCCCCCTCTTCTTCTTCATCTTCCTCCCTCCCTCCCTCACACACATAATTATGCACTATGAACTGATATGAATCCGATTGTCTATACATTTTTTTAATTGAATGGAAACCAAAGAGTGTCCAAGTAATTGAATTGGAGTACATATGTTTTACCACTTGGTCCCCAGGATATTGTTTAAGTAGTTCAATCACTCGTGTTTCTTTTCTTTCCTTTTCTACACTTCAGTCCGTCTTAAACATTTACTACCTTGTGATATGAGTCGTGGAGCAAAGAGATAAATTTCAAGGTTAAGACCTCTTTGTAAGACGTGTTGTAGAAGTAACACAACGGAATCATCTAAAAGCACATTGTGAGTAGATGTTAAAAGCAATAACGAACAGAATGGAAAGAAAGTAATGTACTGCAAAGATGACCGGGAATGGGGGTGGGTAGGTGGGAAGAATAGTTAAAAAGTTATTTTGTAGTGTGTGTGTATGTGCGAGCCGAGAGCTTCTGATTTGTAGAAATATAGTTTGAAGACAACATAGTTATCCCACGCCATGGGTAACTCCCTCTTCCATGACATGCAGTAGTCAGCATGTATCGGTTGTAAAGCTGAGGCTGTTAATGAAACAAGGGGATAGAAAGAAAGAAGATGCACGTAATGTATGTGGGTGTGAACACATCATCTGATTAAACAATTCACTCCTGAGGTCGCCTTTCCCCCGCTGGTCAGTTCTGTAAAAACCAGGCATGGGAATTCTCCTCGGATCCGCTATTTTCACCGGAAATCAACCTAGCGTCCTCGGGAAAAAAAATTGAGCTCCTCGGATTCTTGAGAAAGGCAAAAAAAACCAAAAACATTCGTAGCCATTTCATAGTAAGTAATGAAGCATAGCTATTAAAATTTTTGCTGTTTCTAACCATATTGTTAAATATTAACCTTATAAAAGTTTTGTTTTGTCTTGTTGGAGACGCGCTTACATTGATTTTCTTGTTCTTCTGGTTTGTGTTTGCTTGGGCACGGGCAGTCACTCTTGTTTTGGATCTTATAAAAGTGCCAAATTTGAATAATTTTACAATGGAAATATGCCTGAAAGTGATGCCCAGATATGCCCAGATTGCGCAGATTTTAAAGTAGCAGAAAAAAAATTTCCGGGGGGGCATGCCCCCGGACCCCCCTAGTTTCAGAGGATTCTCCTTATACCAATTTCCATGCCTGAAAAACATTTTCAATAGGGCGAAGTTTCTCCCAAAAACGACCACGAAAGGATATTCTGACTTCAAATAGGTTTGAATTCAGATTAAGCCAAACGGCACCAAGACAAAATGTATTTTGGCAGTATGCATCATACAGCGTATAATATGCAACTTTGTACTCGTATATGTACAACCATTGGAAAGGAACACAAATCTTTCTCTCTCTCTCTCTCTCTTTTTTTTTTTTTTTTTTTGATTGCTCGCTCTCTCTCTCTTTGTCTCTCTGTCTATCTGTCTCTCTCTCTCACCCCCTCACCTATACACACACATGCACTTGCACGTGCAGGCAAGCATATTCGCGCACACATACACGCAGGTAGGTACGTCTGTGCGCGCACGGACACACACAAACACACACACACACACACACACACACACACACAACACACACACACACACACACCACAGACAGAGGCTATGCACGCACATGCACACACGAACGCACACATGAACCATACACTGATTCTTCTGTCTACTCATTGAAAACTGCAAGCAGTCTATCAATCTGTGAGGAATGGGTGTTGAAGTGCTTTGTTCAGACTATACCGTCCAGCACAGGCACTTGTACTTTTCATCATCTTGGACGTAAAAGCATTTGTTTATATTTGTATGGAAAGGGATGAAAAATGTTTTATCTAGGACTAGGGACGTATATGGAATCACGGTACTAGCCCCTGTTGGCTGATTGACACGGACAAGTGATTGTGACTGTTAAGAACCTGCAACATTGACCAGACAGTCAAAGCCCACAAGTCAGTGATGGAGCCTGGGGAAGGGCTGAGAAGACGACGAAGGATCGTCATTATGTGACTAACCTGCGGGGGTGTTTCAGTATTTTTGTCATGTTTGTTTAATTTCATGGCTGTGTGGCCTGTTGTGGCTATGTCCAGTGTGCATCATGTCACTAAAGCGCGACTTTGACGGAATGAATTTACATTTGTTTGCACTGTGTGGGAATATGTTTGTGTGTGTGTGTGTGTGTGTGTGTGTGTGTGTGTGTGTGTGTGTGTGTGTGTGTGTGTGTGTGTGTGTGTGTGTGTGTGTGTGTGTGGAGGGAGAGGGACAGAGAAAGAGAGAGAAATTGTGTGTGTGTATTTCCATTGCATATTGAGAATTAGGATGAATGTCATCACAGTGTTTTAGAATCATCCCTCTTAATCAGAATGAAAGAAGGCTAAATTTAGAGTTAGGTTAGGGCTAAGGTATAGAGTGAAACGTTTATAGTTAGGGTTAGAAGTATGGTCAGCTGGGCTTTAAACAACAATAACAATAATGATAATCTGTGTGTGCGTGCGTACATTGTGGATCACACACATATCACAGGACCATTGTCTAAACGGCGAGTGCTGTGCAGTTTCAGCTATACATGAAATACAAAATGATCTTGTGTTGCATAACAAGTAGCGAGGTACATATCTTAAAGACACTGTACACACTATGTAATGCAATAATACGCTTCTGTGAAGGCGTCTTTCATATAGTACAACTTCAGAGGTTACAAACAAGTGAACGTAATCACGGTCTCACACAGTAGTGTGGATGCGTTTTTAAACCTATGGACACAAAGTTCAAAAAGAAAGCTGAATATTTCGATAGTGGGGTTGGAGTAAATGCACAGAAGTGGACCAGCATAACACCATCGATTTTACCTGTCATTATGAAGACTGAAAAGTTTCTTTAAAACCTTTGTCGTGTGTGCATTTGTTTTTTCATATGGATTCTGTTTATTCCTATGGGCTGATCTGATGTTGGTGTTGTCAGGCAGTATGTGCTGCATCTGTTGGACGATTTTGTAGCTGTATACATGTGTTAAATGTGACTGAACGAGCCTGATACATGGATAGTAGCTTAGAAAAAAGTTGTAAATCTGTTGTAGCAGACACACCACTGACAGAAAGAAGAAGTTTTACACCGAATTTCTCGAGCAGCTAAGTATACTGCTGTATTTGTCACACTCATTGCTTCTTTGTAAATGTTTTTCCCCTTGTAATGGTCCTCTCGTTATGTTACATATGCCGAAACATTTGATCCCATTTATTTATTTATTTATTTATTTACTTATTTATTTATTTATTTATTTAAACTGCATGTGTTCGATAAAACCTTACATACTCTCTCAGAGTATTGATAATTGGTTACATGTATTAAATGCATTTTGGCTGTATTGAAGTGACATGCAGAAGCAATTTTAGGTAATTTAGGGCTGTATTCAGGTATGTTTTATTACATCCCCTGTGACAAATTGGACGGAGTGATCAACGCCTTAGATTATGTGCGCGAATGCATTGATAAGAGCATTGAATTTTCTTTTCCTTTTTTTTCTGTTGAAGTATTGTGTACTTGTATGTTTTGAAGCAGATAGAGCCCTGATATGGCTCTACGCAGTCAGCTGGGCTTTGAACAAAAATAACAATAACAATCCTGAAAAGCATCGCTATTTTTAAGACGCCTAATTATCTGTGCCACAACTCTGCATAACGCCTGTATATCTTACGCTATGATTTTGTATGATTTTACCCATCGATTCTTTTTTGTTTTTCGAACAGATAAAATGTAGAGTAGATAGAGTTTGCCAGCTCTAGAATGTGAAGGGTTTTTTTTTAACTGTGATGTTGGTATACTTCATCCTGACGAAGCTACATCTACACTACATTTCACCTGTTCATGCTTAGTTTGTCTTCTGTAAGTCATGTGCGATAGGTAAAAACATACAGTAGATACAGTCTGTTAAACCTGGAATCTGAGATTCTTAATGTCAGATTGATGTACCGATTACGTTTGTGCATTTTCCTGTCTTCAGCACAGAAGAATGAATGGGCAAACATGAGATATTACTCACTGTGAATTCCTGTTTGGGTTGTCTAGAGTTACAGATATTTATACTGAACGAAAGTGGACACGTACTAATTAAAGGAATTCTTCAAAAGAGGTTTCTAAAACTATGTTTCTCTGAAACGGGAGTTTTTAGGAATCATGGCCCTCCGATGTGTGTGTGTGTGTGTGTGTGTGTGTGTGTGTGTGTGTGTGTGTTGGTGTGTGTGTGTGTGTGGTGTGTGTGTGTGTGTGGTGTGTGTGTGTGTGTGTTTTATTGGAATAAGTCTAAGTGAATGAAAGTCATGCAAGCAGCTTCAGTGTAATACGGCTTAGACTAGTTTATTATACCAGCTGTAATATCTATTTATACGATCTGTAATATTTATTCATACCTGCTGTAATATTTGTTTATGCCTGCTGTAATATTTATCTATTTATTTGTTTGTTAGTTTGCACAAGTGTGCATTTACCGATTCCGTATTGTATATTTACTTATTGATTTGGGTCTTTTATATCTGGTATCAGACATCCTCTCACACAGACTTCTTCACCGATTTATGTTCTAGATGATCTTAGGCAGATGAATAGTCTTCTTACGATATCTAGGAATTTTTTTCTGAATCTCTGTCCCGTCAGGCAGTACAGATAAAAGTTAGTGGAGTAATTGAAATAAAGGAAACAGGTGAGAAGATAGTGCAAGGAAAATTCAAGCTCCAGATGTTGAACGTTCTTTCCTTTAGTGTCGTAAATGGCTGTAAATTGGACGATATGTTTGATGGCAAGGGGTAAGGTACAGATAAGATAGCACATAGATGCTGCGAGAGCTGTGAGAGTAATAGAGTTCACTTTTTGTTCTCTTTTGCTGTGGTGATTGTCCATGGCAGCGAATTGCTCGCCAGCTTCCTTCACCGATGTTTTTAATTTCATCACAAGTACGCTGTTACCGATCACTAGACAAATGAAAGGCATCACGGTAAATATGGCAATGTCGATCTGCACCCACACACCAGATATAAACTGTTTGTACCGTTCCTTGAATGTGCACCGCCCATCGAAAACTTCCATTCCATACAGGAGATGAGAGTAAGCTGCACTGATAATGAAGACGGCGCCTGCAATGACGCCCCAAGACATCTTGGCTGTACACATCACGTTCACTCGATGTGGCCACACCACAGACATGGCCCTGTGTATCACCATCAGCACGATCATCCAGGCAGAACAGTTGAAGGCCACGTTGACTGTGAAATTGGTCAGCTTGCACACAACGTTGTGATAACCTGTCAGCCATATTTTTGTCACTACTATGAACCAGTTGTGGAATACTCCCATGATGTTGATGAAAAGATCGGTCACTGCGATGGACAGAAAAGTAACGGTCCTATGCAGAACGGTTGTCTTGGAATCGGCGAAGAATGACAATGGTCATGACGTTGCCAAAGACACCCAGGATGACGGCAATGGGCAGAGAGATGGTCCAGATCCACATCGATATTTTAACTAATGGCAGCGAATAAACGTCAAGAACGTTTTTTGGTGAGGTGGAGTCATGTATTGTGACATTAGACACAGTCATGAGCAAGTCGGTAACAGTTCTGTTCTTCATGGTTCTGGGCACAGCTGAGTCTAAACCATGGACTTTTGGGGATCGAAAGACTTATTTCAAATTAGATCAGTTTATTGAGATTGTAGGGTTGTATGTAAAAGCCAGTCAGATCTTACACTCATGCTGTTACAAAGGGTTGTGAACGCTTCTGAGATGAGGAGCTGTAAAGTAATCAGTATTATTATCTTTATGGAAGCAGGGACGACTGTAAGTCATAGTTGATTAGCTGCAGTATAATTGATAGAAATAGTGAAAGTAACGATCTTCATTCAGCAATAAAGTGAAATGTATCAATACTACTCAGACTCTACATGAAAAATAAATCAAAGTGTTTTAATCCCAAAGTCGTGTCATTGTCGACAAGACTTCACATCTGGCAGATGGGAATGACGAGGCTTTTTATGGATATGGATTGCATGTTGGTATATGACACAGGTTTTCTTTTTTTTTTTATCAGGCTTCCTTCCCCTCCCCTCCCCCCTTTTTTTTAAACGTGATTCACATGCCCTCCTTCTTTGATCTTCTTTGTATTTCTATTTTTCACACATAAATTGGTGATGTAATATACCTAATACCACCCCCCCCCCCCCTGTGGGAATGCCAAGCGGCTGGTTCAGTATAAACAATATTCCCACCTTCTGGAATTTCTGTGGTAAAAATCTCTTTTCTGTCACTCGCTTTGTTTCTGCCTTGTTCCTTTGCTTTTTGTCATTTCCTGCTATCATTTTCTGCCTTGCTGGTCGATTCACGTTCGATAAAGTCTTACGTACTTTTTCTTAGGATTGATAATTGGGTATATGTATTAAGAGCATTTTTGGCTCTAGGGAAATGAGATATGCGGAAGCAATTTTAGATAATTTATGCCCATTTTATATGTCTTGGTGTCCTTAGGTATGCTTAAGTTTGTATTCAGGTGTGTTTTTTTAAATTCCCTGTGCGATAAATTGGACGGAGTGGTCAATGCCAGAGGCATGTCCTTAGATTATGTGCGCAATTGCATTGATATATGTACATCATTTTTTTTCCTGTTGAAGTTTTGTATGTTTTGACGCAGTTGTATCCCTGATGTGCCTCTGCACAGTTGGCTGGCTATAAACATCAGTAGCAATAACAATTGACATTCTAGTGTCTCTATGTTTGTGTCCGATTTCACATTTTCGTTTGTCTTTTAAAACATGGAATCTTGCCTGGGTTTTTCTGTGACCAGTGTATGACAGATGACAGAAACGAAGAACACTTTATAAGAAATAACGATGAAGGACCACCCATAATGAAAGATGAAGTTAGAGCAGCACTGAAAAAGATGAAACCAGGAAAAAGCCCCAGGACCAGACAATATTACTACAGAGATGATTGAAGCCCTGGAGGAATTTGGTATTGAAAAAATAACAGACCTCCTAAATGGGATTTATGGCACTGGAAAAATCCTCAATGATACGTCAAAATCAATTTTCATTGCACTTCCAAAGAAAACCGGGGCTATAGAATGCGAACTCCATCGCACAATCAGCTTGATTAGCCATGTAACAAAGATCTTATTAAGAATAATCATGATGAGCACAAGGAATGGAATTAAAAGTGAAATAGCAGAAGAACATTGTGGATTTGTGGAAGGGAAAGGAACTATTAATGCCATATACATCCTAAGAACTATCATAGGTCAATCGAGATGAATACGATTGTATTATGCTTTGTTATTTCAAGGCTTTCGTCGGGTATTTTGTTTGTTGATTATACGAAGGCTTTTGATCAGTTAAAATATGAAGAATTGATCAACCAACTAGAAAGACTCGGTATTGATGGAAAAGATCTACGAATAATCAATAATATGTATTGGGAACAAGCATCTGCAATGAAAATAGAAAACGATATAAGCTCTTTCCAAAATATCAAAAGAGGAGTCAGAGAAGGTTGTGTTTTGTCACCAGATCTGTTTTCGCTTACAGCAAAAACATCATGAGAAACCTGGAGGAATATCCTGGATTAAAGATTGGAGGAAAAATGATAAACAACATCCGATACGCAGATGACACCGTGCTAATTGCAGAAAATGAAAGGGACCTATAAAACCTTGTGAATATACTAGAAATAGAAAGCAAAGGTAAGGGGTTGGAGCTAAACAGCAAGAAGATTGACTTCTGGTAATCAGTGAAAAACATGAAATCTCCTCATGCAAAATAACAGCAAATGGCACAACATTGAGAATGGTTGATAAGTTTATTATATCTGGGAACGATCATTTCACCAGATGGCAGATGCACATCAGAAATAGCCAGCAGAATCGGCCAGGCCAAAACAGCATTCAATAAAATGAAAAGCATTCTTACCAACAAATGCCTATCAATTAACATCAGGAAAAGAGTTCTTGAATGTTAAATAGAACCGATAATGTTATACGGTTGTGAGGCGGGGACAGTCAACAAGCAAAGCCAGAACAAGATTGAAGCAGCCGAGATGTGGTTTCTAAGAAGAATGTTGAGAGTTCCATGGATCAGCAAAGAAAACAAACGAGACAGTCTTGATGGAGGCAGACACAAGAAGATCATTGATAAGGTAGATTAGGAAAAGACAGGCAACATTTATAGGCCATTTTATGAGGAAAGGGGAATTGGAGCACCTGGTCACAACAGAAAGGTTGAGGGAAAGATAGCACCAGGTAGACCCAGGGAAAAATATTGGACGGACTTGCAGAGTGGCTGAGGTCAAAGAAGGTAGAAGATGTGCTTGAGGCAACACGGGACAGATGCATATGGAGTGCCATGATCGCCAACGCCATGTGGCAAGGCATTGATGGTGATGATGATAAGTGTATACGCAATGATTCAGCGTTTGCATGTTATGGTTAAAATGGACACATGCAACACTGTTTTAAAAACATATGTTCGTCATTATTATTAGTAGATTACGAATTCCGGCACAAAAATGTGTGCATATATCCCCAAATCCCACATGTGTGTGTGAATGGGCGTGCATGTATGTTTGTGTTTTCTGTCCATCTGGCAGAAGACAACGACAATACTTTGCAGTTGGCAAATGATAACAGCAAGACTTTGCACTTGGTAAATGACAACGGCAAGAATTTTCACTTGGCAAATGACAACGACAAGACTTTGCACTTGGTAAATGACAAAGGCAAGACTTTTCACTTGTCAAATGAACAGTAAGACTTTTCACTTTGCAAATGACATCAAGAATTTGCATTTGGCAAATGACAGTGGCAAGACTTTGTATTTGGCAAGTGACAACGGCGAGTCTTTGCGGGTAAGAAGTTTCATAATCACTGTAAAGTCAAGAAGCGACTGACATCCTTACAAAAACAGTGTCATAAATGAGGATATGGATTAAAAAAAAATGTTTTGATAAATCTTATCCATCAAAATATACACTCTATATGTCCCTCTTCATATCTCATTCCCTTCTTTCTTTCTTTCTTTCTTCTCTCTCTCTCTCCCCTCCCCCTCCCTCCTCCCTCTCTTTCTCTCTCTCATTTTCTTTCTCTCAGTGTACTGTTTCTCTGTCTCTGTCTGTCTGTCTGTCTCTCTTTCTCTCTCTCTCTCTCTCTCTCTCTCTCTCTCTCTCTCTCTCTCTGATCTGCATTATCACCATCAGCTGTTCAGATTTTAGATAGTTATGAATACGACTTACTGCATTCTTGAGGTTCCCATCACACTTCACACTTGACTGTTCTGGTTCATACACTATTTTATAAACACTTCATATACTCTTTTATAAACAAAGAGGCACATGATTATTGGTGGTAGATCTTTTCTTTCTTTGTGCGCATGGCAGTCTTGCGACATCGTTTGGTTAATCAAATCGACCTGGACAATCGATGTCACCAGTTTCTATAGCACTGTTGATGATTAGCCAGTTATTCGTTTGTGGTTTTATAACAGTTCGTATCATCAGTAATAGTTTTAACAGAGGTGTGTTGAGTGTGAAAAGAACTCACACACGCATGCGCGTGCGCGGTTCGATGTACACACTCACATTCAAACACGCGTGCATTCACATACAAGCATATGAGCGCGTGGTTACACAACATAAACTCTGGTCTGTGTGTGTTTGTATATGCGTACGTGCGTGTGCGCACACGTGTGTGTACTTGCGAGTTTACCTGCATGCGCGCACACGCGTGTGTGTGTATGTGCATATTTAACTACTTGAATATGTTACTGCCTATCAGTACGTATGTGTGTGTATGTATATATATATATATATATATATATATATATATATATATATATATATATATATATACTCACATATAGATATAGGTACTTGCGTATGAACGTTCGTATTTATGGTCGTATGTACTCGTTTGCATATTACAGTTGTGTGTGTGTGTGTATCCTCGGGGCGAGGATGTGTGTGTGTGTGTGTGTGTGTGTGTGTGTGTGTGTGTGTGTGTGTGTGTGTGTGTGTGTGTGTGTGTGTACCTCGATTTTAGGTCTGTTCATTGTACATGCTGTGAGACCAAAAACAAAACCAAAAGCTGAAAACAAACGAAATTGAAATCCACTGCAGCAAGCAAACAACGACAACAAATAGTACTACTTCTAATAACGATGCTCCATGACCAACATTATCACTACTACCAATCCCATTGGTACCTGTAATATTGACACATCTCATTCTACTTCTCCCATCTTCATTACCACCATCTCCAACGTTACATATCTCCCGCTGGGTTAAGGTTTGAGATTTGTCCGATCTGCCAGACCAACATAGTTCCCCGTGGGGATGCCAGGGGCTCTTTCAGTATAAACAGTATCCCCACCTTCTGGAAATTCCGTGCTAGAAATTACCTTTTTTTCTGTCACTCTTTTTGTTTATTGTTTTTCTCCTTTGCTTTCTGTCATTTCTTCCTATCATTTTCTGCGTTGTTGGTCCATCCATCTGTATGTGTTCGAAAACGTCTTACGTATTTCTCTTAGGATTGATAATTGGGTACCTGTATTGAGTGCATTTTTGGCTCTAGGGAAATGAGATATGCGGAAGCAATTTTAGTTAGTTAAGCCCGTTTGTATATATGCTTTAGTGTCCTTAGTTATGTTTGAATTTGTATTCAAGTATATTTCTTAAATCCTCAAGTGCGTTAAGTTGGACGAAGTGGTCAACGCCATGCAGGGGCATCTCGTTAGATTATGTTCGTGAATCCATTGATATGTATACTTACTTTTCTATTCCTTTTTCCCCCTGCTGAAGTAGTTGTGTGTATTGGAACGGTTGTAGCCCTGATATGGCTCTACCCAGTGGGCTGGGCTTTAAACAAAAATAACAGTGACAGGTCAACATAGTGTTAGTGCCGAAATTTCTTTCATGTGCATACGCACGAGAAAAAAAAATCCAGTTACTCCAGTTACATCAAACAGACCTGGAAAGCAATTAGGGATCGTAACATTTCTTGGTTAACATCCAGGGAACTGGCCAGCGACAGCAGGAGATTTATGGGTTATTGTAGTGACCCCTTCCTAAAGGGGTGTAAACCAAGACATAATACTAATGTTGGCCAAACCGACAATTTCAGCATGTGTGCATCTCGTCAGATGCCAACTTATAGGGTTTTGTTCACGGGCATCGGTGGCAGGTTTTGATGGAGCGCGTGTGGAATCGTCTGAGTGCAGTAGATACCCCTTGAACAAACTTGAAATAAAATTCTCGTCAAGAGTCAAGTACAAACAGTATTGTCAGTTCTGGACTATCGGACATATCAATAGATATGCTCCTGTCAACAAGGGAGAGAATCCCAGTCCAAGGTACTGCGAGAGTTATCTGTCTTATTGTTGTCATTATTAGTATTGGCCTGTATATCAAGCTGGATTCTACAAATGTACACATTTTAATGCTAATGATGGATTTGGGGGCTGAACTTTATGTCAGCAGAAAGGCTAGCTATCTGCATCACTAAATCTAGTTGGTGGAGATGAGGAAAGGATTCGCTCTGACAGGGAATAGAACCCAGGACCTGTTACTTGACATGCTGGTGTTCTAACCTCTGAGCCATAACATGTAACCCACTTGGACAGAGTATGAATACACAACCCTCGGCAAATCAATACGAATGAAAGCTCATTGATGTTTTCTAACTAGTTGTGCATTGACCCGTTGTTTGACTTGGAGAACAATATTTACAAATTGCCCTTCATTAGAGCTAAGGAAGCTATCGTAAAGGAAAACATTAATGGTATTTATGTACACTCTGTGAGCACATTGGTGAAATTCCGTTATTTCAAAGTCCGTGATAAGTGTGTTTGTGTGTGTCTGCGTGTGCGCGCACCCATGAGTGTGTGTGTATGTGCGTGTGCACGTGTGTGCGCGTGGTGGATGTACACGTAAGCCTATGCATGCATCCGCGCTGATACGTGTGTGTGTTTTTGCATACATTGTGACTGTGCATATAATGGTGTGTACGTACAAATAATGTGTGTGATTGTATGGGATTTTTGTTTTTTGTATTTGCATGTACGTATGTAAAACTAAGTAGTGATGCATAAGTGTCAGGAGAGAACGAAGAGAATAGGATAGGATGAAAGTATAGAGAATGAATCCATCTCATCATTTTCATATCTACCGATATTAATGTTATCATTGGATTATCAATGAGACGCAGCGGCAGACAGGATCCTCCATCTCTTTCTGGGATGAGATGTTACTGTTACTGTTATTGTTATTTTTGTTTAAAGCCCAGGTGACTGCGTAGAGCCATGTCAGGGTTATAACCGCTTCAAAATATACAATACTTCAGCAGGAAAAATGGAACATAAAATAAAGCATACATATCATCGCCTTGGTGCATATAATCTAAGGAGATGCCCCTGGCGTTGACCACTCTGTCGAAATTATTGTACAGGGGATTTAAAATAAAAACATACCTGGATACAGATTTAAACATAACTAAGGACACTAAAACATATGAAAAAAGGGACTAAATTAATTAAAATTGCTTTTGCATGTCTCATTTCCCCAGAGCCAAAAATGCACTTAATACTTGTACCCAATTACCATCCTAAGAGACAGTATGTAAAACTTAATTATCGGACACATATAGGTGAATGGACCAGCAAGGCAGAAAATGATAACAATAAATAACAGAAAGCACAGGAGGAAGAAAGAAACAGAGCCCCGGGATGAGATAGCATGAATATAAATATAGGTCGGGCGTGAAAAGTTTGGTCCAGTCTTTGATTCTTGACGTTCGAACTGTTCCTCTGACCATTTCAGTGACGACTTCCTCCCAGGGTATCCTAAGACACGGTCTGAATTAGTGGCGGGTGGCGTGATCAAACCAAAAAAGCTAACATACATCCATGTCAAAGTCTATGAATGCATCGACCAACCTTGCTGCAAAGATGATGAAGAAGAATTTTGGCACTAGAACGGATCCCTGCTTTACTCCTTTCACTACCGGGAAAGGTTCGGATTCTTCTCTTGTTCTCTAGCCAACTAGCCTACATGCCTGACCTGCACATGGATTTTTTTAAAGTGTAGAAGTACATCCATTGATATTTAGAGAATCTGACGATAGCATCGGCATCTCACATTGCAACCAAAATGTGTTAAGGCTTCTTTTAGCAACATTCGTATAGCTAGTCCTCATATACTCTGAGAGTGGTAGTGAGATGTAGGATTTTAAACTCAACAAAACAGAACAGAACAGCAATCCTGTGCACCAACCGTCTTGTCTACCGACGCTTGTGCTTTCACAGGTGTTGTGACCGCACGTGTGTGGAACTGTCTCAGCCGGGGGCTCTTTCACTATAAATAGTATCCTCACCTTCTGGAAATTCTGTGCTAGAAATTTCATCTTTTCTGTCACCCTCTTTGTTTCTGCCTTGTTCTTTCGGTTTCTGTGATTTCTTCCTATCATTTTCTGTCTTGCTGGTCTATCCATCTGTATATGTTCAATAGAAGTCTTACGATTGATAATTGGGTACATGTATTAAGCGCATTTTGGGCTGTGGGAGATGAGATATGCGGAAGCAATTTCAGGTAATTGTGCCTGTTTTATATATGTTTTGGATGTCCCCAAGTACTGCAGAATTGCACCTGGACTACCGTAAAAGGTCATATGAAAGGGACCGGTGAGAAAAGAGTTCTCACTAGATCTTTAACGGAACTGGTCGGGACTGGAACCTGGGTGTTCCGAACTTTAAAGTTTCTAAGACGGGTTCTTGATCTTGATCCATTATACCACATTCCTCCCCTCCCTTAACCAATTAAACACAGAGCCAAAATGCCACGGCGAATCAAATCCAGATGAAACTCAGAATAGGGCACCTGCATGAAATGTGGTCAGTATTACCAACACCAACAGCATGGTTCTTACAACTGCTGGTGCGCCGTAAGGGGTTTTGTCATTTTAGAGCCCTATGTTCAGATACCATGATCCATCATCACATGTTTACCCTCTCCCACCTCCTTCTGCAATCATGCCTTGGCTCCATAGTCTTGTGCCACCCCTCCGCATCCCCTCCTCTCCACTACCAGCAATTCGGTGTCACCAAAACTACAATCATGTTTCCTCCCTCCGAATGACATTCGATATTCTTTTTCACAAGCATGTCAAACCCCCTCTACCAGGTTTATCGTAAGCGCACGCTTTCCTGTCAAACAGTGCCAGTAAAGGTAAATTTTGTTCTAGCAAACCCCTGCTCCACTAAAGTGAGCCTTTAACAATACAATGGTCACAGTGGTCTTCTTTTCAGCCTTCAGACTGCTCGAACTTCATTGCACTTTTGATGTGTGAAAACATTCTTGTGTGCAGCTTTTCTTGCCTATAACTCGTTTCAATACAGCTGAATAATTTGCGGAAGACTTGATATTTGTATCGCCTCCTGTTCATCTACCATTTCAGGATGAGACATTGTGAAAGATCTAAGAATAATCAGAAATATGTATTGGGAACAAACATCAGCAATGAGAATAGAAAACGATATAAGCTCTTTCCAAAATATCGAAGAGGGTTAGGCAGGCTTGTGTTCTGTCACCAGATTTGTGCTCACTTTACAGCAAAACCATCGTGAGAAACCTAGAAGAATGCCCTTGGGTGACGCAGATGACACCGTGCTAATTGCAGAAAATGAAAAAAAAAAAAAAAAAACAACCTTTTGAATATAATAGCAAGAGAAAGCAAAAATAAAGGGCTGGAGCTGAATAGGAAGAAGACTGAAGTCATGGTAATCATGGGGGGAAAAAACGGACGAAAAAAAATCCTCTCCAGCAAAATAACAGCTAATGGCACAACATTGAAAATGGTTGATAAGTTTAAATGTCTGGGAATGGTCATCTGACCAGACGGCAGATGCACATCAGAAATAGCCTGCAGAATCGGCCAAGCTAAAACAGCATTCAAGAAGATGAAAAGCAACAACTGCCTAACTGTCTTACCAACAAATGCCTTAACAATCGACATCAGGATGAGAGTTCTTGAGTGTCATGGAACCGATTCTGTTGTACGGTTCTGCGGCAGTGGACAATCAACATGCACGTCAGAACAAGATTGCGGTAACTGAAAAGAAAAAAATTGAGACAGTCTTGAAGGAGGCAGACACAAGTAGAGAATTAATAAAGAAAATTAGGAAAAGACAGGTCACGTTTACAGGACACATTATGAGGCAAGAGAAATTAGAGCACCTGGTCACAACAGGAAAGCTGGAGGAAAAGAACACCAGGTAGACCGAGAGAGAACTATTGGACAGATTTGCAGGGTGGCTGAGGACGAGAAGGTGGGAGACGTACTTGCAGCGACAAGGGATAGATTCATATGAGGGCCATAATCGCCAACGGCATGCAGCGGGGCACATGATGATGATGATGACACTGTATAATATGCCTCCACAAACGGAATGGAATCACTGTTTGTAAACATGTTTTCCATGCAACAGTTACAGGCAGCTGACTGCATTCAGCAAGGTCGTTATTTTTTTTTTATCAAGATCTTAATTAAAACCATAGTATAAATAAGAGGACAGGCAAATATCTGTGTCAGCTGTCTGCGATATATTCTACGCGTCATGCAATTGATTTGCAACATGCAGAGCTAAATAACGTTGCCGTGTAATTCAATTTTGCTTGTCTATTTTGTGGCAAGTTTCCGTTGTTAGGAAGACAGCAAACGATAGCTATAAATTGAAATAATTGCTAGTCCCTGAACCTGAACTTTCAAGAACAGTTCAAGAAATGAAAAAGAGGGAAGGAGTAGACCAGCACAATAAGATGGTTATTCGTTTTGGAAAAGCAAGCAAAACAAACAAAAGACAACAAAAAAATGGACAAACAAATAAGAGTATCTTTAGAACAGAATTAATCATCTGGTCTGTGATAAGCAGCCAGCCTAACATTTTCTGAACAGTGACATTTACATGACAAAAATGAGGAAAAGCTTCCATCATAGGTCATTAAAATACCAATGGAAACAGACTACTGCCAGAGGGCCTAGATGTCTCATTTACCGAGAAAATAATCTTTAGCTTGTCTCAGCCTTACTGATATTCTTTAGCTTGTCTCAAACATTGTTAATGATTTTAGGTTACTTCAACATTATCTATGATTTTAGCTCGCGTCAACTTTATTAATTATTGTTATTGTTGTTTAAAGCCCAGCCGACTGCGCAGAGCCATATCAGGGCTATAACCGCTTAAAATTCCCCGTTTGGTTGCCGGGGAGGTCCCTCTGTTCTGTGCTAGAAATTTCCTCTTTTCTGTCACTCTCTTTGTTTCTCCTTGTTGCCTTGCTTTCTGTCATTTCTACTTATTTTCTGCCTTAATGGTCCATTCACCTGTATTTTTTCGATAAAGTCTTACGTACTTTTTCTTAGGATTGATAATTGGGTACATGTATTAAGTGCATTTTTGGCTCTAAGGAGGTGAGATATGCAGAAGCAATTTTAGGTAATTTATGCCTGTTTTTATATGTGTTTTGGTGTCTTATGTATGCTTATATTTGTATTCAGGTGTGTTTTTTAAATCTTCCCTGTGCGATAAATCGGACGGAATGGCCCTACGTCGGGGGCATGTCCTTAGATGTGTGCACGAATGCATTGATATGTGTACTTAATTTTCTTTTCCTTTTTTTCCCTGTTGAAGTTTCGTGTGTTTTGAAGCGTAGCCCTGATATGGCTCTGCGCAGTCGGCTGGGCTTTAAACAACAATAAAAGAAAGAAAGAAACTGCATCAAAACATACAAAACTTCAACAGGAAAAAAAGGAAAGGAAATTGAGTACACACATTAATACATTCGTGCACATAATCTAGAGGACATGCCCGCGGCGTTGACCACTCCGTCCAATTTATCGCACAGGGGATTTAAAAAAAACACCTGAATACAACTATAAGCATACCTAGGACACCAAAACATATATGAAAACAGCATAAATTACTTAAAATTGTTTCCGCATATCCCACCTCCCTGGAGCCAAAAATGTACTTAATACATGTCCCAATTATCAATCCTAAGAAAAAGTACGTGAGACTTAATCGAACACATACAGGTGAATGGACCAGCAAGGCAGAAAAAATGATAAGAAGAAATGACAGTACAGCAAAGGAACAAGACAGAAACAAAGAGAGTGACAGAAAAGATGAAATTTCTATCACAGAATTTCCAGGGGGGAAACTATTCATACTCAAAGAGCCCCCGGCATCCCACGGGGGTGGGGGCGGTGGGGGGTGGGACATATCAATAATCTGTAGCTTGTCTCCGCATTATCAGTAATCTGTAGCTTGTCTCAGCATTATCAATAATTGTAGCTTGTCTCAGCATTATCAATAATCTGTAGCTTGTCAGCATTATCAATAATCTGTAGCTTGTCTCAGCATTACAATAATCTGTAGCTTGTCTCAGCATTATCAATAATCTGTAGCTTGTCTCCCGCATTAGTCAATTAATCTGTAGCTTGTCTCAGCATTATCAATAATCTGTAGCTTATCTCAGCATTATCAATAATCTGTAGCTTGTCTCAGCATTATCAATAATTCTGTAGCTTATCTCAGCATTATCAATAATCTGTAGCTTGTCTCAGTACAATTGTAGCTTTCTCAGCATTATCAATAATCTGTAACTTGTCTCAGCCAAATTAACTTGTCTCAGCAATTATCATAATCTGAGCTTGTCTCAGCATTATCAATAACCTTAGCTTGTTTCAGCATTATCATAATCTGTAGCTTGTCTCAGCATTATCAATAACCTGTACTTGTCTCAGCATTATCAATAATCTGTAGCTTGTCTCAGCATTATCATAACCAGTATGTAGCTTGTCTCAGCATTATCAATAATCTTTGCTTGTCTCAGCATTATCAATAACCTGTAACTTGTCTCAGCATTATCAATAATCTGTGGCTTGTCTCAGCATAATCAATAATCTGTGACTTGTCTCAGCATTATCAATAATCTTAGGTTGTCTCGCATGATCAATAATCTGATAGCTTGTCTCAGCATTATCAATAATCTTTAGCTTGTCTCGCATATCAATAATCTTAAAGTTGTCTCAGCATTATCAATAATCTTTAGCTTGTCTCACATTATCAATAATCTTAGCTTGTCTTAGCATTATCAATAATCTTTAGCTTGTCTCAGCATTATCAATAATCTTAAGTTTGTCTGGCATTATATAATCTTAGCTTGTCTCAGCATCATCAGTAATCTTTAGATTGTCTCAGCATTATCAATAATCTGTAGCTTGTCTCAGCATTATTTTAATGGCACAAAAGCGTTAATCAGACTAAACGAATAGGATTCGATGCCGAGGCAATGCCAGGCCAGAAGTTAGCCGAGTTGCCTGTTCAATCCGTTTCTATTTATATCTGCGTTCATCATAGATTATGGCCATAAACCTGTAGTGTAAGAATCCCCCGCTGGCTTTTTCAGAGTTACGTAGGTTAGCAGAAAGCTTACAAAATCCACATCGTTTAACCGTCGGGAGAGCTCTTAACTGTCCGGTCTGGGAAACCAAAGATTTTATGGGGTGTGCGATTAATTGTGATCGGGTAAATGCGGTGTTAATAATGCACGCTCTCTCTCTCTCTCCTCTCTCTCTCTCTCTCTCTCTCTCTCTGTCTCTCTCCTCTCTTCTCTCCTTCTCTCTCTCTCTCTCTGTCTGTCTGTCTGTCTGTCTTTCTCTCTCTGTCTCTCTTCACTCTCTGTCTCTCTCGCTCTCTGTCTCTCTCTTCTCTCTCTCTGTCTCTCTGTCTCAATTCTGTCCCTCTGTAAATCGCGTTTTTCACACACACACACACTCACACACACACACACACACACACACACACACACACACACACACACACCACACATACACGCACACACACCACGCACCACACACACACACACACACCGCGCGCCCAACGCCAGCTTGGCTGGGTTTATTATCGTCAACTACCTCTCTCTCTTGTCTGTCTTTCCTTCTTGTCTTTCCCTCTGTCTGGACTGTCTCTGTCTCTCTCTCTGACTCTCTCTCTCTTTTCCTCTCTCCTCTCTCGCGCACGCGCGCGTCTCATCCACTGTTCGCCATGGATGGATAGGCTCTATACTGGCGGGGAGAAAAACTGTTGAGAATTGTAACACCTGCCCGAGGGCTTACAAAATCCGGCAATCAATTGGAAACCACCTTGATCTATCTTGGACTGCCCGTCCTGTCCGAGCGGATTAATTAAAGATGAACAGGTCCTCCAAAAATGGTCTTTTCGTTGACTAATGCATGAAGTGCAGTTTTCAACTACTGGCTGTAGGCAGGGATAGATTTGGTTTGGCAAAGTTTGTTGTGTTGTTAAGGAGCTGATGGGAGAGACAACTCACTGAATTTAAATTTGATAACAAACAAACAAACAAAATGTCTGAATTAGGTTCAGTTTCTCAAGATGATGTCTCCACGCTCGGAATAAATTCCATATGCACTAACGTCACAGGTGCCATGTGATGGAGAAGATTCAGAATGATCACAGCACAAGCCTTAAGCCTGCGCATAAACCCATGAGCTGGTCAGGTCCTGAGGTCCATCTAGTTAGTTCCATAACCCTGGGGTCGTACGGAATGAGGTGGCAGAAACCTCACTTGTCCCAGGGCCAGCACCACGAGGACGGCGCCCATCCCCTCTTGAATTAGACTAAGCTTTGTGTATCATTTTCAGTGTCGGTTTGTTAAACTAAACCAAGTAAACCAAGCATAGTCGGTTGAAAAATAAAACAATACTCAACAATGCTGAATTAAACTTAGCTAAATTTAATTACTGTTCTAAACAACGAAGCTAACTCAAATGGGAGTACGTAGACTGGTTAAACCTGAGTTAGACTTGATGACTGCTCACCTATAAGAATCACTGCAGCTGAGTAGGTAAAAGAGCAAAGCTATTAAAAACCACTAGTATTATGTGATGTACTTAGTACAGTTTGATACATTTAGCCTATGAAAAAATGAAATAATAGAAATAAGGGGAAGAAAACGATGGAAGCAAAGCAGATATACATGTAAGTGACATTGCTGCTGTTTAAAGCATTGGATTAGTCATTGTGTCTTGACGCAGAAAGATTTTAAATAAAGTTCGTGTCTATTTTGACATCGCAATGACGTAAACTTGTAATAAATTCCTGGAAGTTCGAGAATCATATAAAAATATAAGAACTATATAAGGTTGTGTGCGCCTTTCTGTCAGTATATTCTTGTATATGTGCCGATTTATATCATTAATTTCCCCCCTCCCCTCCACCACTTTTTGGATGCTGGGGGCTCTTTCAATCTGAATAGTATCCCCACCTTCTGGAAATTCTGTGAATTTCCTGTTTTCTCTCACTCTTTGTTTCCCTCTTGCTTCTTTACTTTCTGTCATTTCTTCCTATCATTTTCTGCCTTGCTTGTCCGTTCGCCTGTTTGTGTTCGAGAAAACTTTACATACTTTTTCATAGATTGATAATTAAGGACATATACTGTGTGTATTTTTTTGGCTGAAAGGAAGTATGATGTGCGGAAGCAATTCTGGCTAATTTAGGCCCTTTTATGTATGTTTTAGTGTCCTTGGTTATGTTTACATCTGTATTCAGGTTTGTTGTTTTGGATCGCCTGGTGGTTAATTGAATGGAGTGGTCAACGCCAGGGGCATATCCTAAGGTTATGTGCGCGAATACATTTTAATGTGTGTGCTGCTGAATTTTCTTTTCCAGGTGTTTTTTCTAATGAGATATTCTGTACTTTTTGGGATGGTAATAGCCCTGATATGGCTCTGTGCAAACGGCTGGGCTTTAAGCAACAATAGCAATGCCAGTAAGTTGTTTCTCTATTATATAAAAGCATCTAAAAATGATTGTAATTGTAGAATACATTCACTCTTTTATACCAGTAAGCATAGTTTGATACAGTTTTGTTTGGGGCAGCAGAACTTTTCAAAATGTAACTGTTATTGTTATTTTTGTTTAAAGCCCAGTCAACTGCTTAGAGCCATATCCGGGCTGTAACCATTTCAAAACAAACACAATACTACAACAGGTGGAGGGAGGAGGTAAAGAAAAGTAAGTACACATATCAATGCATTCGCGCGCGTAACCTAAGGAGATGCCCCTTGCGTTTACCACTCCGTCCAATTTAAACCACAGGGGATTTAAAAACCATACCTGAATACAAATGTGAATATAACTAAGGACACTAAAACGTCTATAAAATATATATGAAAACGGGCCTAAATTGCTGTATACAAACATCAGTTTAAGAAATGTACGAAGAACAAGTCAAACCAACGAATTGTGGCACTATTACTTTTTTTTTTTTTAAATCATCACACTCAGAGAGATTACCTTTGTGCTCACCTTTTTTTTTTTGTCCCAATTTCTACGCCCCCTTAATGTCCTCAGAAACTGGCACAGCTTTTACAGTGCGATGATGATGATGTCGGTGAGTTCCATCTAGGATTGACACTGCGTGACGGGGGCAGTACTCTATGCTTACTATCATAATGTATCCTGGCATCGATCAGGCTCGAGAGATACAGATACCTGCGATGCTAGTCTGTAGATTTGAGCAACACCCTCAATGACGCATCCGTGAAATGGATGAGACTCGACTGTGTGGTTCCAGTCTTCCCAATGAACCGATAGCACACCCAACTCTGGGTAGGATGTGGTTAGAGCCGAAAAATCCCACAGTGATTTTTGAAGGGATTGATGGGGATTCGAACCCACAACCTTCAAGTCGGTAGTGTGGCACTGTTATACTTTGGGAGAGAAAGAAAACAGTATGAATGGAAACGTTTCTCAGCTCTGTAAGAAAAAAAAAGAAAGAAGGGAGGAGGGAGGGATGCAGTTCCCTTCCTGCTTCTCTAACAAAATAAGGAGGAAGTCAGAGTAAGGGCTGTTCACACTCACACTGCCAACAGTGCTAATGAAGATTCTGATTTCGTTGTCTTTTTCTTTTTGCATCTGTCCCTTCCTTTTGGGTTTCTGTCTTTTTTCATTCTTTGTCTTTGTTCTTTCTGTTGTCTTCTTTCTTTACGTGGATTGCCTATATTCAGACAATAATGCTAACCATCCGCCTTAACGACAGAAAGAAAGCTATTCCCGTGAACGTTGAGATCTTACAGTGTTTAAATACCCACATCAGTCTCGAGTGATATCAGCCGTTTGGGACTTGGACAAAGGCCGGATTCACAAAAAAGCACAGACAAAGGCGTGGCCTGAATCAGGAACTTCTATCAAGTCTGCAGGGCAAGTAGAGGAGTGAGGTGAAAAAAAAGGAGAAGAAAAAAAGGCTGGCACCTCTGTCAGTGCTTCAAGACACTGCCTGAGTTCGTCCTTCCATTATGGCCGCTGTCAAGCTCCAACTTAATACGATTGAAGACGAGAAGCAACGCGGTTGGATTTGTAAAGCCACGTCAGGCTGCTCCGGCAAGGTGTCTGTTTTCACAGGCGGATAAATCCAGTTTGACCCTACAACCGTTCACGGCGAAGCGGGGAATGATCGTTTTATAATCAAGGATGGCTTTCACCAACAATGGGTCTGTCGCTGCTTCTTCAGGCTCTGGCAGTAGGCTAGCTGAAGTGGACTTAAAGAGTTGGTGCTTGCAAATTGAGTTTACCTTTCACGTCTTTACTAGCCAGTAATGCTAACTGAGCAAATCTGATACAGGACAGAGAGAGAGAGAGAGAGATTTAGTTCAGTTTTTACGTCGACACCCACCTCAGGTGATACAGCCGACGGGTATAATCATCGCCAGGGAAGTGGGCGAGAGAGGGCAGAGTTCAGATTATTTATAATATAGGCCAGTGCCCCTTAGGAAGAGGTACGTGAACAATATAAGGTACAGTACTTTTTCAGTAATGATAATAATGAATTTACATGTTAATTACTGATATCTCATGAAGCTGCTCTTTCTGGAAATGTACATGCCTTGCACAAAAACAATAGGTTGCGGTCGGCATTAGTGTTTGTTGATGACATCGTCATTCTCGGTTTAATTAAACAGGACTGTCAACAATATTGGGTTATATAAATTGTTTTCTTACTTGAAAAGTGCTTTACAATTCTAACCAAAACGAATTCATCTTTGCGTTCCTTGAATAATGGACGTCTTAAGTGACTATAATTACATTTTTGTGTACCTTAAAGTGTGTACAGCCAAAACAGATATACGTAATCTGAACCTAGATATTATGAATCCAAAATATTGAAGTAAGTTGGCATTTCCACGTTCGTACCAAAATTGAAGACTTTCCATAGCTGAATAACATACAATAAAAGGAGACCGAAAGAAAGAAGTAGTCATTACTTTTTGCTGGTAAGATAGTCGGTCAAATTGCCAGCACACCTGGTCAAACATCGCCATACATTCATACCGGTCTGTATGTTTCCATATACTTGTCACATGAGATGATCGGTAAGGTGTTGGTGACAAAGGTACTGGATGGCCAACTTCGGGAGAACACAGTTGGTGTAAATTTGGGCGGTAAGGATGGAAGAGGTGTTGACAAAGATAAGGCTTGGTTAATTGAAAACCTGTGTGGACAGTTGGCATGCCTACAGGGTATTGACAGTGTCTTCCTGTGCCACGTTGATGACAAGTTGATCATATATGCACTGGAACACACACAGGTCCTGAACAAAAAAGCGAAAGAAAGAATGAGGATGGAAACAACAAGTGTTTACACAGCGCTACTCTGTAGACCTACCGGCAATACGCTAGTACAGAAGTAAGTAAACAGTGCATAGGCCAGGGACACTTGCTTCTAACTTCGGAGCAAATGACTTTCAAGCACTCATTTGAAACTTCCCCGTTTCCACTGCTCCAGACAGCGTTAGAACGGGCAGCTGATTTCATATTAATTAGATTTTGTATATATGTCGAAAATAATTCCTCCCTTGGGGATGCTGGGGGCTCTTTCAGTAGAAACAGTGTCCCCACCCTCTGGAAATTCTGTGCTAGAAATTTCTTCTTTTCTGTCACTCTCTTTGTTTCTGCCATGCTCCTTGGCTTTTTGTTATCTGTTCGTGTCATTTTCTGCTTTGCTTGTCCATTCACTTGTATGTTTCCCATACGTATTCTCTGTCTATTAGCATTGATAATTGGATACATATACTGACTTCAGTTTTAGCTGCAAGGACATGTGAGCTGTCTAGTGACAATCTATGTACTATAGGCTAGACTTTATTGTATGTTTTTGAGCACTCAGTTATGTTTATGTGTTTGTATTCATATTTGTTTTTTTTTTAATCCTCCTGGCGATAGATTGGGCAGAATGACCAAAACGCAGGACATCTTTAGAGTATAATTATTCGCTTGAATGCAGTGATATTTGTACTTAATTTTCTTTTCCAGTTTGTCTTTTTTTCCCTGGGACATTGATGTGCTTACATATGAGTGTTTGTTTGAGGTGGTTGTGTCCCTGATATGGCTCTAAGTAGTCGGCTGAGCTTTAAACGAGAGTAACAGGAAAACGATGATAGTAGTAGTAGTAAATAAGTAAGTAACAATGATAAGGATAAGAACGATAATAGAATAATAATTATAGACTACTAATGATACTAATGATAGTGATGATAATAGTAATGATTATGGTGACTATTTTGTAAGGAGACAGTCTTGAGGGAGGCAGACACAAGAAGAACATTAATAAAGAAGATCAGGAAAAGATAAGCAACATTATAGGACATTTTATGAGGCCAGAGAAATTAGAGCACCTAGTCACAACAGGAAAGCTGGAGGGAAAGAGCACCAGGTAGACCCAGGGAGAAAACATTGGACGGACTTGCGGATGGCTGAGGACAGAGAGGGTGGGAGGTGTACTTGCAGCGACAAGAGGTAGATTCGTATGGAGGGCCACAATCACCAATGGCATGCAGCAGGGCACATGATGATGATAATGATAGTAATGATAACAACAATACAATGATAATACATGTACAGTAATAATAAAGCATCAGTAATAAATCATCATCGTTATCACGCATCCTCTGCATCATCATTAGCAAGGGCATCATCATTAAGTCTCATAACTGATGTGATAATTGTGGGCGACAGTGATCCTCCATCTCTGTCTCTGGTATGGGGCAGTAAGTAGGTCAGGCATGCTGAGACAGTCTGTCCCTTGACGTTTACCGCCCAGCTCTTCCTCTTTTGGCTTCAATGTCAGTCTCCCTCCAGGTTACTCTGCGAGATAGTACTGGACAGTGTGTTGTGGCGGTTGGTATCACTTCTAGGGGCACCCATGAAAACGTTCCTGATACAGACAAACAGACCAACTGACTCTACCCGTGGGGGTGCCGGGGGCTGTTTCAGTATAAATAGTATCCCCACTTTCTGGAAAGTCTGTGCGAGAAATTATCTTTTCTGTCTCTCTCTTTGTTTCTACCTTGTTTCTTTGCTTTCTGTCATTTCTTCCTATCATTTTCTACCTTGCTGGTCCATTCACCTGTATGTGTTCAATCAAGTCTTACACACTGTCTGTTAGGATTGGTAATTGGGAACATGTAGTAAAGTACATTTTGTGCTCTGTGGAAATGTGATGTGCAGAAACAATTTTAGATAATTCAGGCCCGTTTTTATATGTCCTTAGTCGTGTCCTTAGTTGTATACATTTGTATTCAGGTGTATTTTTGCTAATTCCCTTGGTGATGAACTGGACGAAATGGTCACCACCAGGGGCACGTCCTTCTCTTCCGTCAAAAAATATAATAATCTTCTCTGTGATGTATGGTATACTTTATGAGATGGTTATAATCCTGATATGTCTTTGTGCAGTAGGCTGAGCTTTAAGCAGCAATAACAATAACGGATCAACAGACTTACACGAACGATCACCTTGTAAAGTGAATCTGTGACTTGACTTGTTGAAAACAGTTGTGTCTAAAGCCAAGTAAGTAAGCGGGCCTCAGTAGCGCAGTTGGTTGAGCGTTGGATTCACATGCTAATGGTTGTGGGTTCGAGTTCCGAGGTGCGCTACATTAAAACTGGCCTTGTTACTGTCCCATCTAAACATCATTGTGTTCTTGTGGTGTCAGTATAGGATTAGATAAGACCTCCCTGTCTCTACTTCCCTGGGATGGTTATCCCCGTCGCCCATATCACCTGAAGTGTTGTCGACGTAAAAACTGAACCAAATCAGTTAGTCAGCTAAGTAAACTGCGCTCCATACTGACTGACTATCTGATGGATAGGCAGGCAAAATATGTTGTCAGTACCACGGCTTCATTAACATTTATTTGGTTCGATCTTCCCTTCCACCCACCCCCAGCCCACCCCCATGGGGATGCTGGGGACTCTTTCAGTATAAATAGTATCCCCACCTTCTAGAGATTCTGTGCTTCAAATTTCCTCTTTTCTGTTACTCTCTTTGTTTCTTTCTTCCTCCTTTGCTGTTCTGTCTCTTTTTATCATTTTCTGCTTTGCTGGTCCATTCACCTGTACGTGTTATGTATTTTCTTTCAGGATTGATAATTGGTTACATATATTAAATGCATTTTGGCTCTAGGGAAATGAGATATGCAGAAGCAGTTTCAGTTGATTTAGGCCGGTTTTATATACGTTTTAGTGTCCTTGGTTATGTTTAGATTTGTATTCAGGTGTGTTCTAAATCCCGTGTGCGATCGCTGTAAATTTAAGTTTAAATTTGTATTCAGGTATGTTTTTAAACCCCCTGTGCGATAAATTGGACGGAGTGGTCAACGCCAGGGGCATCTCTTTAGACTCTCTGCGCAAATGCATTGATATGTGTACTTTCTTTTTCTTTTTTTTTTACTGTTGAAATATTGTGCATGTTCTGAAATGGCTATCACCATGATATGGCTCTACGCAATCGGCTGGGCTTTAAAGAAAAACAACAGTAACAATTTGGTTGGATCGTCCCTCCCACCCTACAGCTACGCACACACACACTCCTTTTTGTTTGTTTCTTTGTTTGTATGTTTGTTTAAATAATTGAAAAGTTACGTCATGTTTGGAGTCCCAAGAAAGAAAGGCTTGTTAATTGACAGTTGAATGAACGCTGGGTTCGCCCAACATGGTGACCCCAGTAGTACACAGTGTATGACGAACGAAAGAGGATGTGCATGTGCAGGTCATCACGTCGGGATTAAATCCCCATTTCCTGTCCATGCAAAGTTGTAAAAATGTGTAATTGTATTATGTCTTTCCTCGTGGCCATCGCGGCAGGATAGAAAAGGAAAAAGGCAAAAGAGCAGAAAGGTAAATAAATGTGGGAGAGAGCAAAGCACATTTTCTTGACGTTTTCCTTTCAGAATAAGACAGCTATCTTTATTGTCTATCCAATCGGTTTCAGCTGTCATCCTAATGAGTATTTCTAGTTTTCTTGCCTGCTCATTGAAACAAAATCTATGAACGTAGTTTCGGGAATATCTTATGGCTTCTTCCCATAACTCTAATTATTCCTTTTGATTTTTCAGTTCTTGTTTGACATTGGATGATTGCATGATATCTATGCCATGGTTAATTACAAACACACGTACAATTCAAATTCCTTGTGTTCATTGTTACTCATGTTTCTGAAAATTTGGAAAGCTACCAAACGGAGAGGGATCATTGAGGAACGTGCCTGAGCAGACCTCTGCAAGCTCAGTTTGACCTCATGATTAAAAATATACAAATAAATAAAACGGATATACATATTCATTGGAGCAAATACAACTGCAAACAAGTCACTGGCGGGGAAATATACAAAATAGCCATACGATTAGACACTTTTGTTGGCTCAGTACACTGTTAGACACTTTTGTTGGCTCAGTACACTAAGACACGTTTGTTGGCTCCGTACACTGTTAGACGCTTTTGTTGGCTCAGTACACTGTTATACACTTCTGTTTGCTCAGTACACTCTAAGACACTTTTGTTGGCTCAGTACACTCTAAGACACTTTTGTAGGATCAGTACACTCTTAGACGCTTTTCTTGGTTCAGTACACTGTAAGACACGTTTGTTGGCTGAGTATACTGTTAGACACTTTTCTTGGCTCAGTACACTGTTAGACTTTTGTTAGCTCAGTGCACTGTCAGACACTTTTGTTGGCTCAGTACTCTGTTAGACGCTTTTGTTGGCTCAGTTAGACACTTTTGTTGACTCAGTACACTGTTAAACGCTTTTGTTGGCTCAGTACACCTTAGGACACTTTGGTTGGCTCAGTACACTGTTAGACACTTTTGTTGGCTCAGTACACTGTTAGACACTATTGTTGGCTCTGTACACTGTTAGACTCTTTTGTGGCTGATTCTTCCACCCTCTCTGTCCTCAGTCACTCTGGAAGTCCGTCCAATATTTTTCCCTGGGTCTACCTGGTGCTCTCTTTCCCTCCATCTTTCCTTTTATGACCAGGTCCTCCAATGCCCCTTTCCTCATAAAATGGCTTATAGATGTTGCCTGTCTTTTCCTAATCCTTAATGATCTTTTTGTGTCTGCTTCCATCAAGACTGTCTCGTTTGTTTTCTTTGCTGTCCATGGAACTCTCAGCATTCTTCTTAGAAACCACATTTCGGCTGCCTCAATCTTGTTCTGGCTTTGCTTGTTAATTGTCCACGCCTCACAACCGTTAAATATTATCGGTTCTTCAAGAACTCTCTTCCTGATTATAGTTGCTAGGCATTTGTTGGTAAGAAAGCTTTTCATATTCTTGAATGCTGTTTTGGTTTGGCCAATTCTGCTGGCTATCTCTGATGTGGATCTGCTGTCTGGTGAGATGATCATTCCCAGATATTTAAACTTATCAACCTGTCTCAAGGTTGTGCCGTTTACTGTTATTTTGCATGAGGGGATTTCATGTTTTTTTTAACTGATAACCATGACTTAAGTCTTCTTGCTATTTAGCACTCCAATCTTTTACTTTTATTGAACTTGTATATATTTACTTTTTTCTTTTTTAGTGGTCGTAATAGATTTAATACGTGAAATTCAGGCTGTTTTACCCCGATGGGAGCATGTCGCCGCAGTAGGCTACAGTACCACCCATTCTCTTTCTTTTCGGCTGTATGTGTGCATTTTTATTTACCATTGACATTGGAGTTTGTTTGTTTGTTTGTTTTTTTACAGAATCTTGTATAGCAGTAATGTCGAGCTGACCATACCAGCCATCAAACGGGAGTAAAGATGTGCCATCCATGGTGCTTTCCACGGGTATACAGAGCATATGGGGGTCTGAGGAACTGGTTCTGGTGTAGCTATCGCCTACCTCTGTTTCTGCGCTATTCTACATGTTCTTAGTATGTATACAATATCATTTATATGCACGTTTGTTATGTTTGTTATTTATTTTAATGTTTGTTGACAACAAATTTTGAACATACCAACAGGTGAACAAAAAGACATTTGTGACTTGCCACCACCGAATGAACCTATGAAATAAATGCAGAAAAAAAGTATCTAAAGAAATGAATATTGAGATATATATATATATATATAAAGAGAGATATATGGGGAGGAAGGGAGGGAGAGAGACAGAGATATTCTACTAGAGAACTAGGTTAAAGTGCACTATTTTCATTTCTGGGTTTTGAATTCTCTTTGAAATTTCAGTTTTTATATTATAACATGTAGTAAAAAAGTCACGATTTATCTGTTACAGTTTTCTTTTTCTTTTTTTTTTTTTTTGGCAAGATTTAAACTTTGTAACTGCATTTTTCACAATGGAAGTAATACGTTCAGAATTTAAAAAATCTAGAAACATTTTTAGATTGCTTTTGAGTTCCTTTTAGCTGTGAAATTGACAAATTGAATGTATAAGATATCGGTCCTTAAATATGGAGAAATCTTAGTTGTCATAATTTGATCCCATCCAGCTCTTTTAAGCCATTGCTAAGCCTGCCTGGCTGCGAATTTAGCAGTCTTCCCATGCAGTATCACGTATATATATATGTATATTTTCAGCCTTTTACATTTGCCTTGCACAGACAAATTAATAGACAGACAAATGGCACAGTTTCATCAGAACTGAATTTTTTGGGTCTAGTCTGACATGAAAAAAAAAAAAAGAAAAATGAAACGAAAAAATAAATCCTTATGGATTTTGACAATGTGAGAGAACCTCGGGGTTTCTTCACATCGTCATCCTAATGGGAGACAAGGTATATGACAGATAGAGGACAGGTGCATGTGCTCGTCATCAGGTCGGGATTAAATCCCCATTTTCTGTCCTTGCAAAGTTGTTTTTCTCTGGTGATCATGGCAGTTCAGAAAATGGAAAGGACAACAAGACAGGGAACGGGATTGAAATGAAAAGGAAAAGCACAGAAGAAATGGGACTAGATATTTCTCTTCAAATAAGGCGTAATGATTCTGCCAGATAACAAATGGGATATTGGTTGGAGCGCATATGGCACCTTCCGAGTACAGTGGATTACTCTTGAATGTACCCCAAACTCTATTTTCCATCAAGAGTTGATTAGCTGTCCTCAGTATGGATATAATCAGTGTTGTAATATCCTTACTGGCATTTTTGCATTTCCGTGACTGCATATTGAATTAGATATGTGAAGATTGTACAATTATATATTCTGAGAATATTGCGTGTTTTTTATCACAAAACTTAAATCCACTGAGCTGTTTCGTTCTGCCTACACTATGAGAATAGCAGTTTATTTTTCGTTTGTTTTTTGGTATATACTGGGAACAAAAGAAAGCCTATTTCGTTGTCTTGCTTCGTTCAAACACACACACACACACACACACACACACACACACACACACACACACACACACACACACACACACACACACACACACACACACACACACTCTCTCTCTCTCTCTCTCTCTCTCTCTTTCTCTCACTCACTCACACTCACACACACTCAAAGACACACACACACATATACATACACATATATATCCTCCACCCCTTTATCACCATCGCCCTTCCTTCAGTATGCCTTTTTCTATAGCTGCGCAGAAACACGAGTTTAAATTTCCATTTATCCCCTCTCCCCCCCTACCAACACTTCCTTATTTATACTCCTAGTTCACCAGCACTCCCTGGTTCATCCCCATGAAAGCCACCAACAACCACACACACACACGCGCTTTCAAACGCCATCACACACAGTTGGAGATGCGGGGATCAAACCCAGACCACATACATGATACAGCCAAAGAACTGAGAAAAACGCGTACACACACACACAACACACACACACACACACACACACACACACACACACACACACACACACACACACACACACACACACACACACACACACACACACACACACACCAACACGCCAACATACAATTATACACCCAAGACTGCTCATGAGGACAAGTATGCCAACAAATTTAAAGTCTGTGTACATATCTACATATACATAAAGAAAAACGAAAATGCGCCTGAGAATAAGTGTGTCAAACGAATGTAAAGTCTCTATATAAACGTACACAAAGAAAAACGGAAACAGAATATATAAAATTGTTATTTTGCATCTGGAAGAAAAACTCAGAATGAGAACAAGTCTTACCCACTAAAAGAATACCAAATCAACACTGCCAATTCTCTTAATGCTTTTGTAAGAAGTTGGATCAAGGGGTTGTTCATTCTCAACACTGCCAACAGTGCTAATGACGATTCTAATTTCGTTTGGCTTTCCTTTCCACAGTTCACTCCCTTTCTTTTCCATGGCTTTGTTTCTGTTTGTCTTTGTTTTTTTCTGTGTCGGATTGTCTGTTTTTCTGTGTTTATTTCTTTCTATACATTTCCTATTTTTAGAAAATGGTGCTTACCCTAATCCAGCTCGAGAGACGATTTGCAGAAAGGAAATAAGTTCTGTGACCCGTGAGAACTTTCAGCGTCTAAAATGCCCTCATCAATCTTGGGCAATATCAGCTCCTTAGGAGCTCGGACAAAAGGTAGGGGGGTCACAAAAAGCGAGGACAAAAGCGTGGTCCGAATCACAAGCCTCTATCAGGTCTGCAGTGTGGGTCTGGGGGAGAGGCAAAAAGGCTGGCTGCGTTCCTCCTTTTCATTATTGCCGCTGTCAAGCTTGGACTTAATGCGATTGTAGACCACAAGCAACAGTTGGAATTCTTAAGCCATGTCAAGGTGGTCGAATATTGCGGGCTGTTTTCACAGGCGAATAAATTCAGTTTGATCCTTCAGCCGTTCGATGGAACCAGGGAATGATCGTTCCCTAATCAGGGATGGCTCTCGCTAACAATAGACCTTTCACTGCTTCCTCCGGCTCTGGCGGTATGGCTAGCTGGAGTAGACTTGGAGTTAGACTGCGCCAGCAAATGAAATTACATCTCATGCCCTAACTAGCCAGTAATTGTTGGCACAGAGAGAGAAGTGCAGACTACAAATAATTTACTTATTTAGGTCAAAGTTCCACCATATAAAGAGTGGGAAATGCAAAAACAAATTTCAGTGTGTGTGTGTGGTGTGTGTGTGTGTGTGTGTACTGAAAAAGTGATTTTGACATCTTTTAAATGCCATCTGATCTTACCTTCTCCAACTTTGTAACATACATGCATGAATACATGTGTTCCTACTTCTCCATGCTGTGTGCACATACTAGGGAGCAGCATTTATATAAATTGCTAAAACGTAAAGAATATTCCTGCTGAAATGCTAAAGAAAACATTTATGTTGTTGATCATGTAACTGATTCAGGTTTTTTTTATTTAATGCTGTTGCTGAAATTGGTTGTTTGTTATCTGTGTGAAAGTAGTACTGTATGGTTTAAAGTTTCCATGGATAATGGGTCTGGCCAGGCTTAACAAAAGTGGATAGCAAATTGGTGCCATATTGATAGCATTTACGTGGTAACAATCTAGTCTGTCTCAACATAACTGGTTAGTCTTCTACTACATTTTAATTAAAAGTAATAAAGGCGGATGAAAGAGCCCCCGACAGCGATGCCAGAGGCTCTTTCAGTATAGATATCCCCACTGTCTAGAAATAATTCTCTGCCACAAAATTCTTCTTTTCTGTTATCTCTCTATGTTTCTGCCTTGCTCCTCTGCTTTCTGTCATTTTTTCCCATCATTTCTGCCTTGCTCATCTATTCCTCTGTATACATTATATAAAACTTTACACATTTTTCTGTTAGGATTGATAATTGGGTACAAGTATCAACTGCTTTTTAACATTTTTTTGCTCTAAGAAAATGATGTGCGAAAGGAATTTGTGGTAATTGCTTTCTTTCGTTTTTGAGTGCCTCTGGTGGCTGGAAGCGATGTTGATCATGTTGGTGATCTCTCTGCGCGTTGTACATGTACATGATAGGGATAATGTGGGCATGTCTATGTATTTAGGGTTTGTGCTTGATTGGTGCCTGGTTATCATCGTATTGATTTGATGTTGTATTGCCAAGTCTTCTTGTCATTTGCCATCTGCAAAAGTTTTGTCATTTGTTGCTGCGAAGTATTGTCGATGTCATTTGTCAGCTCCACAATCTTTTAATTGTCATTTGTAGCTGCCTGTTTTTATTGCTGTCATTTGCAGTTTGAAAGTCTGATTATTGTCATTAAGTAGTTTATCGTTGTCATTTGAAGCTGCATAATCTTCTTGTCTTTTGTAGCTGCATGGTCTTATTTTGTCATTTGTCACTGCAAAATCTTCTCGTCATTTCTAGCTGCAAAGTCATGTTGTTAACAAGAACAAAAACAACCATGTTACAGACCCATAAATACAGATATTGCTCACCAACTGCTTTCTGTCACCACAGTTTTGTGTTCGTAGTTCTGACCGATGCAAGCCATTTAGTTGAGCTGTGAACACAAGGCACAGACAGCAGTCCTGTCGTCCACATTACCGTGCACATGCTGATAGAAACCACAGCATTTTATAGACCCAGAATCATACAGGCGGAGTAGTTGCCTTTCAGTTAAAGGTATCAGTGTAAGAAGCGAGAATTCCTGGGTGAAACAGACTGTTCTCCTCCCCTTTCCACTCCACATCACAAGACTTTTCAGTTGTAATCTGGGTATGGCTGCTAGTCTTTCAAATGAGATGATAAGCCAAAATCCAACAATAGGCTTATAAAAAAAAAAACAATGGTAAAAGGTGTCCCTGGTGAAAATCCATAGAAAAATGTATTTTGATATATGACAAAAATGCACACAAGTAAGAAAAGAAAAAGAGAAAATGAAAAACTAGGAAGCGCAGCACTACGACAGTTCCTTCTATCCCAGGAGAACAGCCTGAATTTCACAAAGTCTAATGATTTGTGTGTGTGTGTCTGTTCAGAAAGAAATGATATTATCACGCGCTGATTTTGTCTTAGCTGTAGTTTTCCTTAAACTTGTATGGAATTGTCGAACTGCGTTTCCTTTGTAAAGTATCCTGCCTTCTACCGAGTGGTTCATTTGAGCGCACATCTTTCGGAAGCGCGTGCTCAACGACAGGAAGAGCGAGAGCACGTGTTGAAAAAAAAAGCGCGCACTTTTCCTGTCGCAAAGAGCGCACTTTGTATGCTTGTCATCAGAGCCTGGTAAGCACCCAGTCTCCTATTTCTGCCTGTCTGAATTTAACATACAAATACACATACATATACAGTGTAGATAGATATTGCCGGTAGCGTGATGTTAAGCCTGACATGTTCCCTTACTGGTCCATAGGGCGATAAGCAGCAGTCCTAAACTGAAAGTACTGAAAGTAAGTGCAGTTGACCCCTAAATATTATAATGGAGGTCTGCTGTCTTGCTGTCTTTCGACCTCACGCCATTCGGCCACATTATTGTAGGACATTATTGTCTTAGCTTTCCAAACTTGTGCACGTTAAACTATCAATAACGTGGTTGTGTGTGTGTGTGGTGTGTGTGTGTGTGTGTGTGTGTGTGTGTGTGTGTGTGTGTGTGTGTGTGTGTGTGTGTGTGTGCTGTGCGTGCGTGTGTGTATGTATGTGCGTGTGAGTGTGTAGTACGTGTACGTGGGTGTGCATGTGCAGTGTTCGCACATGCATGTGTGAACAGGGGAGTAAGAATATGTTTTGGCCAGTATTGCGAATTGCATGTTTTTGAAAAGATTTTTAACTCTTCAATGAATTTCAGGTTTGTGGATAGTTCTTTCATACTGTATAGTACTTGTGTTAAGCATATCTGAATCAGCCAGAAAGGTCTCTGTGAGGAAGGCATGTGTACTGCTGAAAATTTTGACTGAAATGGGTTTACAAACAATTACCTGGACAGAACGTATTGGAAATATATCATACAAGGATTATTCATTACACACACACACACACACACACACACACACACACACACACACACACACACACACACACACACACACACACGTGTGTGTGTGTATATGTATATATATATATATATATGTATGTTGGGGAGGGGGGGGGCAGTGTGCACACACATGCATGTGTGTGTGCATTTGTGTATGCAAATGGACGTGTGTACATTGGAAGTAAGAGGTGTTGAAGTTAGCGAAGGTTTGATATCTGTGCTCTGGTGACAGAATCTGGCCAAGGTAACCTGAGCAAAGCAGTAATTAATTGCACTTTTAGTATTGTTCATACAATTTCATAGAGAAACATCAGAATTAACATGCAAAGTGAGGAAATCACGTACAGCTGTCCAGTTATCGTCTGAGTTTGCATTGTCATGAGGGCCGGTGGGTCACAATCCCTGCAAACCATTACCTCCAAACGTTCATCCATTGTCCAAAGACATGGTATTATATGCTATTTATGCCCCTCGTTCTGGCCATTCTGCGGTGAACAACTTCACAGGAAGCCATTGTATTCCTTGGCAACCTCCCAGTTATAAGCACCACAGTTAAAGTGCTAAGCAATCCCGGAAATGAAATAAAGAAAAGATACATGAAGCGAAACAAAAAAGTCATTAAAAGGTGTATAAAATGGAACAAAATGTATCTGCGTAAGATATAAAGGATAAGAAAGAGCATGTTTTTATGAAAAAGCAATGTCTTGAAGAGATTATTTTTAAAAAAAGTAACGAAATACTTAATTGTCATCAGAGTGAACGGGGTGGAGTGATGGGATTACCAATCAAGATCAGCTACCGTCTGTGGTGCCATGGTTAGCACAGTAAGCTCAAAACTTGAAGCATTGGGTCTGAGTTCCAGCCAAGCCCAATGTATGTGGACTATTTTAACCTTGACTACCTTTTACACAGACTGAGTGTGCTGTTGATTTAGTTTGGAAGTTTTGGACCACAGAGTCTACTGCCATGCATTTGTCCTTGAAGATGGTGCGCAAGCTTGTTGATCAACACGGAAGATGCCTGTAGCTCTCAGGTCGGGTTGACACCAGTGCGTATTACTACAATTCGTGGTAGGGATTGAAGTAACATGTCTGTCATGCAGCATCAGTGAAAAAAAGAATGCCGTAATCTATTTATCATCAGTGTTATCTATTCATAATACTTCACAGCATGTGATATACTCATAACACTTCACAGCATGTTATATACTCGTATCACTTCACAACATGTCATATACTCATATAACACTTCACATTATGTTATGTATTTAGAACACGTCACAGCATGTTATATATTCATAACACTTCACAGCAGTGTAAAAAAAATGATTGGCAAGATTCTGTGGAAAAATCTCCATGTCTTAATATTGGAGTGATCTGGGTTCCAGCTTGAGTCACTACTTCTGTGTTTGAAGTAAGCTGACATCAAGGTCTTTGTGTCGATAATGGGCTATTGTTGGAGGAACGTGCGTAGTGTTGGATATCAGCACCAGAGGCGATGGTCACTCATCCTTCGTATCATCAGTGGGTGGCTTAGTATGTAGTGACACACGTTGGATCACATCTTCATTGGAGCTTGTGGATAAAGCACCCACATAGGGTGCAAAAAACTGGTTTCAGTGAGACAAGGACTTTTCTTTCCCTCTACTAAACTTCCATTACGATCTTGGTGCTTGTCTTTTTGGATGAAACAACAAACGAGGGTCCCATATCCACTACTGTACGTGAAAGATCCCACGGGAACTAGAGAGTTGCCCTTTGCAAAAATTCTGTACAAGTTTCATAGATAAAAGCAAAACAAAAAATACACGGACATAGGAAAAAAGGGTGGTGCCGTACTATGGCGACATGCTTTTCCTGGACTATAAAAAATCCAATATTGTCCAGCACAATGCAGTCTAGACTATGCAACCTTGTCTGTTTAGTCCAGTCAGAATGGGTGTTACTAACTCGCCGAAGTGAACTTCTCGGGACAGAGTTATTGACACATCTGTTTGAAATGCTCATGTCGAGCTGCTGTGTGTGCCACAGTGCTATCCAGACATTCGATATTCCATTTCAGACCAGAGTGTCGGCAACGCAGAACTCATTGGTCTTATTCTGTGATATGAATTTCGTTATAATCCATACCAGAGCAGCTGACTGGATTGTCGTTTTTGATGTGGTGTTAACCCTGATATGGCTCTAGTATTTTTCACGATTATCGCACTGTCTCTGTCTCTTCTCCTCCCCTCTTCTTCTTCATCTTCCTCCCTCCCTCCCTCACACACACACATAATTATGCACTATGAACTGATATGAATCCGATTGTCTATACATTTTTTCAATCGAATGGAAACCAAAAAGTGTCCAAGTAATTGAATTGGAGTACATATGTTTTACCACTTGGTCCCCAGGATATTGTTTAAGTAGTTCAATCACTCGTGTTTCTTTTCTTTCGTTTTTTACACTTAAGTCCGTTTTAAACATTTACTACCTTGTGATATGAGTCGTGGAGCAAAGAGATAAATTTCAAGGTTAAGACCTCTTTGTAGGACGTGTTGTAGAAGTAACAGAACGGAATCATCTAAAAGCACATTGTGAGTAGATGTTAAAAGCAATAACGAACAGAATGGAAAGAAAGTAATGTACTGCAAATATGACCGGGCATGGGGGTGGGTGGGAAGAATAGTTAAAAAGTTATTTTGTAGTGTGTGTGTATGTGCGAGCCGAGAGCTGATGATTTGTAGAAATATAGTTTGAAGAAAACATAGTTATCCCATGCCATGGGTAACTCCCTCTTCCGTGACATGCAGTAGTCAGCATGTATCGGTTGTAAAGCTGAGGTTGTTGCTTTGTTAAAAACACGAAACAACTGGAAAGAAAGAAAGAAGATGCACGTAATATATGTGGGTTGAACACATCATCTGATTAAACAGTTCACTCCTGTGGTCGCCTTTCCCCCGCTGGTCAGTTTTGTAAAAACATTTTCAATAGGACGAAGTTTCTCCCAAAACAACCACGAAAGGATATTGCGACTTCAGATAGGTTTAAATTCAGATTAAACCAAACGGCACCAAGACAGAATGTATTGTGGAAGTATGCATCATACAACGTATAGTATGCAACTTTGTATGTACGAGGGTGAGTCAAAAAGTAATGCCTTTTTATTTATATCGGACGAAGTTTTTGATAAAATTACCTGAAATGTTGCTCAGTTACAAATGATTATAACTGTTACGGACTGAAATGTTTTGTTTGGTATGTTTCCGATTCATAGACTCGTGAGGAAAATTCAAAGTGGCTGCTCCCTTAGACTTGAGCAACACCCTCAATAATGCATCCGTGAAATGGATGAGACTCGACTGTGTGGTCCCAGTCTTCCCAATGAGCCCATAGCACACCCAACTCTGGGTAGGATGTGGTTAGAGCCGAAAAATCCCACAGTGATTTTTGAAGGGACTGATGGGGATTCGAACCACAACCTTCAAGTCGGTAGTGTGGCACTGTTACTTTGGGAGAGAAAGAAAACAGTATGAATGGAAACGTTTCTCAGCTCTGTAAGAAAAAAAAAGAAAGAAGGGAGGAGGGAGGGATGCAGTTCCCTTCCTGCTTCTCTAACAAAATAAGGAGGAAGTCAGAGTAAGGGCTGTTCACACTCACACTGCCAACAGTGCTAATGAAGATTCTGATTTCGTTGTCTTTTTCTTTTTGCATCTGTCCCTTCCTTTTGGGTTTCTGTCTTTTTTCATTCTTTGTCTTTGTTCTTTCTGTTGTCTTCTTTCTTTACGTGGATTGCCTATATTCAGACAATAATGCTAACCATCCGCCTTAAAGACAGAAAGAAAGCTATTCCCATGAACGTTGAGATCTTACAGTGTTTAAATACCCACATCAGTCTCGAGTGATATCAGCCGTGTGGGACTTGGACAAAGGCCGGATTCACAAAAAAGCACGGACAAAGGCGTGGCCTGAATCTGGAACTTCTATCAAGTCTGCAGGGCAAGTAGAGGAGTGAGGTGAAAAAAAGGAGAAGAAAAAAGGCTGGCACCTCTGTCAATGCTTCAAGACACTGCCTGAGTTCGTCCTTCCATTATGGCCGCTGTCAAGCTCCAACTTAATACGATTGAAGACCAGAAGCAACGCGGTTGGAATTGTAAAGCCACGTCAGGCTGCTCTGGCAAGGCGTCTGTTTTCACAGGCGGATAAATCCAGTTTGACCCTACAACCGTTCAAGGCGAAGTGGGGTATGATCGTTTCATAATCAAGGATGGCTTTCACCAACAATGGGTCTGTCGCTGCTTCTTCAGGCTCTGGCAGTAGGCTAGCTGAAGTGGACTTAAAGAGTTATTGCTTGCAAATTGAGTTTACCTTTCACGTCTTTACTAGCCAGTAATGCTAACTGAGCGAATCTGATACAGGACAGAGAGAGAGAGAGAGAGAGAGAGAGATGTCAGACTTCAGATTGTTTATAATATAGGTCATAGCCCCTCAGGAAGAGGTCATCATCATCATGTGCCCTGCCGCATGGCATTGGCGATCATGGCCCTCCATATGTTTCTCTCCCTTGTTGCCGCAAGCACATCTTCCACCCTCTCTGTCCTCAGCCATCCTGCAAGTCCGTCCAATATTTCTCTCCCTGGGTCTACCTGGAGCTGTCTTTCCCTCCACCTTTCCTGTTGTGAGCAGGTGCTCTACTTCCCCTTTCCTCATAAAATGGCCTATAAATGTTGCCTGTCTTTTCCTAATCTTCCTTACCAATGATTTTCTTGTGATGCCTCCATCAAGACTGTCTCGTTTGTTTTCTTTGCTGTCCATGGAACTCTCAATATTCTTCTGAGAAACCACATCTCCGCTGCCTCAATCTTGTTCTGGTTTTGCGTGTTTACTGTCCACGCCTCACAACCGTATAACAGTATTGGTTCTATACAACATTCAAGAACTCTCTTTGCTGATGTCAATTGATAGGCATTTGTTGGTAAGAATGCTTTCATCTTTTTGAATGCTGTTTTGGCTTGGCCGATTCTGCTGGCTATTTCTGATGTGCATCTGCAGTCTGGTGAGATGATGATCAATCATCTCACCAGGAAGAGGTACGTGAACAATATATGGTCCAGTACTTTTTCAGTTATAATAATAACTTCGTGAGTTTACTTAATTACTTAATTACTAATATCTCATGAAGTTGCTCTTTCTGGAAATGTATATGCCTTGCACAAAAACAATAACTTGTGGTCAGCATTAGTGTTTGTTGATGACATCAACATTCTCTGTTTAATTAAACAGGACTGTCGACAATATTAGGTTATGTATATTTTCTTACTTGGAAAGTGCTTTACAACTGGAACCAAAATGAATTCCTCTTTGTTTCTGCCTTCTTCCTTTGCTTTCTGTCATTTCTTTACATTGTTTTATGCCTTGTTGGTCCATTCATTTGTATTTGTTCGATAGTCTTACGTACTTTCTCTTAGAATTGATAATTGGGTACATGTATTAAATGTATATTGGCTCTGGGGAAATGAGATATGCGGAAGCAATTTCAAGTAAGTTATGCCCGTTTTTATGTATGTTTTGGTGTCCCTAGGTATGCTTATATTTGTATTCAGATTTTTTTTAAATCCCCTGTGCGATAAAGTGGATGGAGTGGTCAGCACTAGGAGCATGACCTTAGATCATGTGCGCGAATGCATTGATATTTGTATCTAATTTTTTCTTTTGTTTTCCTGTTGAAGTTTTGTATGTTTTGAAACGGTTATAGCTCTGATATGGCTGTACGCAGTCGGCTGGGCTTTAAACAACAGTAAATATACCTAATCTGAACCTTGTTGTTATAAATCTAAAATGTTGATGTAAATTGGCATCTGCACGTTCATACCAACATTGAAGACTCTTCATAGCCGAATGAAATATAATAAAAGCAGACCGAAAGAAAGATGTGGTCCTTAACTTTTTCTGATAAGATAGTCGATTAAGTTACATGTACACCTGGTCAAACATCGCCATACATTCATACTGGTCTGTATGTTTCCATATTCTTGTCACAGGAGATGATTGGTAAGGTGTTGGTGACAAAGGTACTGGATGGCCAACTTCGGGAGAACACAGTTGGTGTAAATTTGGGTGGCAAGGATGGAAGAGGTGTTGACAAAGATACTGCTTGCCAAAAACCCTGTGTTGAAAGTTGACATGCCTACAGGGTATTGACAATGTCTTGCTGTGTCACGTTGATGACATATGCATGGAACACACACAGGTCCAGAAAAAAAGCGAAAGAAAGAATGAAGATGGAAACAAGAGGTATTTACAAAGCGCTACTTTGTAGACCTACCGGCAATACGCTAGTACAGAAGCAAGTAAACAGTGCATAGCCAAGGACACTTGCTTCTAACTTCGGAGCAAATGACTTTCAAGCATTCAGTTTGAAACTCCCCCGTTTCCACTGCTCCAGACGGTGTTAGAAGGGGCAGCTGATTTCGTATTTGCTAGACTACGTATATATCATGCAATGAATATCCGAAATAGTTCCCCTTGTAGGGGTGGTGTTCCCAACCCTCTGGAAATTGTGTATAGAAATTTCTTCTTTTCCATCACTCTTTTTATTTCTGCCATGATCCTTGGCTTTTCGTTATCTCTTCTTGTCTGTTTCTGTCTTGCTTGTCCATTTTCCTGTATGTACGCATTTTCTGTCTAAAAGCATTGATAACTGGATACATATACTGACTGCAGTTTTAGCTCTTATGACATGTGAGCTGTCTAGTGACAATCTATGTACTATATAGGCTAGACTTTATTGTATGTTTTTTGTGTACGTAGTTAGGTTTATGTGTTTATATTCATGTTTTTTTTTAATTCTCCTGGCGATAAATTGGACAGAATGGCCAAACCCTAGAACATATCTTTAGAGTATAATTATTGGCGTGAATGCAGTGATATTTGTACTTAATTTTCTTTTCTAGGTTGTCAATTTTCTTTTCTAGGTTGTCTTTTTTCCATGGACATTGATGTGCTTACATATGAGTGTTTTGTTTGGTGTAGTTGTAGCCCTGATATGCCTCAGAGCAGTCATCTGATCTTTAAACAAGAGTAACAGGAATAACGGATGATAGTGGTAGTAGTAAGTAACAAAAATCAGGATAAGAATGATAACAATAACAGTTATGGACTAATAATGATACTAATAACAGTGATGATAATTGTAATTATTATGATGACTATATATAAGGAGACAGTCTTGAAGGAGGCAGACACAAGAAGATCATTGATAAAAGATTAGGAAAAGATAAGCAACATTATAGGACATTTTTATTAGGCAAGAGAAATTAGAGCACCTAGTCACAACAGGAAAGCTGCAGGGAAAGAGAGCGAGATGAAAGAGGACCAGGTAGACCCAGGGAGAAAACATTGGATGGACTTGCAGGTGGCTGAGGACAGAGAGGGTGGGAGATGTACTTGCAGCGACAGGGGATAGATTCGTATGGAGGGCCATAATCGCCAACGGCATGCAGCAGGGCACATGATGATGATGATGATGTTGATAGTAATGATAACAACAATACAATGATAATACATGTACAGTAATGTAATAAAGCATCAGTAATAAATCATCATCATTATCAGGCATCCTCTTCATCATCATTAGCAATGGCATCGTCAGTAAGTCTCATAATTGATGTGATGATTGTGAGGGACCGACAGATACAGCTATCCTTCATTTCTGTCTATGAGATGGAGCAGTAAGCAGGTCAGGCATTCTGAGACATTCTAAGACAGGTCTATCCCTTGACGTTCACCACCCAGCTATTCCTCCGTTGGTTTCAGTGTCAGACTCCCTCCTGGTTACTCTGCAAGATAGTACTGGACAGTGTGTCGTGGCGATTGGCATCACTCCTAGGGGCACCCATGAAAACGTTCCCGATATATACAAACAGACCAATTGACTGTCCCCTTGAGGATGCCGGGGGCTCTTTCAGAATAAATAGTATCCACACTCTCTGGAAATTCTGTTCTTAAAATTTCCTCTTTTCTGTCTCTCCCTTTGTTTCTACCTTGCTCTTTTTCTCTCGTTTCTTCCTATCATTTTCTGCCTTGCTGGTTCATTCACTTGTCTGTGTTCGATCAAGTCTTACATATTAACTGTTAGGACTGATAATTGAGTACATGTATTAAAATGCATTTTTGCTCTATGGAAATGTGATGTGCAGAAGCAATTTTAGACATATTCTTTGATATTGCTCGATTGTGTGTACTTTTCTTTTCCATTTTTTAAACAATCTTCTGTGATGTATACTTTATGAGATGGTCATAGCCCTGATATGTTTCTGTGCAGTAGGCTTAAGCTGTGTTAACAATATAAGATCAACTGACTGACATGAATGATCACCATATAGAGTGAATCTGCGACTTGTTGAAAATAGTTGTGTCCACAGCCAACTAAGTAAACTGTGCTCCATACTGACTGACTGATAGACGGGCAGAATATGTTGTTAGTACCACGGATTCATTTACATTTATTTGGTTCGATCTTCCCTTCCACCCACCCCAGCCCACCCTCATGGGGATGCTTGGGACTCTTTCAGAATAGATAGTATCCCCACCTTCTAGAAATTCTGTGCTAGACATTTCCTCTTTTCTGTCACTGTCTTTGTTTCTTTCTTCCTCCTTAGCTTTTCGTCATTTCTTCCTATCATTTTCTGCCTTGTTGGTCCATTCACCTGTATGTGTTCGATAAAGTCTTACACACTTTCTCTTAGGACTGATAATTGGGTACATGTGTAAGTGTATTTTGGCTCTAGGGAAATGAGATATGCGGAAGCAATTTTAGGTAATTTATGCCCGTTTTTATATGTTTTAGTGTCCTTAGGTATGCTTAAGTTTGTATTCATGTGTGTTTTTTAAATACGCTGTGCGATAAATTGGACGGAGTGATCAGCGCCTGGGGCATGTCCTTAGTCTGTATGCGCGAATGCATGGATGTGTGTACTTTTTTAATTGTCAAAATATTGTGTATTTTTAGAAACGGCTATAACCATGATATGGCTCTACACAGTCGGCTGGGCTTTAAACAAAAATAACAGTAACAATTTGGTTCGATCCTCCCTTCAGCCCCGCACCCCGTCCTTTTGTTTTGTTCGTTTGTTTTGTTGTTGATGTTGTTTGTTTTTGTTTGTTTGTTTGTTTGAATAATTGAAAGGTGATGTCGTGTTTGGAACCCCAGAAAGAAAACCTTGTTGTCATTGGACAGTTGAATGAACGCTGGGTTCGCCCCACATGGTGACCACAGTAGTACGCAATGTGTATGACGAATAAAGAGGATGTGTATGTGCAGGTCATCACGTCGGGATTAAATCCACATTTCCTGTCCATGCAATGTTGTAAAAATGTGTAATTGCATTATGTCTTTCCTCGTGGCCATCGCGGCAGGATGGAAAAGGAAAAAGGCAAAAGAGCAGAAAGGTAAATAAATGTGGGAGCGAGCAAAGCACATTTCCTTGACGGTTTTCCTTTCAGAGTCAGACAGCTATCCTTACTGTGGCTACAGTCAGTTTCAGCTGTCATCCGAAGGAGTAATTCTTGTTTTCTTGCCTGCTCATTGAAATAAAACTTGTGAAAGTGCTTTCAGGAATTTGTCATGCCTTCTTCCCATAATTCTAATTACTCATTTTGATTTTTCAGTTCCTGTTTGACATTGGATGATTACATGATATCTATGCCATGGTTAATTACAAACACACGTACAATTCAAATTCCTTGTGTTCATTGTTACTCATGTTTCTGAAAATTTGGAAAGTTACCAACCGGAGAGGGATCATTGAGGAACGTGCCTGAGCAGACCTCTGCAAGCTCAGTTTGACCTCGTGATTGAAAATATACAAATAAATAAAACGGATATACGTATTCGTAGGAGCAAATACAACTGCAAACAAGTCACTGGCGGGGAAATGTACAAAATACATGTAGTCATACGATTAGACAGTTTTGTTGGCTCAGTATACTATTAGACACTTTTGTTGGCTCAGTACACTAAGATACGTTTGTTGGCTCAGTATACTGTTAGACACTTTTGTTGGCTCAGTATATTGTAGACACTTTTGTTGGCTCAGTATACTGTTGGACAGTGCACTGTTAGACACTTGTTGGCTCAGTACTCTGTTAGACACTTTTGTTGCTTAGACACTTTTGTTGGCTCAGTACATTGTTAAACATTTTTGGTGGCTCAGTACACTGTTAGACACTTTTGTTGGCTCAGTATACTATGAGACACTTTAGGTGACTCAGTATACTGATAGACACTTTTGTTGGCTCAGTACACTGTCAGACACTTTTGGTGGCTCAGTACACTGTTAGACACTCTTGTCGGCTCAGTATATTGTTAGACACGTTTGTTGGCTCAGTATATTATTAGACACTTCTGTTGACCCCTTATTGTTAGACACTTTTGTTGGCTCAGTATATTATTAGACACTTTTGTTGGCTCAGTACTCTGTTAGACACTTTTGTTGGCTCAGTATACTGTGAGACAGTTTTGTTGGCTCAGTACACTGTTAGACACTTTTGTTGGCTCAGTATACTGTTAGACACTTTTGTTGGCTCAGTACACTGCAGGAAGCTGGTGGATAGGGTGAGGGAATCAAGGGGTTAAGTTTTTGCTGTTGGTAGATAGGGCGCGGGAGTCAAAGGGTTAAACTTCACCAAAGTGACCCAGCAGCAGTGCAGGGTCCCCTCTTGCAGGTGGTCCCATAGTGGCTTGACACAGTCTGGCTCACATGGGGTTCCTGGCACTGACACTTCAACTGAATGAAGTTGGGGATGGTGCTGTGTTGTGGATCCGGAATGTGCAGCGAGGAATCAACACCCCCGGGGCAGTGCAGAAGTTGAAACATGAAATAAACAGAATTAAGCTGGAACAACAAATAAACACAAAATTGATATAGAATATCATTTATCTGTAAAAGAAACAGCAAATCAAAACAGTCGTCCTCTTGATGTTTCTTTGACAAAATACGAAAAAAGGAATGCTTACATGCAGTGGCTACAGTGCCAGTAAAGATTTTGTTTTCGTTTCATTTATTTTTCTCATCCTCTCTTCCTTTGCTTCTTTATTCCATACATTTACCATATTTAGAAAATTGTGATAATGTCTGCCCACTCAAGCGACGATTGGCAGAAAGCAAAAATGTCCCATCTCTTGTGAGATCTGTCAGTATCTAAATACCCTTATCAGTCTCGAGCAATATCAGCTCCGCAACAGCCTGGGTAAAGCGTGGAGACCATAAAAGGCCAGGATAAAAGCGTGGCCAAAATAACAAAATTCTGTACGGTCTGGAAGATGGGTAATGGGAGGGTGGGGGAGAGGCTGACATCCCTGGCAATGCTTCAAGATGCTACCTGCTTCCGGCCGGCCATTATGGCCCTGTCAAGATCCGACTTAACATGATTGTAGACCAGAAGCAACCCGGTTGGAATTCTAAACCGGCATTAAGGTAGTTCAGCAATGTGTCTGTTTCAAAGTCAAATAAATTCAGTAGGTTGACTCTTCGGCCGTTCGAGGGAAGCAAGAAATGATTGTTCCCTAATCAGGGATGGCTTTTGCCGACAATGCACCTTTCACTTCTTCCTTGGGTTCTGGCAGTGGGCTTGCTGGAGTAGACGTTGGTTTAGGCAGCGCCTGTAAATTAGATTATGTTTTGTGCCATAACTACCCAGAAACTGTTAGCTTAGAGGATGATGGATCTGATATACACCATCGGAAAGGCAGAGAGAAAAAAGAGCTTGAGAGAGAGAGAGAGAGAGTGAGTTCTTAAATGTGAGCTTATTGAATTTGACGTGTATGTCTGAATGTGATCTGATCTGTGCTTCTCCAGTGTGGGGAAATTGATTTATCAGGCAAACAGTAACATGAAAGCATGAATACACACTTGTACACTTCCATTTGCAGAAGGTACAATCAACAGAACAGTCTTCGTGAAATTTGGGGGAAACATAAACAATATTTATGTTGAAATCTTATATAACTGGTTCCTTAATCTGGTGATCAGACAACTGATTCCATGCTATTCTTGGTCCATGTAAAGCCATGGATGTAGCATTGAATGTTTTTCCAGATTCTTTTTCCCATTCTTTTTTGGAAATTGTTTGTTGTGCAGCCTGAAAAATTAGTGTGGCAAGCGAATGTGGTACGAGGCATAGCAATGTTCTTAATAACATTCTAGACTGTTTCTCTGTAATTTGTCAATCTTAACCATAATTTAAGTAACAATAGTGGAGAGTATCTGAAAGGCAAAGGAGGCGGTCTTTGGGTAAAACAATAGTGAAGAGAATCTGAAAGACTGAGGTGCTCTTTTACTTACTACAGATAACGTAGTTAAGATTTGAGACTTAATCAACATATACCTATTTAAACAATGTACATCGTAAAACATATACCTGTTTAAACAATGTACATCGTAAAACATATACCTATTTAAACAATATACATCGTAAAACATATACCTATTTAAACAATGTACATCATAAAACAGATACCTATTTAATCAATGTACATCGTAAAACATATACCTATTTAAACAATGTACATGGTAATGC